>JALPQD010000163.1:2252084-2852084 GCA_023101885.1 Typhlomys cinereus
CCCTGAGTCATCTCTCCAGCCTCATCTCAGGTATTTGCTACAGTAGAGAAAAACTGTATAATCTTTCATGAGATTAGATTGCAATCAAAGTATAGGGCCACAAAGCACATTCTAGAAGCAGAATTTCATGTTATAAATGTTTATACTTTAATCGGATTTTTGGATGTAAGAAATTCCTAATGACTCCAAAAGAAAAATACCCTGTTGTACACATTTCATGAGAGTGGGGCATTCAGATCAAACTCAGATGAAGAAGAGGTGAAGAAAGAAATAAAGAAAAAATGAAAGACAGTTGGAAGATGGGTTGGTAGAAGGTTCTTCTGTTAAGTAGATGGGAAATACCTGGGATCTTCAGATTGGAAGAGAAAGTGCTTTGCGCCTTAAGTACCAAGTCTTCCTAATACCTTTACATGTGCCAGTGGGGTGAATAAAGCGTAGTTATTTCTGATGGAGAATGAGTTGCAGCAACTTGGCCAATGGTTTCTGCCTACCATGCTGGAACTTGCTGACATACTGGGTCTGAGCTCTACCTGGCCAGTCTCTGTGTTGTTTTGGCCTGTCTCTTGGTCTTTGCACTATGGATGGAGGATGTGGTGTCTTAATCCCATCTCAAGCATTCCTTGTTCTCTTAGTCTTGATTTCCAAGGTATTGACTTTGACAGAAACCTAAGGTTTTCTGGGGGCACATGAAAGAATGTACACAAAGCTCTGTATTCTCTGTCAGAGTGTACCGACACTGTGCTCTCAGTTCTGTAGCTCAGCCTTTCATGTTCCTTCTCAGTGGCTGGGTTTTTGATTCCAGGGGAAAAGATTCAAGGCCCAGAAGCATGAGTTAAGGAGGTAACGATCTGCCTAGAAGACTTATTTCTCTGTTCAGAGATCTAGGAATCTCAAGGCCACGGAACACACATACGAATACGAAATGAGAGATTGATAGTGTGAGTGGCACTCTGTAGTCTGCCTTTATTTGCCGGCCGAAGGATCGGCAAATATGCACGTCACTGTTGCTGCTTTGGTAGAAGTGCCTCAGTTTCTAGATGAAAAGAACTATCTCAAAGAAGAGCATAGTGGAAACACACTAGGCTACAGAATCACATACTCCCAGGATCATTTCCCAATTTAGGCTTCAAGAATTGTGTAATTTATGAGCATACATGTGCCCTCTAAGGAGGGTTCTGAGAGTTGAACAAGATAGGCACTTGATATCCTCCAGTTTTTAGAATTGGCTCCTGAGATCCGGTCAGGATGCTTTTGAAAGAGTTTCCATTTGCTCACACAGTTCTGGGGATCTTTAGGAACGGGGGTGGGGGGCAGTTCACAATTTAGGCACAAAGAGTTGAAAGAGCCAAGGCCAGAGGAAGACACGCTGTAGCGGGTGGGAAGTTGGACCACAGAGAAAAGCTGTTCTTTCTCTTCCCAGTCTAAACCGGACCTTTCTTCTTGGATACTATGGTACTGTCTCTCTGCATTCTTCCCTCATCTGTCCTTTCTATTAGCATAACTGCATCTCGGATAAACCTCATTGGCTATGATACTGCCCCTGTGCAAAGCTTCATCTATTTTTTTCTGAACATCGTGATGTTATCAGAATGACTTACAATAGCTCCCTAGCAAGAGCATGTCTACCCCTCGTGGCAGTTTAAAACACAGCCCCGAGATGGTTAACTTTTGATTGTTAACTTTATTAAATTAAGAACACCTGAGGTCAATGAGGTTCATTTTTGGGCGTGTTCGTGAAAGTATTTCCAGAGACAGTTGATTGAAGAACAAAGCCCTGCCCGCATGTGAATGATGCCATTCCCATGGGCTGAGATTTGAGTAAAAAGGGCAAGCAGAAGCCACCTGAGCTTCAGTATTTCCCTTTCACTGCATCCTGATTACGAGATGTGAGCGAGCAGCTTCCTGTAACCACAAACAGCAGTCGCTCCTGCCGTCAAGCCTCACCCATCCCGTGGCCTGCATCCCTTCAACTATGTATCAGAATAAACCTATTCTCTTTTATTGCTTCCTGTCAGGTATTTGGTCATAGCAATGAGGAAAGTAATTAAATAAAGCCCCCAAAGTCATTGACCCACTGCTTCCCCTCTACTTGAATGTGGCCTTGGGACTCCTTGTGAATGAATACTCTGGAAGAGACGCTGTGCCAGCTTCTGGACCCAGGCCTTCAGAACTGGCAGCTCCCATTTCCTGTCTCTTGAGTGCTCTTGGAATCCTGCCACCGTGGCGAGAGAGCCAGGCAGCTCATGGGGAGGAAGGTCCACGTGGACAAGGCAGACTCTCCAAGCCTACAGGCTGGCCAAGCTCCTGGCCATCCCCAGCATTAGGATGCCAGCCCTGGAGCAGTCACCCCGACACCCCAGTCAAGCACTTCAGCTGACAGTGCACAGAACAGACGCAAGCGGCTCCACCGAGCTCAGCCCAGGCTGCAAATCCATGGCCTCGTAGATTACTATTGCCCTTACTCACCAAGTCTCTCGGATGATTGGTATCCTGAGGTACTGATTCCTCTGAGGAGTGCTGATATTTTTTCTTAAAACAGCCCCCCCACCTCAGTCATTCTGTAAAGCCATCTTCTCTGTAGAAAATGAGCCTCTCAGCTCCACTCTGAATGAAGCTGGTGCCAAGAGAGCAGTCCCTTCCCTGTCTTCTCATTCTGCCTCTCCCAAGTCTTGGTTTTCTAGGCTTTCCTGTTTCCTTCTAGCAGGAACATCATTAGCCTGAATCTTCTTCAAGCCTCCCTTACCACCCCCAGCCTTACCGCTTGGCTTGGTGCAGTCTCAGGGGATACATTGGTGCACATGTGAGTGGGTGGGCAGGTGGGTGTGGGCGCACACAGAGGCTTGTATTGTGACTTTTTTAGTGTTAGAAGTTCAAAGGGAGTTACAATTGATAATTTTTTGTGTGTGTTTGAATCAATGGAAGCCAATTATTCTTTTTATCCTTTCTGCTTAGGACATTCTGAATTTTTTAATTTTCTTTGTTTCAAGTCTTGCTTCTGTAACGAATACATGACCAAAAACACTTAGGAAAAAACAGGGCTTATCCCAGTGTAGATTCCTAGGTTACAGTCATTATCAAGGTGGGTAAGTGATACCAGCATCAGGAGCAAGAGAACCGATCACACCGTGTCCATAGGAAAGAGCTGAGAGGGGACATACTTCCTGGCTTGCCAGTCGGCCAGAGCCAACCGATTCTCTTCCCAACTTATCCCCTTGCCCGGGGAACTGTACTATCTACTATTGGCTGGGTCTTTTCCCATGTCAATTAGATAATCTCCTACAGGTTTGCTCAAAGGTTTACCTAACTAAATACTTACGTACCTAAGGCTCAGTACTCATTTCTCAGGTTGAAGCTGTTTCTAACTGGCACGCTCATCCCTTATCAACTTGACACACAGTATATCACTCTCTAAAACACGACCTTCTTTTCTTTCCAACTCATGTCATCTTATAGTGTAAAATATATTGTTTAATTTCAAAACTTATAATTCACATTTATTGTGGTGTGTGTGTGTGTGTGTTTGCACGCGCATGCGCCTGCGTACACTATGGTATGAATGTGGAGATCAGAGGACAACCTGTGAAAGTTGGTTTTCTCCTTTCACCATGTGGTTCCAAGGATCAAACTCAGGCTGTCAAGCTTGGTGGTGCCTTTAACCTTTGGGCTGTCTTGCTTGCCTCAGAGGTAATTATTTGATATTTCAACCCAATCCGATGAAGGGAAAAGGAAAGAACTGACAATGATCACCATGAAAGATGTAATCTACAACTTGTCTCCACTTCATCCTTACAAAGACCATGAGTTATGACTGTCCCTGGGATATAAGTGAGAAAAGTGGGTTCTGGTTAAAGTCTCTGCCTTGAAATTAGAAGGATCTGAGTTGAGATCCTAAATCCCAAGTAAAAATTACAGGCAAAAATGGCGGTGGTCTGCACTTTTGCACTGGAAGACAGAGCCTGGGAAATCCAGAGCAAAGCAATAAGGAGGCATAACAATCCAGGATGATTTCTGATGTCACCCTTGGGCCTCCACAGTCACACATAATCAGGTGGCCACTGCTACTACTCTCCTCACATACATACAAATGCACATGAAAAGGAAGGAAGGAAGGAAGGAAGGAAGGAAGGAAGGAGGAAGGAGGAAGGAAGGAAGGAAGGAAGGAAGGAAGGAGAAATGTATTTTTTAAAGAACAAATACATAAATCAATTTATACAGAGAAAAGGTTTATTTGGTATACAGTTTTAGAGGTTTAGTCCCTGGTGAGTTGGCCTGTTGCTTTTGTGTGAGTGGTAGGCAGGACATCATGGTAGGAGTAACACCAGAGGACAATGTTTACTTCAAGGTAAACTGGGAGCAAAGGAAAGAGTAGGTACAGAGTTCCCATGTCTCCAGTGACCTGGTTTCCTTCTCTAGACTCCCCCTTCTTGAAGGTTCTGCCATCTCTCAAAAGTGCCACAGACTGCAGACCAAATCAACACATGGTTCTTTGGGGGACATTATCAAGCTAGCAGCACTTGCCTCCTCCCTGTATATCCAGTTCAGAAGCGGCATCAGACATTCCCAGACCATTTACTATCAAGAACTCTGCTTTGAGAAAAATAAATCAAATAATTCTTTTATTTATTTTATTTTTTTTTCTTTAATTATTTTTCCACTCATACAAACTTGATAAGTTCCCCATTCCCCTCCCTCCCTCCACCCCTCCTGGATCCCCTTGCTCCTCCTCTTTTCCCTTTCCTTTCCCCCCCCTCCCTTTCTCCCAGTTCCCCCCCCCCATTCCTGGAGCATCCTTTACTGTGCATGTCAAACTTCCCTCTGGGTCCTCCTCTCTGATGAGGTACAAGGACTCAGTAGCATTGCCTAGAGCTCTTATTTGTGTTCCCCTTTAGTATAGGAACACTAGTGTGGCTGTTAATCCCTTGCCTCTAAGGATCTTAGATCCATGCTAGACTTTGGAGGGTCAATGACATGTTAGTCATTGTACAAGTCATGCAAAGACCTATTATGATTACTTTCGCCCTAACGTGTGTGGAGTATCTTGTATATCATTGCTCCTTCCCATCTTTAGGCTCTTATACTCTTACCATCCCCTCTTCCATAAATTTCCCTGAGCTTTGGGATGGGGAGCAATTAGGCTGGCCTGGTTCCTAGTGATTAATGTAGGGTCTCTGATGTTCTAAATTATGGTTATTCTTTTTTTCTTCTTCTTCTTCTTCTTCCAGTTTTGCTGTTCCTGCACCGCCCTTGGCTCCACCCTGATGGGTATTGGATGTCACCTCCTACCAGAGATAAAAGGCTGTTAAAATAGAGTCTTATTATAAGAGTAGATTCAAAAGTAGATAAAATAAGAGTAGGAGACTGCGGTGAGGGGGGGATCAGTCTCCCATTAAATCAAATATTCTTAAAGAGACACCATAAAGCTTACTTTTAGCTTCTCTAAGACATAAGCTCTCAGAGTGTGAGCATAATAAACACAGAGGGTTCAATTCTAATAATTTGTTCCAAACATACCTCATTTTAATATGTCAAACTTTTCCCCCTTTGATCAAATACATTTATGATATAGTGATACCATAAATAATCACCTTGGGATAAAGACATAGTGAAAGCCATTGCTATCAAGCAGCCCTAGTTTTGACTCCTGATTCAGTCACATAATACTTAGGGATGTAAAGATACTTCTCTGGGCTTTAGATTCTTGTCTATAAAATAGAGGAAAAAATACTTAATCAAGATTGCAACTTTGTTGAAAAGACTGCAGTTGCAGGAGGTAATAAACTATCAAATAAATGGCAAGCTGAAGCTAATCAACATAAACATATGGAGATGGCCCGGAGCATGAAGGCTTCACAGAGAGGCTGGGCCTTTGTGGCTGGGAGGAACAGAACTAAGGCTGGCATTTCAGGCCCAAAGCTAGAGGCAGAAAGCAGACTGACGTGTCTGTAGGCGTACAGAAGGTCAAGACAAGACTGGCCCAAGAAGAAAAGCTTCTGGGGTCTGTACCTAATGATGTAAAAGAGAAGGGGTAGGGTAGGAGGTGTGGATGCTGGAAAGTTAGGCAGAAGGTGGGGGCCGTGATTTCACTGGAATGTTGGGTGGAATGTCCGGAAAAAAAATCAAGTCAGGCTTTTGTGTCTAAAGGACTCCCCTCCCCAGACAAGCAGCAGAAAGGAAGTCTGAGGGAAAATTATCAACAGAGTTAAGATTCATCAATGGCTTCCATCCTGGGAACCTGTAATCTCCTAATTAACATACTATTAACAACATAGGATCTAAACACTAGTTTTCCCTTTGGGCCTACATCAATGATAAGACTTGAAGAATGAGGCCTTTGGCCATTTTGGACAGGTTTATGTGAGATGTTGCAACCAAGCTCCTCCACATGGATGAAAGCGCATGCTCTGGAGGGAGTCGAGTCTGGCTTCCCTTCTGTTTAATGCTACCCTTTCCTCTCACTGTTTTCCACCATCACACTTCCTAAAACCTCAGTTGAATTCTTAACTAATCTTCCTGGAGGAGGTGTCATGTGAGAAGTCCAGAGGAAGCCAACAATATGCTCAGTACTCGAGTTCCTGAAGACCGAGTCAGGCTCCTGAGACCATCAGTTAGCAGTTCCCCATATATTCAGATCCTGTCATTCTGTGACAGTGAGGGTTTTTTTGAGACAAAATTTCCCAATAAGCCCAAACTAGTCCTGAACTAAAAAAGCTGCCCTAGTCTCCCCAGTGCTGGGATTATAGGCATGTGCTACCATATCCAGCTTCTGTCTGTTTTTTTTTTTTTCTTTTTTCAGAGAAAAAATACAAGTTTCTGGAAAGGATTTAACCAAAACAGGCAAAGTCTCATATCTTAGGGAAAGTCAATATCTCAGAGAACATTAGAATAGTTGAACCCAAAGATAATTTGAAGGTGTCTTTGTGTGCCTTTGACAATAGCCTTCCTGGATGACATGTATTACATGTCATTACATGTGTATTACATGTATTACATGTGTATTACAGTTTTTGCTAGTCTGTCACTTGTCCTTCAAGGTACCCTTTGATGAATTGTTGGAGGTCATTACCGTTTTTCCTTACCCATGCAATCTGCCTCGAGGGAAGCCTGTCTCTATCCGATGCTAGAGTTGAGCAGGAATTTGGCTGGCAGAACTGTGTGGGTTTCTGGGCACCAGAATAGCAAGCAGGCTCAGAGGCGGCCAGCATCAGGAATTGAGGAAGGAAGTTCCAGATGGAAGCAGCAGAGTGTGAAGATGCTTGATTGCAGGCCAGTCCCGGGGTGGAGGAGAAGTATAGGGGGTTTGGAATGCCCCTAAAAGGCTCCAGACTAGTGGAGAAACTGCTAGAAAACACTCAGCATATCGGCATGCAGACCCAAAGAAGTCTGGTATTTAGCTTCTAGGTTAACAAGATTTAGGGAATTATAGACTCCCAGAATTGAAGTCGCCCTCACCCTAAAAACATCTTGTCTACATCCAGCCTCCTGCCAGGCCCAAGCACTGTCCCTAAACAGAGAGATAATTGGACACCATTCCCGTGGGCCTTTCATTTATTCATTAACACCTACAATGCCTTTGGTTCAATGTTGAGGGGAAAGGAAGCCCAACTTCACATTTTTTTCAGGAGAATCTAAAAGAAACAAATAGAGAAAATTGTTACACCAATGAAATAGATGAAAGCTAGGGAACAGGAAGATTTTTTGTGAATGTGAGAGGGGGGTCTGTCAGTGACTCTTGGTATTCTTTTGTGAGGAGTCAACCACACTGGGCCTCAGTTTCCTTGTCTATAAGATGAGAAGACCATTCCCTGACTTAGAGGATATTGCAAAGAATAAAGTCCATTCAAGATGTCAAAATTCATGGCATAATGAAAGGTCTGTGGAGATGGATAGCTAAGAGGTTATTCCACAAGACAGATGGGAAAACGAGGGCTCCTCACCCCAAGGTCATCATCTGCCAGAAGCAGAAACATCTATAACATGACTGTAGTCATTTTTCTGGTTGCTAACATCCTTCTGCTTTCTGATAGTGACCTCTTTTCTTGCCACTAACAGAACCATGTATTCCTGAGCCTTAAGAACCACCTCCTACCACTCTCCTTCAGATCCTTCAAGTAGACATCTCTAGGAGGCAAGGACTAATCATATGTCCAAATGGAAGTAGTATCATCTCAGCTGCATCCCTACAGAGCCCTAGAGTCCCGGTGGGGAGAGTTGGTGGCAATAGAAGTAGACCAGACACATTTGGGGTCTCCTCTTCTACCCCATCCACAAAAGCTGGGATGCCATTGCTATACTGGCACCATAATGTGTTTGCAATAGGAGTTCTGTGGCTCTAAATTGTTTATAGACCATCTGTCTGTATTAATAAATTTTGTAATGGAAACATAGCTTGGAGAAGAAAAATTAATGACACTTAAGACTTCTTTGGAGTCAGATATCAAATCCAACAGAAAAATTCTACTGGGAAAGGTGCCCGTGCTATTGACCCCAAGCTAATGAAACATGAACACAAATTCCAGCTGACCTTATATCCTCATTGTTCTTTTCTTCAGCAGTGCCCAGTCCCATAAGTCTTAGTACTTCTAAGACAGGTGGAAATGCCTATCTTAGGTACTTAGGGAAATGTTCCACATACTCTTCCTGCAAGGGCCTGCAAACCTTCTTCTTGACTCCATTCTTGATACTCTACACTGCTGGTTGATCCAGGCCAGGAACAACCAGAGAAGAATCAGGTCTAATTTCATTCATCTGTGTGGTCCATGTTAAACACAGTACCCATAATAATCTGCAGAGTCCAACAGACATACCTGAATGAATGAATAAAAGACACTTCTGTCCAGGGACAATCTGTTAGTTACTTTTCTCTAAGCAAGTAACATCCTCTAGAATTTGTTCTTCCTTCTAGGTCACAGAGGGTTATTGCTGTAAATTCTCTCTCAGGAGAAAGCTGGGCAGATGTACTTGGGAACATTTAAAAAACTAGGTTGGCATTGGAGAAGAAGCAGGCAATATATTTAGCCACCCATGGCATGCCAAGGCCTTATTGAGACAGAAATAGGCACTGTAGGAGGAATCTCAATTAAATATTTTTCTAAGCAGTCAGTTCTGGGCTTTGCCTGAACATGGATACAGAGCTGGGGTTAAGCACAGGACAGAAACCCAGAGTATTCTCAGTGAGTTCCTGCTTGCAATGCAAAGTTGTGAGCCCAGAGCGAAGACAGGGGAACATCCTCCTCACAGGCACTTTCTAAGATCCCCTGCAGAGGAGAGACCCAGATTCTTCCCCCACATATGTCAAGTGGTACCATTTGTCTGAAATATTTCTTCCTACTGAGTTCTACCAACCATTCCTTTTAGTCAACAGTCCCTGACAATTCCCTGTCTCATCCAAAAAGTTTCCTGGAATTATTTGAGAGGAAACAATGAGCCTTTGGACATGGCACTCTGCCTACATTATGCTTATCTTTCCTCTGCTAAAATATGCAGCATGATGGCCCGGAGGCATCAGGACAAATACCCAAAATTGAGGCAGCCACGAGGGTGGGTTCTCATGTGAGCAGGGTGAAGAGGAAGAGGGAACCTCGTGGTGGTGCTGTCAGTCTGATCTAGTTTGTCTGCAACATCTGCATATCTGAATAATCACAAGTATCTTCTTTTTTCCGCATATGTGCACACGCCGTTTTGAAAACAGCTTTTCTCTCTTAAAAAATGGATCATCAACATTTTCCTATGTAAACTGAGTGTTCTTTTACAGGATGAGCTTCAACATCTATATAGTGTGGCCTCGTTAGAAAGTCGTGTTTCCTTCAGCCAGTCTCCAGCTGTTAGGCATTTAGATAGCTTCCTGTTATTGTAACATTAAAATGAACACCCTGGGGGGGAGGGTTGTGTTCATTTCTGGACATTTCAAGGGGCAGAACTGCCTGGTGGCTAAGAACAAAGCCCTTGCAGCTGCTCTCCCCGTCGTGATATCCCCAGTGTCAAGACTCATTAGTTCTTAGACCTGACTAAGACCCTTAGCTCATTGCCTTTTTTTTGTAAAAAGTGCAATAATAGCACTCATCTTACAGGGTTGTTTTAGGGATTAACTAAATTAACCAGTGCAAAGCGTTTAAAGCAAGGCCATCCTTAACACTGTATCATTCCTAAACTTTAATTATTATATGCTTAGAGTTATATAGTTCTTGAAGAATTTCTGGACTAGCAATTTTACCCATTGTGAGTGAGGCCTTTGAAACAATACTGAAACTGTCCTTCTGAAGGATCATGCAAACTCATATTTCCAAAAGTATTTATAAAGATATTAGGCCACTTATAGTCTTCTAAAACTCCTATTTTGAAATACTCTAAATGTTTGTTTTTGGAAGTTTGTAGTTCTGTGAAGCGATAGGATTTTATCCTGTAGACCTCGGTTTTTCTGAATCTCTCAAGTCTGTTTTCTATCCTGCCTCCTGGTTCCTTTATGCTCTGCCTTCTCTTGGCTCTCATTTCAGCATTGCCTTTCCTCAGACAGGTGATGCTGCGCTTCCAAGCCAAAACCTCAGCAGTCTTTTCTTTTCCTCAGCATCCTGTGTCAGGCTCATCCACTACAATCACCTCCTTGCTTTCTAATTACACCTCTAGTTCTCACTTGTCACTAATGTCATGATCCTACACCTCCATTTATTTATTACTTCACATAATTACAAGTCTTCAAGTCTAAAACCAATGATGCCTTTTCTCCTTTTTTCTTTCCACCTCTTTCAGGGAGTCTCTTGGTTTCCATCTTACTGTCACCAATATATAGAACTTTAAAGTCATGTTGAACAACTTCTCCAGAAGCTCAGCAGATCTAATAGTTACTTTTATTATTGCTATCTCCCTCTTTCCAGTTCTAATTCTATCACTTGACTCAAACGTTGATCATAAGAATGGGCTTCATGTCAAATAGTTCTAGCACCCAGTTCATCAGTTTGAACTGCCTTAATTCCACAGTCATCTGCTCCAAGAATCATCTGCAGACATCACAGCCTGAATAAAGCCTGTACATACATTTCTATGTGGCACATGTTCAAACGCCTGAGCCAATTCTATTTCTAACCATGTCTTCTGGACTTCATTTTTTGTGTTTTAGAGTGTTTTGTAGCTTGGAGTGTCAATTTGTTATAATCCCTGTCTGTCCTTCAAGTATTTCTCCTCCTCAAAGATTTTTCTAACTATTCAAGTCCATTGTAATTAGACTGTTGAGCTACAGATAATAGTTTAAGGACAGAACTGGCTTCAATCATTAAGGACATCCATTGATCCACATTACAGGAAATCTGGAGATGAGAGAGATCTAAGGGGTACATTTTCACATACACTTGCCAACCAGCATCCATTTCCCATTCCTAACAGAAGTTAATTTTGTGAAAGTATACACAACTTTGGCTTTCAGAAGGCTGACCCCATTCTTAATCCCTGATGAGAAACTAAGGACACAGGTATTGGAGTCAGAATTCAAAACTAAATTCTGTAATTCCTGTCTGGATAACCTTTGGGCAAGTTATTTAAACTCCGAATTTCAGTTTGCTTGCACCCCTTCTGAAACATTGTTCAGGACATCAATAGAAATGATAATGTAAAGCACTTGGCACAGTATTAAGCAAAGTCTTCTTCATGAACCACATGCTATTCTCATCTTGACTAGATTAACATGTTCACAGAATTTCCACATTCCTTATCTTTGCCTGGTTTTAGGATAGCCAGGGATCCAATTGTGTACCTGAAAATAAACACTCACACACACACACACACACACACACACACACACACACACACAAACTTCTGGATATACATCGTATTATGAAGATATATCATCATGACTATTGAGAAGGAGACTTGAGGTTATTCATTTTATTTTCTTAAGTCAAACCATTATGCCTAATGCAGCCTAATGTTTGTGTAGCCTGATGAGGTAGAGCTCAATGTTGGGTCAAATGAAGTCATCTGAGACCTGGACTCTCATCTGTTCACTCATTCCTCTTCTCCATGCAATAGCAACAGCGCTTCTTCCTCCTTTTCCTCTTTTTCCTCCTTCAAGGAGATTTTATTTTGCCTCAAGTTTCAGCCCAAGGTCCTTTGGGTCTCTCCTTTTGAGGCCTGTGTGAGGTAGAACATTGTGGCAGGAAGTATGTAGTGGAGCAAAGCCGCTTACCTCATGACAGTTGGGAAGCCAAGAGAAGGCCATGATGGCCTTTTCCAAGCAAATAGAAAGTCAATTGTTCAGTCCCAGCCATCATGTTCCAGGCACAAGAACAAACAGAGGACTGGAGTTTGACCATTCCCATAGACTGAAGATTTTCCCATAAGCTACTCAGCAGAACCCCCCCCCATCTTCTTTCATCTTGTTGCAACAGCTAGTGGTATAGGAAAATAGAATTCTTGTAGCCCAATCAGGGCAAGCCTAGCGGTGGAAGAAAGGTCATTGGCAGAGGACTCAGCAAATCTGTGCTCTGGTTGGCATTGCTGGTAGGCAGGTACTTTTGAGCAAGTCATGTAATCTCCCCGGGTCAGTGTTCACATGTTTAAAGTGGGAATGGTAACCCCAAGGAGAAGACATAACAAAGCTTAAATGGCCATGCAAATGGAAAGATCCTGTTCTTTCCTCTGAAGGGACTTGGTCTAATCTCTTAAGTGACATTTCTAAGGTCAGCAATCAAATGGGAATCCTCATCCCTTCCTGTGGACTGCAGGGACTGCCTTCTGTCAAGCCCACTCTTGGATGGTTGCTTTACCATGGGTCTGCTATCTCTTCCCTGCCTCCAGAGTCACAGATCTCTTTTAGGCTAAAAACTTAGGGAGTCTCTAATGCCTGTGCCTAGGACCTCGGGCCTCACCGTCAGGAATGCTGGATTGTTGCATTTTATCTAGATGTTTGAGTCCAGTTCTTTTGACCCAGGGTTCTGAGGCCAGAAAGGAAAGAGTTTAGAAAACAGATGTTTTTTTGAGATCCAGAATCAATCTCTGGGTTAGAGACTCAGCCTCATGTAGGCGGTTGATCTGAGACAAATCATTTGGTTTTTGAACTTTGGTTTCCCCGTCTTTAAAATGGGGATAAATATGTCTACCTCATCAGGCTGCTCTTGGATAAGATAAACATTCACCACTTAACACTGTGCCTGCCTGGTATACAGCAAGAACTGACCACAGTTCTTAGAAGCTTGTAACAACAGCTGAGGAAAACGCAAAGAGTTTAAGTCTAGGTCCTCTCAGCCCTTGAAAAACCAGCCTGGGATCCAGTCTGGAGCCACCATGAATTAGCAGATTCTATTTCTCCTTCTTCCCACTCCTTTGATTGTTTTGAGACAGGGTCTTACCATGTAACCCTGGAACTTGTTGGAAACCAAGTTGGCATCAAACCTGAAGTAATACTCATGTGTCTCCCAAGTGTCTGGCTCTAGTTCCTTACCTGCCAAGTGGCAGATGCCTCATGGAATGAGTTCTGACTCCCTTCAATGCGCTAGATAGTCACAGATTTACTTTTGTGGCTTTCTAGCTCTCCCAACGAAAAATTTCCTGTCTCTGGTTTTCAGAAGTGGTCTCAGGGGCTTCCACTCTGGCATTCACTCCCAGGGGCTCCTCCCTATTTTAAAGGGCAGCCAGTGCACCTCCAGATCAGTTGCTCGAAATGCCCTTTCGCCTCCCTCTGGGACTGCTCTCTAGGTTTCCAGGAATTCCATTACTCCCCCAACTCAAACTCCACCCCCCAGGCCCTCTCTTTCTTGTCTGTACCCAAATTCCTGGCTCCATGGGCCAGGTAGGAAAGAGCTTTAGTTCAACCCAAGCTGGCACTTTCTCAGAACCTCCCCTGCCTCTGGCACATTCCTTGTGTTTGGGCAGGCCCCAGAGAGCTGGAGAATTCCTCTCCCTCTTTAGTGTGGGTCCCCGTGTTGGCATGCCAACAGCCCCAAATATTTAAAGCAATCATGAAAATGAGCTCAGAGTCCCATGCCAAAGCCTTGAAAGGAATTAGGCTAAAAACAGGACAAAGGAAGAGGTGAGGCCAAACGGAAAATGCCATGAAAGGCACTGCCTAGCATGGCGGGGGCCCAGAACTCTCCTCACTGGCTCCATTCATTTGTAGCCAGGCACTGTGCTGGGCACTGCAGAGGCAAAGTTGAATGAATCACTATCCCCAGCTCTTAAGGAGCTCCGGGTCCCATCGCAGAAGCCACAGACAATCACAGAACAATGTGGAGAGTATGGACAAGAAGGCACTAAAGGCACAAGGGAGCGTCACAGAGATGACTCTCCCGGAGCTTGGGCCCAAGCCTGACTTAGGGCAGGTGTTCCTCAAGGGGATGAGACAAAAGAAGTACTGTCTCCAGGCAGAAGGGACACAGTAGATTTGAAGGCACAGATGCAGGCAACAGAGTGGAGAGGAAGGAAGTACTTACCTGTGACTGTTTTGCCTCTCCATGGGCGTGTTTATGCACATTAACAAACAGGACAGAAAGTAGAATTGGACCCAGCTTCTGATAAAAGATCTTGAAAAAAAAAAAAAATCAAACCGATAGAGCAAGATGGCTCAACAAGTAAAAGCACTTGCCACACAACCCTGAGGAACTGAGCTACATTCCCACGACACACATTAAAAAAAGACGAATGTGGTGGCTGAAGTCTGTAATCCCAGCACTCCTAAAATGGGAAGTAAAACAGAAGAATCTGCTGGCCAGAATTGGCAAGAAGCTCGCTGAAGCAGTACAGCAGCAGAAATAACAAGATGGACCCTGCCTTGGAGCAGGGTTGAGGGGGAGGTAGAACTGACTCCTGAAAAGTTGTCCTCTGACTTCCACACATGGGCTGCAGCACAGGTGCACGTGCATGCATGTGTGCACACACACAGATAAATTAAGTAACAGCTAAATCTTTAATAAATAAATAAAATACTGCCAGAGATGAATAGTAGGAGACAGAAGAAAAGTCATGAGTAGAAAGCCTTTATCACAAGATGCTGTAAGTACATGCCTGGCATCGATGTGTAGGACGATGTAACTGTGGGCCCGAACAGCAGCACCTTCCTATGATCGATCCAGAGAGCCTTCCTGCTATAGAGGCCATAGGTGTCCTAGGTCACTGAAGGTAATGAAGAGTCAACTTTGCAGGCTAAGCGGGCTGGCAGCACCCCAAGCAGCTGGCAAAGCACAGGGAAAAGTGCCAAGGTCAAAAGCAGATGCGGAGTGAAAGCTGTGACTGAGGGAGCCCCGGGGTATCTAATTACCCAGAGGGACGGGAGAGATGAACAGATCCACTGCCCATCCTGCCAGAACACATCACAGTCTTCACGGGGTCAGGGAATGGAGAATCGCTTTGACTCAAATTTGGGTTCTGGGCAGCCATAGTGAAGATTCCTGGAGATATGAGCAGAGTGAAGGGGGCACAAGCTGAATGACCGGGTGCTGTAGAAACACATGTGAACAAGATACCTGATGCTAAATGTGTCCATCATCATCATCATCCGGATCATCATCATCACTGACATCTTCTTTATATAAATGTTTCGAACATTTATGAGACACTTATGAGCCAAGTGATACTAAGCCTACATCTGCTTAACCCTCACAACAATCCCACTTTACAGAAGAAACATTCATTTGAAAATTAAGACCCAGAATGCCCTAAAACTAGGCAGGATCTGTTTTTTTTTAAACCCATGAGTTAATCATTTTACAGTATGATTACTGTACAGCTTTTTAGATCAAGGGTCTTTAAAGAAATAATTAAGCTAAAATGAGGTCATTAGGATATGATTGAATCCAATATAACTGCTGTCCTTATAAGAAAAAGAGATATGGACAGGTACAGAGACCATGCAACGATAGTGGGGTAGAGTCAGCTTCTACAAGCTAAGGAAACAGGCCCCTGGAACCTGCACTGCTGACACTATAATCTCATACTTCCAGAACTGCAGAAAGCCTGTGTTGACTAAGCCCTCAACCTTGGTGCTCTATTATGTATAATCTCTCATGCAATCATTATGGAAGGGAGTGACCTGGACTCTCTCACGGTCTCGGGGCAAAGGCCTTCAGGGAGTATGTAATGCTAACACCACCTGCCTATGTCTGTGCCCTCTCTGGGCTATTGGGAATCAGAGGACCCTTAATGTCCTCAGCTGAGCTCTGAGAAGCAAGCACCAAATGGCTTGGAACTGGGTGGCAACATTGCTAGAGTCTTCTTTGACAGAATAAGAGCTTGAAAAGAAGAAGCTTAAAAACTGTAATTTAAAAGATGAAATCCTGAGCCGGTGAGATAGCTCAGCAGATAAGGTGCCTGCTTGCAAACCTGGAGACCTGAGTTCAATTCTCAGAAACCCACATATTGTCTCTCTCTCTCTCTCTCTCTCTCTCTCTCTCTCTCATTAATAAAACATTTTTTTAAAAAAGACAAAAACCTAAAGTTAAGCCATTGTTACCTTTCCACTCTGTAGACCTTTATTCACTCAAACACCATAGGGAGTAAGGCCAAGGGGCAGGCCAATATTTCCACCTGACCTTAGAAGCGTGACTGATACCTAGTAGGAGGCCTCTTTCTCACATGAAGTATCCTGAACCCAGAGGCTGAATCTTCACAGGAGACATCACTAGGATGGGTCAGTGCCCAAGTCAGCAGCCACTGTGTCTAGACTTTTGGATTCCTCATAGACAGGCAATCATTAAAAGGTACCAGCAAAAAAAAAAAAATCTAACTAGTTTGAAGTTTGGTTAAACTAAAATTGGTCCAGTCAGAGAGTGGGGTAAGAAAGAGGGTTCCAAGAATTCTAATCAACCTTTTCTTCAGGTGCTATGGAGTGTCCAGGTACCTTGGAATCTGCAATAAGTATGGAAATCACCAGAAATATAAGCGTGAGTATTCCAGGCCTAGAGATGCAGGAGAGGGAGGGTTGAAGGAATTTGAATTTTTGTGGTAAGAGCAGACTTTAAATAGGTACAGACCACTGGAGCAGACAGAAAACTAACTAAGGACAGGGACCTGAAATAAACACTTTCTAGAGGAGGAGTTCTGGACACTGGGCTTCAAGGAGGATAGACATGAACCTCAAAAGACAGAGGAAGGGGATTTGTCCCACGGGAGGTGTGGGAGAGAAAGTCAAGAGGGCACAACTGTTGACAAGGAGGTCCTCATCCAGCAGTACAGAGCTCAAGAGAGTCTGGGCCATGCCTGAAAGGTATGTATGTGTGTGGTATGGTGTGTGTATGCATGTGTGCAGGATGTGACATGGCATGTCCGTTGCATGTATGTATGTGGGGGACAGGCCTGAATGCATGTGCATGTGATATCTGCCATATGTATGTATGTACAATGTGACTGTGTCTTGGCACTTCAATAGATGACTTGAAATGTTTCTGATGTGGAAAACCCACCTTACAGAGCCAGAAACGAGAGTGGGAATTGGAGTGAGCATGGGGAGAAGGGCTTCAGCAGATGCTTTCCATAGCATAGAAGAAGTCAGGATAAATGGTCAGGACGAGGCTTGCTGGATTTTTTTTTATCAGACCTGTGGTATCAAGTTGCAACTCAAGTGCTATTCCAAGGTCTCTCATATTTCTATTTTATTGTTTCCATACTTCCAGTAAGCAGGGCTTGCCATCTGCACAGTGTCCGGTCAAAGAAATATGAACCAAGAGGAAATTGCACTATGGTGCTGCATAATCGTTCTGATCCACCGGGATATTAGTGGAGACATATTTGTCTTCACTCATCCTAGCAGTAATGTCCTGACTGCTTCTCAGCAGGAAGTTTCCCATTTGGTCTGGCTGAAAGGCAGCTCCAGAAAGAACCATGGAGTGGCAGTTTTCCGGTCTCACTGAGCTGCCCTCCTTGCTCCTAAATCCCATCGCTCCTCAGTTCCTACAGATGTTCTCATGTGTTGACAGGTAATACAGTTCAAGACATCAGTAGGAGCTCTGGTTTGAACAAGAATCATACTGTACAGTGGGGAGACAATGACAGATGGACGTCAAGTGACAGGGGCAGGAGGGGATCTGCCTGCTCTTCCTGGCCCTCTCCTTCTGACCCTGCTGGTGTGTCCTCTGTAGACTTTGGGATTAGTGGCACATCTCAGGCAATTCAGGTAATCTATGCAAACTGAAGCTCCTTTGAATGAAAAGCAGCTGACTCCAGACTGCCTATCCTTTAGGGTTGGAGGAGGATGGAGAGGGCACACAGGGAAGGCCCTAAGGTAATACTAGGTACACCAAAAACACTTCAAATAGTGATAACAGTAAACACTTATACTGTATTTACTACATGCCATAAAAAGCTGAAGGAATCTTAGTCTTATTAAGTAATATTAAATTTTTAAATTTATTTCTTCCACTCATACAAAGTTGATAAGTACCCCTCCCTCCCTCCACCCCTCCTTGGATTCCCTTACTCCCTCTCCCCTTTTCCCTTTCCTTTCCCCTCTCCCCTTTTCCCTTTCCTTTCCCCTCTCCCTCCCTTTCTCCCAGTGCTTTTTCCCCTCCCCCCCCATTCCTGGAGCATCCTTTTTTTTCATGTTAAACTTCCCTCTGGGTCCTTTTCTCTGATGAGGTGTAAGGACTCAATGGGATTGCCTAGAGCTCTTTTTTGTGCTCCCCTTTAGTATAGGAACACTGTTGTGGCTGTTAATCCCTTGCCTCTAAGAATCCTAGTGCCTGTGATCCATGCTAGACTTTGGGGGTTCAATGATATGTTGGTAATTGCGCAGGTCATGCAAAGTCCTATTATGATTACTTCAACCCTAACATGTGTGGAGTATCTTGCATATCGTTGCTCCTCCCCATCTTTAGGCTCTTACAATCTTACCGCCCCCTCTTCCACAAATTTCCCTGAGCTTTAGGATGGGGAGACATTAGGCTGGCCTGATTCCAGGGGGTTGATGTAGAGTCTCTGATTTTCCGAATTATGGTTTGTTGATTTTTTTTCAGTTTTTTCAGTTTCCTGCACTGCCCTTGGCTCCATCCTGATGGGTATTGGATGTCACCCCCTGGACCGTGTGAGTGAGTGTTTGTTCAGGGCTGGCAGAAGGGGGGAGGGCTATATTAACTAATATTAATATTAATACAACCCTATAAGCCAGCTTCCACTGCTATCTTCATTTTACAGCAGATGAAGAGGTTCTGTAGCTTGCCCATGGTTGTAGAATTGGGATTTTAAACTAAGACAGTTTGGGTCTGAAAGCTATTTATGAATAAATTAATAAAAACTTGAGCTATTGGTGGATGAATGGACAAAGAATATGGACACCCAAATGTTCAGCAAGCGACAGGTTGTCCTGACAACACACTGACCACTAGCAGTTCCACATGCACAGGAACTGCAGCTATGGGACGGGGGGCCTTGCCTGCCCTATGTTGTGATGAAGATAGCTCTTTTCCGTGACAGGCTTAGTATACCTTCATTGAGAAGGGCAGAACTGAATGATCAAAAGTTTTCCCAAGTCCTAATTATATACTGAAAGGAAGTGAGATGAGAGACTACTAGGCCAATGCCACCTAGCACTGCTTTCACTACACACTGCCTTTCCTTCACCCCAGGAAAGCAGCACTCGGCAGTTTTGGAGGAATTAAGCATAAATGCAGACTTAAAGAGCCCTTTACAACAATGAGTCTGAAATGAAGTGGTGTTATTTTGTCGTCAGGATATTCCCATTTTATGTCAGTGAAGTCATCAGACTTGTCTCTCCCTTATCCCAGTCTGAACTCAGCCACACAGAAGTACAGGGCAGAGAGGGCAATTGTGTGGAGCATAACCTACCTACAAATGACCACTGCTGTCCCCAAACACACCTAGCACATGCCCTCCAAGTGGGAATTGCTAATGCTCCTCCTAAGTCTGACTCTCCCCCTCCCCCCACCCACAGCCATCTTGGGAAAGAATTTTCTGAGTTCAGGAACTCAATAGGGGCCAGTAAAGTTCTGGCTCCCACGTTTTTGTCCTCTGTTCACACAGGTATATTTGGCAAGTACCTTCATGAACTCCGTTTTCATTTTCCCACACATTAACATCAATCCTCCCTCATGGACCTGGAAGGGTGAAAAAAGGTCAGATTCTGAACGAATGCTGAAACCAGATGCGGGATGGCTACAGATGCCTTCACAGTCACATTTTTCTTAAAGTTGCAAAGCACACTTGTGATCTCTGCAAGATCAGCATACATGAAGGACACCTTTACTCTAAACTGGGCTTCATGCTTGCTGCTGGCCTTCTTGGAGGTCTTATGCCACAGGCTGTTTGATTTATGCTTGTTTGGGGGTCTTAGCTCCCCTCCTAACGAGATAACCATCTGCGGGCAGGGACTGGGGCTGCTCAACTTGCCCTCCTCTGCTCTGGAGCCTGTGTAAGAGATCCTTACAGTGTGTTAAACGGAGCTGATCAAGAAACAAACCGAAAGACAAATGACTCAGCAAAAAGCAAGGGTCTCGACTTTGTTCAAAGCTGTGGTGACTGCCCTTGTGAACATCTAACGGTTCACATTGGGTCTTTGCGCTCTCATTTATCCCATACAAACATCCTGTGAGGCAGACATGGCTATCCCTGTGTGTGACTAGGAAAAGTGAGATTCAGGGACATTCAGGCACCCGCTGAAGGTCAGATGTCAAGTCTGTAGCTAAATTGGAGCTTAAGCCCAGACCTGATTGACTTTGGAGTCCTGCTTGTGGGATTGTTGCACACACATCACTTTTTGCAGTCTGGCCAGAGCCTGTCTTGGTGCGGCTGCCAAACTATGATGGGTTTTGCATTTTTAAATAGTTGAAAAAATGTTACTCTTTCAAGCCAAATTAAAATGACATGAAATCCTTTCAGTGTTCATGAAGTTTCATTAGAACCCAGCTACATTTGCTCAGTTGTGCCACATCGGGCTGCTTCTGTGCTCTTACAGGAGACGGCAGTCCCTCAACGCCTGGATAAGTGCTCTCCTGTTGGTCACTAAGCATTCGCTGCCCTTGGCTCTATTTCACACCAACTCTAACAGAGACGCACAGATCCTCACAAGCTTTATCTTACTGCAAAGAAATCAGTTTTCCATACGATTCTACTACACCATCCTTGCTGCGGTAAATCTTAACGCAAGGATTCTGACTTTATGGGTGCATTTTGAGCCATCTCTAATCCTTGCTGTCACCAGCTCCCCATGGGACTCTGAAGGCAGCGCTGAGGGAAGCCACCAGCCTCAGGGGAAGAAAGTATGACAGGCCACAGCAAGCCTAGGAGCAAAGGCAAAGGGATTTAGAGCCAGAAGGCAAGTTGGCTTTATGAATTCCTTTACCCCCTTGATTCATGATTTCCTGCCACATCTTGTTCAGCGTGGACATGCCTGGGCCCCAAGCAGGGGCAGGCAGGCTGGAGAGGATGAAAGCGCAGGGCCTTCAGGCCCTGGATCCCGAATGGAGCCTCCACCCTGACCACAGGCAGAGGCCCGCCTCAGCAGAGTCCTCCGCACTGGTTGGCTCAGCTGCTCTGGCCTACACGCCTGCCCAGAGCCAGCCCAGAGCCCGCCTTCTCCTTCAGCTGCATGGACACTGCGTGGATTGTGTGACACCCTAGGTCCTTCCACTGCCTCCCTCCAGGGGATGTCCAAAGAGCAGATGCCATTCTTTGTGGCATTCCTGTGTTCAGCGAGGACTTTTGAGGATCTGCATGTATCTAGCTCCGGAGAGATACAAAATAAGTAAAAAGTATGAGAGGAACTTCGGATTTGTTTCAGGAGTCAAGTTGTGCAGACAAAGAGCTACAGTGCCCTAGCAAAGCCAGATGTCCAACAGATATGGAGCACCAAGTATAGACTGATCATTGGCTCAAGGGTACCTTGACTTCCTGGCTGTTACTAAAGCCACAAAGCATACTTTTAAAATAAGAGAAAGGAAGGAAGGAAAGAAGGAAGGAAGGGAGGGGAGGGAAAGAAAAGAAAGAAAGAAAGAAAGAAAGAAAGAAAGAAAGAAAGAAAGAAAGAAAGAAAGAAAGAAAGAAAGAAAGAAAGAAAGAAAGAAAGAGCAAGAGAGAGAGAGAAAGAGAAAAAGAGAAAGAGAGAGAGAGAAAAAGAGAGAAAAGAGAAAGAGCTAGAGAGAACCCAGGAAGACTGAGAGGAAGGAAGGGGAAGAGTCAGGGAGGGAGGGAGGGAAAGAAAGAGAAAGAAAAGAGAGAGGAGAAAGAGAAAGAGGAAAGAAGGAAGGAAGGAAGCAAGCTTGCGTCTTAGGACAAAACCTTATGCAGAAAGAAGAGTGGATCAGCAACAAAGAGTTCTTCTAGAACCAACTTTTTCTTTGCGATCCCTATCTCTTGGTGATTTTTTTTCTTCCCTAGGTTTCTGTCATGTAAAACTACAGCAAAAGCCTGAATGATGTGATCATGAAACCAGTTTTCATTGCTACTGTCCACACCTATTTCACAGTTTACACTCAGGTGGAAGAAGGCATGGTCAACTCTAGCTTTGGACCACAAAGCTCAACCCAGGAGATGCTATCCTCGAAAATGCAAAGAGAATCCCTACTAGAACTCAATAATTGGTCCATATGGGATCAAACCATGAAGCTAAATTTGAAGAAAAGATGCTGTATAAATGCTTGGTGTTTGTGGAATTCTCTTTCAGGAGTCTAAATGGTGGCATTTAGTTTTCAAATACTCCTAAGACAGGGGCATCAAAGACAAAATTTGGGAGTGGCAGAAGGACAGCGGCATTAAGGATGGGAAGAATTTAGAGTATAGGCAAAGATAAAAGAAAGAAGTAGAAGGGTTTTTAGAGAAGCAGTGAGGTCACTAGCTGGCTTTGTTAGGAATTATCACCACACTCACAAGAGACAGGAAATATGGATATTCTGAGAGTTGTCAGCAAATTTAAAGAATAACTTGGTAGACTAGGCAGTGTACATCTGGAATCCAGCAGACAAGGGGAACATATAAGAAGAGCTAATTTTCAAAGACAATCATAGCTATCTAGTAAATTCAAGACCAGCCTGGGCTACATGAGACCCTGTGTTTTAAGAATAAATAAATAAAATGTAAAAATGTAACTCAATCCTAATAGCAACAAACACTCCTAGTTCTTAGATTTTGGTTTCAAATATCACTATCTAGTCAAAAGAACTAGAATTTCTTATAGAAATGTCTTGTTTAAGCAGGACTGTGTAAACAAGTGTACAAAATGAGCCTGGAGTGTTTTGTAAAGATAGAAAGTAAGGAAAAATTAGGAAAAATCAAAATAAAATTTAAAAATACCCTCAACAATGAGGGAAATGTCAAAGAGAAATAAAAACCAACCAAAAGGGTTGTCAGTAGACAAAACTGGAAAAAGCCGAACAACAAAAAAGTAGTATTGGGGCTGGAGAGGTGGCTCAGGGATTAAGCCTCTGCCTTGTAGGCAGAAGGTCCAGAGTTCCGATCCTAGACCCCACGTATAGACGCCAGGGGGAAGCAGGGGCGGCCTGTGTTTACTGGTCCTGGTAGGGCGGAGCCTGTGACTCCTGGGGCAGAGTAAACTGCATGGGAGGAGGTGGAGGCGTCCATGGTGGGTCCCGAATTCGCCCGTGGTTCTAAACACACATACACACACACACACACACACACACACACACGCACAATGGAATAAATAATAAAATTTTTTTTAAAAAAGTAGTATTGATTTATAAACCAAAGTATGACATTAGTATCTATTAATCCATATTGATAGTAATAAATGGGAAGAGGGAAATAAGTTATAGAAGAATCCCAAACAACTGCTTTAGATCCCGTCTGCTCCAGAAGAGGGAGCACATCTGCCCAGTCCTTGAGTGTGGGCTGTGCAGAGACGCAGTACAAAGTCTTGCCAGGCTCTTCCTCAGCCAGATGGCCAGCGTCAACACCAGTAGGGTCCCCTAGCTGTGCTATGATATGATTGCTACTTTACCCTCATGGTCTTCCTCTTTACATGTTATAACCCCAATTTATTCATGAAATGAAACGTCAGACAAGTTCTAATAGAGGGGCATCCTACAAATCACCTGATCAATTCTGGAACCTATCAGGGTCATTATATAATGATATCAATTTTGTAATTTGGTCTCTGGATCTTGGCTTATAGTTCCTTCTTCAAAGCAGACCAGAGAAACTAGAATTTCTCTTCTCAGTTCATAGAAACCAGAGTCAGTCCCCGTCTTTCTGTCTTACAGGTGACCATGAAGGAGTAAATTATCAGATTTACTCTCTGATGGAAGGCCATAAGACCCTCAGTTCAGCAACTGTCCTGCCTCATGCTTGGAGTGGCAAATGAGTCACAGGGGCCAAGAAAACTCCGAACGCATGTGCCCTCTGAGCTTCCTACTCAGTCCATTACAGCCTTTTGGTCCAGACACATTTCTTCAGAGTTGTCCTTGCTTCAACCGTAATTATTCAACAAAACCTCCACTAAAACCCAAAAAAGGAGGGTCTGGTAAGCTTGCAGATAGTTACACATGTAGAGGTGCCTGCAGGGTGGTTCCCCCCTCAAAACAGCATTGAGGCTCCACGTTCTTCCCTTATATCTCACTCTAGGTATCTCTCCAACTGTGACCTTGGTAATTATCAGGTAAATACAAGAACAGGTTTCTCTGAGTTACTCCAGCATAGCACTTCTTCTTCTGAAGAAGTCTCTAGAGCCCAGATAGACAACTAGTCATTCAGAAGCACGATCACAAACTGGGCTTTCAGCTGGAATCTGAAGTCACTGAGCCCTCAACTAATGGGATCGTCTATGTTGCCAAAAAGAGTGGTCACAGTGCTCGCTTCGGCAGCACATATACTAAAATTGGAACAATACAGAGATTAGCACGGCTTCTATGCAAGGATGACACGCAAATTCATGAAGGTTTCCATATTTTTATCAGGGAGAAAATAGGGACTAGCAGATAGATGATAGATGGTAACAATCCAGAAAATGGAAGACTGATCCCCCTCCCCCACTGCTGTGTCCTCCTCCTATTCTTCCATCTACCTTTGAGTCTCCTCTTACATTAAGATCTTCATTTAAACAGTCTTTTATCTTTGGTTAGGAGGTGACCTTCAATACTAATCAGGATGCAACCAATGGCAATGCAGGAAAAGCAAAACTGAAAACAACAACAAACCATAATTCAGAACACCAAAGACCTTATATTAATCACCTGGAACCAGACCAATCAATCTCTCCCCATCCTAAAGCTCAGGGAACCTTGCAGAAGAGGGGATGGTAAAATTGTAAGAGTCTAAAAATGGGGAGGACCAACAACATGCAAGATACTTCACACAAGTTAGGACTGCAGCAGCCAGAACTGGACTTTGCCTAACCTGCACAATGGTTGACATGTTAACAACCCCCTCAAAGTCAGCATGGATCACAAGGGAGAAAACTCCAGGCAGTAGGATATTTAGAGGCAAGGAATTAAACAGTCATAATAGAGTTCCCATACTAATGGGAACCCAAGAAAGGGCTCCTGGCTATGCTACTGAGCGGAGGATTCCAGGTTATATATGCCTCACTAGGGTGGAGGACTCAGAGAGGTTTGGCATTCATACAAAAGGATGCTTAAGGGGATGGGAGGTAGAAAGAGGGAGGCACTGGGAGAGGGGGAGAGAGAGAGGACAGGGGTACATATTAAGCTTGTATGATTAGAGAAAAAAATAAAAAATATAAAACAGAGTGGTCACAATTGAATGGCTAGAAGATATACAGTTGGTGTCTACCTCAGACTTGAGTGCCTATCGGCTAGTCAGAAGGTTGTCCATATACTGGGGTCACAGGAATGAGCTGTATTGTGAGCATACAATAGGGAACACCAAGTTGATTTTTACTCTATGTCCTCAAAACATTAAAATAAAAGAAGCCCAAGAAACTGCTCCACTTAAGGAGGATGGCAAATAAAGGTGAAGCAGTTTCCTAGATGGGAGAGTTATACAAAAAAACACAAAAAAGCCCATGCCAGAAAAGTAACTTAGAGTTCTTTGATAGTTTAACATGAACACTTGCTGGAAGAAGTCTTTTTCCAGGGCAGAAATTCAGGTACTGGTTCTTTGTTGAATATACATGACAATTACACAAATGGAACCCCTGAACAGAAGAGAGACATTGGATGAAAACTAAAGAAATCTGAGTAAACTATGAATTTTACCACATCATTATATATCAACATTGATCCATTAATTTTAACAAATACAGCAAACTAGTATGTTAGTAACAGAACACTATGCATACATGAGGCAGCATATAAGAACTTAGTGTACTCTCTATTGACTCAACTTTTCTATTTCATCTAAAATTGATCTCAAATATAAAATCTAATGCAAAACTAATATATACGCACATTACTTTAATATACATATATTTAACTTGTAACTACTTGTAACTTGTAATTAACTTGTCATTAGCAAACACTTTGTCAGAAACCCAAGGTAAGACTCTTAACCAGAACCTGCCTTACATGTGGCAGGACACAGGCACTCTCTGCTTACTAGAACAAAGCCAGCAATGTGAGTCTTAGGGACCTGCTCACAATGAGTTTGTGGGCAACTTCACACTGCTTGTGCCTATTCTACACACTCAGTCATGAAGCCACCTAACTGATGGCTTCTTCTGCCTTATTTAAGCATCCCTGATCCCCAAACCTCAAATCTGAAATCCTTAAAATGTGAATATTTTTAATGCCATCATGATACCAACCAGTAGAAAATGCCATACCTAATCTCACATGACTGACTTCATTAAACAGAAGTACTTTCAAAATATAGCTTATAAGATTTCCTGAGCTCGAACGATGACTCAGTGGTTAAGATTCTGCCTAAGCAGAAGGTCCTGAGTTCAGATCAAACACCAGGTGGAAATGGCAGTAGCCTGTACTTCAGGCCCTGGTGGGCAGAGCCTGGGAAATTCCAGAGCAAAACCAAAAGGAGGTAGAAGCAATCTAGGATGATTCCCAAAGTCATCCTTGGTCCTCTACAGAGACACACAGTGCCCCCCCCACACACACAATTTTTAAAAAAATGGAAAAAAATAGTTTATAAGATTTTCTTCAGAGTTCATAGTCCCTAGGGAGGAATAAGGTAGATGCAAATATAAAGACTAACTGCCTTCTAACCATTTATCATTACACCTATAGGATGGAAGAACATCTACTACCCAACCTAGAACCTTCTTCATACAATGGAATAATCAAAATTCAGAGAATAAGCGACTGTAAACTGCTTGGCCCTAAGCAAGACATCCAAAATGCCCCCCATCCCTAGATGAGGGGTCAATGAGACTAAAAGAGCTAGAAGGAGGGGAAGGGTGCAACCAGACAGTATCTTCCCAATATGTCAGGACCATCCATAAATCCAACATGACTATATCTATTTTCATAAGAAACAGACACAATATTTGGTATATCAACATTGCAGCATAAAAGGGGAGAGAGCAAGAGACATCACACCTTCTACAGAGACCAACAAAAATTCATGCTGGGTTGGGGAGAAAGGGAGTTGCTCTCTCCAATGATGTGTCCACTGGTATATCATCCTTGCTCCAGTTAATGTCCAGAACCGTGTCATTAACAATAACCCAGATGGACTCAGTGAGCCACATGCACAAAAGGATGTGAGAACAGGAGAGAGACTAGTGGGGAAAGAGAAGGTAGGGGGTTGAGATTGGGTAATCCAGGGTGAGAATGGCTTGAATTCACGTGTAAAGTATTAAAAGAATAGAAAAAAATTACCTTCCACCTGTGTATATATGGTGAATGTGATATATAAAGTTTGTTCTTCATCTTGGGCTCACTGCCAATATAATTTCTTCTATGCTACTATGTGTAAGCATGTACAGAATGTATAATCCTGAAATTGTAAATACTTTGGGTCCCACACAGATAAGGGATATTCAACATGTATGAACTGAGCCTCATCTGCCTGTAATTCCAGCCAAGACTGAAGCAGGAGGATTATGAGTTTGAGGCCAGTCTGGACTACATAGCAAAACTCTGTCTCAATAAAAACAAAAATAAATTAATGATCGCTTATTATTCTTAGGTGTATATTTGTTCTATGGGGTTCCTGCAAAATCTGAAAACCTTTGTTAAAAGTTTTCACAGGGCCTCCATTCCCCCACTCCGCCGCCCTGGACACGCGCGCGGTCCAGCCAGGCCTCACCGCGACCTAAGTAAGCTCCGTCCCCGCCCACCCCCAGAACCCCAGGCAGCCCAAGGGACCCAGCTCCTCCCGCCATCCAGCCTGAGCCGGGCAGGGCGTGGGAGGAGGACACTCCCCTGTGCCCGGTCCCGCCCCAGCTCCCCCAGGTTGAACAGCGCCCCGCCGACGTCCCATCCTCCCTTCCCCCACTCCGCCGTCCCGGACGCGCAGGGTCCAGCCTGTACTCACCTCGACCTAGGTAAGCTCCATACCTGCCCACCCCCAGAACCCCAGGCCAAATAATTCAGTTTAGTGAAAAACGCACAGAAATTGAAAGAAGATCTTAAGAGTTAAAACGAAAATGCCAAAAAAAAAACAAACAAAAAAACCCGAAAATGCCAAAGTCAAACTGCAAATCCACGAGAAACAACACTCAAGTAAATAAATCTCCCACTGAAGGAATTAATCCCATAATATTAGACTCCAACCAGAACAAACTCATGGAAAATGGCCAAGAAAGCCTGACCCAGGATAACGACTTTCAAAATATGATCATTACCATGTTCAATACTATGAAAGAGGAAATCAGGGAGGAATTAAATAATCGAATCAATCGCTTTGAAGAGGAACACAACAGACACTTGGAGGAGTTGAGAAAAACAGTGCAAGAAACAAAAACTGGCATAGAGCAGTTAAAGCAGACTCAAGCAGAGTTTAAAACTGAGCTAAAAAACAAGTTATCTTCAACCCAGAACTCCACAGAGAGTCTTATCAGCAGAACTAACAAAGCAGAAAACAGAATTTCAGACCTTGAAGATAAAGTGGGAGTATTAACCAGCTCAATGGAAGAGGTTGTTAAAGCCAAAAAGATACTTGAGAGAAATATCCAGGAGATATGGAACACTCTGAAGAAGCCTAACATGCATATTCATGGAATACCAGAGCAAGAATCTCAAAATACCACCCCTGAGGAAATTTTTCAAACGATCATCAAGGAAAACTTTCCTCATCTAAAAAAAGAGAGGCCCATACATATACAAGAGGCATTCCGCACCCCAAACAGATATGACCAAAACAGAAGCTCGCCATGGCAAATAATAGTTAAAACACTCCACATTCAAGATAAAGAATTGGTGCTGAGAGCTTCAAGGGAGAAAAAACAAGTCACTTTTAAAGGTAAACTTATTAAAATAACAAATGACTTCTCAGTCGAAACAGTAAAAGCAAGAAGAGCTTGGATAGATATACTTCAAGTATTGAATGAGCAAAAATGTCAACCCAGGCTGATTTACCCTGCAAAACTATCTGTCATGATCGAGGGAGAAAGAAAAATCTTCCAGCACAAAGACAACTTGAAGGGATACATGTCCACCAAACCAGGCCTTCAAAAAATGCTAGAAATGATACTCAAGCGTGAAGAAAAAAACAGGCATATCCAGGAGAACAGAAGGCAAGTATAACACCATTAAAAGCGAAGCAATATACTTATAAAAACTACTAAACATAATAAATGTCTGGAATTAAAAATAGTTTCTCCATTATAACACTAAATGTTAATGGAATTAACTCACCGATCAAGAGACACAGATTACAAATTTGGATTAAAAATCACAATCCATCAATCTGCTGTCTGCAGGAAACCCATCTCACCACAAAAGATAGGCATGCCCTAAAAATAAAAGGTTGGTCAACAATTCTACAAGCTAATGGAAGCAGAAAACAGGCAGGTGTAGCCATTATGCTATCAGACAAAGTGGACTTCAAACCAAAGAAAATTATAAGAGACACGGATGGATACTACATTTTAGTCACAGGTACAATTCACCAGGAAGACTTCACAATACTGAACATATATGCACCGAATATGGGCCCCTCCACATTCATTAAGAAAATCCTACAGCGTCTAAAGCAAGAAATCAACCCCCAAACGATAATTCTTGGGGACTTCAACACCGCCCTCTCAACATGGATAGATCAACAGGTCAAAAGCTTAACAGAGACACTTTGGACCTTAATCAAACCCTTAAAGAAATGGACCTTACAGATCTCTATCGAACTTTTCACCCACGCACCAAAGAATACACATTTTTCTCAGCAGCACACGGAACTTTCTCCAAAATAGATCACATATTGGGCCACAAAACGAATCTACACATATATAAAAAAGTTGAAATTCTAACCTGTGCCCTATCAGACCACCATGGCCTAAAGCTGGACATCCACAACACAACAAACACGAGAAAATACACTAACTCCTGGAAACTTAACACTATGATGCTGAATGAGAACTGGATTCAGGAAGAAATTAAAAAGGAAATTCAAGATTTCCTGAAAGAGAATGATAATGAAAATACAACTTACCAAAATCTCGGGGACACAATGAAAGCTGTTCTAAGAGATAAGTTCATAGCTCTTAATGCCTACATCAAAAAAATGGAAACATCAGAAATAAACAACTTAACAATGCAGCTTAAAGCTTTAGAGAAACTAGAGCAATCTGATCCCAAAAGTAGTAGAAGAAAGGAGATTAGCAAAATAAGGGGAGAAATATCTGAAAAATCGAGACTAAGAAAACGATAGAAAAAATCAACAGTCAAAAAGCTGGTTCTTTGAAAAAATCAATAAGATTGATACACCCCTAGCTAAATTAACCAAAAGCAAGAGAGAGAAAACCCAAATTAACAAAATTAGAAATGAACATGGAGTTGTCACTACTGATACCCAAGAAATCCAGAGAATTATAGCATCATATTTCAAAAACTTATACTCTGTGAAGTTTGACAACACAAAAGAGTTGGATGAATTCCTAAGTAAAGACAACTTACCTAAATTGAATCAGGAAGTTGTGAATTATTTAAATAGTCCTATAGCATATAAGGAAATTGAGGAAGTAATCTTGAATCTTCCCACCAAAAAATGTCCTGGACTAGATGGATTCAGCACAGAGTTCTACCAGACATTTAAGGAGTTAATAACACTAATACTCCTTAAACTGTTCCATCAAATAGCAAAGGAAGGAACACTACCAAATTCCTTCTATGAAGCTAATATCGTTTTAATCCCAAAACCTAATAAAGATTCACTTAAAAAAGAAAACTATAGGCCGATCTCTCTGATGAACACAGACGCAAAGATTCTCAACAAAGTCTTAGCAAATCGGATTCAAAAACATATTAAAAAGATCATTCACGGGGATCAAGTAGGCTTCATCCCCGGCACACAAGGTTGGTTCAACATACGCAAATCAATAAATGTAATTCATCAATGTAAACCAGTCCAAAGTCCAAGACCACATGATACTCTCGAAAGATGCAGAAAAAGCTTTTGACAAGATCCAACAGCCTTTTATGATCAAAACGCTAGAGACAGTAGGAATGGAAGGAACTTTTATCAATATAATAAAAGCTGTATACAACAAGCCCACAGCAAGGATTATGCTCAATGGGGAACAATTGGAAGCATTCCCACTTTGATCAGGAACTAGACAAGGCTGTCCACTCTTACCACTTATATTCAATATTGTACTTGAAGTCTTAGCCGAAGCCATAAGACAAGAAAGGGACATAAGAGGGATTCAAACTGGCAAGGAAGAAGTCAAGCTATCCCTATTTGCAGATGACATGATCTTATACCTGAGTGATCCCAAAAACTCCACCAGGAAGCTCCTGGAACTAATTGAGAAGTTCAGCAGGGTGGCAGGATACAAAATAAATGTGCAAAAATCAGAGGCCTTCCTATATGCCCAGAATGAAAGAAGTGAAAAAGCCTTGAGAGAAACAATCCCATTTACTATAGCCCCTAAAAAAATGAAATACCTTGGTATAAACCTAACCAAGGAGGTGAAAGACCTTTACAATGAAAACTTTAAAACCCTAAAGAAAGAAATAGCAGAAGACACCAGAAGGTGGAAAGACCTCCCATGTTCCTGGATTGGCAGAATCAACATCGTAAAAACGACCATCCTACCAAAGGCAGATTCAATGCTATAGCAATCAAAATCCCAAAGCAATTCTTCAAAGAACTTGACCAAACAATCTCAAAATTCATATGGAGGCACAAAAGACGCAAGATAGCAAAGACAATCCTGAGTAACAAAAACACTGCTGGAGGTATTACCATACCGAACCTTAGTCTATATTACAAATCCATAGTTATAAAAACAGCCTGGTACTGGCTCCAAAATAGACACACAGATCAATGGATAAGGATTGAAGACCCAGATATAAGCTCACAAAATTACAGCCATTTGGTCTTTGACAAAGGAGCCCAAAGAATCTAACGGAAAAAGAACAGCATCTTCAACAAATGGTGCTGGCAAAACTGGATCTCCACATGCAGAAGATTAAAGCTGGGCCCATACTTGTCACCATGTACAAGACTTAATTCCAAATGGATCAAGGACCTTGATATAAGGCCAGAGACTTTAAAAACCATACTTGAAAGGATAGGGAACTCCCTCGAGCTGATTGGGCTAGGCCAACAGTTCCTAAACAGACATCCAATGGCACAGTCACTGCTACCAACTCTCAACAGTTGGGATCTTGTGAAATTAAAGAGCTTCTGTTCAGATAAAGAGATTGTAACACGAGCTCAAAGGCAACCCACAGAATGGGAGAAAATCTTCACTAACCACATATCTGATAGAGCTCTACTGTTCAGAGTGCACAAAGAACTTAGAAAACTAAACATCAAGGAAACCAATGGCCCAATTAAAAAATGGGCCCTGGAACTTAAAAGAAATTTTACCAGGGATGAAATCAAAATGTCTAACAAATATCTTAAAAAATGCTCCACTTCTTTAGCCATCAGGGAAATGCAAATCAAAACTTCCCTGAGATATCCTCTCACCCCGGTCAGGATGGCAAAAATCCACAATACAAACAATAACAAATGCTGGAGAGGATGTGGAGAGAGGGGAACTCTCCTACATTGCTGGTGGGAGTGCAGGCTCATACAGCCACTCTGGCGAGCCATCTGGAGATTCTTAAAGAAATTAAAGATTGAAATGTCATATGACCCTGCTATTCCACTTTTGGGAATTACCCCCCATACAGCAGAGCTCGATAGCACAATCATGACCATGTTCATAGCAGCACTGTTTACAATAGCAAAGTCATGGAATCAACCCAAATGTCCAACAGTTGAGGAGTGGATAAGGAAACTGTGGTACATCTATACAATGGAGTACTACTCAGCCATCAAAAATGATGAATTACTGGAATTTGCCGGGAAATGGATGTCATTAGAAACAATTATATTAAGTGAAGTATCCCAAACCCAGAAAATTAAGCGCCTATATGTACTCCCTAATAGGTGGCTCCTAGTACCAAACCCACCCAGCCCACCTTGAGACACTCATATGAACAGGAGGGATGGGGTTGGAGGGCCACACCAGAAACAAGGAGAGAAATGACCATGTTACAGTAGAGAAAATAGGCCTCCATCAAGAACTGCAAGGGGTGACATACAGTGCCCAGCAGGATGGAGTGAAGGGCATTGCAGGAGCAGCAAAACTGCAAAAAAAAATCAACAAACCACAATCCAGAACTTCAGAGACTCTATATCAACCACCTAGAACTAGGCCAGACTAATCTCTCCCCATCGTGAAGCTCAGGGACATTTGCAGAAGAGGGAGCGGTAAGAGTGTAAGAGCAAAAGGATGGGAGGAGCAATGATTTGCAAGATACTCCACACAAGTTAGGGCCGAAGCAATCATAATTGGACTTTGCATGCCCTGCGCAACGTCCAACACACTATTGACCTCACAAAGTCTAGCATCTGCTAAAGGCACCAAGATCCTTGGAGGTAAGGGATTGACAGCCTCAGTAGTGTTCCTATGCTTAAGGGGAACACGGGAAAGGGTTTAGGGAATGCCACTGGGTCCTTGTACATCATCGGAGAGGAGGGCCCAGAGGACAGTCAGGCATGCACAAGAAAGGACTCTCTGGGAATTGGGGTGGGAGATACTGGGGGATGGGGAGGGAGGGGTGAGGGGAGGAGGAGCAGGGGGTTCGGGGGGAGGAGGAGGGAGGGAGGGAACTGGTTTATTAAGTTTGTATGAGCTGAAATAATAATAAAAAATGTATTTAAAAAAAGGACAAAAAAAAAAAGAATCATAAGCAGAATAAAACCTCTTTGCTTCCTTTCAAAAAAAAAAAAAAGTTTTCACAGGGAAATGTTGCAATGCTTAACTTAATAAAAAAGAGGTTTTAGTTCCACCGATGTAAGTTTTGATCTTTTGGTATCATTTTTCTTCAGAACTTAGGTTTTCTCATTCAGGTAAGACTCATAAGAAGCAAGTACTGTGGCAATAGAGGCAGGAATCCTCTCCTTCACCTCCCAAAACAAGGCGTCCTCAGAGATCATGGGGCAAGAAAGATGTGCATGCCTTCCTTACTGTCAAAGAGACGGCCTCCTGTCTAGCCCATATAACACAAGTGCTAGTAATGATGTAAGTGAGGGAAGACCAGGGGTCTCTCCTGTCCTGCCACAGGTCCTGGGATAACTTGCTTGCAAAGACTGATGCGTCCTCTTGAAGCACCTTCTGTCCATTTCTTGTGGATCCATACATCGCCAGCTCGGCATGAACCCTGTTCATGGGCCTCAGAGAGGATCCCAACAAAGTGAAACAAATGAGGAAAGATGATCCTAGAAGGTGCCCAGCCATGAATAGAAAGAAGAAAATGCAAGCTGGAAGCTGCCACCAACCCAAACTACCTTCAAGAGCACCACAAGGCTTTCCTACAGTTGCCTTCACATCCTCTTTGGAGAGGGCTGGTGGGGGAGGAAAAGACGGATTGAAGTTATAAAAGTACATATGGATGAAGGTGAGTCCAGGCTTAGAGCAGCCAGATGGCCAACATGTGAAACTCTTAGTCAGTCACGCCCTCTTTTTCCCTGGAGGGACCCAAGAGAGTCTGTTTTATAGGATGGAGAGCACGGATCTCAATGTGCTACCTTCCACCTCAGAGAGCATGCAGGAAACAGCCACTCAACCAGACGTGCATTTACCCCTTCATGGTATGTAGGGAGGTCACTCATTATGCACTGATTGCATCCGTTCACCAATTAATTAGTTCCTGTCCTGACCAATACCTTGCCTGTGCCTGTCAGGCCCATCTGGCACAGGCCATGTGAGCTCAGAGAAAGTAGAATCCTTAGCTGAGACCATGCAGTCAATAGTAACAGTAGTACCAACAACAGCAGCAATGCCCCAAAGGCCTCTCTCCTTGCCAGACATTTTGCTGAATACTCTTCTTATCTCATTTAGTCCTCACAGAACTGGAGATGGAGACTGATAGGATCTCCATGTAATAGACAGAGAAGCAGAAGATAGGTATCTTCTCAAAGTCATATGGTTAGGGAAAACCAGACTCAGGAGAACTTGGATATGACTTAAGCCCACTCTTTGAACCAGGCCCCTCAGTTGCCGTGTTAGCTGTCATGTTTGTGTTTGTGTGGTCAATGTATGTAGTGTGTGTGTGTGTGTGTGTGTCCCTGTGTGTGTGTGTCCCTGTGTGTGTGTCCCTGTATGTGTATGTGTATGGTGTGTATACATACACACGTATATACCATACTCACTCACCTACATGCATACACACACACACACACACACACAAACATGCACGCATGCACACAAATGCCCTGCTAACATTACAAATAAGGGTTAGAGAGATAGTCCTCCGTTGAAGTCAATAGCCTTGAAAGAGAAAACTTTGCACCATGCTATAAAGGGTGACTCATAGGTAGCACAAATATTTTTTATTTTGTTTCTTTGTTCAAAGTATTCTTCTAATTTCCTCTGATTCCTCTTTACATGCATCAGTATTATAACTTCCTTTTAAAAGCTGATCCTCACACCTACAGTATGATTTTAAAAATATCATCACACCTATCTAAAATTACTGGCTCCGCATCTAGAAATTCTGAACTACGTTCCACAAATCTGCACCATGAACACGCTCCCTGGGAGATTCATTTAATCTTTGAGATTCCTTCTGGTCTTCAAGAAAAGCACACTGCTTGAAAACTTCTGCCTTTAGTTAAGTCTGAGTCAGCCAAAGTCTATGTCACTTAATTAGCAAGCATTTCTCCATTGCCCAATTCCCAGAAAAGACAAAGTCAATGGGAAAGAACTACCGGAAAGAATGAACATTTTTGAAGGTTGTAGTTTTTGTCCCCTATGTCATTTCATAACTTCAGTAGGCTGCATAGTTTATACTATGTCTCAAGGAAATTCCAGAAACATTGGTTTCCCCAAATCTCTCTTTTTGACACGACCAGACTAGTCTAAATGACCCGACTTTTGTTACCACCCCACTCCCAAACCACACCAGCACTCACACTCAACTTTACTGTGGGTCATCCCCCACCAGAGGGCAATTTTCTTCTTTTCCTACAATACCAGAATGCTCCTTTTCTTGTGTGTTTTCACCATCTATTCTAAAATGAATTAACACTAAGTCAATACAGTTCATGTAATGAAGCCCAAGGAGACTGAAATCACATGAGTGGTAGGAAGTTCTGTGGGTTGGGAGAAGGAGATCAACCATCCTTGGCATTCAAATTCAAGGGCCTCTTATTCTAGGGTGAGCCATAAAACTGTGAGGTTGGCTTTAAGTGAGTAGAATTCTGATCCTGGCCATGCCTTTGGAACATTTTGAGAAATTATTTCAAGAAATGGGCTTCAACGGTGGTTACTTTAGTGGCGCAGAAGAGATTTTTAGCTCTTCTTGCTGATTCGGCATCTTAGGGCTTGTGTCATTCAAATCCATGTTGTTTGTGCAGCAGGATCTCATAAGTTTCATTGCTCTTCTCCAATACCTTGTCACCTTCCATGTAAGAAAATAATGTTTGCCCACACTCTTAATCTCAAACCTGCATGGAAAGTGCTTCTTGGAACATGGGCAGCCATGAATCCGAGTCACTTCCTAAGAGTTGGCTTGTGTGTATGATGTGCTGAAATCCCAGAATTAAGACAATAATAGCAATAGATCTCACATCTGACCATGCTGGATATGGAACATGGGCAACACAGACATTTGGGAATTGTTACTGATATGTAACCTGGTCTTTCCTGGCCTATATCCAGATCCCCACATGGCACCCTTGTTTAATCAATGAAAAAAGTAACTATACACAAATAAGTTGGTCTGATGACTTTTAGAGGAAAAAAACACACAGTTCATGCATGCATGCATGCATGCAAGTGTGTGTGTGTGTGTGTGTGTGTGTGTGTGTGTGTGTGTGTGTGTGTGTTTGTGTCTGTCTGTCTTGTCAGTCTGTCTTCTTTTGGGACCTCAGTTTTATGCCTATGAAATAAATGAAAGAATAATATGATAAAACTGTCAAACATTAGTAAATTGGTCAGGCTAAATACTTTTAAAAAGTTGTTGCATCTTATCTTTATTAAAAAAAAACACTGAGTAGGTATCATTATTATCCTCACTTTATAATTTAGAAAACAAACCTAGAGCGGTTAGGAAGCTTACCCAAAAGTAATGTAAATTACTTAGATACTAAAAATAATCTAAGAGTCTAAGAATTATTTGCGGAAGACGTTGTCGTCACCAGAGCCTGGCCTTTAGCATCTGTGCTGCCCCCAGGAATATCTAAGTCCTCATCTACCTGAACTACTTGGTCACAATTGTCTCCTGTCATTTTGAAAGACCTGCTTCATCTTGACGCTGCTTCTGGAGAGGGAAGGAAACCACATGTGCGTGTTCTGAAAGCCTGAGAGGAAGTCCCTGGAGACACGGGATGACTGACCCTGTCCAGAGGCGGCTGTGCCTCCCTGCTGAGGGCAGAGGCCCACTCCAACTGCATTCCTCTCCAAAACTGCATCTCACTGTGTGAGAATGTGCAGCCAAAGCAAAAAGACTTTGTCTCTTGCCAGGACAGTTGTATAAAGGGATGAGAATCACCTATTGGAGAATTTGGGGAGGCCAGAGGATGGCCTCGATCTGTGTCTGCAGTCAAATGTGTCCAGACCCTGGTCCCGGGGAATTCTGCTCATTTTCTCCCTTAATTCCAACACCTGGGTCTCTACAGCTTACCAAGAAAAGAGCAAGAGACAAGAACAGCCTGCTCCCTTTACAATACGGCACTAGAAGAACAGATGTCCTGTCTCCTACCGCACAGAAACCTGCTCAAAGAGACTCTCCGCATCTTCCCATGTCTGCTCTCCTCTTCCGTCAGGCAGAAACCCAAGGTATTGCGAGGGTACATTTCCACCATCCGTCACTCTCTTAGAAATGAAAGGAACCACTTAGAAATGAAAAAGACTTGAGTCTCACTGCCCTGAAAAGGTACTGGTTCTTCCAGAGAAACAAACTACAGAAGTTCCCAGGTCCTCTCAGTCCCGAGCATGAACGACACCCTCATCTCAATTCTGCCCTTAAACAGCCCTGAGCAAACTGCCTCAGCTTCTGAGTCCTGTTGGCAATCTAATCCTGCATCTGGTCATGGACAGACCCATAGTGGAAGCTCTGACATCATCTTCCTTCGTGACTGTGTGCAAGTCACTTTACTTTCCAGCACTTGCATCTGCCCTTTCAAATGATAGAACTGGATGAGACCATCACTATCTATGACCCCAGTAGTCTGACTCCAGGATGATAAGTGGTCTGTGATCTGGGGACAATGCCTCAGCAAAAAACAGCATCGCATCCACGCTTATCCTAAGCATTGCTAGACAGACTGATTTCTCTTAACTTCTGTCCCTCTACTTTCTTTCTGGACAGACCCAATTCTCTTCCTATTCCTACTACTCAAATGTGCGACCTATACCTAAGGCACTACAGAAGGATCAGTAGCTACTTTGTTTTGATACTCAGCAACCTAGAAAAAATGACAGCTGAACTGCCATTGGAGGTTTCTGAAAATTCTCCCCACATTGCTTTCTCCTTGTCTTGCATTGGCAGAAGATGGTTGAAACATAGGGTAGGCCTAGGAATTTTCAATGTCTTCAACAACATGATTTGATCAAAAGGCTTGTTATCACTGACAAGCCCTTTAACTATATGCTCCCCAGTGCCCTCCACTCATAGGGGCTCCTTACCATTTCTTCCTTAAAGTCACTAAGTTCTCACCCCCTCCCCAGTCTCTCTACAGTTCCCCCTTCCAACTCCAGCTCCTAGCTGATCTTGGCCTTGACTCTTGGTGCTGACTCAACAAAGAAAAGCAGACCCCTCAGGCAGCTGGACAGTGAACTGGGGCCAGAGCCTGCAGGGGTGGGCAAGAAGGCAAAGGCCGGGAATCCATCAATCAGCTTGTCACCAAGTCTTTGCTGAGCCCCCCTGAAGATTTGGTGCCATGCCGAGCTGCCCAGTGGGGGTCCGAGAGGAAGGAGGAAAGAAGACAGGAGTCTTTATTCTGTTTGGTGGTAGCTAAGGATTTTGAGTTGGAGTTCCTTGCCTTTAGAGTCCCTAAACACAGCATTTCCTTACCCGCCATCACTCACAGGCGGGAGGTCCTATGCTGTGACTAGAAGTCAGCTCCGGTGTGCTTTGCTTCCAAGAAGCTTGGAAAGTGCCTGTCAGGAAGGGCTTTGAAGCTGTATTTGCAAAGTTTTGGCCATAAGATTATGCCAGTTGTTTATAAGGGAGAGAAGAGCGGCAAATGGAAATTCTGGGGATCTTGAAGCCCTAAGTCTACCTTTTAGGTGCTGCCATTGCCATTGCTATCAGTTTCCACATTTTTCCCCAAGTCTGCCAGAGTTTGTACCTACTCTGGGTCAAATCACTGTGTTTCCACAATGGCCCAGAATGAACCTAGTACATTACTCTGAGACGGTATCTTTTTAAACCCATTTGCATCTGCAGAAGGGTTAAAGGACCATGAAAGACATGGGGATTGATGTGAGAAAACTGTGCTTTGGAGCCTCAACACCCCAAAAATTGGAAACTTCGATGCGACTCCTTATTAGCTTATGTAAGTAAACTTGGGCCAATCGGGCATTCGGTTCCGGGCCCTAGCAACCTCACCCCATGAGAAGCATGCAGAAACCTCACTGAATTTTTGGAAGGGGTAGGACTATTGGCATATCACAGCCTCTTCAGTGAAAGAAGTAATGTGTGGGCACTGAGTAACGAGAAGAGGGAGTGACATAAGTCCTCGGTTAGGGAATACTGGGGGGAAATCCCTTTCTCATTCTCCCAAGTCTGTTAAGACTTACCTTAGATAGAAGAAACTTATGTAAGTCTTCCTCTGCTGTCCACTGACTATATTCCTCTTCTCACATAAAATGTAATGCCCATATTCCTTAGTGTGGGGCATGGAATGAGCACATGCCTTAGAATCCTGCTTACATGTTGTCAACATTATCTATTGGTATCAGCATTTCCTCTCTGCTTTGCTGTTTTTAATTTTATGTTTTTATCACATGCTCACAATGGCCCTACTGTTATTGAAATCCTCCACCTTATGCCACATTGCACTTGGGTCTCTTCATCTGTAAAAAAGAGAGCATACATTTTCTGATGTTCAGGATGGCAAGTGGCAGAAGCGAAAGTGGGTAACAACACTTCTGGATAAAAACATTCCTCTTCCCCACTTGGTAACCCTCTTTGATGTGGGCAATCCTAGATGTCACATTGATTTTTTATGTAAAATTGGACAAGAATCCCATTAGTCTTATGAATTTGGAGCAGGAGAAAGGAGTACAGGAGAAAGAGGAACTTGACAACAGAAAATGCACTATAAATACTAGCTGAGTACTAACGCACAGAATGCTTGACCCTCCTGGTGCAGGGAACAGACATAGGACAGGATGGTAGATGGTGTTGACAAGGTATTGCCAGATTCAAGTAACAAGGAGTCTCAAAAAATATGGACCCACAGTTACCCGGAGCAGAGCTGCTGTAAGGATTAAGTATTTGTGCACAGTTTAAGTCTTTAAAATACAGCCTGGCTCATGCAAAGTGCATGTGTTAGGGATTGCTAACAAAACTCCCTAAAACTAATTACAACTTTTAGAATAAGGCAGGGAAGTATAGAAAAGCAGGACAGCCTGAGTTAATGAGTTTAAAAAAAGTTACTTGGTAGGACAAAGAAAGGTAGGAACGACTTAGTAAAGGAGCTGTAGAGAAGCATGGCTATAATCCCAGCAGAGAAGGCTCGGGCAGGAAAACAGAGTTCCAGCCAGCCTGAGCTACCTAGTGAGACTCTATACAGGAAAACAAACAAACAAACAAATCTAAAAAGAAGGATCATCAGGAAAGAGAAGACCCATACACCTCGTGTAATCCTTACCCTGATGAATGGATAAATATTGGTCTCTGACCTTAACAAGTGACACTCCATGTGTGCACATGCCATGGGACAACCCCTCTCCTACTGTCTCCCTTTAAATCGCCTTCCACTGAGCCTCCCATTGGCTCTTCCAGAAGCAGGGTGCCTTCCTCTATGAGTGTAACCTCTTGGCCTCCTTTTGGGGGTCAGACTCTTGCTTAGCTTGGTTCCTGGGCTCATGTCTCACTTCTGCACTTAATGAATTGCAAAGTACACTATTTAAGTCCACAGTTTCAAACTATTCCTCCCTTACTGATCTTTCAAAGAAAAAGAAAGAAAACAAACCAGGATAATCTCATAATGTGTTTAGAACCTCGCACCATTTTAGAAACACGTGACGAGACCCAAGTTCATCTGATTTATGTACTCTTGGGGCACCTGATCCTAGAAGGCCTATCAGTATTAATTCCCTTTTGTCTTTACCTCAGTCAACTAGGTCACATTCTGATATTATGAAAATCTAAAAAGAACTTAGCACTTAAGAAGTATAATTTCACACTTGCTCTTAACCATTTTGACATACCATTGTAAAATGCTGAAGCCGCTCTCTAATCTTTACCCTGACCGCTCTTTGGGCCAGATCTTTCTTTTGCTTACATTCTATCGCCCCCTAGTGTTACATATGATGTTTACAATCAGTATACTTCCAGTACACTCCCCACCACCAACCACCTTTGCTTTGTGGAAGTGAATGAGTGATATGTGTAGGTAAGCAGATGCTTTTCCGATTTACAGAGAGATTCCCAAAGAGTTGGTATAAACTCATTACATTCTGAAGGAACTATTGACTGAATAGAGCATGTTAGAGAGATAAGATTCCGAAGTCAATTGACAAAATAATAAAAAGCACATGTGATAATTATCGCTTCTCCCTGTCCCTGTTGAAATTCTTAGGCATTCAGAGTCTTTCCCACTTCGTTCAGCCTTCTGAAAACACTCTCATAGTCATACATTTAAGTTTTTGTGATGATTATAAATCCCATCAAGGTGACAACAAAGACTAACCATCACAGAGTAATGTGACAAAAGGCCTGAGACAATCAACTCGAAGGGAAAAATTTACTTTGGTTTATGGTTTCAGAAATTTGATCACAGTATGTTGACCCCTTTGCTTTGGGCCTATGGTGAGGAAGTACATTATGGTGGGTTCTGTGTAGCAGTGCAAAGCTATACACTTTGTGGGCAGCCAGGAAGAAAAAAAGGAGGGAGAGGGACAAGGAGGGGTAAAAATCCCAATATTGTTTCAAAGGTATGACACCTTTACCTAATTTTCTCTATGCCCCACCTCCCAACAATACCACAAGCAATCCATTCTTCATCACAAATGCTTTTGTTGGGACAGGTGTACAATCTGCAGCAAACCACAAAAGTAATGGATGATTAAGAGAAATCAAAAGTAGATGACTCTCTCCAGGAATAGCAGCAATTAGTGGTCAACTAGGCTTGGAGTAATAAAGCATGGCTGTACATCTTAGAAGAGTAGCCACAGATACATGAGAGCGACCCAGAGCATTCTGCAAGGATCAGGGGAAAGAAATATGGCAGCATTTTCCTTTGCTAAATTGGTCGGTGCCTTCCATTTACTGAACAACAGGACAAAGAAACCCATAGATAAAGACATCTGAGGCAGAGAATCTCCTGGGCTGTGTGCAAGGTATGAAAAGGTGCTATATCTAGAAAGACCACCTTTTCTGCCTGTTTAGTGATATGGTGTGTCCAAAATATATAATCAGATTCAATGTTTAAATTCAATTGCAAGCAGTTAGTTTCCCTGGAAGAAGCACATTGTTTCCCTAGGTCACTGAATGCTTTGTTCATGGGGGTGTAGCACAAGCACCAAGGTGATAGTGGAGAAAATCGCTGAAGTCCCCAGACAGAACAAGAGTAATGTCATCACAGCTGCTCTCTGCTGGGGCAGTTACGTGACTATTTTTGATTCTGTACTCATTCTAATAATTCTATCATTCTACCATTCTTGTCCTTCTTTATTCTAACTGCCAATCTAGTAGCCATTGCCTGAGTCCATATAAATCTATGCCTCAAGCCATCTTTTTGTGTTTATGTATCAGAAGATACTGTGTCTCTATGGAGGACCAAGGATGATTTCTACCTTCTTTTTCTTCACTCAGGAATCTTCCAGGCTCTGCCATCAAGGCCAGAAGTGCAGGTCACAGCCATTTCCACCCGGTGTTTTTACATAGGATCTAGGATCAGAATTCAGGTCCTTCTGCTTGCAAGAGTATTAACACCTGAACCATCTCTCCAGCCCAAGTCATCTTTTGGCACAGTGAATTTTGCCTACTGGGAGACTGTTTCACCATATTCAGCCATAGATTATCAAGTTTTTCTTGGATGTTAAAGCAAACCCCAAAGAACATGTGTCAATGAAGAGAAATAAGGCAGTAAGAACAGACCCCCCCACGCACACACACAAATATTCTATGAAAACCTAAATACTTTAGGGCAGTCTACTTGTAGTTTTTGGATGGATCCTGGTCCAATCTTATCGACCCAGGATTTAATTCTTTATGTGAAAATAAGCACATCCACCTCATTTGCTTGTAATAAATGGCAAAATTGTGTATTATCAGAATAGTTTTAAAATTTATAACTTTCGGAATGTTTGATTTGTAGAGCTTGTAAATTCCAGAGGATCACATAAAAATCTGGCTAAAAAAAAAGTCACAAGTGGTTTACGAAGTTCTGATCTAAACACATGCCTTGCTCCTTAGGTGACATGATATTCAATTAAAAGGCTGAACATCACTTTGAAAACATGCCAGTGATAATAAAATCAAAATAGGTCTGTTAACTTGGGAAGGGTCAAGAATGCACTCAACCCCCAAGAATAAGGCAGCCCAATACACTTAAAAAAAAAAAAAAAAAAAAAAGGCAGGAACTTCAACTTAGCCTTCTCCACCACCTGTTTCCTTGGGCAAATTCCCATTTTCTTAGCTACCAAAAAAACTATTTCAATTTTAACTAGTTTTACTAAGCACTTGTATCCTTTATCCACAGTCATAAAAGCAATGAGTAAGTACCTACAATTGTCACTTCTGGAGCCAAGAACACAATTCGTGCCCAGCTTTATCAGTCACAGCACCAAGGGGAGATAATATGGAAGTCAAAGGTATTTAGACTTGGGCACAACAAACTTTAGTGGTAACAAAAATCTAATGGCTATCAACTTGTTTACTAGCTATCCTAATCATCATAAATACCATTCTACTAGAAAACTGTAGCAAACTGAGTAAGATAATTGGGCTAGAGGCAGGTTGTTAGGTTTAACTCTTCTCCATTATCACAGGAATAGTGTATTTAATGTTTTACCTCATGTTGAGAAACTAACCGCTCACCTAGAGAGTCCTATTAAAAGCACTAGTTCTATTAACTGTTATTTTAGTCCCACAGGACACTCTAGAAAAGCAATTAACACAAAACCAAATTTTAACCTTTTACTGCCAGGGGTCTGGCTAGAGTTGAGACCATGTATCAAAAGCCAGGTTAAAAACACCTGCAACTTCCAGGAAGAGGGGGCAGTGACATTAAGAACCTAAAAATGGGAAAAAAAGAACCTAAAAATGGGAACCTTCCCATTCTATTCAAGGCAGTGAGACTTGTCCTCACCATACCTGCATAATGACATTCAAACATGCCCTCATAGACTATGGAGGAACTGAGAGAGATAGATAAGAACATACAGTGGAAAATTTTGGGACTAAAGCTGGATGAGTGAAGGGAAATGCCCCTATCAGTTGGGTGGCCTGAAGACAGGGAACTTGGTATGTCAGAGGCATGAAGTCCCCTTAAGAGTAGGTAGGAAGGTGGAATGGATTGATGAAGGGATGGGTGGGAAGCAGTGTAAGTACTCAATATACTTGTAAAACTAGAAAAAAATAAAACCACAAATCTGCAAATAAAGTAAGACAGGGTAGAAAAAAAATCTGCCAATCTTTAACCAAAGAAATGCAAGTTATCTATTTTAAATTTTTTTCAATTATTCAATTGTGTGTGTGTGCGCGCATGTGTATGTGTGTGTAAAACCACCATGAACTGCCTCCACGTCCTCATTTACTCTGTGCGGGATTCGCAGGCTCCGCCCTACCAGGACCAGAAACGCAGGCCGCCCCTGCATCTACACGTGGGGTTTAGGATCCGAACTCAGGACCTTCTGCCTGCAAGGCAGAGGCTTAACCCGAGCCACCTCTCCGGCCCCAAGTTATCTATTTTAATTGATCTGCTCTTGGAATATATGAAGAATACCAGTTTAGAGGTGCCCAAGGAATTAAGGACAGCTTAGATATGGCTAATAAAAAGCAAAATTAGACATCTTGGAAGAGAAACAAGTAACAAAGATGTTGAATCAGGGTAAAACTAATCCTAACAATTGAATTGTCCAAGGAACCTTATTTTGTCAGTGACCTATGCTTACTGGGCCAAGGACTTGAATTTAATCATATAAATCCTGGGCAGAACAAAAATGGAGAACAGACATTTGTGACATTCTAATTATTTCATTTTCTGAAGATAGTGACAATGTATGGCTGTCACTGTATGTATATAGGCAGTTTTCACCATATCAGAAATGTTATTTTTGTAATGCTCGAGCCTAGCAGCATACACCTGTAATCTCAGCTCTTGGGAGATGGAGGCAAAGAAGATTAAGAGTTCAAGATAGGCCTAGGTTACACAAGACTATCTCAAAATTAAAATCTTTTTTGAGGGGCTGGAGAGGTGGCTCAGGGGTTAAGCCTCCGCCTTGCAGGCGGAAGGTCCCGAGTTCAGATCCCAGATCCCACGTATAGACGCCAGACGAAAGGAAGCGGGGGCGGCCTGCGCTTCTGGTCCTGGTAGGGCGGAGCCTGTGAATCCCAGGGCAGAAGGAGGTGGAGGCGTCCATGGTGGTTCGCTAATTCGTCCGTGGTTCTACACATACACACACATACACAGACACACACATACACACACAGAGACACACACGCGCGCGCACATACACACAGTTGAATAAATAATAATAATAAAAAAAAATTTTTAAATCTTTTTTGAAAGAGAAGAATGTCCATATAAGTAACCACAAACGAGGCAGTTTCATTACATAAATTAACCCATTTATTGTAGGTAGGGATGTCAGATGCTGCTTCTACTGGTCTTTCAATTCCTTCAGTCTTCTAATGGCAGATTTGACTGTGACAGCGGAAGTGGTGCTGTTAAGACAAATGTAGTTTCCAACATAAGCATGGTAACAACACATGATATGACAAAATTTCTGAACAGGAAGAATTCTACTGACAGCATCCTTTATCAATATTATGCTGCAAGTAATCCAAAGATCTAACAGGAAAATTATGACAACATCCTACAGAACCATGTCTTAAGGTTCCTGAAGAATTCAAAGGCACCTCCTGCAACTGATACTTCAAATATTCAAAAACAATGAGAGTAATGAAAAACATTTGAAGGTGCTTCTCTGAAAAGGTTATGATAATAACCAAACAGACAAGAATTTTTACCCTAACATTCAGGAACTATACTTGACTAATCAAAAGCCCCATATGTTGCATGTATAAATACACCTTCATTTTTCTGTCATTAAAAAAAGCATCTTACTCTCTTTCTTTTTTTCTATTCCCCTCTCCCATACTTAACCATATTATCATTCTACACAGATTTCAAGGTTAGTATTAACTAGAATTCAATAGTTCAGTTCGGACAGTTCTAACTGCTGGTCTGGTTAGAGTAACACTTGGAATTTTAATACTTCAGGACCCACCCCTGGAAGAGTTCAGTAAATTAAAGCACCTGCCTGCAAAACCAAAGATCTGTCTTCGATTCCCCAGAAGCCTGTATGGTAGAAAGACTAAGAACTGACTTCTTAAAGTTGCCCTTTGATCTCCACCACCTATTTGGCATGGTATGTATGTACACACTTTCATAAATAATTAAAAAATACTAAAAAGGAAGAGACTTCTGAACCAGCAAACAACTAATAGACCTTCAAGGCTTTAATTTGCACAAGTAGCAGGCTTAGAAGTCAAAGTCAGCAACACTAAGTCAGATAGGTTTATCTCAGCAAATCACCGGATCGTGCCTGCCAGGATCACAATGATAAAGGTAACGACCCTGTTTAAAATGACGAAGGTCCAACAGTACGATCCTAAACCAACTAAACGACTTTCTAAAAACGGTTCCCCAGAAACAAGTTTAACATAAATCGAGATTGGTGCCCGCGCCAGGAAGATGCGCGCACTCACTTGTAGGTCCAGGCGCCGCCCGCCACGGTCTTCATGCAGGAACCACAGTGCCAGATGCCCACTGCCCGTCTCTTCATCTTGGTTTTGCCGCAGAAGGAGCAGGTGTACTTGGCGTGCTGGCTGATCTCGATCTTCTTCACCATCTTCCGCAGCGAGGCGCCGTAGCGCGTTCCGTACTTGCCCACGATCCCGACCTTCTTGGTGCGCTTGGCCTGTGGGCACGCAGCGAGGGGACCGGGGAACTGAGCGAGGGGCCCGCGGGGCGCCGACCTCGCACGACGCTCCCCACCCGACCCGCGGAAAGCCCCCCAGACCCGCGCCCCGGGAGCGCCCAGGCCGCCCAGGCCCCGCGCCCGCCGCCCGCCCTGCCTGCGCCCCGAAGCGGCTTTCCGCGCGCGGAGGGGCGCCGAGAGCACGGAGGCCGCGCGGCAGGGCGGGGGTCACAGGCCGCTCCGGGGGAGAGACGGCCGGGAAGACAGATGCGGCCGGATAGCGACTCGGCCGCCGGGAGACCGGCACTCACCATGTCGACGCGATCTGGACCCGGGCCCGGAGAGGAAGAGCCGCTCTACGCAGGCGCGGTTGGGGGCCGGCGAGCGGAAGTGACGTTGGGCATCTCCAGGACCTAAACTCTGTGGTCCGGAGCGCGATTGTAGATTGGCGCCACCTGGAGGCCATCCTGGAAAATGCTGGGATGGACCCCATACCCGTCCACGTTAGCTCACACGTCCACCCAAGTTTTGAAAAGCAGTTGCGATTTCTTCCATTGCGTGCAGGAGGAAATGAGTTTTAAGTGGCTTGCGTTTTAAGTGTTTAAACCACACTTTGTGACAATACCATTGCGTTCCCCCATTTGAGTGAACGTCCTAAAATTGCCAGGCCCTGCACACTGGGCGGGTCATCGTGACTAAAATTCATGGATGCGTGATCAGGCACGTTGCGGTTCACATGGGAAACAAGCACATTATGTTTATTTTGCATTAGCAACTACGCATTACGAAATTTTGCTAACCAGAGACCTGAGGTAAGGAAGATGGTCCACTCGTGCCAAAGACAAAAGCGCCTGGAATTCTCTGAGCGAAGTGTAGTTGGAAAGCTGAGAGTCTTGCCTTCCCTCGGGCCCTTCGGCTCGCTCTGGACGGCTTTCCTACTCATTTCAGAAACCACTCTCGGGTCCCGTCTATTAGGTAAGGAAAGAATGAGCTGTGAGAGTTGGCTCCCCATAGATAAGGGCCAAAACGTATTTCGGGTGAGCACGTGCTTTAATTAAGTTGGGCTCTGCAGCTCAAGAAGTTGTGATAGGAGATCCAACAGCAACCCACTGAACAAAGCAAACTCCTCGCTTTGTAGATTTTAGAGAGGAGTGGGGTTTGAGCTTGGAGAGAAGAAATCTGAGCTTTGCAGAAGGTGGCCTCTGAGTTAGCAAGTTAATGAAGTAGAATATAAGGCAGCAATTCAGGAATTTAATCCTTTCTTTTAGCTTTGTTTCAGGGCTGCTACGGGCTGGAAGCTCAGCTGTTTAAAATATTGGATAAAATAAAAGGCATGAACTGATGGAAGGGGAAAACCATCCTGGGCTGTCAGTCAGGTGCCTATCGAAGTCTGTGACTCTAAATCCAAACATCCACTCTGTAGCCACAATATGTATCTTTTAAGGAGTCAGTAAGAGCCAGCTTGCTGGTTCAGGACGGGAAGAAAATAAAGATATTTCTTCATAAAGAACATACACTCAAAAGTTGTACTACCTTTTCCCAGGAGATGGTCTGGGGAACTGAAGTTCAGATAATGATTGGAATAAGCACCAAAAAGAGAATCCACAGAATGCTGCAAAGCTTTATACAATTACCTAATCCTGTTTCTAATCAGGACACTGATAACAAGTAGCTTTGTTGAAAATGAACTGTCTCAGATAATTTTGCCTGTGTTCAGGATGTCCTCACAATTACATTGCAGACAGCTTGCAGAAAGACATACACCATATAGCTTCACTTTCTCACAGAAGTGACAGATTCGATCTGCAAGCCCTTCCAGATCTGAGTATTGTTCTGAAGCATTGGTGCTTAACAGCAGCAGATGTAGTAATAACGATGCCAGCTGGTGCTGTTCAAACAGCATTTGACTTTATGACCCATTGCAATAGGAACAATTTTTATCTTCATTATTAAGATAAAGAAAGGAAGTTTCACATACTATTTAAGAACATGGGCTCTGGAATTAGAGAAGTGAGGTTTGGAGCCTGGGACATAGCTCAAAAGGTAAGATGCCTGCTTCCAAACTTAGCAAATTAAATTCAATTCCAGGAAGAAGTCCACCTGGCAGAAAGAGAGAACCAACTTCTGAAAGTTGTCCTCTGAGCTATACTTGTGAGCCATGGTGTTTCTCTCTCTCTCTCTCTCATAAATAAATATGAAAAAAAGAAAAGTTATTTTCTATTTTTATGTATTGGTTTCCTCCACTGTAAAGTCCAGGTAAGCATAATACCTATCTCAAGAAGTTGCTGTGAAAAGCCAATGAGTTAAAAGTGCACGCACAGTGTTTACTGTAGTGCTGGAAGTACCTGGAGCATAATAAACACAGTACAGACACAGATGAAGACTCGGAAGTTAAGAAACTCGCCCAATGTCTCACTGCAATATAGGTGGGTAGGACTAGAAAGCAAGTCTACAACTGTCTCGTCCCAAAGTCACTTCTCTTAATAGCTAGTATGCATTGATTTGAATTGTATATGTATTATGCTGATAGAGCAAAAGTGAAAATGTACTTTTCAAAACACTCTACCTCCACAAAAGACAGGAGGAGCAGGGGAGTTTCTTTCCTCAGGGATTTACCCACTGATAGTCATCCATACCCCAGCAAGTATTCAAGCAACTGTTAATACAGACAGCCAGATGGAACCAATGGGCCACACATGCAAAAAGACATGAAAGGAGGGAGACTGGCTGGAAAGGAGAAAGTATGAAGTGGAACAGGATGAGAGGATGGGATTGCTAGCAAACACATAAAGTCATTGCATTTATGTATGAAAGTGTCAAAGAATAAAAAAAATTTAAAAAAATTTTAAAAGAAAGAAAAGGTGCTTAGAATTGGGTCCCTCCAAGGTACCTACCAGCCAGACTCTGCCACAGTCCCTGCAGAGAGATGCACCTCCTCCCTCCCCAGCACCAATGTCTTTAGTTACAATAAGGGCTTGGGCCACATAACCTCTAGGTCTCAGCTACTTCGTGTCTTCTGCAGCTTCAGGCAGAGTGTCCAGGTGTGGAGCACTGTATGCTGTAGCCAACACACAGGTTTACATATAACCTAAGCAAGTCTGTTTTCATCCTCCCCTGGTGTGTTCTCCAGCTCTGGGTGTGTAAGCCCAAGAAGAAGAAGCAGAAAGAGTATTTTTTATGACGGTGGGTGATGGAACTATCGATTGTTTTTCATGTGTATTGATTTCTAATTTTCTTCAACGTGAGTGTGATAACTAATCCTGGGTGTCAACTTGATACACCTGGCATTAACTAAGAATAGCTGAGACCACCTGAAGAGATTATCTGGATCAGTAAGTACATTTACAATACAAAGACCAGCCCTAGATCCCATTTGAAACTCCCAGGAGAGGACCAGATAAAAGGAACCACAGAACAGGAGGCTGAGGAGAGACTCTGAAGCCTTGCTAGAAAACGCTCTTCTCTTCTGCGCCTGGTTTCTTCAACCCTCCAACTCTCTAACCCTCCAAGTCTTCAGCGTGACTAAAGACTCTCTAGGAATCCTTCCGCCTTCAGCCGTCATCTACTGTATTATAGGACTGAGCAGCTACTGGCAACCATCATAGGACTACCTCGGCCATATCTCGTAAGCCAATTCAATAAATTCCCTTCTTATATATTCATTTTGTTAATTCTGTGACTCTAGAGAACCCTGACTAATACAATGAGCATGCATTTCTTTTGTAATCTGAAGAAAGTACCACTTAAAAATAAGCCCAAGGAAACTGGGGCTGGTGGCACAAACCTTAATCCTAGCATCTGGGAAACACATGCAGGCCGTCAGGAGCTCAAGGTAATTTTCAGTTATGTGGTGGGTTCAAGGTCAGCCATGGTTCTTTGAGATCTTGTCTCAATTATTTTTAATTAAATCTAATAACTCACAATTAGCAATATGGACACCTACCATCCAGATCTTGGTTTCTAACACCATTCCCAGATGAGAAGCATGAGGGCTCCCTGGAGAAGCAGCTCATTCTAACGCTGTGGTAGGAAACATGTACAGTGAACCTAGGGCATCTTTAAGTGACAGAACATAAATAAAAGTCCCAACCCAGAAATTCCTACAATGACAAAGGAATGGCACAGAAACATAAAAGTCAACTGAAAGAGCGCCCAGTGGCCAAAAACAGAGAGTTTTGAAGCAACACATAAAGTCAGGCTGGGGACATGGCTCAGGCATCAAAACCTTTGCCTCCCTAGCAAATGGACCTAAGTTCAGATCCCATGTAAAAATGCTGGGCAGAAATGGCAGTGGCCTGGAAGGCAGAGCCTGGAAAACCCCAGAGCAAAAGCAATAAGTAGGTGCAGCAAACAGATAATTCCCAAAGTCACCCTTGAGCCTCCACAGGCACACACACTCTAGTGTCCTCTATTACACAGCCACACACATACCCACATCCACATATGCAAAAAAAAAAAAAAGAAACTATAAAGTAGTATTGATGTACATTTCAATAATAAAATCAATATCCATGGACCCACATAGATAGGAATCACTGAATAAATAGAGTCAATAGAAAAAATCTCTTCCATAACAATTTTAAATATGTTTTATGGACACTCTTTCCTCCCTCCCAGAAGCAGAAGCAAACTCCCAGTCCTCCATGTGGATTGTATGTGGATTGTAATACTTCCTTCCAAAGAAAAAGGCATGAAAAGGGGCAAGAGTGACGTTACATGGAGAAGCCTGGCAAGTGACACCTTAGCCTGGCAAGGACACACTTAGTGCCCAAGTCAACACCAACAGTGAGCGTTGCGCTGGTGGTATGTATCCTGCCTGTGATGTCATCAGCGGACATTTTGCTTTTATGGTGATCTTCAAACCCCAAATCCACAACCCCATCCTTTTTTGTGTATATGTATCTGTGTGTGTGTGCATGTGTGTGTGTGTGTGTGTGTGTGTGTGTGTGTGTATCAGAGGGCACTGTGTGTGTCTGTGGAGACACCAACCGTGACTTCGGGAATCACTCTAGATTGCACTACCTCCTCCAAGCTCCGCCTCCCAAGGCTGGAAGTGCAGGTCGCTGCCATTTTTGCCTGGCCTTTTTACCTGGGATCTGGGATCCAAACTAAGAAGCTTCTATTTACCAAGGCAGAGGTTTTGCCCCTGTGCCATATCTCCAGTTCCCTGTCATGGTTTAACACAGGTGTCAACTTGACAGTTGAGGGTTTGAGCTCTGGGCACATTTGTGGAGAATTAGTAGTTAAGCCCAAAGCGAACCTGAAGGAGATTGTCTAGCCAATGGGGAAGGTCCAACTTGTGGTAGGTGGGACTAGGTCCTGGAAAAAATCATGGAGAGCTGGTTGAGAGAGTCAGCATACTTTTTTTGTACGCTTGGCCAGACATGCTGATCTGGCAAGTAAGGATCGTCCCTCTCTCAGCCATTACGTAGAGATGGTGTGGCCAGTTCCCACGGCCCTGGTGTTGGTGCGTGCTCTCCTGTCAAGCTGGACTGACAACTGTAACCAGACTGTCATAAGGAAATAAACACTTTGTTCCCTTAAGCAGTTTGATGGTCATTTATCAGCAACCATGCAGGCTGACTGCAACACCCCCACAATCCCATTCTAATGGTGAGAAAAATATCAGATAAATTCTAATCCCTCCCACACAATGCTTGACCCGGACTCCTCAAAACTGTCAAGATCACCAGGAAGTAGGAAATCCTGAGAAACTATCAACTCCAAGAAAGAGCCTAAGTGTATGTCATGAGTTAAATGTACTGCAGAATTTTAGAACAAAACACCAAAATCTGAGTGAATCGTGGGATTTAGTTCTTAATGTGTCAATGCATCACATTTTAATAGAGTGAAAAGATACCAAAAAAAAAAAAAAGTCCATATGATCTCGGTTTTCTGTACATTTAAAGCTGTTCTAAAAATGTAAAGTCTAGTTTAAAACACCAACTAAGAACACCATTGTTAGCTCCACAAGGGCAGCCCCTTTGCTGGTGATCCCTGCATCCCAGTGTCCTGCACAGAACTTGGCATGCCAGGGTTAATGAGAATTTGTTAGAATGGGACTAACTTTCTTGTGTGGAATCAGGTGGATTTATAACAAGTTTCCAAGTCTGGGTTCCCTTGACTTACAAAGTCGCTTCAGTTATTTCAGAACTGAAAAAACAAAAAAAAGACCTTTAGAGATAATCTAGCCAAAGGAGAAACTGAGGCCCAGCAAGGCTTGTCCAAAGCTATACAGCCAGTTGTGACTTTTCAAAAAGTACCGATCTGTGAGTGAGAGAGAAAGAGAGACAGAAAGAGAAGAAGGGAAAAAGAATCAGACAGAGGAGCAGGCATGCCCTGGCACATGTAGGGTATTCAGAAGACAATTTTCAGAAATCAAGACTCTGTCCACCATGTGGGCTCTGGGGATTGGACTCAGGTCACCAGGTTTGTACACAGGCACCTCTACCTACTAAGCCATTTTACAGGCTTGCCAGTAACGACTCCTAATCTGTGTTCTTCCTACTGTTCTAGAAGGTGCAAGTCTCGGGTTCTGTTTCCTCAGCTGTACAGAGTACCATATGCTCCCAAGCACCTTGGAAGATGCAATGAAGCTTCAGGAAGCGCCCAGTGGACGCTTCTGTGACAGGGATGACTGCTGTTGCGAAGTGCTGCAGCCTGAGTCCCAGATCACTGGACTGCCTTTTCAGTCCTCTCCTCCGTCTGCCATGCTCCCGGGACGACGACAGAACTGCTTTCTACCTCCCTTGAATTTTCCTTCATTTCCTGCACACAGTCCCGCCAACTACCACCCGAGACCCACAGAGGAGTTTTGTTGGAACGTACTGGAGGCCCTCTTGGGGTAGAAGCATGAGCTAGGCAAGGGAGCAGCTGTTCCTCCCCGGCAAGGAAAACAAACGCATTTGCACCTTGAAGATGGTGCTGGGAAGTTCAGGCACACTGCATCTGTCTCCAGAACTTACAACAAAAACCTCCTGGGTTGGGTACCTCCCCGTGATTGGCAGATGGAGCGCTGAGAATCAAGCTCTCCCAAGAGCGGGCTGGGCCTCCCAGCCGAGCCGACCAGTGTTCAGCTGCCCCAACTGGGGGGGCACGTGCAGCAGTCTTGCACCAAGGCATCTCAGGCCAAGCCGAGGGAGTGCGTCACACTGGCTCTGTGGTTCCATCTGGATCAGTGTTTAGAAAATTTACTGCCTGCCCCACCCCCATGGCCTCCTGGCTCTGGCCTGGGTGTGGGGTTACGGGGTGAAGGATGGACAGAGCAGCTAAAAATGAGACGCTCCACAACACGAGGCCACTTCAACACAACAGAGAGAGCCGTTCTCTTTAAATGCAAGCTGGAGGAGGTACAATGGCTCTCTCGAAATCAGCTCCAAGTGACTTCAGAAAATTGCCTGTCTTTTCGTCTCCATTTGTCTTGTCAATGGGCTTGTAAATTTCCATCTCCATTAGAGAACCACAAGGAACACGAAGATGTTTCCCCACGTGACACTTCCATAAAAGTCTCCGGTTAAAAAAAAAAAAAAAACTTTCCTGAATCATCGTGGGAGCCAAGTTCACTTTTTGCCTCTAGAAGAATTAATAACAGTCACCTGCAGAGAGCTTTTAGCTGCCGAGCCAACCAGTTCTCCTGGGGCACATCCAATACTGAATTCTTGAGAGAAACCAGCGGCACCAGCGGCATCAGCCCTAACCCATCCCATGCTGGAGACGAGGGCGGCTGCTTCTTTATCCCAGGGTCTCAGACCCCGACCTTCCCAGAATTATCCAGAACCCTGTGGAGGTCTTCACCATTAGTCCTGGATGCTGAGAATCAGTGTATCTGAAAAGATTCAGGCACACACGTTCCTTCCTTCCTTTCTTCTCCCTTCACTTGAAAACTACCCTAGAGTTTGTTTGTGTTCGAGGGAAAATACAATGTATCTACCAAGACAGCAGCATTTAGTCATTCTGGAACGAAGACAGGACAGATGGATCTGAAATGTAACCAAGTGAATTACATGAAACGAGCCACGTCATTATGACGCATTTGGTGCAGTTTTTGAAAGAAACAAATTTTAAACATATAAAGAATCGATTACATGGCGCTAACCTACATGATATTAATTCTTACCGCTAAAAAGTAGTGTTGGGGCATTTCTCAACTCAAGGCTCACGGAACATTGAAGAAGAGGGATTGGTGAACTTAACCAGGTGTCACATTACTTACTTGCATTCCTTGATGGAGGCCTATACCTGGTTAAGTTCACAGACGTTCGTTCCTGATCATGTACAACTGAGGAGGTATGATCTCATCAGAAGGGGAGAGGCATATAGTCTGGCAGATAAAAAGTAATCATTTTGCAAATGGGTGATTGACCCCTCCCTCACTGAGGTTTCCTATTTTTATTACATCTACCCTTGAATGTGCTATTATAACAAGACTCCAGTTTAACAGCTTTTTGTCTCTGACCAGGGAGTGACATACAGTGCCCATCAGGATGGAGTGAAGGGCATTGCAGGAGCAGCAAAACTGCAAAAAAAAAAAAAAATCAACAAACCACAATCCAGAACTTCAGAGACTCTATATCAACCACATAGAACTAGGCCAGACTAATCTCCCCCCATCCTGAAGCTCAGGGACATTTGCGGAAGAGGGGGCGGTAAGATTGTAAGAGCAAAAGGATGGGAGGAGCAATGATTTGCAAGATTCTCAACACTAGTTAGGGCCAAAGCAATCATAATAGGACTTTACATGCCCTGCGCACTGTCCAACACACTATTGACCTCACAAAGTCTAGCATCAGCTAAAGGCACCAAGATCCTTGGAGGCAAGGGATTGACAGCCACAGTAGTGTTCCTATGCTTAAGGGGAACACGAGAAAGGGTTCAGAGAAATGCCACTGGGTCCTTGTATCGGAGAGGAGGACCCAGAGAAGAGTTAGGCATACACAATAAAGGACTCTCTGGGAATTGGGGGGGAGGCACTGGGGGATGGGGAGGGAGGAGAGGGAGAGCAAGGGGTTCAGGGGGAAGAGGAGGGAGGGAGGGAACTGGTCTACCTATTAAGTTTGTATGAGTAGAAATAATAAAAATTGTATTTAAAAAAAAGAAAAAAGACAGACACCTCCTCTGGAAAAATTAAAAAAAAAAAAAAAAGAGGGATTGGTAAGATTTTAAGAGCCTGAAAGGGAACAGAAATGTGGCCTGACATTATCTTGCAGATGTGACAGAACTGTGCATCCATGAAATCACTGCACAGGATTTATCCTATCACTATTTCACCATGGAAGGGGAAAGATCTCAAGAGACTCTACACATTTGTGATATACATTATGATAAGAGTTAATGCTAATTGGGAGAAGAATTTTTTTTCAATGATATATCCACTGATAATATGATTCATGCTCCAGCAAGTACTCCGGCACATCATCAAAGGCAAGTCAAATGAAATTCAGTGGCCCATATATGCAAAAAGACATGAAAATAGAAGGGAGACCGGTAGGGAAGAATAGGTGTAATAGGAAGAGGAGGGGGGATGGGATGGGGAATTAAGGTGTGAAAAAAATAAATGCACTATATTCGTGTATGAAACATGAAAGAACAAAAAAGTAGTGCTAAGGATGAGAGGGAGGACAGTGTACTTCTTTGATATTTTTTCACTTATAATGTACATTTCTCGCATCCAATTTATAATATAGAGAAGATCCCACAGAGTGGCCAGTGGAAGATCAGCCTTTAGAACTGTGGTCCTGAGGTAACTGCAGCTGTGTACCTCCAAACGTGAAAAAATAATCTTGACTTACTCTCACCCCCAGGATGCAAATCAACTCCGGGTAGATTGTAAAATTAAACATTAAAGGCAAAACAATATTACTAGAAGACCTAGGTGGTTTTTTTTTTTTTTTTTTTTTTTGTGAAACAATGGGGTTATATTTTGTTAATTGTAATTGTTTTTGTAATTGTCACATAAACTCTTTCAAAGAGAAAGAGTTGCAAGAATGGCTGGTAGTCAGTAAAATCTGTGGAAGGAGAGTAGAAAGGGAAATGTGGGCAGAGAATGTTGCAAGATCAAATAACTGCAGCCTGCCACAGGCTCTCAGGGAAGGACTGACTCACGGACCTAAGCATCTGCTAAGGTTAGGAATCCATTTCCTTTTCTGAGACCCCACAGGAAAACAAAACCAGAGCAAAATACAGGCATTCAAAACTGCTCCAATTAATTCCTTCCAAGCAACTTCTTTAAACTTTTATTATTAGTTTGTGCATATGTGTGTATTCATGTGTGCATGTGTGCAACAGCACATGTGTGGAGGTCAGAGGACCATTTTGTGGATCAGCTCTCTACATCCACCTCTCAAGCTTGCACGCATGCATGTTTACCCACCAAGCCATCTTTCCCGTCCCCAAATCACTTCTTATATTGGTATTCCTGGACTAACTTGGTGGGAGGCAAGAGGATGAGGCAAAGATAAGGTGAAAGTCATTTCTATCCATTTTGCATAACAGGAAGAAAGAACTTCACAAAACACCAGATTTTCAAGAGAGGAGAAAGCATGAACAAAGCAAAAACAAGATAGTTCCCCAGGCTCTATTTCTTAGCTTGTCCATTGACTGGAGAAAAAGCTCATTTAGAGGATTATGAGTTCAAGGGCAGCCTGGGCTATACAGAGACACGCTCTCTCAAAAAAAGAAAATGCGATTATGCGAAAGGGGAGCAGGACAAAAGGGACCAGTATTTCTTCATTCCAATTGAAACGTCCAGAAAATAAAAAACGGTTCTAGGAATCTGCAAAACCTTTCTGCTTCCTGAGTCTGAACTAATTTCTAATGGAGTGACTTGTTTTCTTTCATGAGCTGGGCAGGATGGCTCAGAGTTGGGCCTGTTTCAGACTGGGCAAGTTTGTTACTAAACAACCTAGCTCACCCTGCTCCAATCCACCCCTCTCTCTTAGGATCTCTAACCATTTTTCTCACGTGAAAAAGACTTAAGTACAATTACCTATATACTCTTTCTCCCTCACATTCTACTTCCTAGACAGAGCCCAGTCTCATCCTCAAATGCCCTTTGGTCAATCAATCTGTAAATCTTTTCAGCTCTTCAAAATCTATGAATCTAGCTGCTACTCACCTTCAGCTACACACACACACAAAACACAGAGCCATACTCTAACATCAACGTTGGGAGGGCTGTCTGGAGCTTAGCGGTTTACTATATAACCCAATCCTCTCTGGCCTTATTGATCTGTTTGATGCTCGAAAGCTGGGGTGAAATTGTTCTGATCTTTTATAAATATAATCAAATCATCTCACATCCCATCATCTCACATCCCTGCTCAAAATCATTTGGTGGCTTCTATCATACTGGAAATCTAAATCAAGATTCCTTACCACGAACTTAACTCACCTGTGTCTATTGGTATCTTAAGTTCAATTACCTATATACTCTTTCTCCCTCACATTCTACTTCCTAGTTCCTTCTCTATACCTAAGTACTCCAACAGAGAAGCCACTAGCCACATGTGTTTACTGAGTACTTAAAACATGAACAGTTCAAAGTAAGATCCTGTCATCACTCTAAGCTTCAAACTAAAAGTGCAAAAAATACTTAGAAACCTATTAAAAAAATGTAATGCTCAGTGGTAGAGCTTGCTCAGAATGCATTAGGGCCTGGGCATTAAACTCCAGCACCACTAATCATATCACATAAAAAAGTCAGGGAAGGCTGCAGAAATGGCTCAGCGGTAAAACTCCACCTTGCAAGCAGAATTTCCTAAGTTCAGATCCCAGGTTCCATGTAAAAATGCCAGGTGGAAACTGTGATGGCCTGAACTTCCAGCCCTAGTGGGCGGAGCCTGGGTATTCCCAGAGAAAAGCAAAAAAGAAGTAATCCAAGGTGATTCCTGAAGTCACCCTTGGAGGGAGATGGGGAGGGACTAAGGAAGTAGGTGGTTGGTGGATTACTTAGCATGCACGAATGCCCTGACTTGGATCTCCAGAGAAAACTCGGGGAGATGGTCCACATCTGTAATCCCAGTCCAGAAGTTTAAGATTATCCTCATTTTCATAACCTCTCTCCAGTGTCTGTGGCTGGAAGTGCTGCCACCCTCAGGGCCTGGAGGCAGGCCCAGATACTGACTCACGAGAAAGGGGCGGAGACTTTCAAACAAAATATTTTATTTTATCCTGCTGAATGCCATGATTTTGGAATACCCTTTCTTCATTCTTTCTTTGCTTTTAGAAAGGTAAGGTAAAGCTGTCCCAGTTATCGAAAAAGTCAAATCTCCCTTTCTTCGGTGGACTGTCTTCCAGATCCTGAAAAGCACTTGCCGAGGTTCCTGGAGCACTTCCTGGGTCAAAGGACTCCGCTATCTCCAGGAGCTCCATGTCACTTCCGTCTTCTTCAAGGGTCTTCTGGAATAGGGCGTAGATCGTCTGCTGCTTCGGGTCCTTCATCAGAGAAAGGAATGAAAGGTAAAAAGAAGACCCCTGGGCTCAACAGTGACCCTCTCCATGCGGCTGGACAGAAAGCACTGCCTGGTGCATTTTATTAAACCAGGGAAAATCAGCTAAGTAATTAGTCACCACAGCCCAGCCTAGCTGCTTCACGACATGTCATCTTCACTGCTGCTTGTTGGGCTAGAAATGAAAAGAAATGGTATGACAGCAAAGAAGCTGTTCTTACATTGCAAATTATGCTTGGAAATGTTTTTTTATTTGTAATTTTTCCAAATTTTCAATATTTCACTATTAAAATAGTTCCAAAGATCTCATTCCCCTCCCCAAAGACTCTCTGAGTCTTTCTAAACCAAAGAGTGGGTTAAACTGTAATTTGACTTCAAAATACCAAAATACTCTCTTAGCTCATTCCTATAACCCCAAACCAGATCTCCATTTGAGAATAGTCTTTTTACAAGAACACTGAGACCACCAGTGTGCCATTGGTTTTGAGCTCACACAGGCTTATTCCTGTCCTCACTCACTCACACAGAGTCACTCTGGACTTAAGCCACATCATTTGGCACATACCGGGACTTGCAATAGCAACTATATGCCTGCCTTTTCCCCCATCTCCACCTGCCTGCTTTTATTCCCAGGCAATCCTTTAACATGGCCTTCTCTGTCATGTCGTTAGATTATCCTCTGTCCACATCATCAGTCTACTTGCTTGGTTTTGTGGCCTTTGTTATTAGGAATCAACTTAACTGGGCACTATTTCTTAACAGAACTCCTCTATGCAGGTAAAAATCTCATCAGGGAAGCATGCCACGTAAGAACTCCAAACTATTCCATTAACCTCACCCCACAGTTCTTAGCCTTTCAGAGCAGGAAGTCATATTACAGACCACTGAGGTCAAATCCAGCATGATCTATGCATCTTCCCAAAGAACATACTTATCAGTCTCTCTGTAAACAAGTGCAAAGTTACGACACTGTCGCCCTGCAAGGCAGCACCGTCCAGTATAAAAACCTGTTGCTGTGGGTTTAATTATGATGATGGCCACACTATTCGAAAACTTGGAGAATGCATAATTAATTGGAAGTAAGTTCCAAGATCAGATTAATATTTCATTTCCCCTCTTGGAAAGAAGACTGTCACCCTGAGATATAACCTCTTTTGCCTTTGTCTCTGTAAAGAAGGTATCAGTTTCTTTATCCAGATGTTAATGAAATTTCAGTCCAGCTTAATAAAAATAAATAAGCTGATAAAGTTTTAATCAAAATAAATACTGATAAATCTCATTTACCTTATCTTGCACTTATATTTTTAGACAGAAAATTCTTTAATGAATTCAAAGTACCCATGGGCAAGGCCAAGAGGATCTTGAGTATAACACCAGCCTGACTACAGAAGAGACCCTATCTCGAAAAGCCAATTCTTTTTTTTTTTTCCAATATTTTTATTTATTTTATGTGTGTGTGTGTGTGTACACCAGAGGACACTATGTGTCCCTGTGGAGGACCAAGGGTGACTTCGGGAATCATCCTGGATTGCTTCTACCTCGTTCTTGCTTTGCTCTAGGATTTCCCAGGCTCCACCCACCAGGGCCAGAAGTGCAGGTTGCTTTTTCAGTCTGGTGTTTTTACATGGAATTTAGGATCTGAAATCAGGATCTTCTGCTTGTGAGACAGAATCTTAACCCCTGAGCCATCTCTCCAGCCTCAAAAGCTGATTCTTATAGTCACAAAAATAAATTAGGAAATTTCCTAAGTAAATGAGTGATCAGATCCTCACTTCTTGATCACTTACAAGATCTTGTTGATTTAACTGAACTTCTGAAGCTCAGCGTTCTACAGAAAGGAGAGGACACCTCTGTCGCCAGAGAGCCACGCCATGAGGCCACCTTACTCTGGGGTTCCACCTTGCTCAACTATCTAGGAAGGAAGAATCTGCCCAATCACACACCAAGAGGTAGTCTTCATTTTGTCGGCTGACTTCTCAAGCTGGCGAAGGCAGACTAACCTTTGGCAGTCTCTGAGGCTCATATTCCATGTTATGTCACTGAAATAGAGGCGGTGGCAGCCATTGGGCTGGAATATGTACCACCAGCATGGTAGGCCTACGGCTATCCCTCCAGCACCAGGAAACCTCGTCGTGGCACCTCTGACAAGGTGTACCAGTCATGGGAGGCTGCTCTGGACAAATTTGCTTCTTTACAGTGACAGCTGATGTTACAGAAGGAGTTCTGGGCTAAGGTGGGAGGGCCTCCGTCTTGGGCCAATTTCATGCGTTCTGTGACTGTGTACAAGTCCTGTTGCTCAGTCATGTCTCACTTTACCCCGCTATAAAATGGGGAGACACTGAGAATAAAATAAAATGACAGACAGTTATACAATCCCTCCTATTCTGTGCAGGGGTTCATTCTGTGATAACAGTTGTGTATCGCTAGTATTTCTATTGGACTTTTCACAGTAGTGCAACAGCTGCCACTGGGAATTTTCCATCTGTTTCCAATGGCCCAATGGAACAAGCAGCAGTTGGCAACCTTGGCTTTGGAGAATCTTCAGGGCAAGTGAGAAGCAAAAGAAGTTAAAGTCATTGCTTCTCAATAAGGGATGGACACATAGACTATCTGAGAATGACTGAAGCTCTTCCAGCGCTGAGAGAAGCCTCAGGAGTGACTGATACCTTTCCCCCTCACACACAAGGTCTTCAGGGGCAGCATGTGCCTCCCTCCACTCCTATGATGAGGAGCCATGTGTTGGCATTACCTTACAGAAGTAATCGGTAGCTTCTGTCACTTCTGAGAAATTGGCCTCAGAAAGCCCAGCTTCTCCCAAAACTTTAATCTTCTCTTGAATCAGAGGCCTGCGGAGGAGGGATGAGCTATAGTGAATATGACGACAGAACCAGCAGTTTGATTAAAATGAGGCCACCTCACGCTCATGGGACTGACATGTGGGGACTGTTTTACATCTTTTCATCTCCCAAGTCACAAACATCCACCCTGAAGCAGTTGCCCTGTTTTGATGGAAAACAGCCCAATTTGGGTTCATAATACCTGGTTCAAAATTCTTTCTAATGGAAGATGTGTAAGAAATAAATCCTGCCTCAACGCAACAAAAAATACGAACAAATGCCCTGAAAAACAGCGGGAGCAGAGGCTGAACTGCCCGCGCCGCAGACTCCTCAGTCACGAGGCTGGGCACAGGGTGGGGAACAGACATAATCTAGGCACTCACCTGTATCAGGAAGGGGAATTGGCATTGGGAAAGAGCACTTGAGAATTTCTGCTTAGATAACAGACACGACAGTCAGGGTCGAAATGTGATGGTGTATGCCTGTGACCCCAGCTTCTTGAGAGACTGAGGCAGGAGGACTTTGAGTTCAAGGCCAGGCTGGACAACTTAGTAAAACCCTTGCCTAAAGTAAAAAGTTGCAGTCCACAGATAGCTCAGTGGGTAAGGCACCTGCTCCCAAGTCCAGAGATTTGAGTTCTATTCCCGGAAGCCCATGTGGTAGAAGGAAAGAGCTGATTTCTCAAAGTTGTCCTCTGAACTCTACCCGAATATGTCATGGCATGCTGCATTTCTCTCTCTCTCTTTTCTCTCTCTCCCCCCTCCCTTCCTTCCTCCCAATAAATACTAAGAAAGTGAAAAAAAAAAAAGAGGTTTAAAAAGGATTGACTAGGAATATGACCAGCTTAGTGGCAAGGACTTACCTAACATCTCTGAAACTCTAGGTTCAATGCCAGCACCTCACAAACACAAGAGTAAGCCCAGCTCTGCTATGAAACAGGGCATAGTCCAGCAGGAACCATTTCTAAACTCCATCTGAATTCTAAGATCCTCTCTTGTCTCGTGGAAAGAGACTTACTTCTCCTGATCCCCACTGGATTTTCCTTCATACTCTGCAAGTTCCCAGGCAGTAGGAAGGACAAAGGCCCAAATGAGGTCATGATGAAAGCAAGAAGGGTCATTTTACAGAGCAAAGAAAACACAACCTCTGTATCCTCCCAGCTCTGTGTCCCATGCAGGCCACCCACACTCCAGCCCAGCGTACCAAAGGTAGTCATCTGCCGTGCCTTTGGCCACCAGGTAGTGAATGCCCACGGAGTTTGTCTGTCCAATCCGATGTACCCGGTCCTCAGCCTGGATCAGCACCTGCATGCCCAGGGAACAAGACGGCTAAGAGACGTCCTTCAGCATCCAAACCACTACAGCGGGTGGTGCTTGCTACAGAGTTCCACGGAGCATTTCACCGAGTCTCAGAAGTCCAGCAAGAGAGAACCAAACACAACCTGGTGGGGGGCCTGGTGTCTGCAGCAGGGCCTCTGTGCTGGCCTCCTTGTCAGTGTGCGAGTACAGAGTGTGCTACCTTACCCCATCGGGCCCTGTGCAGGGCGCAAGAGACAGAAACCTGGCACACTTGTACTTCTTGTCTCTGGAAATTGCAAGTTCTAAATAGCTAGAAATATCACATCTGAAAACGGGGCTCTTTTATAATGATGAGGAATAGATGTGGTTTCACATGGTGGCAAATCCCATAACAAATAGCAAAGATCAAGAACATTATTTTATGAATGGCTTAACCTTGTTGTTATTGTTAAAGCAGTGGCTGGTGTGTGGCCAGTGACAGCCACAGGTCAGGACATTAGAGGACAAATAATCTTTTTTCTGAAGCTTAGGAGAAAATCTTCTGAGCCCAAACAAATGTCTTAGGCCTGCTGTGACAGTTCTCAGTTTGCAGTAAGGTCAGCGACATACAATGGCATTGGGCGGACACTAGTGTCACTCTGTGTGAAGACCTTTATCTAACACCCCTACAGGAAGAGATAACAAAAGCACTTGCTGCATAAACAAAGGGACAATAGTTTGGATCCCCAGATCCCATGCTGGGCTGGTGGGAGAGAATGCCTGAAACTCCAGCCCCAAATGATAAAGTCTGGGATAGAGTCAGCTGGCCCTACTGGTTCTGGGATTAATTAGAGATCTAGCCTCAAAATATGTTGGAAGAGTGATTGAGGATGATTCCCAATATCAACCTTAGGCCTCTACATGCACACACACACTAATGCTCACTTGCTCAGGCATAAAACACATGCAAACATGCATAAACACACATACATGCAAACATAAACACACAGAAAAGGAAAAAAGGGGCGGGACCTGAGTATGACCCTCTAAAGGTCATACTCTAAAGGGCTATGCAGTCCTGGTTGTCCACTTGGACCGTTTATGTCCAGTTTCCTCATGGGAAGAATGAAGGCTAGGATTTCCTCTAGCCCCTTGTAGGTGGGACTTTCTCATTAATAAAATGGTGTCAATAATCTCACAGTTGCTATGAAGACCTAAAAGCTGGCTGAGGGGTATGTGGTGCTTAAAAGAAGTGACAACCATTTGAACATGGTTGTGAAAGTGAACAGAAACAGACGGTCCCAGCTCAAGGGCACGTCGTTTTCATTCACACAACCCCTTATTTTCCCAGCCCTAGCGCGCCCTGGGATATGACAGCTTACGGTGTCCCTTACCCCTGGGTTCCAAAACAGCTCAGCAAACACCACCAAGTCAGCTGAGGAGAAGGTGAGGCCCATGTTGGCGGCAGTGATGGACAGCACTGCCACTGCGTGGCCTTGGGACAGCTGGAACTGCTGGCACAGCTCCTCTCGCTCCGCTGAAGGGGTGGAGCCGTCAATTCGGATGTGCTGAACGTGCTGCAGGAGCAGAGGGGGAAAACGACGTGAGCTGTTAGAGTGCCCAGGAGTTGCCCAGCAAGTCACGTCCCCCCAAACCAGAGCCACTCTGTAGTCAGTTCTTCGCTTGCAGGATTTTCCTGCTTCACTTGTTTTAAAATTGGCATTTGCATCAATGCCATAGAGGCCAGAATCCAGAGGGAACCCTGGAGCCCATAGAAGCGGACAGGCATGGGAGGGAGTGGGATGGACTGATGAAGGGAGGGAGGGAAGGAAAGGAGGAAGGCAAGGTAAAGAGAAAGGCAGCGATAAGTACTCAATATGGTTGTAAAACTAGAAAAAGTAAAATATTATTTAAAAAATTGGTATCAAGATAACTGTGTATTCACAAACCGTCATAAGAAATGTTACTGGAGATATATGGTTCTGAGTTTCCTACGTGGCAAGGAAAACTGTAAAACTACAGTAATACCACCACCAGGATACTGACTTTGCTACAACTTCCAAATTTCCACCACCTCTCTCTCTCTCTCATGTACAGGGTACACACGTGCATGTGTTTATACTATTCATTTTTATTAGTCAAGTGGATTTTCATGTAATCATCTCTGTAATGACACAACATGAACAACAGTGTATGATTCTAAGGTCACAAGATTCTTCTGCAGCCTTTTAGAACATGCCCATGTTCCTCCTCCTTCCTCAGCCCCTGACCTCTAGCGCTCACTAATCTGCCCTCTGTGTCTAATATGTGTCATTCCATGAATGCTATTTAAATATCATAAAAACAACACATAGATTTTAGGGATGGGCTTTTGCCCATCAACATCATTCTCTGGGGAGCACCAAGCAGCTGCCTACATCAGTCATCATTCTTGGTTTTGGAGCAGTATTCCACGGTACACACGTAACATCCTCTCTATTGAAGGACACTTGGGGATTCCTTTTGGGGCTACTGCTAATAAAGCTGCTAGGATTAGGAAAGGGAGATGTAGGGGGAGGAAATGGGGAAGAGGCATGTACATAAACTCATTTTGTTTATACATGAAAAAATGAACACAACAAACAAAAACATAACTATCTAAAATGACCCATATTCAATTTTTTTTCTATCTAGATTGCAAAAAAAAAAAAAGCTGCCAGGAACATTTGCAAATGGGCAAAAAGATCAGAGTACATATTGATTCCACATTTATGCAAAACTCTAAAAAGTTGAAACTAAACCAAAGTGAGCACATTCATGGAGCCTGGAGTGGGAGCGTAGAGGGAAGTGACGGCTTATGAAAGTGTTCATTATCTTCACACCAAATTGTACTCTTTATGTGTAGTGCAATGCACAGCAATGATAACTCAATAAAGCCAACATCTGGTTAGTTCCTTAGACCACTACAACTCAAAATACCACAGCAAAAGAAAAGCAAGACTCTCGTTATCATTGCAAGGTATGTGTGCATCATCTAAGTACAGTTTTACAAAATTTATTGTTTTATTTTTTCTTTCATGTATGTGTGTATGAAGTGTGTGTGTGTGTGTGTGTGTGTGTGTGTGTGTGTGTGTGTACATATATGTGTGACAGAGAGGGAAGAGAAGAGAGAATGACTTTGTGGAGTTGGTTCTTTCTGTTCATCTTTACAGTATTATGAGGATTAAACTCAGGCCATCGGGTTTGAATGGTAAGTGCCTTTACCTGTCAAGTCATCTTGATAGCCCATCTATATTTTTATCATCACAGACTTTTATTTTTTTTAAGAGAATTAAATCATTTATCGAGTACACATGATAATGAATGAAACACAAGCTTCAGTCCCATCTATCATTTTCTCAGGAACCAGTATTCAATTTAGATATTGAATAAGATGTGCCAATAATCATTTTTTAATCATATGATTCTGGTTGGGTGACTTTTTAATGATGAAATTCATATAAAATCACAATAGTTAACTGTCAGCGTAACTACATCAAGGTTCTGAAGACAATGGTTTCTTTTTTTTTTTTTTTTATTCAAGTGTGTGTGTGTAGGATCCAAACTCGGGACCTGCCTGCAAGGCAGAGGCTTAACCCCTGAGCTACCTCTCCAGCCCCAACAATGGCTTCTTTACCCAAGCAGCTACAAAAAAAAAAAAAAAAAAAAAATTCAAATGGAGAGGCATCACCCTGAAGGAATTCTAACTTCATACTCTTGGGGAAGTTTACCGAGATGACTTAGAATGGACTGACTTTACACAGCACATTTAAGAAAAACACACATTTATTCAGGATCATGATCATGATCAGAATATTTAGCAACCAACAACATGGGTGAAAAAAAAGGTCTACATTAAAACCTTTTGTTGGAATGCTTTGCACTTTCCATAGAACAGAAACTAAAATAACCTGCTAACAATCAGTCACAAACAAGCCCTCCAGTTTTCTTGCCATACACATAAGCATCGTCTAAAACATGTCTTCTTTGTAGCTCTGCTACCACTGTGTTTGGCTGAGTTCACAAATTTGTTGCAACCTGTAACTTTCCTGTCATTTCTCTGGCTCTCTTACCACATACTTTTAAACCTTAACTGATGGGATAGTATAAATTTATCTTTCAGCTGTGTATGTTGTGTGCCCAATACATGGAAGACCAAGACAAGAGGATTGCAAACTCAAGGCCAGCTCTATCCTGAAAGATAAAACAAATAAATAAGAATATTCTCTCTTTTACTTATTTGAGTACTAGTGGAACTAAATTCTTCCAAATACTTTAACTATTAGTGTTACTTCTTTGATGACCATTCCATCCATTAGCTTTACTACTTTTTACTTCCACTGGGAATTAATGTTGCTTTTATACATAAACACCATTATATATGTGTCATATAGGCTGCTGTTTGTCTCCCTAGCTTATTTTCTTATTTAAATATTTTGTTTCTTAAATGCTTTTTTATTTGGTATTAAAATTTTTCTTAGTTCTCTCTTACTATGAAAATAAATTCATTGATAAATCAAGAAAAACTAAAGAAGATAATGTAAGCAATTTAGAGATAATCAGCTGGTAAATGTTATAAATTAGGCTATTTTTCTCAATGTTTTTAAAAAACATTCTTCCATACATGGTTTCTTTCACAATGTATCATGGACACTATCCCAACTGTGTCAACCAAATTTCAAGAGCTTCAATTGTAGAGTTTCCTTGGATGTTTAAAAATTCAATGATCTTCAAAAAGCTATGGACCATTGATCTGTGATTTTTTTTTTTTTTTGCATGTGTGTGTGTGTGTGTGTGACTGAATGGAGCATAATTTATTTAATGAGTCATACGCTGGTGAATGGTTTGGGTTTCTAGTTATTTACATTATAAAAACATGGCTAATATTATTGGATATAAACATGATCATTTCCTCAGGATAAATTCCTAGAAGCAGAAGTTGGATTTGCCAAATTGTTCTGTGAAATATACCAAATTTATAAAACAACCATGGCTTAACTACTATGTATATGCAGGTCAGAGAGAATCCCTATTTTTATGCAACCTGAGTCCATTGTTCCTTTGTGCCTTTTTTCACACCTAGAAGGTCATTCCCCATCCAGGGATCAAGTATACTCTATGAATTGCTCTATATTTTATGATTTTAAGCATCTTTGATTATTTGGAATTTAGCACAGTAAGGTAAGATTTATTTCATTCCTCTCCCTGTCTCTATTATCAACTGTCCAAGTGTTATCTGTTGAATAATTTACACATAGTTTGTGATAAATCCTTGATTGTATGTTTTTCACATACATGAAAGATCAATTATTCCGTTTCCCCCATCCAGATAGCAGATGTTGGCCTTGCGTACATTTTTTTAAAAAAGTGTGCTTTATAATAAATTTTAAGGCCTGCAGGACTGACTAATCTTCCAATACTGCTCTTCTTTGTCAAAGTTGCCTTTGATATCTCTCCTGTTTATTTTATTTTTGTTTTTTTTTTTTTTTTAGGATATAGCATAAGATACCTTTTCCTATCAAGCAGTGCCTGGTAAAGCAGGTCATATTCCCAGTTGCTCGGGAGTTTGAGACAAAGAATCTGGGCAACTTAGTAAGATACTGTCTCAAAACTTTTTGAAAAGGGATGGGAGATGGCTCAGCACTTAAAAGCACTCGCTGGGAAGGAAAAAGACCAGAGTTCAGATCTTCACATCACATGTCAAAATTCCAGGCAGCAGTAGTGGCTTGTCTCTAATTCTAGTCCCAGAAGTAAGCCCAGGAATCCCTAGAACAAGCCAGCTAGCCAAACTATCCTACAGATATAGATATACTACATCTAGAGGTGAGTTCCGCATTTAATTAGAGGCATAGACTCAAAAGAATAAGGTAGAAGAGCAATTGAGGACAATTCCCAATATCAATTTTGGGCTTTCACAGGCACGCATACACACATGTTCATGCACTTATACACATGTGCAAATACAAATACATATTTGTACTCTTCTTCAACACAGTCACATGAAAATGGAAAAAAAAACTTTTAATGGAAAAAATTTTCAAAAAACTAGACTATAGCTCAGCGGTTGAGAACTTGCCTATTATGACAAGGCCATAGGTCAATCTCAAGCACTGAGAAAAAAAGAAAAAGAAAAAAGAAAATCCAATTTGTAGAATCAAGTTGAACTTGAAATTCATTAGGAAGGATTGTATTTTTGTACTAACATGTCTTTTCAAATCCTCATTAGCCTCTAGATCTTTGGCCAAATTTATTAGGAACTTTGTTGTTGTGGTAGTGAATTTTCCTATCATTTATTAATTAGTTATGGCTAGTATTTATTTTTAAACATAAATAACTAAATTATAAAAACTAAAGCAGGGCTGGAAAGATGCTCAAGGGTTAAGACTCCATCTCATAAATAAAAGGTCCTGAATTCAGATCCGAGGTCCCACGTAAAATGCCAGGAGGAAACAACAGCAGTCTGCACTTCAGGCCCTGGTGGGCGGAGCCTGGGAAATCCTAGAGTAAGGCAAGAAGGAGGTAGAAGCAATCCAGGATGATTCCTGAAGCCATCCTTGGTCCTCCACTGGTACACAGTGCCCCCCCCCAAATAAATATTTTAAAAAAAGAAAAAAAAAAAAACTAAAGCATTTATTTTAGTACTCTTATTTGGAATCCAAGTACCTTAAATTAAATATCTATATATTCTAGTAGCTTTCCAATTATTTGTCTCGGGTTTCTGGATAACACAGGAGATTGCTCCTAGAGATCTCAGCCTGTTTCTCAAATTTTTTACATGCAAGAGTCAAAACCAAGAGGATTAGATATCCACCTCTACAGCTTTCAGATAAAAAAAAAATACAAGAGAAAAACTTTATGTCCACATGTCCAAAAGATTTCTTAAATAGTTGCAAAAAGCATAAGTTGAAAAGAGAAAGAAAAAAAACTGATGAACTTGAAATGGAATTTGAGAGACAAAAATACAAAACTTCTTTCCAAAAGAAACTCAAATGAAATGGAAGAAAGATAATTGATCAATGATGAATATCTAGAACTTACAGTAAGAAAAAGACACCCCAATAGAAAAATAAGCCAAGGATACAAACAGAATCCTCATGACAGAAGGTGTAAAGTGACTAATAGTCACATTAAAGGAGGCAGATTTTATTGTGTGTCAAGAAAATTCAGGAGAAATCAGGAACAAAAAGATTCATTTCCCTATATTGGCCACACATACACACACACACACACACACACACACACACACACACAAAACCCATGTGATCATGTGAAGCGCGTATGAGCCCACAGAGTAGCAGGGTTTCTTGTGCACTACTGGTGGGATTATAAATTTAAATAGCTTCTTTCAACAGCAACTTGACAGTGTTCAGTAAACATAAGCCCACTTGATGACAGTGCACAATCCTGTCTGGCCACACAAGGCATTCGGAAATATATACATCTTCAAAGCTATTCACCTAATAGCAGAAACTGTAAATAAAACTCAGAGCCTATCAACAGGAGGATGGGCAGCCATGCAGTCAGATGGATTATACTCCATAACTAGCCTGCAGAAAGTACACACATTACTACCACATGATTCTATGTGGTGAAATCACAAAAACAATGTTGAACAAAATGATAAATTGTAGGCTACTTATACTGTGCTCTTACTGATGTAAATTATTGATAAATATAGGAGATATTAGGATAGATATAGGATAAAGGAGACTAGATTTAGGATACATACTTTCAGAGTAAAGTATGACATCAAGAGAGAAAGACACACAATAAATTCAGGACAGGGATCTTTGGTAAAGAAGGAGGAGGAATGGGAATAGAACACTTGACTAGGCCAAATACTTTATTATTTAAAAACTAAGCCTTGAAATGAATATAGTGAAACTTTTCATTTATCAAGTCCCAATGGGAGATGCACATGACCATGACTGTGTAAATAATAAAGGAAGACAAAAGGAAATTCGTGGTCCTAAACTTGAGCAAAAATAAAGACAGTGTGTTTAGTTTTTATGAACATCCTTGGAAATCCCTCCAGAGATTTCCTGCAATTCATAAAGCCACTTAGATAGCAAAGAGGATAAATGAAAGGAAGGAGAAAAGGATAGCATTCATACCAATGCTTTGCTTTCTGCTCTCGGGCCAGTTTTGCACTAGGAATGCAGAAGGTGGACGAGACCCTGGACATATTCCTAAAGCTGGGCTCCTGGGATGTCTATGTGTAGAGCAGGAAGTCAAGCACCACTTTTAGGGAACACTTTGCCCTCCACTGTGATTCTACATGTGAGAACTCTCTTTCAGAAGGCCTTCAGCAATGTTTCTAGAAACCATGGCCTCACTGCTTTGCTTAGTTCTGACCTAACCCTGCTTGCAACAGCCTGACACCTAAATAACGAAGCAACCCCCACGCCGTGTCTACAAGGGAGCTTACCTTTCTCTCCAGCTCATTTACAACTGCATCCAGAACTACCTTATGGTGTGCAAATACTAGAAACTTCTCTCTCCCACTCTCCAGAAGATCCAGGATGTATTCACTGTGTTTGGAAAGAAAAAAAGATTAAACATACACTCTTGCAGTTGAGGTATGTTACTTAAAAAGTGACTTGAACGTGCCTCCAAGGCACTGCCCTCCCCAGCTTATTATCTGAGAGCTGCCATTTCCCCCTTTGCCTCACACCGTCATTTAAACAGAAGCACGTGCAGAAAGAATTTAATACTTCTTAGTCAACTTACACACACAAATCAGATAAGCTTTGTGTCTCTGGTATGTGATCAAAGCATTCTTAGTAGCTGGGATTCCTGTTACCTAGGTTATTGAAAACATTCATCAGCTTTCGCTTTAGTTGCTACCATCATCATGATCTCTTTTAAATTCATTCCCAAGTGGCTACGTAGATCCGAAACATCTAAGCAGGGGTTAAGGACTTCTTGAAAAATAAGTGATAAAATAGGACAGAGACTCAGGGGAGACTCGAGTGCCCTTCTACTGAGACCCCAGATGGTGCAATCGACAGTTAGTGCTGACTAAATGCTTTTCCCAGGCAAGGGAACATAATAAGGAGCATCTCATTTGCTTTTAAGTTCCCTTTAATTTATTTCTCTCCTCCATCCATGGTGCTTTTTCTTAACTTCCCATTTCTCATCTGGGCCTAAAAGGGAGCTGCCACCTCCATGGGACCTATGGGGGGGGGACACAGTTTTGCTATCCCCCTGGATTAGCACCCTTCTGAGGTTCACAACTTCAAGGAAGAGGTGAGCTTACACAGGTAACTACTGCTCATTGTCTTGGATGCAGGACCCAACTCTCTGCTGAGGTCATCCCCAGGCAGGGGCACGTCTAAGCAGAGAGCAGATCAAGGCTTTTTTATAAAGGCCGGATCTCAACAGCTCCCTAGGGCAGGCAGACTGGAAAAGTAAGGGGACTGGACTGTCCTCTAAACATCTAAGAATTACTTCCAAACAACATTACAACTAACCAAGGTACCAGACTAGAGTTCAATCTGCAACATGATGTTAACAGAATCCACTTGAATTATTTTGAGAGACATAAAATTAGCTAGACTATAAGTAAAAGTTTACTGCCAACTCATTGAAAAGTCACAGGGCATAAAAACAACTGGGTGAGCTCATAAAACCTCTGGCCCCAAATGACCTGTTTCTTTCCACATATAAGACAGGTTAACTGTTCTACACATTTCAAGTTTCTCTTTTCGTTACCAGAGAGGAATTACTTGCCTACTACAATAGTGTAGTGTATTACACTAAAATATGCCCATTAAAAAGCAGAAAAACCACAGCAAAAATAAGAGAAGGAAAAGAGCTAGCAGAAGAAACTGGAATATTTAAGGCTGACATCCTAATTTTTACTCATTAGATGTGTTAACTCAGAAAGCTAGAGACTTATGGGAGATTTGACAATATCTACAGCTTAAAAATTGGGCCGGTGTAGTTTATAATCTACCCATATCACAAAGAAGCTATAAATGTGAAACAAATTGAGACAAAAATTGTTCTGAAACTATAAAGCCTTACATAACTTATCTTAGAGGGCTGGTGAGATGGCTCAAAAGACAAAACATGCAGAAAGCCTGGGGACCAGCGTTCAACCCCTGGCACACACATTTAAAAAGTCAGATGTAGCGGTAGGTATCTGTAATTCCAGCGCTCCTAGCTACAAGACAGGAGGAAGAAACATGAGAATTGCCAGGTAGCTCATGGGTCAGTTAGTCCGGGGTGCAAAGCAGAGCAGAATTAGAGAGACACTACCTTAACATGGTGAAAGGAGAAAACTGACTCCTGAAAGTGTTCTCTGACTCCTACATACCTACACCCTTTCTCGCACATACACTAATAACTATGAAAAAGAATATAGCATTGGAGAAATTATGTCAAAGGTATGACAAGTTATTTAAGAGGTGGCAAAATGGTTAGACTGAGGCTAGAAGCATATGGTGGTAGAACACTTCCTAGCATATATGAAGTGTGCAATCCTTAACACTGCCAAAAAAAAAAATGTATTTAATGGTTCTGTTAAAATTTTAAAGGAAATGAGTGGTTGTGGGTCTAATACCTGCCGAGGCTTCCAAAGACCCTGGATTCTGTAGGCCATGCATTGAAGGAACAAGACAAAGAACTTCACCACCTGCACATCTGGAATAGGGTTCCATGCCCCACGGAGACCACTGCATGTCAGTCTGCTCCCTCCATCCTCTGGCCTCTCCCCATTTCATCGATAACATAGTAGGTGATTCATGAACCCAGCTGTGGTTTCTGTGGCCTAGTACCCTCTATCAGAAACAAATGTGAGTTGTCCATACCCAAAATTATTGTTTATCAAAAATGAAGAGAAAGAACAGCAGGAGGCTACTTGGTGACTACTTACATGACAAACGGGATTTTCGCTTCAGCTGTTCTGTTGAAGAAGACGATGAGGGCTTCTTTCTGTTGCCTTTTCTGTTGGAAGAGGAGATGAGAGCTTAGAGACCCACTCCCAACTCGAGGATGAGGTGACCTAATTGGAGCTGCTCTGAGCTTTCCCAGTCTTAAAGACAGGTCAGGAACCCAGACAACAGTGACTCATCTATACTTTTGGTTAAAGTTATAGGAACTGCCCGGGCCCTGGATTGACAGAGCCATTACGGCTACTCCATCATTCTCTGAGAAGGCTGTAAGAATCTAATGGGGTGAGGGGCTAGAGGGGCAACTCAGCTGGTCAAGTGCTTTTAGCATAAATAAGCACAAGGGCCGGAGGCAATCTCCAGTACCAAAACAAAGTTCTCCTCGCCTTCACAAATTTCAATTACCCTCACTTCCTCCTCTCTCTTCCCCAGTCTGTCAGTGGCTGGGTGGGAGTGCTCTTCAAATCCCATCCCCCAAGCTATCCATGGCGGCTCTCTCTCTATTCTCTCTGACTTTAAGTTCTTTCTTCTGTTCTAACGCTCTCCCACCTTAAAGCTAAACTATGGTTCCCTTGGCCACCAGGCCCTCGGCTGTAATAAAACTTGCCTTAAGTCACACACACACACACACACACACACACACACACACAAACTTGGCATGGCAGTGTGCCTGTAATCCTAGTGCTAAGAAGGCACAGACAGGAGAATCCCTGAGGTTTGCTGACCAGCAATTCTAGTCAAATCAGCAATTTTCAAGTTCAGTGAGAAACCCTGGCTCAAAAAGCTGAATGGAAAATAATGAGAAAGATATCTAATGTCAACTTCAACCACACAAATGCACGCAACATGTGCACACTCACATGTACAACAGACTTCATGAGGCTGACTCCTGGGCCCCTACGTGTCTCTTGAAATATGGACTAGACCCTTTAATGTGTGTATTCCCTCGGATGATGTGACAGGATAGAATGAGCTTCCTTACATCTGGTGAGCTCTCCCAGAGCATGTCTGACCTGGTCAGACTAACCCTTTACAGGAGCCTGTCCAGCTCGCCCACCTACACTCACTCTATACTTACATGAATCAGCCTACATGGTTGCTGATAAAATCACCATCAAACAGTTTAAGGGAACAAAGGTCTTATTTTCTCTTATGATTCCTGGTTACAGTTGTTTGTCCATCTTAGCAGGAGAGCTCACATCAGCACCAGGGCCGAGGGAACTGGCCACACTATCTCTACATAATATTAGGCTGAGAGAGGGACAATCCTTACTTGCCAGACCAGTATGTCTGACCAAGTATACATGAGGATGCCAACTCTCTCAACCAGCTCTCTGTATTTTATTCTAGGACCAAGTCCCACCTACCAATCAGCTAGACAATCTCCTGAAGGTTTGCTCTGGGCCCAGCTCAACCATCAATTCTCTACAAATGTGCCCAGATCTCAAACCCTCAACTGTCAAGTTGACACTTGTGCTAAATTATGACAATACTTCCTGGCAAGGAAATAGTACAGGCACAGACAATGAAAAGTGATTCCAGAAATTATGCCCTGAGACAGGACACCTAAAGTAGAAAAGGATATGAAGACAAACACCTCCATCTCATAGTGTGACAGCAGCACGCTGGGCTGAGCTTGGAAGAGGATGTGGTAAGACACACTGGAAGCTTTTCTTCATGAACACACCCAAACTCTGTGATCCAACAACGTACTCTGTAAAACTTATCCTGACAATATAATCAGATGTACATGAACTCATACATAAGCTACTCTGTCTGTGTGGCATGACTCAGAATTGTGAGTTGAAGATAAATTTTAGTCCAACTAAAAATGGCTGGCAAAATTATAACACTACCACATAAGAAAAGACCAGACAGCCCTCAAATGCTGTTGCTAAGAGCACAGCACAAACAAGTCTTCATGAGTGTTTACAGCTGGTTTTCTTCCCCACTTGATGCATGCGTGCATGATTTCAGTTCTTGTGTTAAAAGACATACACTGCTTATTATGTGTATATTTTAAATATGTTTTTATATAGAGCTATACACAGATATATTTTATGTAGAAATAATTATATAGGCATATAAAATATATTTTGAAAAGAAATGCCCATCTATGTATAGGTATATATAAATATATTTTAAGAAAATATGCATTAAATGTATTATGGAAAAATACACAAGAGTTATAAGTCCAAATTATATAATAGCAAAAATAATTACTGTACAATTCAGCAGTAAATATAGTCACTAATACTTATTATGGATCAGGTAATAGTCTAAGAAATGTATATATGCTAGCTCAATAATGAAAAATGTCATGAGGAAGTTTCCATTTGTACAGATTAGGAAACTAAGGCAAAACACTCAAGGGACTATGAAATAGCAGAACAGACATTTAGCACTTCTGAGTGCAGCTCTGGTTTAGATGCTGACAGTGGGAGTTCAGTGACTAACACATAAAGCACCATGCCCAGCATGTACAGAGGGTTCCATAAACGCAAGGGATCAACCACTGACCTGTATCCCCAAGGCAAGTATTTTTAATGCTAGAGAAAACAAGTTTTATCTTTAAAAACAAAAATGAAAGCAAACTTTCCCTGACTAGGTAGACATTACAGTATTCATTAACGATCGCATTTCTTCTGTCAGCTATGGGCAAGAAAGTTTTAAATGTCATTAAAATAGTTCCACTGGAGTTTTCAGATTAATGTTTCTCTGCTGGAAATTTGAATGGATTGTCAAACGACAGGAGAACTCATACTGTTACCAGCAAGTCTGCCTGAACTTGCTTCATTTTCCTGCTCCTGTTCTTGCTGATTAAAAACAGCTTCAGACAAAAGACAGTTGCAGCAGATTTTCCTTAGCTTTGAAAGGACATGTATTGTTTCAGTTGAAAATGAAGAAAAGTTTTCATTATAACATTACCTTTTCTAAACAGATGATTTTGCCTTGGCTTCTATGAGTTAATGCTTTTTTTTTTTTTTTTTTTAAGTATCTTCTTCTATATGGAAAGATGTGAAGACCAGACTCAGCTCTTGACATGAAGGCCAGCAGTACCTTGTGACATCCTCATGAAGTACAAAACTTGGGGCTAGAAAGTAACCACAGCAAGGGTACTTTCTGGAGAGTCGCAGGGCCTCCTTATTGGACTAAACTCATGAAAACATGGTTTTCCTTTTCAACCTGGGACCTCCAAGCTGGTCAGAGTTTGGAAGGTATGTCTATAGTCATTGCTTGGTTGACACTGGCTCTCTTTCCTGAATAAAGTTACAGAGGCCCCAGAACTATAGTATTATTACTTTTCCTGTGTGTGCATGTGTATGTCTCTATGCACTGTGCTTGTAAGTACATTATGGACTTAAGCATGTGCATGCTCATTTGTGTATGTGCATGTAGAAGCGAGAGGTTGATATCAGGTGTCTTCTATCCCTCTCCACTTTTTTCCCCTCAGTTTTCATGTATGTGAGGTACATGCATCTATAAACACATGTTCCCAAATATGTGGGTATTTATGTTGCAAATGCTTATGCACCTTTGTGTTTGTACTGGGAAGCCTGAGACTGATATGTGGCGTCATCTTTGATTGTTCTTCCCTTATTCTTTTTGAGACAGTATCTTACCAATATAATTAATCTCACTAGGTAGCTTGATTTGGAGGTCAGCAGCGGTCACCTTCAAAGGATGGAGTTACAGGCAGGTCACAAGGCCTTAGCATTTACATGGGTTCCGGGGATCTGAACACCATTCCTGTTGTCAGTGTCGCAAGCACTTTAACAAAGCTGGGCATCTCATACTCTTACTCCTCATTGCCTTCCTCTTTTTTGAGAAAGGATCTCCCAGTGAACTGGAATTCTCTGATTGGCTCAACTGGCTGACCAGCAAGCCTCTGCCTCTTAGCACTGGTATCACAAGTGTACACTACACCTGGCCTTTTATAGGTATGTTGGGGACTAAAAATTCAGAACTTCAAGAATCATCTCCCCAGCCAAGTATAAAAGTTTTGATGGTGTAATGCATAAATCCCACAAATCCACTTTCTGTTTGGATCTTATATTACAGAAATGAATTTACTTTGACTAACACAAATGAGTGTCAATTTTTCAAGAACTTGTTATTTAAAAGAATTTAGTATCTGGCTTCAGCAATACACTGAAGGTAATCTTTGCCAACTCTATCTTCTATCTTCTAAGGATAAAAACTTAATTTGCATAAGACTCCAGGGAAGCAGCTAGAAATTCTTAAGGGCAGACTGTGAAGAGCTCTGGGATCTTCCTTAGGCAGATTCTTGAAGAATTTTTACTTTGACTTCAGTTTATTTTCATAATCTGTAGAAGAGAATGAAGACTCCTGGGTATTTACCAGGCAAGGAGGATAATGTCTAGCAGAACACTAAGCAATTGGCACTATCTTTATGGCCTTTTTCAGCCTCAAGTCAAGACATGGCTCCTTACTGCATACAAAAGGGATTTGATGGCTATCTAATTCCTTCAAAACATTTCTAATTTTCATGGCTTATCTTAAAGTTCACTAATGAATTTTCTTATCATTAGTGTGAATAAAATCAATCTTGGAAGTCAAACTTTGAGGCTGCATCTGAAATCATTTCAAGAACTCTTCAAGTTGGAAGAAACTTAAAAGCAGTTCCCACAACTTGCTGCACACTACGTCTAGAATCCTCCTTAATGCTCTCACTTCTTTCCACTTCTTGGCTGTGTTGCTCACTTCACAGCTGTTGCCTAGTCAGCCACTATGCCTTTCCTCCTCAATTCGAATGCTAGCTAATTGCCTTCTTGGTTTCTATACTGGTTATTCTCACGCTGATCCAGGAGATACGCCAGGCACAGGCTCAAGAAACACTACTGGACTTAACTCCAGCAAACACCAAACCAGCAAAAACCAGTATCTTACTAGCAGTATCTTCGCATCTAAAACTACATGTCTGAATTCTCCCATTAATATATTTGCTCTCTTTAGTCATGTATGGTGATATTCATTAGTCAGCAGACATTAAGGTTTTAGAGTTATGGCTAATTGGACTTAGTAGATTATTAAAAATTAAATTAAAATTACATGAGGGTGGGAAGGGAAATATGTATGTGGCTCAGGGATAGTGAGAGTGGGGTGAGGGTGAATATGTTCAAGACACCTTGTATACACAGAAGAAATTGTCAAAAGAATAAATAAAAATTATTAAAATTTAAAAAGGAAAGTTAAAGTCCAGGGAATAGCTCAGCAGTAGAGTGCATGTGCAGTGTGGACAAGCTTTGGCTCAACCTCAGCACACAAAAAACACATTATTTGAAGAACAAGGAATAAGATCCCCAAGATTGGCTTTTGATAATAAAGCATACCCTCTTCCCTCCATGGACAAGCCCATAATCTTAGCATTCAAGTGGAGAAGGTCACAGATTGGAGGCTGCCCGTGCTATAAGCAAGATCCTGTCTCAGAACAAAACCTACTGCAACAAAAGGCTACTGCTCTGCATGTCCATATCAATGTTGAAAATTCTACAGCAAAGAGATCACATGCAACCACTTGCCCTAGGAACATCCATACTATTACATTCAGCATAAATTGAACACACTGTGTGATGCACCAGGATATCCTTCCTCTCTCCTACCCCGTTTCTTAAAAGTTTAGAGCCAATCTAGCTTGCCACCTAGTAAATAACACTGAAAAACATCACAAGTTTTATCTCTTGTCATTTTTGTTTATTCCATAATCTTCCAGAAAGCAGAGATCTCATCAGTGTCTGAGTGTCTTTGTTTGGGGAAATTATGAGACCCAGAGGATGCTTTGTGATAGTGTCAAAAATTATCAATGGTTGTTATTTTCTTGCCAATGAAAATTACAAGGTTTTAATCTCAAAAGACAGAAGTGGAGTTGGTATAGATTTTCTTGTAGCACTTAATACAGGCTGACACTAGACAAGAATGAAATAAAAGTGCCTTGAAAACATAAAGGAGCCAGTGAGAAAAGCTTTATATTCCAGGGCAAGAGAGCTGGATCCTGCCTGACTCTGTAAGGAGTAGCCAATCTCTTGAGCCTTGCTTGAGCTCGACTTCCTGCTAACCAAATGACTGGAAAAAGAACTTGAAAGGTTAAAAGGTTTCCAAACTCTACCTTGTTACATAAACATCCATCTATTGTTTTGGTTAATGCAAATGACCTGGCTGATTACAGTTCATAGATGTATCAAAGTTCCGGAAAGATCCATTCCATGGCCCGCAGGTCGTATGTGGCCAAGGACAGTTATGGATGCAGCCCAGTACAAAACTGTAAACTTCCCTAGAACATTGTGAGATTTTGTGATTGTTTTGTAAATTTGCTTATGCAGTTCTTAAGTGTGAATTCTATAATGACAATGTTGTATAGTGGAATAACTTAATTTTTATCGGACAGTTAGCAGTTAGGAATGTCTGGGTCCTGTGGGAACCAACCCACCACTCTTCAATGTTTACCTCACTTCCCTGGTAACTATTGGGCCACTCCTTAGTTATGCCCAAGCCCATAAGAGATTGTGGCTGCACCCATCCTCTTTACCTCACTTCCCTAGTAACTCGCGGGCCATGCCTTAGCAACACACAGACTATAAAGGATTGCAGCACTGCCCATCTCCTTCTTCCTGCTCGCCCATCATGTGATCATGACATGGTGGCTGTGTCCTCCTCTACCCTGTGCTTATGGCAGCTCCTTCCCTGTTCTCTCTGACCTTTAAACTATCTCCTCAGCTCTAATGCTCTCCCACCTTAAGGCTATGGCGGCTTCCTCCTTGCCTCCCTTAGACCTCACTTCCAAAAATTTTATTCCTTGTTTCTCATTTTCAATAAAGTCCCTGCCTTAACCTCTCAACATGTTCTGGTTTCAATCTTTGGCCCTGGAACAAAAGGACTCCCCCACAGAAACCCTGCTTCAGTACAATGTCAAAAACTTAACACATCTGATAGTAGATTAATGGCTCTCAAAATACAACAAACACAAACTTCAACTTCCTTGAGGGATTCAGAATATGTTTTATCATCCTGACGTTGCCTAGGAATTATTTTTATGGCCAACCCTCAACAACAACCCACACAAGTAGAAAAACCATAAATAAGAAATGTTCAAATGCCCTTACCAGTGGGGTGACCTAAGGAGGGGCAACTTGGTATGCCACAGAGGCCTGAACTCTCACAAGAGTAGACAAACCAGAGGGAACTCTGGGGTCCATAGAAGCAGATAGGCAGGAGGGTAGAGGGGAGTGGGATGGATTGGGAAGGGGGAGGTGGAGGGTAGCAGGGATAAGTACTCAATATGCTTGTAAAACTAGAAAAAAAAGAAGAATAAAGTGAGTTGGCTGTTCTTGCCCAGGGAGGTGGAAAAGATAATGTGCGCAGGGAATCTTTCAGAAAGGACACTGATGGATTTGTCTGTTTACCAATTCAACTCTAGCCCCCACTCACAGTTTTTTCTGTGGTCATTTCCTTGGCCGCAGCTTCGAGGGCAGCCCTGGCCCTGGCATTGATCCGACCCGGGGCGACCACCACCATCTTGCGCTGCTTGGCTGGAAGCTGAGAAAGGACGTCGGACTTGAGGCGCCGCAGCATGACCGCTTCCTCCAGGAGGAGCCTCAGCTCTCCCAGGTTGGATGAACCGGAGTAGTCCCAGCCCCAAGACATCTGACAAGGGAGAGGATGTTAGCCCAGGAGCTCCGCGCAGCATTCTGTTTTCCCCCTGCTACCCAACATCACCCAGAGAATTTCCAGTAGGTTCATTAGGATGAATGTGTCCCAGGGCAGAAGAGGAAGAGAGAAGGAAACAGGAAAAAACAATCACAATACTAGCAAAACCACTGGCAAGGACATTTGCAACCACAAATGCAAAAAGTCAAGTAGTCTGGTGTTTGTTGTCATTAAATATATAAAACTTGGCTTGCCAGACTTTTCCTGCATAGAAAGTATAGAGGCAACTTCCCCAAGACTTATACTATGGCATTTACTGTGCCCTGCAATGTATAATGTCAGCAACATCCTATTCAATGAAGTTAGAAGATCCCAAGGAATCATCATTTCTGAGTATGGATTGTAACACCCAAGCACAATGCATATGGTGTAGCAAAGGTAACTGCCATGGATGACAGTGGCTGGGTAGATGGGAAGAGCCCATAACACATCCAGATCGGCTGAAACCAGGCAAAGTACTGGCAGCACCTAAGCTATCCCACACGATCACAGTTCCCTTGATAATAGTTCCTGGGTACTGTGAGCTCAAGTGCCGAGAACCCTTCACACAGCTAAAAATGATGTCAAACATTAAAACAAAAGCTCTAGCCGGAGTAGAACTAGTACAGAGGTCAGTTCCCTTCCTGTCCTTCCTTTCTTATTCCTCGCTTTATCTTCTTCTGGCTATATAAGCTACCTAAGAGTCAGGGGCTAGGTTTGCTCACTTTGGAGAGGCCAAAAGACCTAGTATAATTGGAGACAGAATAGGTCTGTAGGTCTCTGCTAAACTGAGAATGGAAAGAGCTGGGCAGGGCTGGTGAGATAGCTTAGTGGGCAAAGTGTTTGCTCATAAACCTAGTGACCTGAGTTCAATCCCCAAAAGTCTGCATGGTACGTATGAGCCCCCTACCCCCAACTCAAATAAATAAATATTTTTTAAAAAGAAAGATATGGGCAAAGGTGGAGAGATAAAATAGTCCGATGCTGTTTCTTCTTAAAAAGAAAAAGAGCAATCACAGGAAGTTCTCAACAAACACTTCAAGATAGCCACTGCACAGCAAAGGAGTTCAGCATGGGTGTTCTCTTCAGGGACCCTTAATGAATGAAGCTAGGGATGCAGTGAGAACAGTCTGCCCTTAGGGAGATGTTTATGTGTGTATATATACACACACACACACACACACACACACATATACATATATATATACACATATACATGTATGTATACATACATACATATACACACGTTTAAATTGCTTGGTACAAGTGGTTCTCATAATTAATCTGGATACCATGCCTCTTAATTTAATACTGTCAGCTTATAGGTTAAAATCAAATAACACCAAAGATCCTAGTGTGGAGTCAGGAATAATCACAACTCAAAAAGGCTTTGCTAAAAACTGACCTATGCTGGTTGGAAACAAGGATGCAAGAAAGACATAGACACCATGTCTATGATTTGTTGAGATGGGGGAAGAAGAAAGAGGGGGGAACTGAGGATGCTTTCTTGTAGTGTGAGACTGGAAAGGGGGTGATCTGAAACTGGGAACAAGGAAGTAAAAATCTGGGAGTGGTGAACTCCACCCTTCAACAAGGTATCTATAGGCCCAGAGAGTTGAGGGAGAAATCCTGTTCAGGGAGAAAGTTGAAGGAGAAAGCATCGTTGGGAAATAGGACTGAGTCCTATAAACATCAATCTAATCTGGGAACTATCTGGGGAAAATGAATCACAGACTTTGCAATGAAGTAGTTTGGAAATTTTTTTTTATTTTTTTATTTGTATCTGTATATATGTCTCTCTGTATTGCAGTTCACCTGTGTGGTTGCTGATAAAATCATCACAAAACTGATTAAGGGAACAATAAGTTTTTTTCTTTTGCAATAGTCTGGTTACAGTTCTTAGTCCAGCTGGGCAGGAGAGCCTGCTGCAATGTCAGGGGCCAAGGAAACTGGCCACACCATTTCCACATAATGGCTGAGAGAGGGACAATTCTTACTTGTTAGACCAGCATGTTTGGCCAAGTATATGCAAGGCTATCAACTTCCTCAGCCAACTTTCTGTATTTTATTCACCTGTCCAGTTTCTAGTCCCACCCACCATGGGCTAGGTCTGCCCTACTAACTAGACAATCTCCTGCAGGTTAACTCTGGGCTTAATCTACAAATGTGCTCAGAGTTCAAATCCTTAACTGTCAAGTTGACATCTGTACCTAACTATGATACTCTGTGTGTGTCTATGTGTATCAGAGGGCACTGTTTGTGCCTGTGGAGGCCCAAGGGTGACTTTGGATTCAGGAATCACCTTGGATTGGTGAATGGCTCTTAAATGCACATAAAAATTGAGAAATCACTTCAATGACCAGCTAAAAATGATTTGCCATTAACTGCAAGCACAACTTATTTATACTTTCTATGTGAATGGAAAAATTTAAATATCTCAGGAGTTTTTCTTTGAAAAATATTTTTTAAACATGGCACATCACCATGAACTCACATAGCAGGGGATGTCATTCATAGGTGGCTTGTGGGTGACTGCAGCCATTTCCCCACAGTACTACTGCCTTTGATGAACTAGAGAAAGCTCAATGTATTTGCCATCTGATCACAAGTTAAGAATTACTCAGGTCCGGTTTAGAGGGTTTGCAAATAGTGATACTGATTCCAAGGAGTCTCTGCTCCTGGGGCGTCCCCTCCCATCTCGGGAGGGCTGGAGCAGTGTGCACAGCAGATCTGGAAGGTGTCTTCAGAGGGGTGACTTGTGGGTCAGAGGCTCCTGGTCCAATAACCAAACAGTTCCTAGGAATCCAGCTCTGAGCAAAGGCTATGGAGAGAAGTTCTCACAAGGAAGCCTGGGATCTCATGCAACTTTACCAGCTCAGTGGCCTTTCTTCATGGAGAAGACTGATCTTTCTGGCCAAGCTACCCTCACTACCTCATCTGCTTTCTTTTCTCTGCCTAGGGCTTCCCTTTTAGCTCACCCCAGCCTTCTCTGGGGCCACTTCTGCAACTCAGCACTGTGCTTTGAATTGGCTTAGGGCTGCACTCTTTCAGAACAACGTACGATAGTACAGCAACCGCTGACCCCTTTCCTAAAACACACCGCCTGGAGTAACTGCAAAGGTTTCATCTTGCTTTTGAGACAATTCCACGATCAAAGTCAGGCGCAAACCAGGACTATCAGAAGATTCAGGAAGGGAAATATCCACATGGGGTGAGGAATGGAAGGTAGAGAGGTGAGAGAAAATACCTACCCGCTTTGCATTACAGTAGCGAAGTCCAAAGGCGTGAAACTGAGGAAAGAACGTTGGCTTGACCGCAATGATCTGCGTGTACAGCTCTGCGGGTCGGGATGTGGCTGGTGTGCCTGACAGTAGGATCACCCTCTTGGCAACCTAAGACACAAACAGCCAAAGGCTCAGGAGCGGCTGTGCCTGTGAGGGATTCCCTCACAAAGAATATCCAATGTGCCCCAGTGAGGCAGGTGCTAGATGCCTCTCAGAATCATAAAATCCCCTGGAATGCAGTGTGTCCACCTTGAACTTCCAGGTCAATGCTGGCTGCTGCCAAATGTAAACACCTCAGATCTCGTGGTCACCAAGGGCTTTAAAGAGCAGTCTCACGGGGCTGGAGAGGTGGCTCAGGGGTTAAGCCTCTGCCTTGTAGGTGGAAGGTCCTGAGTTCGGATCCCAGATCCCACATATAGACGCCAGGCGGAAGTGGAGGCGGCCTGCATTTCTGGTCCTGGTAGGGCGGAGCCTGTGAATCCCGGGGCAGAGTAAACAAGGTGGAGGTGGAGGCGTCCGTGGTGGTTCCCGAATTTGTCCATGGTTCTACACACACACAGACATACGCACACATCCACAATTGAATAAAAAAAAATAAATAAATAAAAAAAGAGCAGTCTCACGTCAGCACCGGGTGGTCTCTAAACAAGAACACTACAACCAAAAAAAAAAAAAAAAAAAGACCGTATGTGCTCCAAAACTCCAATAGTACTGCCAACAAAAGCAGCCAGATGTCAACTGCTGCTCCTCATGCACTCAATGCATTGCCCTGAACCCCTTTTCTGTCTCCCTCACTACACTGCGAACTTCTTGAGAGCAAGAACTGATCCTTGTTCCTTTTTTTTCCTGTAGCACTTGCAGCCTGGCACGAAGCTAAGCACTGAATAAGTGTTCGCTGTGTACCAAAAAAACTCAGAGGGAAGTTAAGAGTTGTCAGAACATGAAGTAAACTCAAAGGATCCAGCATTAGAACAGCAGGAAGTGGGGAGAAAACAACAGGTAATTTCCTGCAGAATGGGTTTCTGACATCCAGGCTGAATTTATTGAGATATAATGACCCTACCAGGACCAAGAGGAAGTGATGGGGACTGCGTGCATAGAATCCTCCATTTCATTTGTTTGTTGGGGTGTGTGTGTGTGTGTGTGTGTGTGTGTGTGTGATATGTACATGTCCGTGTGGGTATACACATGTATATACACAAGTGCACAAGGATATGTGTACACATCCGAAGGTCAGGTCACATCAGATATCTTCATCACTCACTCTCCACTTTACCTTCTGAGCCAGCATCTCTTACTGAGCCTCATTGATTTGGCTAGTCTGACTGGACTAGGTGCTCCAGAGATCCACCTGCCTCAGCTACCTCAGCGCTAGGATACAGACACACTGGAAACGCTAACCCAGGTCTGCATGCTTGTGCTGGAACAGCAGGGCTTTATCAACTAAGCCATCTTCCCAGCCCCTTCTTCTTATTTTTTTAGAGTCTTTACTAACTTCACTGTGTTTCAAGACGAAGAACTCAAATGGTGGAACCCAGATCCAGTGACTGAGTTTACTCTAGTCTGCATCGATCTGCTCAGCCGTGGGAAAGAGGGAAATAGTTGGCTGGTCATAGGGGGAGCTCCGGGTTCTTCACTACCCTGACTCAGACAGGCCCAAAGAGACTGTGTCTATCAGTAAGACAGGAAAGAATGAGACCATGAGATCGAGAGGAGACACTTTACACGTTGCAATGGAACATGAAGTTGCCATGATCACTGGGGGCAGAATGCACTCTGGCTCTGGAAGAGACCCTGCCGAGCAGCAAGGATGTCTAGAAGCAGCTTGTTAACCACTGGAACCCCAAATTAATGACAGTAATACCAGGCGATCGCAATAAGTAAATCACCTAGGGGAGGAAATTAGGTTTTCGAATGGATACTCTGCCTCATAAAAATGGATAAATAAAGGTGTAATGGTGGGAAGAAAGATGATTGCTCATAAACATACAATAATACAATTCTCAAAATGCACTGTCGCCCTTTTGGCCACTGCCAACACCTAATTCCATTATGATGGCAGAGCTATGAATTTCTCCTGCGATAATTTTCCACAGTTCAATGACTTGGGTCTTCTAATTTCCTGCACGGTTTAATGCAGGCTCATTAAAATAACAATGGGCTTCTTGAGTGATGTGTGTAGCGTCTCTCTGCATGGCTTCATCTCCATGGCATTTCATCAGTTAGAGAAAATCTGCCCATCATGTTGAACCGACTCCCCCACCTCTGTGCTGGCCTGAGCGTGGAGCCTGGGCAAAGCAAGCCACAGGGCTCAGTGACAGATCAGTGCCAGGCTCTTCTGCTGGGTATTCAGAGGACTCAGCTAACACTCAGTTCTCTCACCTGCTTCCCAGACTTGAGTGATGGGACCGGGGACAAAAGGACGTGTGTAGGTGTTAAAGGCAGAGAGGCACGCTATGAAAGAGAAAAAGGTTGGCTTTGAGAAGAGACCAGAAGGGCATCTTGTCTGTTACAGAATGATTTTACCTGCTCCCCGCTTGCCCCAAAATGTTTACATGGCCGTTGCTGTCATCTATAAGGCCTTCAATCTGTGCCCAGCTGCAAATAATTTATGGGGTTTGTCTCCATGTCTGAGAAACTCCAATCAAAGGAAATAAAAATGTATCAAATGACATAAATCAGGGCTAACCTATACCCCGACAGCTTCCCTGGTTAAGGAAAGAAAGCGGCACCCGAGAGAGCTGCGTGGGAACGATGTAGAAAAACAAAGCGAAAATTGCTGTTCGGCGTTGGGAAGATAATGTAGCTCATGAACAGACACTTGAGAGCAGGTGACCTTCCAAGATAAGCTTAAGTTTCCTCAGGGGCTGCGGATCAGAAAAATCCTGCAGAATAGGTCAACAGCAGGACATATAATTCATCAAGGAAAATCCTCTATAGTTACCCCAAACAGATAACCTTTTAAAATTTGAGCCTAGAGAATGTTCTATTGCAAAGAGCTGACGCTGCTTGAAGTTAACCAAGGAGCAGTCCAGAAATTTCTCATCACTTCTTGCATTACCTCTTTTTGTCACCTGAGCCAATTACCTCCTTGACTGAACGATTCTGACTGGCTAGAATATATTTCACTAAGACTATCCCTAGACCAGGAATAAAATCATATTCCTCAAAATTGAGGTCTCACTTTTATAACACTCTTATTCTACTGTCACTTATGAACTACAAGTCCGTCAGAAGTAGGACATGCAGAAAGCAGGTAACATCAAAGAGATGTCTACATGTTTATACTACACAAGTATTCCAACACTGATGTGGCAGGACATAGTTCTAGAAACATTCCAGAGTCTCCAAAAACAATGTTCAAAATCAGTAATATTCAAAAACATGAGAACCATATTTGGAAGCAAGTGACTTAAAAGCACCCAATTCAAAAAACAAAGCAGGATCATAGCCACTTCCCAGGAAGACCCAGAAGAGGCACTTCCTGCAAGTAGATGGAAGGCTGGAGAACGAGAGGAAGTTCAGTCTGCAGGAAGAATCCAGAGGTGGACATCTGGGACAAGATTGAGGCTCTGCTCTTCAGCATGACAGGGCAGTGTTATGACACATAAGACCAACCCACAACAGATCATGATCGAAGCTGCTTTCAGTACCAATGGAAGGCTGGTAACCACTCAGGGGTAAGTAGTGAGTGGTCTTTCTAGGCCTCTGGTTGGGTCAGCATACTTCATATAATGGCTCATCTGGGTTGTTGCCTGTTTCCAACCTTCTGGTGGGTATTGACCTTACCAAGCTGACGTGTCACATGGTACTTCCAAGCTAAAATAACCTGTTTTGTTATGACAGGAGAAAGTCCTCTGACTCCAACATACAGCTTCTCTCTCTCTCTCTCTCTCTCTCTCTCTCTCTCTCTCTCTCTCTCTCGGATAAAACATAAAAAGTAATAAAAATAATAGCACTGCATTCACAGCAAGACAGGAACATTTATCAGGACAGGATATTGGAATGAGCTGATAGCTTTTTCTCTTTAAAAAATTAACTTGGCCATCATATTGCTCAAGCATTCCCCCCCAAATTAAGGTAAATAAAAAACAGTGAACAAAAACATGTTCAAAAGGGAGATGATAACCTTTAGAGTGGTGAACTTGTGAAAGAAAAGCTCCCCAGGTCTGACCGAATGGGGTGAAAATGGCCGTGCCTGGCAGAATGGACACCAGGGGCTTCCACCAAAAGGTAACAGTGAAACTACCCAGCAATTCTGCCTGTAGGAACTGGTCCTACGAGGATGGATAATTTACAGGTAATGCCATTTGCAGAATTATTTATAACAGGAAAAAAGGAGGAAATGACTAAGTGTCTGGCACTAGAGATTGAATTATAAGGATGGATGATGGATTTATATATCAGAACGCCTCGCCATCATTACAAAAGATGGTCCTGCCCTGCCACTGACATGTCAGAAAAGAGCCAAACTGTTAACAGTGGCACTCAGGAAGCTTTTAACTTTGTGCTTTACCAGTTTGTACTGTGCCTCTCTTTAAACACAAACATGCAAAAATAAAATCACCTTGCGTGGTATTAGTAGCCCTGGCAAATAGTGCTGTGGGGGAAGAAAGAAGTCTTAATGTCCAACATGACAACCGTTTCTTATGATGCTGACTACTGCTGCCATTTACACACACACACATTTTCAGCTGGGATTATAGTCAGTTGGTAGAGGCTTATCTAGCACGTACAAAGTCCTGGGTTCAATCCCTACAGCTGAATTTTAAAATAAAAAGAAAAGAAAAAAGAGAAGAGAAGAAGAGAGAAGAGAAGAAAAGAGAGGAGAAGAGGAGAAGGGGAGGGGAGGGGAGGGAATGAGGAGGGGACGAGAGGGGAAGGGGGAAAAGAAGTGTGCTGGTACATGCCTATAATTCCAGAACTCGGAATTATGGAAGCAGGAGGGTCAGAAGTTCAAGGTGAGCTTTAGCTACATAGCAACTTTAACAAAGCCTCTACCATTCTCTGAGGATGATCTGACTCTGTTAATCTTGGTTTGTATGCTAAAATCTAATCAACTCTTAAAGGGCATTTATTGAAAATATCTTGTGATATTATGAGAATATGAGGGATTGTTTGGTACCAGGGCTAGAACCCAGGGTTAGAATATAGTTCTAAGAGACTATCTTAAGGGCAACTATCTTATTTCAAAAGCATCCAGATACATTTCTTTAGAGTATGTGGATCAGTGGGTCTTCAAGGGGGTATGGGAGTGGGAGGTGGGAGAAAAACGACTTGTTTCCCATAGGGCAACTTGGGCAACAACTACGGGCAGAGAACAAGGATGCAGCTCAACATCCTGCCATGCACAGGCAGCTGCACAACTAAAGGATGAGCAGCTTTGGTGGATGAAATACAACAGGAAGTCAGTGTTTCAGAAGAGCAAGTACAAGACAACTTTGCAAACAGAGGCCATGTTCACACATCCTATTTTGAAATAGTACCTCAGGTCTGGGGAGATGGTTCAGTGAATAAAGCATCTGCCACACATGTATAAGGTTCTGAGATTGGATCCCCAGAACCCACATAAAAGACGGGCTCAGTAAAGGAAGTATCTGTATTCCCAGCGCTCATACCACAAGATGGGAGGCAGAGACAGCGAAGCCCCAACATCATCGATTGGATTCCTCACTCTTTCCTGCGTGGTGTGTGCAGCTCAGTTGCAAGCAACAAAGAGACCCTACTTCAAACAAGGCAGAAGACAATCACGGACGGCCAAGGCTGACTGCCGACTTCTACATGTGCACGTGGCACATGCATCTGTACTTGTATATGTGAACACAAATCATACACACACATATTAATGCACTCAAGACCTCTACAAATCAGGGTAGTATACACCGTAGTTAGTAGTTTAAAGAGTTGTTGTAGACATGCCACTTTGAAATATACAAGACAGTAAAGATGAATATGTTGTTTCCAAAGTTTGGGCCAGAGGCAAAGCCCATTATGTAGGTCCACATGCTTAACCAAACAACAACTGTACCAATAAGATGGTCTTTAAGAAGATTTCAAGAACTTTTCAGGAGATTCTAAGTGCATTTGGGTCAACTCAAGTTTATGTTTCCTTTTTCCTTGCAAGATTTTGGCCTAAGTTACTTAAGGAGTTTCTCTGAGGATCCATCTGCCTAAGGGGATAGATAAAGTACTAGCAGGCACACCCAAGCTGACAAACCTGAAATTCCCTTCCCTGCAGGAAAAATGAATGCTGGCTTTTTACTTAGGTCTGAGGAGTGGTCCTAAGGAGGACTAATTCAGATTGTTCTGTACAAGAATCAGACAGTTCACATCATTTTGGACAAATTTTAGAATGAGATCTTGGAGATTTACAATAGCCAGAGGAGAAAGGCCTCCAATATGTAAATTACTTACAGCTCTTGGTTTTTATACCTTGCAAGCATGTGTTCTTTACTAACTCTTACTTGTACCCACAGTAAGACTGCTAAGCTTATTTGGTTTATCCCTTATGCTTCCTCAGTTATAATGGTTTAATTCTTGTGTAGATCTTGGAAGCTCAATTTATCTGTGTTTTGTCTCTTTTAAACAGACCTTGAAGTAATAAAGTCATCTATGAAAGATGAGGACATCAGACTGCTCTCACTTCCATCACCCCAGTTCAGTAGGAAGTAGCCAGAGCGATCGTCACCCCTCTTCCCATGAGTAGTCTGGGTCCTCAGAAAGTTAAGGGGTACAATAGGTAGGTCTAGAACAGTCCATGCTGGGACAGTCTCTAAGGTCTTTGAAGGTCTTTGACATCCTTGAAGGTCAACCCCCACTGCTGAAAACACCCTGAGGGAATATTCTTGCTGAGGAACTGACTTAAATCCTCCCAGAGATAAGATAGCCAACTTCTCTAGCTTCACCTGGGTCTAAGGGCAACTAGGTTGGGCCCAACGGGAGTTAACCAAAGAGAAAAAGCCAGTTTCCCTGGGCTTGCCTAGGTATACAGATATACCTGGCTCTGGCAGCCATCTTTGGCACCCTAGCCTCTCATGACCCTCTAATGGTATGAGTCCATTTTTAGTTCCATGCCTGTTTCTCATGGATTCCATGAGTGTTTTTTCTAGCTGCCCGCTTCTCATAAGTTAGTTACTAATTTTTTGAGGTAGTTCAATAATTCTTAAAAGACAAATTTTTGAAGATAACCTACAGATATTGGGGACTTTCTTGCAACAGAAGTTAGAAGGTTAAAAACATTAATGGACTAGTAAAAGCTCTAACTTGGTATTGGTAACTGCAGAGGTTTTATTTTTTAAAGATTGCTTATCTAAACAGACATACAGGTATTCTCTTGTGACCATGTGCTACTTGTTTATTCCATATTTAATGTCTTGGTCTCTACAAAAAAAAAAAACCTTTTACTAACCCATGTTATAATTAATCTATATATTTGGCTCTAAAAGATTTTAAAGTATTATAATTAACTGAAATTTTTATAAAGTATTTATATTATAAGGTTCATGTATTTTAAAGATACAAAACTTGTGGTTGCTTAATGCTAAAGTTGTTAAGTAAATTGAGAGCTACAATATCTTAGATTTCAAAGTATACATTTATAAAGCCGTCAGACTAGAGACCAGATCCACCTCAGCCAGTGACCCTCAACAGGGTTTCACATGGACTACTGGGTTCATAGTGGAAAATTAAGAAAATTGGAAGCAGAACGTAAGTCTGAGACAGATGCCCAGTGAGGACCCTGAGACCCACCCACAGCTAGCTGCCGGGCTAGCTGCACCTGCTTGACTAAGCTCTTCACAGCTACACTCACCTTCAGGATGGGCAGCGCTGCTCGACAGCGGGCAGTCTTGGCATTCTTGAGGAAGTGAGATTCATCCTGAAAGACACAGCCACGTGAGTGAGGACCAGTCCTGAGTACACAGACAGCCCACCTGGGGCTTGAGCCTGGCCCAGCACCTGCCACGTGGATGCTCTTAAGTTATCATTTCAAGAGAATGAGCAGTGGGGATAGAGGGAACCCATGGTCCCGGACACGTTGCACCTATAAAATGTGATGGAGAGATGGCTCAGGGGTTAAAGCCTTTGTCTCTCAAGCAAAAGCACTTGAGTTAGGATTCTGTATCCCTTGTAAAATGCTGGGTGGGAACAGGAACAGCATTGAACTTCCGGTCCTGGAAGGCGGAGCGCTGAGAAACCCCAGAGCAAAGCAATAAGGAAGTAGAGGACCCAGGATGATTGCTGAAGTCACCTTGGACTTGCACAGGCACACACAGTGCCCTCTGATATTCTCTCTCTCTCTTATTCTCTCTCCCTCTCTCTCCAGAGTGCACATACAGAAAAAAAAAAAAATGGAGTTAGTGATGCCCTGCACCAGACTGGTTACAAAGAATGTAGCAGTGGACAAAACACTGAGAGTCACTTTGCATATGCGTGGCGTGACTGTAAGGTATACTGAAAACTATGCTAACTGGAAGCCCTGGGGTCTGACACTGCCCTTGGCTTTACAGTACAGTGAGGATCTCAAAAGCACAACAAAGGGAAGCATGAGATGACTCACCCCCAAATTTCAGGACAGCAGCTATCCCAGGCTGTTACCCTCAGTTCTGTTGCATGAGAAAGGCCCACAGCCTAGTGCCATGACAGCCTTCCTGGGATAATCCTTTGAATGTTTCATTTCACTTGAGTGCTGACATCTTTGCAAAGTCACACTTGACTCTGTCCCAACTCCAAAATGACTCCCTCAAGATTCATTACCCATATAGGTTTGATAAAATATGTGTACTTGTTTAGGTACACTAGGAGCACAGTGTGGGTCTCATGTCCAGAACACACTAAACCTCCCTTAGTGTCTGCCACTGTGCCTCCTTCTCGGCTCTGAGCTAACACCATGTTTTCATTTGGGAACGCCATTCGACACATTCAGCACTGACAGTTGGCTAGGCGCCAAGCCTTCCCACAACGTCCTCATGAAATGTGTGAAGAGTTGAGAAGAAAAGCCAGTAACTGAGATGAATCAGGGAGCAGAAATCCAGTAAAAACATCTCTAAAAAGCAGCTCAAGGTCTAGCAAAATGGTTCAGTGGGTAAAGGTGCTTGCCTTGCAAGCCTGACAACCTGAGTTCGATTCCTGGAACTCACAAGTGGAAGGAAAGAACCACTTCCGCCAATTTGTTCTCTGACTTTACAGTCTACATACATGACTCACATACATGCTGTGGCACACACTCATCAACACACACATCACACAACACAAAACACACACATATTCAGTAATAACAATAAATTTGAGTAGAAATGGCTTTTCTTTTTGCAGGGGATGGGGTATGAGTTCTTAGCAGCAGGAGACTGTCTAGCTGCTGAATGTACATCTGAGCCACCGTGACAGGTGGACCAGCGCAGGCACATGCCCTTGCTGCAATCCCCGGAACCCGGGTGCTCCAGCAGTTGCATGCTACCTGCCTCCCTGGCCTTCCACTGTAGGAGGGATGGCTAGAAACTCAGCACAAATCCAATTCTACACATTTATAAAAGCTCCCAGGAGGCTGGAGAGGTGGCTCAGGGGTTAAGCCTCTGCCTTGCAGGCGGAAGGTCCTGAGTTCAGATCCTAGACCCCATGTATAGACACCAGGTGGAAGCGGGGGCAGCCTAGGTTTCTGGTCCTGGTAGGGCGGAGCCTGTGAATCCCTGGGGCAGAGTAAACGAGGAGGAGGTGGAGGCGTCCATGGTGGTTCCTGAATACTTCGTGGTTCTACACACACACACACACACACACACACACACACACACACACACACACGCACAATTGAATAAATAAAAAAATACTTTAAAATAAATATTACATTAAAAAAAAAAAGCTCCCAGGAGCGTCTGGACACAGCCTGGAGCAGGAACCACTGTGTGAGAAGAATAAAATGCCAGTTCTCTGCAAAATGAAAGCATCAGTGCCGATTCTCCCCAGAGTAAGGCTTCATGAGATTACAGATCCCAAAGTTTCTGGAGCTCCTCCGAGTTTCCAAAGAGATCAATTATTTCATGGCACTACCAAGTTACTTACAATGATAATGATTTTGAAAGGAGTGTTCAACTGTTTCTCCAACTTGCTAAGAAGGTCGAAACTGACAATGTTGACCAAGCCAGCTCTCAGGCGGCCCTTCCCAGAAACCACCACGTTGACGTTGTCTGGGCTCAAAGAGGGCAGCCACTGAAGGAAAGCCTGCAGGTGACAGGGGACAGCAAAACAAGGCGATGACCCCAGCCCACCCAACAACAGTCCCCTACCAACGGGGACCAATTTTAATGTTTTGAAGACAAGCTTGCTCTCTTTCCCTATACCTGCATCTGCCATAACCCCCAGTGTTCTCCACACGCTGCTCATCCACCCGCCACTCGTCCACCCGCCGCTCGTCCACCCGCCGCTTGTCCACCTGCCGCTTGTCCACCCATGCCCTCCGAGGTGTTTCACTTCTGTGTCTTTAACCAGATGGCAAGTGTCTTCTGGGGAAGAACATGATTCCATTTAAGAAAAAGGCTATGAGGGACCTACAAGAGCCTGGTACACCAAAGGCAAACTGAAGAGGATGAAAACATGTCAATGTTGATGTTTCTACAGAGCCACCTGCTCTCTCCAATCGTCTTGCCACCTCCAGATTAAGCCAGGTGAACCTGAGCTGGAGGAAAGCCTTCACGTTGGCATCTGGGCAAGGGGATGCCCTCTTCCTTGCTTGGGCTGCTCTGCTCTGACACCATGAGTTCTCTAGTCTTGGTTCTGCCTGCTTATAACCATCCTCCTGACTCTTCCCATGTTTTCCACATAAGAAAATCTTACATTCACAGATATGTGCTGAATGCGCTTTCTGCAGGCAATGCAAAAACACAGAACACAGGAACAGAAAGGCATGAGTTTTTTTCTTCTCTACTTGGAGCAGCTGGTCTGAGCCCTGGGCTGACCGGCGGCAGGGAGAGCTGCCTCCTCTGCTCTGAGTCACAGAGGCCTTAGGAAGATGTTTGGAAGCTGATGGCCAACAGCAGCAGCAGAAAGCACAAAGAGCTATGGAGAACTGGCCAGGCCTTCCTTCACTGAGTTTGTCTACAGGAGTTTGACGGCTCAAAAGTTCACCTCGGGGTCTCCATCATCAAGTCGTCTGTGGGACAGTGAGACCGCCAAGAGCACCATCCTACGGAGTGGAAAACAGCGAGCCTTCCTGTAGTCCTCCCCTGCAGAAGGCACGGTGCTCAGCCACGTCGAGATGCAGTGTGCTCCGCTCCAAAGGCGCCACTGCGAGTTGTGCCATAGCAACCAGGAGATGAAGGAAGGAAGTTACTCTGAAAATCGTGCATGGCACAGCCAGAGGGCCTTCTCCGCAAGGACACACAGGTCCTGGCAGTGTCTGCCTTAGCTGGTGACTCTTTGATTCTCTTCCCTAAAGGTATAACTTCATGTCCTTGGTCTCTGCTTATCTTTCATCTGAGTCGGGACCTTTAAAGGCCTCAGGTTTCGTCTCTACACAATTATTTTGACACGCTGGCCATGAAGAAAACCATCCCAAGGATTCCAGCGCAAAGAGAACTAACCTGCTCCCAGGTGAAGCGCACGGAGGAAGGCACAACCACCAGGAGAGGCCAGTCCTTCCGGTAAAAGGCTGCTATACAGATGGCTTGGATGGTCTTCCCCAGGCCCATGTCATCAGCAAGCAGCAGGCGGCCTCTTTTAGCAATGGCAAAGCTGCAGACAGAAAGGACAAGGTGAGTGTCGCAGCACACTGCTAGATCTGCCTGTCTTGTCAAGGAACCTGTTACCGAGTAGAGCTGGGGGGGCAGTTCATGCCACCTGCCAAACCAACCAGCACAGGCCCTGCTCATGGCAAGACTCTCCCCAAAGAGGCAAAATAGGAACCAACTCTGGGACAGGATAAAGGGAAAAGAGAGACAATCAAACAGAACATGCGGAATGGCAGACACACAGCAGGGAGAGGGTCTAGAAGAAATGGGTCAGAGGACCCACAGGGGAGCTTCTGCAAGAGGAATCGGCCTGAACCAAGCCCAAGAACCCAGAGCAATACAAGGGGCCGTGACGAGCTGCCCATGTCCAGCGCTGCAACTCCCTTGAGATGGGCCCAGGAAGGATGAAAGAAGGAATCAGTGGAGGGAGAAAGACGGCATTGCGAAGAGCACAGCTCACTATAGAAAGGACGCCGGGACCTTCCTGAAGCTCTTAAGAGCATTGTGCTTTGCTAACAGTCTGCAGATGAGGGTCTACTGCTTTGAAGCCTGGCCCAAAGTGGAATCCTAATTCTGCCACTTAGTAGCTTGACACCTACATGAACCCCTCATCAGTAATATGGGAATAAGTACCTACCCCACGTAATGGTTAAAGATAATTAGTGAAGCACTTCAGATGGTACTTGGTACCTTCCTAAGCACTGAGGAGGTGGTTCTATTATCACCATTATCCCACAAAAGGGAGAGAAATAAGATACGAACAGTGATATGACTTGCTCTCTACAGAATGATTCCGTGAGAGGTTAAAGGATCCCAAGTGCCAGACAATGTCTGCGACCAGTTCTAAGTAGGTCTCTTTCATCTCAAAAACTGATCAGAAACCTACAAACACATTTGTGTGTGTGTGTGTGGCCAGAGGACAGCATGGGATGTTTTCAATTGCTTTTCACCTTATTTTTTGAGACAGATTTTTTTCACCAAATCTGGACTTTGCCTATTTGTCTAGACGTGGTCATCCTCTCACCTTCACTTCCCCAGTGTTGGGAGTACAGGTATGCATCATGGCAACTGGCTTTATGTGGGCTCTGGGGATTGGACCCAGGTCTCTATGTTTGCACAGCAAGCATTTTATTGAATGAGCCATCTCCCCCACTTTCCTTTTGTTACTGTTTTTCTTGTCTGTTTTTTCCTTTGTACATAGTAAAAAAAAATTGAAGAAAGTAATAGCTTATTAATATATTGTATGGAATGTAAGAATTCTTAGCTACCTTTGCTCTTTCTGAAAACACCATTTCCCAAGATGTAACCTGAACACACCAAGCCTTGAAGCACGTGGCCAAAAAGTACCATGTCATGTCACTTTCTTGTCTCCCTGCCATCACTAGAGGGACCATCTCTTCCTGCAGTACCTCCTTAACCAGTGCAACCCTCCCCGGAGGCAGCAAGATCTCTCTCCAGCTACATGCAGGGCAAAGCACCCTGACCCTAGTGCACCCATTTGCTAAATGGGACTGTTTAGATTTGAGAGGAAGTTGATACTTAAGAATATGTTTAATTGAGGCTGGAGAGGTGGCTCAGTGGTTAAGCCTCTGCCTTGCAGGCGGAAGGTCCTGAGTTCGGATCCCAGGTCCCATGTACAGACTGCCGGGCGGAAGCAGCAGCGGCCTACGTTTCTGGTCCTGGTAGGGCGGAGCCTGTGAATCCCAGGACAGAGTAAACAAGGAGGAGGTGGAGGCATCCATGGTGGTTCCCAAATTCTTCTGTGGTTCTACACACACACATACATACACACATGCATACATGCACAATTGAATAAATAATAAAAAAATTTTTAAAAAGAATATGTTTAATCATAACTTATCATAGTTATAATACAGATGTCAACTTGAGGGTTGACATATTTATTGAGAATTAGTACTGAGTTAAGTCCTGAGCAAACCTGCAGGAGATTGTCTAGTTGAGGGGGAAGGCCCAACCCATGGTGGGTGAGATTAGGACCTGAACAGATGCATTAAATACAGAAAGCTGGTTGAGAAAGTGGACGTCCTTCTGTATACTTGGCAAGATATGTTGGTCTGGCAAGCAAGGATTGTCCCTCTCTCAGCTATTGTGTGGAGATGCTGTGGTCAGTTCCTTTAGCCCTGGTGTTGGTGATGGATCCATGCTAAGCTGCATGAGGAACTGTAACTAGTCTACCATAAGAGAATAAACTCTTGTTCCCTTACGTGGCTCCATTGTGATTTTATCAGCAACCATGCAGACTAATTGTAACATAACTCTTGTGGTAAAGAAAAAAAAAAAAAATATATATATATATATATATATACACACATAGAATTGGCAACCTCTCTCCCAATACCAAACCTTTAATTTTTCAGAAGTTGAAAATTAAAACCCACGTTTGATTACAAAATTTTGAAGAAAGGCCAAAAAGACCATCGGCAGCTTCGGGACCAAAGACATAAGAAGATAAAAACTCTTGGCCACCTGCTGGATCTCTGCTACAGCTGTGGGCATACCCACTTTGGCGCAGTGCCTCTTTCGTGCAATAAGGAGAACTGGCAAGGCCGGTATTCACTACGTGAGCCCAGGAATGCTAGATACAGCAGACGAGTGCTCAGGGGATACGGCTGGGCAACCGTCTCAGCTTTAGTGAAGGAGCCAGAGGAAGAACAATCAGAGAAACAGACCACACAGCCTGTGAAAAGCAGATGCAGGACTGAAATAGCAAAGCCAAACATGTCACCTCAGAGAGATGGAACATGGGGGAGGAAGGAGGAAAAGGATGGTGGGTAGGACCAGGGTGCAGGACTGCAAACAGTGGCTATGCCCAAACAGCACCTAGAGATAACACCCCTAGAACACCATGTTCAGGTGCCGGGCTAACCTGCTTCACATTTCTCAGTTTTGCTGATAATGAAAGAAAGTTTCACTGAGAATCAACTCTGTGTCCAGCCATGGCCTATTAATTATCCTATTTCTAGAAGGAAATCTTTCAAAACAGACCATCAATCCCCCCCTTTCCTTCTTCAACGCTTGTATCTTCATGAGAAGTCAAGTTCAAACCTGTCATTTAATTTCTCCCAAAAAATTCTAGGGCGAAAATTCTTTCCATAGTAAGCGCAACCTAACTTTCTTTTAGATGGCCCTTTCAGTCTTTGGAACTTCGATGGGGCAGGCCTGACCTCAAGGATGGGAATATGGATCTACCCAACCAGCAAGATTTCAAGCCACCAAGACCACATCGTTGACTCTGACATCGCCATCAGACTCAAGTACTGTAGGATTGACTCCATTAGGAAAGTAGGTGCTTTGGCTGGGCTGCCAAGCTGATGGGACACAAGCATCCCAAGCTGCCACACAGGGGAGTGCCTTAGCTGAGAAGGGTACACAGAGGAAAGCAGAGCAGAGAAGGGAGCAAAGTCCTAATGAGACTATTAGGTCTGGGGTTTCCAGGCTATACTGAGAAGTCGCCCTTTAAGCTGGTATGAATCGGGTTTCTGTACAGCTGAAATCCAGAGCCCTCGTGAACTCCTGAAATTGAAACTAGTGTTTTTAACAGGCTGCGGGAACAACACACTTGACTGGATGGCTAGATGCTTCTAGTCATCCATGCAAGATAAATGTTCATGAAAGAAGCATTTGCATCCATCCTGTGTTGTATGACGAACTTTGAGCAAGAGAGAGTGACAAGAAGAACAGCTTTCTTAAGGACTTAAGAAGAACTTACTTAAGGGCTGGCAAGGTGGCCCAGGGGGTAAAGGTTCTTAATGGCCCAAGTTCTATCCTCGGAAAGCTGACTCCACAAAGTTGTCTTCTGATTTCCACAATCACATTGTGGCATGCACGTGTATCACACACACACACACACACACACACACCACAAATAATAATAATAATTAAAAAAAAAAAAAAAGAACCTACTTAACTCCAGCTCTCTGAAAGGGCAGCAGATTAGACACCAGCTTGGCATCCACTCCAGAGAGGTCAGCTTCGGGAACCTCTACTTTGAGATGGACAGACGTTTTCTCCAGCTGAGATGCAAATGCCAGGGTCAGAGTCTTGGGCAGAGGTTCCAGCTGAAATTGCGGGACCTTGCGCGCCATTGCAACTGGAAAGAAAGAACAGAGGCATGGGGTCCAGAACACTCAGTTTCCCCATGGGAGAGAGCGAAGGGCTTGGCCATATAGAGTTCAGTAAGGGATGCTCTGCTGTGTGCCGTCTTCTCACGAAAGCTACTCACATTTACGGGGGCTGAGGCCTGAACCCTAGCAAAGCACAGGAAACTACAGGACCAGTCCTCACTCCACTCTTCAAATTCTGCACATAAGAGGACACTCAGGGATGCTAAGTGATCTGGCAGACTACACGAGGGCTGGAAAGAACTGTCAGGTGTGTTTGTGATTTTTTTTTCAATTTAACTTAATTTTTAAAAGTGTTTGAACTGTCTCCTCCAAATGCATAAAGATCCATATTGAGCCCAGAAAGATGCTACAAAAGCAAGTCTTCGATAGCCTGGATCTAGTCTTGTTTCCCTTCTCCTGTTTCCTTTTGGTGGCATGGGTATTTAAAGGAGCAGTGAATTGTAAGTCACCTCCTATCAACAGGCAGAAACACTGGGCTCTATGCAGAGAGGTCACTGTGTTTTCCTAAGCCAAACTGTTAGGACAGTAGTGCCACATACAAACAAAATCCAAAGGCAAGTGTCTGTTCAGTAACAAAAAGTGCATACTTCTTGCTGATCATTTTCATAACCATCTCAACTGTCCTGAGAGAGTTTTGCAGTAACTACCTGTGCGGTGAACCAGTTAAAGTATCCATTACTTTAGGCACAATCACTCCCAACCAAGTCTCTACAACAGGGGTCACAAAGCAAAGGCCTGGGACTGGAGAATAGATCACCTCCTGGCCAGATTTTGGTTTGGTTGTTGATTTTACAGGAACATGCTACTGGTTACTTTCCCACAACAAGGGCGGAGTGGAGCAGTCAGATTGAGGCTGTATGGTCCAAAGTCTAAATTTACTTATTATAAAAATGATTGGAGCTGGAGAGATGGCTTAGGGGTTAATAAGCCTTTGCCTCAAAGCAAAAGAACTCAAGTACCATCCCAGATCCCACATAAATAAATTTCTGGCCCTGGAAGGCAGAGCCTGGGAAACCCCAGAGCAAAGCAATAAGGAGGTAGAGCAATCCAGGATGCTTCCCAAAGTCACCCCTGGATCTCTACAGGCATACACAGTGCCCTCAGATACACATGCAACTCCACTCATCTACGCACAGGTACATCCCCACACCTACACACCTCCCCAAAAATGTTTACTGGGCTGGCAGTGTAGCTCAGTGATGAAGCACTTGCCCAGTGCTTACAAGGCCATGGTTTCCACCCCAGCACAGCAGCAAACAAGCAAACAAAAACAATAAGTGAACACCTTCAATATTCCTTACAGTGACCATGACTTGGACAACTGCAGTTGAAAGCCCTTTACTTCTCGTCAAGCTACCTATGTAACTAACAGAGGAAGAATCCTTCCTTAGCCAGGGCTGTTAATGGAAATGGGAAAAATAATTTACATGGAAATGGAAAGCAAATTAACTGCGCCAAATTAAAAGAATTTAGCTTAATCTAGTTTTAAAATTAAGAAGAAAAAAAAAACCCAGAGAAACAGAATGAGCAAATGAGATATTAAAAAGAAAAGTTATCAGAGAATCCAAGACAAACCTCGAGATCCCCGGCACTAGAATTATCTTCAGCTCACTAATCACAGCTACTACCATAGCCTGCGGCCCTGTGGGCTACAGCTTCCAACACGCTCTTTTTTGACATTTTTCTTTGGAAAAAAAGAGATGTAATGGGAAGAGCAACCATTATTTACAGATCTTCAATTGCTCTTCTGTTTCTGTATCCAAGAAGACCCTGGGAGCCAGAGTAACCCTGAGGGGCCAACTACTGTCCAATAAAGGAACCCCGAAGAGGAGCCAGGTCTGTATCACTTCTACCTGACGTCCCTTAAATCCTAAAGCTGCTGGTTCTCTTCTCCATACAGGCAAGTGTGATGAGATGCTCTTGTAACAGCCTTACACGACATTTCAAAAGCCCTCTGTCACATCCACCAGGTGACACCGAGTGAACCAGAGGGCCGAGCCATCCACCGCTGCCTCTGCTCACTCTGTATTTTCAACAGATTTAAACCCACTTTCATCCCTCACTAAACCTAAGTACCAGTTATTTCTTGAAGGTTTCTATGAACAGAATCAACCCTGTTAGGAAATTAGGCAAGGCTGACAGCTTTAATATAAAGTAAGCTGTCTGTACTGATGTAGAAATACATTTTTATACCCCAAATTAAACCCGATCATGCTGGTGTCTACACACTGTATGTCTCCTGAGAATTCCATGTGCTTGCAGAAACCACTTAAGCCTAGAAATCTTCAGAACTCAAGCACCTGATGAAAGCTGTGGGCCGATGAGCCGGTTGATATGAAATGAGGTCCTTTGTAAGCACCATGTCCTTTCAGCCCTCTCGAAAGGGAAAAACCCAATATTCATTTTATCTCCTACCAACTACCGTCTCCAAAATCCTATGCGGATTCAGCCCACCAAGCATGACTGGAGGGCCACCATTCCTTGTCAACTTCACATCTACTGTCCTTTCCCGGATGCTGGGGGACAACAGGCAGGATTCTTCTGGCTTCGTGAGTCATCTAGAAGCATTTTTGCAGAGAGCTCTTTGGCAGAAAGCTACGGGCCACACAGCTGGGGGATGCCAATGTTTCCAAATAGCAGCTGACAAGAGAAGCTCATCCAGAACCTTCTGGACTGTGACAGTCACCGGGAAAACAAAGGGCCTCATGCCAATTTCACTGTGTGCAGAAGGCCTCAAGTCACTTAGAAAGAAGACAGGAGAAAGCGCTCAGATTCGCTTTGCCAGAGAAAATAACTCACTACGTCATTGATGAAGTGCTTAGGCCTTCCTGCCATTTCTTAATTAGTTTCACAGCCCGCGCTCACTAGCTCAGGGTCAGTAATCTAATTTCACACATGAGAAAGGAGACCTCAGAGTGGGGAGAAAGGTGCTGGGGTGCTCACGGTGAAATCAAACCGGACCGGAACCTGGGCTGTCTCCTGCAAGGCCCTTCGCCCGCTTCTCAGTGCACAGGGCTGGCTTTGAATCTCATAACGGAGGTCATGAATGCAGATGGCAATTTTAATCCTCTTTCTACCACCACTGACTTTACTGTGGCCCTAAAATGCTCTCCAAAAGGCAAGCAACTGCTTTCTAACTGAGACAATGTAAAGAGGAGAGAGCAAACACAAGCTCTAAATCTAGAATTCCCAGCCCAGGGCCCAGGCAGTTACTAATGTCCGATACAAACTCTGAGGCTCCGTATGTGCCTTCTGCTGGATGAAGAGCCCCTGGGTTCTTTAGCTATTTGGGGAACTACAGTCCACATAAATTAGACACCACTTACATCTATACAATGGAGTACTACTCAGCCATCAAAAACGATGAATTACTGGAATTTGCCGGGAAATGGATGTCATTAGAAACAATTATATTAAGTGAAGTATCCCAGACCCAGAAAATTAAGCGCCGTATGTACTCCCTAATAGGTGGCTCCTAGTACCAAACCCACCCAGCCCCCCTAAAGACAGTAATTCCAAGGATTATGAACAGGAGGGATGGGGTAGGAGGGCCACACCAGAAAGAAGGAGAGAAGGGACCATGTTACAGCAGGGAAAATAGGCCTCCACCAAGGACCCAAATAAGTAATGAGACATCTGATTAAGTTCACAGACTTTTGTTCCTGATCATTTACTACTGAGGGGGAGTGATCTCACCAGAAGAGGAGGACATATAGTCTGGCAGATAAAAAGTAACAATTTTGCAAATGGGTGATAGACCCCTCCCTCACTGTGGTTTCCCACTTTTATTACATCTACCTTTGAATGTGCTTTTATCACAAGACTCTAACAGCTTTTTGTCTCTGGCCAGGGGGTAACATACAATGCCCACCAGGATGGAGTGAAGGGCATTGCAGGAGCAGCAAAACTGCAAAAGAAAACCAACAAACCACAATCCAGAACTTCAGAGACTCTATATCAACCACCTAGAACTAGGCCAGCTTAGTCTCTCCCCATCTTGAAGCTCAGGGAAATTTGCGGAAGAGGGGGCGGTAAGAGTGTAAGAGCATAAGGATGGGAGGAGCAATGATATGTAAGATACTCTATACTAGTTAGGGCTGAAGCAATCATAATTGGACTTTGCATGCCCTGCGCATTGTCCAACACACTGTTGACCTCACAAAGTCTAGCATCTGCTAAAGGCACCAAGAGCCTTGGAGGCAAAGGATTGGCAGCCACAGCAGTGTTCCTATACCTAAGGGGAACACGGGAAAGGGTTCGGGAAAGGCCACTGGGTCCTTGTACGTCATCGGAGAGGAGGGCTCAGAGGAAAATCAGGCATGCACAAGAAAGGACTCTCTGGGAATTGGGGCGGGAGGCACTGGGGGATGGGAAGGGAGGGGGGTGGGGAGGGGGTGCAGGGGGTACGGAGGGAGGAGGAGGGAGGGAGGGAACTGGTGTACCTAATAAGTTTGTATGAGCTGAAATAAAAAAAAAAAAAATTAGACACCACTGTGAATGCCACAAGCCACAGCATCACACTCCCCTGACTGATGCTGTGGGCAACCTGCCTTTTACTGCTACACATAGATGTCGTTTTTAGTTGAAAAAAAGGCAGTGAGAGGAAGAACCAAGTCCTACTTCTCATCAAAACTTCAGCTTTGGCTGAAAGTTCCCTGTGAATGACAAGTGCCACACAGCAGAGAGCTTCCTATCGACACTTCAGCCGCTTTCACTGACACCAAACAGCACCAAGGACAAACTGAACCTTGCCGTTTACAGCCCGTCCCCTCAAGGAGTAAAAAAGCTTCTCCCTTCTATTTAATTCTGAAGCCAGTAAGGCGAAAAGAAATGAAAGATTCCTTTCTAAAATTTTATTGTATCGTATTCTTTGTTGTAAAGAATACAACAACAATAAAGACACAACAACAACACTTCACTCTACAATCAAGGATGACTTTGAATGTCTGAACCTCCCACCTCTAACCTCCTAAGTTTTGGGACAATGGCATGCTCTGCCATGCCTAGAACCCAGCGCCCTGTGCATGCCAGACAAGCACTCTACCGAGTGAGCTACATCCCCCAGCCAAAGAGCCCTCTTTTTGGTGAGGGAATAAGCAGAAGACAAAAGGCTCAATTATCTACCTGATATCACACAGTAGGTGCAGGGAAGGAATTCAGTTCTGCCCTCTTCCTTAATTCCTAAACTGATGAACAAGTGGCTAGTGGTTCCCCCTCCCCAGTCTACCCCCAAGAGTGAGTGGGTCAGGTACGACTCTTACTGGTATCAACACACAGCACCTTCCACTACCTGTGAGGCCCACTAAGCCCACAGGAGGCCAGGCAAGGAGAGCGCAGTGGTGCAGAGCTGTCAGAGCGTAAAGATGGCTGGGGCTGGGGTTCCAGAGAGGCTGAGCTAGGACCACCTCAGGCATTCTAGACTTCACAGCCCACCTACAAACTAGAAGACAAAGAAGCCCCTCCGTCTGGAGGTTGGGACACATGCACAGGTATCCCCTTCCTTTGGCCAGTCTCTCAGTGCCTGTTAAATGCTTCAGTTCCCCAGCCTGGACCTCTTGCATCTGACAGAACACAGCCCATAATGCAGCCCCAAGCCACCCATGCTCTCCCACCTTCTTGGTGAGCCAGTCCTAGAAGTAAACTGAAGGCGGCTGATCAAGGGGTCATTTAAAGTAGTTTTCATCCCAGCCAGGCAATCCCAAGGTCCAATGGGTCCCTCACTGATAGCCATCTTTGACAGCATGGCGGTAGGAAGGTTCTCCAAGGCCCTAGGGAATTTCAACAGCACCACCTCGCCTCCAGGATGATGTGCCCCGCATTCACAGGGCTGTCACAAGGTGGCTAGGCTAGGGCAGGCTGAAACAAGGCTGCTGGAACATTTCCCACCCTATCCTCAAGCATCTGAAATGGTCAGTGTTTACTTACAGCAGGCATTAAGGCTAAGATATACTAGCTTAACCACAGTGTGACAGCAAAGCAGAAAGGTGGGCTTCTCACCTAGTTTGTTGTGCTCTTCCAAGAGAAAGTTCCACTTCCTGGTCTTGGAGTCTGCAATGTGAAGAAAGAGGTAAGCGGGCAGGATAATTAACCTCGGTTGGGCTCCTTCACCACATCAGCTCTCCTACTTCAAACACCTTCAGCAAGTTGGAATGATTGACACAGTGATGGCTACAGGGTCTTGAGAGTGTGGATGGCCCCGGCCACAGAGACTCGAGTACTCTGAACAGCCCAGGCCTGGATGGAAGCTCTCGAGAAGCAGGTAACTGCAGCCACCTCCGCCTGCCGTAGCACTGTCTGCATGGGAGGCCTCGGAGCACACAAGATACCTTGAGGATTTGCTTTTGGCTGTCCAAGGAAAAGCCTACAGTTCCTTCAAGAATGAGGACATGAGGCTCCATGAAGCCACTCCCCCCACAAAAAAATTTTTAGATAAAATTTTTTTAAAACAGTTTTTTTTTTTAAAAGATAAATTGGCCTTGAATTCATTATGAAGCCCATTATGTAGACTGGCCTTGAACATACAGCAATCCTCCTGCGACAGCCATGCGGGCATTATAGGCGTAAGCCACCAGGCTTGGTCTTCCTATCATTTTAAAAAACACCACAGACTGAGCTAAGGATGAATCCAGGAGGAAAGTGAGGAGTTCAGATTCCAAAGCTGACTATCCTCTGTGCTGACCAGACAGCTTCAGAAAGAAAAAAAAAAAAAAATCACAAAGAGAATAAGGCAAAACTGCTCTACTTTGGCAAGTGGTTTTTAAACCTGGATCATTATCAGGCTCACTTGAAGACTTTTAAAAATCACAATGCCTGGCCCCCACTTCATCCCAGCATCTCTGGGTGAAAGCCAGGCATTGGGGATTTGGGCTTTTTTATTTGTTTAATTCGAGACACAGTGTCAGGCCACAGGCTGATCTGAATCTCACTACGAAGCCAAGAATGACTTTGAATCTTTGATCCTCCCGCCTACATTCCACCCACCTAAGTGCTGTGATTCTAGGCCTCCGTCCCCACACCCAGCCATGCATCATTGTTTCTGGAGAAGCCAGTGATGCTTGTGGGCAGGCAGAATGCAGACCCTCCAGTGTCTCCAGCCTGTCGCAATGCTGGGGCACGGCAGCAGCCCATTGGCAGGGAGCTTGCCGGAAACGCTACTTATTTATCTATTTGTATATTTATTTGTTGGTTTACTTATTTGTTTTGCTCTGAAGTTGAAACGCGTGCTCAGCAAGCGGTCCCCTGGGTGTTTCCCACGCACGCTCATGGCGAACACCACTGTCTCCAGCTGCAGCAAAGCATTTATTTTCGCAGTAACCACAGTTTTTCTGTTCTGCTAAAGCTAAAATAAAAATGGATGGTTTTCAATGGCTGAAATAGCAATTTTCTGGTCTTCATGGAGAGAACACTGATCAGGTGATTGGAGACATTGTGAGATTTTCTTTTTGGTTTTTAAATTTATTTTATTTTGTGTGTGTGCGTGTGTGTGTTTCTGTATCAGAGGGCACTGTGGTGTCCGTGGAGGGAATCATCCTGGATTGCTTCTCCCTCCTCTTTGCTTTGCTCTGGAGTTTCCCAGGCTCCACCTTTCCAGGCCCTTTCAGGTTACTGCCATTTTCACCTGGCATTTTTACATGGGATCCAGGATTCAAATTCATGACTTTCTGCTTTTGAGGCAGAGTCTTAACCCCTGAGTCACCTCTCAAACCCTGGGGTCTTCTCTTTGGAAACTTTAGGGATAGAAATGTCTCTATTCCATGTGTGCTCTCTGGAACAACCGAGGGGTCATTGTCCTATAGTAACAGACTGAAAAGGTGGCAGCAAGAAAGGCAGCTTTGAATATTCACAGACAGAGACAAACATGCTCTTCTGAGTTTACAGGCTGTGCGGAATCCAGTCTGGGGATTACCCAGAGACCAATTACTCACCGTAAATCCTGGAATCCATCTGTTTGAACAGCTCAATCGCCTCCTTGGAATAGCTGACGTCTACCTCGAAGCGGGCCCGGGAGATGAGTATGCATCTCCCAGAGACAAAAGTAAGAGATGGAGCAGAAGGAAGTGTGCTCTGTCCCTCGCTGCTGCCATCATCCCCTTCCAGCGGCTGCAGGGAGACGGTGGTGAGACGCTTGACTGCTTTCACTGCATAAGAGGAAGGGGCAGAGTGGTGAGATGGGCAACTCCCACCTGGCCCTGGGATGCTGAAGGAGGCTAGACAGGGAGAAAGCAGGACTCAGACAGACAGGGGACTGAGGATCAGGAAGGCTAACAGTATTCTTTAATTGAGGCTTTGGGAACTCCAATATTTATTGAATGTACTGGGAACAGTAAGGTTTACCTGCACTCCCAGCTATTTAGAAGATCGAGGCAAGACAGCTTTAAGCCCAAGAGTTGGAAGCCAGTCTGGACAATAAGTAAGAACCCTATCTCCTTAACAAAATGAAAATAGGCTGGGGAGAGGACTTAGGGGTTAAAGCCTTTGCTTCATAAGCAAAAGGACCTGAGTTCAGACCCCCAGATCCCATATAAAAATGACAGGTAGTGAGCCGGAGACAAGCTCAGGGGTTAAGCCTTTGTCTCACAAACAGAAGGTCCTGAGTTCAGATCCTGGATCCCACATAAAAACACCAGGCAGAAATAGTGGCAGCCTGTACTTCTCATACTGTAAGGCAGAGCCTGGGAAACTCTGGAATGCAATCCAGGGTGATTCCAACACCCTTGGGCCTCCATAGGTACACACGATGCCTTCTCACACGCACACACACACACACACAAAAACATAAACTACAGAAAAAAAAATTCTATTTTTTAAAAAATGCCAGGTAGAAAAGGCAGCAGTCTGTAATTCTGACCCTGCAAGACAGCCTTGGGAACCCCACAATAAAAGCAAAAAGAGGTAGAGTGATTCAGGATAATTCCTGAAAGTCATTCTTGGGCCTCCATAGGCATATACATTCAAGTACCCTCTGGTGTATACACACACACACACACACACACACACACACACACACACACTAATACACACACATATAAGTGTGCACAAAAAATTTTTTTACACACACGTGTGCAAAAAACTCAAAAAATTTTTTGTTCCTAAATTTTCAGAATAAATTTCAGAAATTAGCAGGCAGCTGAAGCTCAGCACAGTGAGAACCTTTCTAGGTAGTTGCTGTTGTGTGGACAAGCTGCTGAAGTCGACACACCAGAAAGCATTCATCTGACCCTACTCTGTCAAGTGCTCACGAAACAAGGCTGATGGGCCACAGATACATGGTTTTTACCATTATTTTATCTATTGTCACTGTGCTATATGCACCTGACTACATACAACTAAATTCCAAATTCACAAACTTATTTCAAAGGGAAAACTATTAACTAAAGGATTTGTAGGGGACATAAAGCTCAAGCTTAAAAACAGGAAGTGCCCAAAATAAAAGGACAGCGGTGTGGCCAATTCAAAGTAGGAGGAAAACCCACCAGAAAACATTGAGGGAAATGTTCAACTTTATAAATAGCAGCAGAGAAATGAAAAGCCATTTTCGACTTATCAACACTGCAGGATGAAAAGCAATTAGAAAATGATGTTACCAGTTAGGAACCAAATGTGACATCATGAGTATGAGCCCTAAGAGATAACACCCATCGTGGTTCAACTTCCAGGGATCTATGCTACGTAAGAGCTGAAAAGATGCATACAGACTTGTGTGCAGAGGAGTTTCTCCACGCTGGAAACCCGAGAAATTGGGAACAAGTTGAAATAAAAGAATGACTTAAAGAACTTTGGAATAGTCAGACCTTATGCAACCATTTATTTTTATTTTGAATGAGAAATTTCGGAAATGACAAAAGTAAAAAAAAAAAACTATATTCAATAATTTAAAACTTTTTAAATTTATTTGAGCAGAGGGATTAGAGGAAGGGTGAGGACAGGGAGAGAGGTGGTAAGAAATAGGAGTGGGGTAAGGGAAGGAGAACAGGGGAGGGAGAGAAGGAAGAAAAAAGAGAGGGAGAAAATAAGGGAGGGAAGAGAAAGTGAGAGAGAATGTCAAGACACGTGTGGAAAGAGGTCTCTCCTTTCACCATGTTGTCTCTGGGGATAGAACTAAGGTTGCACAGGCACCTTTACCCAGTGAGCCATCTCTCCAGTCCGGGGGCCATTCTGAGCCTCACCATGGTCCATTACAGTAATGGTCACCCACATGTTTATCATTCAGATTTAACTGGTGATGTTCAGGAAAGTAAAAAGTTTATGAAAAAGGCAGGATACAAATCAGATACAAATGTAACATTTGTTTCTTTTAAGTGATAGAAAAAAGCTAACAGTGGGCTACAGAGATGACTCATCTCTTGCAAGTAGAAGGTTCTGAGTTCAGATCCAGATTTCACCTAAAAATGCCAGAAGAGGCCTGCACTTCCGGCTCTGTGGGAGGAACCCGGGAAATCCCACAGTGAAGCAAAAAGGAGGGAGGAGCAATTCTGAGATCACCCCTAATCCTCCACAGCAATACCCAGTGCCCTCTGATACATATATACAACACACAGAAAATGATAAAAATTAACTAACTAATTTAAAAAAATAAGCTAACAGTGGCTGAGGTTGGCTGAGTGGGGAGATTATTGGGACATGGTTTTTCTTTGAGCATAAGTGAGCTCTGTACACTCTAGTAGGGGGTGGGAGGGTCCCGAGTTATATGGAGGACAAGGTGGCTCAGTGAGTAAAGATGCTGGCTGTCCTGCCTGAGAAGCTGAGCTCAAACCCAGGAACCCACATGGTGGAAGAAGAGAACTGACTCTCACAAGGTTTCCTCTGACCTCCACTTATATGCTGTGGTTTATTCATACAATGCACATGCATACACAAGCACGCGCGCACATACACACACACACACACACACACAAATAAGCAAATAAATAAACATAAAAAAATTTAAAGCTACATGAAGAATTTTTTACTCAAATAAACACTACCTTCAAAGAATAGGTAGAACATCCCAAAAAATCATCATACAACAACTCAAACAAATCCACAAAAGCTCATGTAAGTCACCAGGCACTGTGGTCAAAGCTAGAAATGAAATGATGACACATTGTTGCAGTTTGCCTGCATGGTTGCTGATATGTGACCACCAATAGCTTAAGGGAACAAAGGACTTATTTTCTCTTATGATTACTTGATGGAAGAGTATACACCAACACCAGGGCCGAGGGAACTGGCCACACTATCTCTACATAATGACTGAGAGAGGGACATACTTACTTGCCAGACAGTATGCCTGGCCAAGTGTACACAAGGATGCCAACTTCATCTCAGTATTTTATTCATCTGTTTAGGGCCTAGTCCCACCCACCATAGGCTGACCTTCCCCATCAGCTAGACAATTTCCTGCAGGTTTGCTCTGGGCTTAACTCGACCACCAATTCTCTACAAATGTGCCCAGAGTTCAAACCCTCAACTATCAAGTTGACACTTGTGCCTAACTATGATATCCCTACCCTACAAATCACTGTTTTCAAGAAGGATAACAATACCATGTGTCAAACTCTTGTGATCCTAAACCAGAACAACAAGCCTCCTTCCAATACCCAAAGAGTCCTATGTAACTCCAGGTATCTGGGAATATGACTGTGAAATAGAGGCTTTCAAGTGACATAAGGTCCTCAAGGTAGGTCTAACAAGACAACTGAAGTCTTTACAAAACAGAGAAGAGGGCTGGAGAGATGGTTCAGGGGTTAAGACTCTGTCTTGCAAACAGAAAGTCCTGAGTTTGGATCCTAGATGCCTCCTAAAAAATGCCAGGCAGAAATGGTGGCAGCCCACATTTCCTAGAGCGAAGCAATAAAGAGGGAGAAGCAATCCAGGATGATTCCTGAAGTCACCTTTGGTCCTCCACAGGGATACACAGTGCCCTCTAATACACACACACACACACACACACACAATAAAAAAAAATTTTTTAAAAAAGAGAGAAGAGAAAAGGCCCAAGGGACTTATGTGACCAGCAGAGGTGTGGCAGGGTACAGACAGCCAAAACAAGTCAAGGAGACAGGCCTCAGGAGAAAGCAAGGCTGCACACATCGTGACGTCGACCTTCCAGTCCTTCAGGACTGAGCAAAGAAAAAAATGTCTGTGCTGCTAAGCCCCAGTCGGCCTTGTGGCAGCCCTAGGAAACTGATGAGCCAGCAACTACCAAAGAGTGGGGTATCATTGAACGTCACGCATTTCCAGAAACAGACCAGTGAGAACTTGGAGATTCTTCAGGAGCCGGCCCGTCACATCCCACACGCTGTCCTAGCGACCCAGAGAATTCTACCTCATGCTCGGATCATCACAGAAGTGAAGCCTCACCTTTTCCCTTTCGAAATGGACAAGGAGGAGTGGTGTAGACACAGCTGCTGGGTGGGATGAGCAGACAGGAAATGAAAAGAGCTAAGGCTGGCTCACTGATGGAGGCACAGGTTAGCTCACTGACTGACAAAAGGCACAGGCTAGCTCACTGACAGATGCAGGCTAGCTCACTGATTGACAAGAGGCGCAGGCTAGCTCACTGATAGAGGCACAGGCTAGCTCACTGATAGAGGCACAGGCTAGCTCACTGACAGATGCAGGCTAGCTCACTGACAGAGGCGCAGGCTAGCTCACTGACAGAGGGGAAGGCTAGCTCACTGACAGAGGCGCAAGCTAGCTCACTGACAGATGCAGGCTAGCTCACTGACAGAGGCGCAGGCTAGCTCACTGACAGAGTCACAGGCTAGCTCACTGACAGATGCAGGCTAGCTCACTGACAGATGCAGGCTAGTTCACTGGCAGATGCAGGCTAGCTCACTGACAGATGCAGGCTAACTCACTGACAGAGGCACAGGCTAGCTCACTGACAGATGCAAACTAACTCACTGACAGAGGCACAGGCTAGCTCACTGACAGATGCAGGCTAGCTCACTGACAGATGCAGGCTAGCTCACTGACAGAGGCGCAGGCTAGCTCACTGACAGATGCAGGCTAGCTCACTGACAGAGGCACAGGCTAGCTCACTGACAGATGCAAGCTAACTCACTGACAGATGCAGGCTAGCTCACTGACAGATGCAGGCTAACTCACTGACAGAGGCACAGGCTAGCTCACTGACTGACAAGAGGTGCAGGCTAGCTCAATGACAGAAGCGCAGGCTAGCTCACTGACAGAGGCGCAGGCTAGCTCACTGACAGAGGCGCAGGCTAGCTCACTGACAGATGCAGGCTAGCTCACTGACTAACAAGAGGTGCAGGCTAGCTCAATGACAGAGGTGCAGGCTAGCTCACTGACAGAGGCACAGGCTAGCTCATAAAAACACTGGAATAAAATAGTCAACCAAAGCTCAAAAGACAGCGGTGTGCCCAGTGCTGATGATGGCCGGCGTCAGCATGGGCCTGTCTGGTAACTCTTCCCTATACTCTGGCATGTCCTAACCCAGTGTACTGAGAGAGCTGCGATCTCCAAGGAGCAAGGGCTGGCAACGTTATCACTCCCAGAGCCCAGGGAAACATGCATGCGCAGTGCTGAGTCCTAGTTCAACAGCTAATTGGCTGTGTGGTCCTGTGATAGTTATTCATCCATCTCAGACTCAGTTTCCCTATGTGTAAAACAGCTGTCACAAGAAGTGAGTGATAATAAAAATTAGGGGCTGAGAATAGCATGCATGTAGGAGAAGCCATCGAAGTGCAAGCTCTTGGTAACGTTACCAGCGACCTTTGCCCAAGCTGCCTCGCTAACAGGTCACAGGTGGATGGCGCCCTGAAATGTCTTGTTACCTATAAAGTCAAGGGCATCTCCCTGCCAGTCCCTCCCTCCACGGACAACAGCGATGTGTCCACTTACTCAAGGCACCGTAGTCAGTCATACTGAAGTCCCACGTCTTGGTGGCAGGATCTGAGATAAAAGAGAAAGCTAATGACTTTGCGTCTTAATTTATCCTTGACCAGTCTATAAAAGCTGAGTAGATATTAAGTTGAAAATAATGGAATGGCAAGCTCCCACTGACTTATGAAATCTCTACAGAAGACAAGTAACAAACACAGACAGTCCTTTGGATTCATAGAGTATCTATCAACTCAGACCCAGGGCAGTTATGGGCTTTACCCTAAGTGGGTCAAGACAGAGGTACAGTTAGAACCTCAATTCTCTGAAAGGCTGTGCAGATAAGCAGTGATAAGAGAGGACAGTGGCTCTCGGGAATGGCAGCATTGGCCACATCCCAGCTTCCCCCTCCAGACCAGTCAACCCCAGCATGCTACTCAACTTTGCTGGGCCAGTTTCATCGTTTTAAAAACTAAAGAAAGGAAAAAAAAAAACTATATATTTCAATTGTCTTTATATTTCAAAGCTTCGCATCTAAGACACCTGGCTGAGGAGTTGTTTTCTCAGCAAATACCCAAGAGTTCCCAGGAGCTCCTAAGTTTGGTAGCTCTTCAAGGAAATGTCTATGATAAAGAGAAACCCCAGCTAAAATGATAATCATTTAATAGCTAGGTAGACTGTGCCAATGTACTCTCTTAATATTTATCAGAAACTGTGAGAAGAGACTCTAAAAGGTGAAAGAAAACAAAAATCTGCAGAACAAGAAAGCCTCATTACCGTAACTTCTGCTGGGCAGGCTCTTAAACACAGCGACCAGTTCTTTGTTGTAGCCAATCTTCACGCTGAACCGATTTCCACTCCTTACACACGTTCCCTTCAGCAGGTTTACTTCCCCGAGGCTAGTCTGCAGATGCTGTCTTGGCCTCCCTTCTGCGGGGGGCGTCTCACTCCCTGAGTGACAGGGGAGGTCGGAAATGTTCTGCCCCCAGGTGGAGGAAGAAGCAACCGCACCTTGCGAAGTCGTGGCTTCCACCAAAGGCTCAGAAGTTACATTAGCGATGGGGGTTGCCGTGCTCTTATGTGACGCCTGAGGGTGACCTTGACGTGTCATGTGATGAGAACCCGTGTGCGGCTGGCTAGACACATTTTGAGAAGGAGTTTGGGGAGTGTACCCAGGAAGAGTCATGTGACTTGGGCAGGCTGCAGTGATGTCTCCTTGGCTCTTCCATCTCCCTTTTGCCTGTTCTGATGTGCTAGTCTGAAAATCATGAAGGCTTTGGACACTTTGAGATGAATTATGGAGATTCTGTTGCTTGAAAATGACACCGTGGCCCACTGGCTTGGAAGGCTCCCCTGGGAAACCTGGGGGAGGGCCCCGCTTGGGCTGGGCAGAGCTGGTAACAAGCGAGGAGCCTGAGCCTGTGTTTGGAGCCTGTTCTAATAACTTCTCAGCTCTGCGAGCTAGAGCTTTTTGTCGATTCTCTTCAATCTTTTTCCTCTGCTCCTCTGTCAGTGGTAAGGACATTTTAACGGGGAAAGGTTCACGCGGGAATATCACTCTTTAATTGGGAAGTTGGCAAAAGCTGTGAAAGGCAAAAAGACTGAAATAAGTATTAGGTTCATTGTGTTCCTACTTTCATTTTTAACAAGCTTCGGTCCCAGGAAAGGCTAAGGAGAACAAGTGAAGGGCACACAGGGGTAGGAAGAGGCATATGCTGAGCTGCCGATGCAGCACAAAGTAAATCCAAAGCTAGAATGGTATTTCAATTACAGTGTTCTTTCCACACTCTCCAACTAGGGTCAGTTAAAAGATCCCCAAAAAGTTCTACAGTGCAACCTAAACTTACCAGAAAAAGGGAATGCGACATTTTAAATTAGAAAGGACAGTAGATTAGACACAAATAGACCAACCAACCAACCAACCACATACCATGTCATGACACGTGCTAAAATAGCCTGTTCTCAACCTGGAAAAAGGAAATAAAAACATTAGCTTCACAGACTGCACACTGACGTCTCCCCTTGCATTCAATCCTTATTACATTCCTGGTAAATCCATCTGCATGCAGCCCCAAGCAAGGCAAAGCAACTGGCCTTAGTGCTGGACTTACAAAATGCAACAACCAAATGTCTCCGTTGGAAAAATAAGGGGTAATCCTCATAGTACAAAATCAAGATGATAAAGGATTCCTTAAAGGTCCACTGCCATTTCACCAGCCACACACTGCCACTGTTAATTGAGTACGGTACAACTCTAAATACTTTCTATCACACACTTGGGAACTAGAGATATTTATTGCAAAGTAAGCTCAAACAATAAAATTGTATTGTGTAATGGGACTTATTTTATCCTAGACATTTTTCTATGAGTTGCACCACTTTTGCAATAGTCTGGAACCAAAGGGCAGGGCACCACTTTCTCTGGCTAGGTTCTGTCTAAACCTTCACCAAAAGTCATGGTGTATAATGTCTGTAATGGTAACATATTGGGGTAAAACTATCAGACTTGGGAGATGTGCAGGAAGGTTAAAGGGCATCCTTCCCGGCTAAGGGAAGGTGCTCTTTTATCCAGAGCACCCCAAAACATCTATCCTCTGAGACCTTACTCTTCAGCCAGCCAGCAGTTAGAGAAATGTCCCAGGTGGCCCGCAGAAACGCTCAGGATTGCTGGGTATCAACCTACCTAAGTTGCCAGCCAGGGCTCTCTAACACTCCCAAACTCCCCGGGGTCAAAGCCGGGTGAGCCGATTGCTTCCCCTAGTCAGGTAGGCGAGGCGCTGGAATGAGAAATCCCGCTGATCTTCCCAAATCACAGAACCACCTCACCATATCGACGCTCCTCTAGTACTCTTTGCTGGGACCGCTACTCCGCTTCACTTCCGGGACCCCCCACCCTTGCTATTCCCTTCTCCTCGGCCCGCTCCCTCCGCCTGGCAGCATTTGGTCTCGTCCGCCTCTGCTGCCTAGCTTCCAGTGCACGTTCTCACCTAGTAAGGTCTGCAACGCAAGGCGACTTCATAGACAAACACGCCCAGAAGCCTTTCCGGAGCCCCTTCAAAGCCAGTTGATTCTTATGATTGAACTTTTGCACTTCCAGTTTTCCTGCCTTGTTTTGTTGCAGCCACGCCGGGAGGGTTCCGGGCTTGCCGAACTACATTTCCCAGCAGACCATGAGGTCACAAGCGCCGTATGCTGGGAGCAGTGACGCACCTGCTGCAGAGCCTTCTGGGATTTGTAGTTTAGATCAGCAGCCTGGTAAGACCTGGAGAGGGCTCAATGACTGGACAAGAGCAAATGGAGTGTACCCTTGGGAGTTGTAGATCTGTTTTCCTAAAGGTTTAGTCAGTTTTAAAGCCTGTGACTCTAAGGCTTCCAAAACTGGAGATATGGCGCCAGAACAGTTTTCAGTAAATATCCCAAACAGGTAGCTTGATTTGGTACCTGATAAAAACTGTTATCCTTGTAATTTAAGTCCCACCTGCTGCTGCGGCTCCCATCTTCCTGGCCCAAAAGGGAATTAGCATTGTTCTTATTATCAGGGCCCTCATTTATGTCGTCATCAATCATTGTGATGAATATTAATATGAACCCCAGTCCTTCTACAACCTATTATCTATCTGTCTGTCTGTCTGTCTATCATGGAGACAGTGTGTCTGTATCCCAGACTGACCAGAAACCCTGCGATGTAGCCAAAGGTGACCTTGAACTCCTGATTTTCCTTGCCTTTGAGGCAGGCAAACAGAGAATAGCTTAGAAATCTTAGTTCTTTTATTTGCACATACTATATACACACACATACCTCTCTGAACAATGTATGTAGCAATCCTAGATATGCACGCGCGCGCGCGCACACACACACACACACACACACACACACACACACACACACTTTGTACATACCTCTCTCTAAACAATGGAATAGGTTTCTCCTCTCTTAGTAACCGTCAGACTTAGACAGTTTCTATTCAAATATATTCCCAGCACAGTGTTTCTGGTTGGAATAATAAGGAGGCTGTTCTGTCCTAAACTGGTTTTGAGCACATGCGCAATAAGGCTAAACTGTGCCCTCGAATAACCTTTTAGGGAAAATACCCAATTTACATCCTACCTACACACAATGGTTATGCATATGATTAAAGTCAGATACATTGTGTGAAAGTACATGTGCAGTAAGAAAAATGTCTACATGATCTAATCAATCAAAATGGAGAACCATCCAAACTATCCAAACTTCCCCTTTGTAACTAGGCTTATTCCTCATAAAAGTGACCTTGTCAACAACCAGGCTGCTCTTCAGTCCCTTCACTCATGTGGCTCACCGCTCCCTCCACCCGTCCACAGCGTATCTTGACTTTTCTATTGTTTTGTTCTCAGTAAAAGCCTTACTACTTTGCAAGACTGTGTGGGCTCGTATTTCATTCTTTTATTATTATTATTATTATTTATTCAACTGTGTGTATGTTCGCGCGCGTGTGTCTGTGTGTGTGTGTATGTGTGTGTAGAACCACGGACGAATTCGCGAACCCACCATGGACGCCTCCACCTCCTTCTGCCTCGGGATTCACAGGCTCCGCCCTACCAGGACCAGAAGCGCAGGCCGCCCCTGCTTCCGCCTGGCATCTATACGTGGGATCTGGGATCCGAACTCGGGACCTTCCGCCTGCAAGGCGGAGGCTTAACCCCTGAGCCACCTCTCCAGCCCTCAGTATTTCATTCTTGAATAGAAACAAAACCCTGGAAACACTCGGTCCAGATTCCCTTCCACGTAATCACCAGTAACACCTCCACTTCCCAAGTGCTGGGGTGACAGGGTTGCACGCTCAGACCATCTAGAAGAGATAAGTCCTATCTCCATTTTGTAGATGGGAAAACTGAACCAGAACTGGTCCATAATTTTATCAAGGCCATATTCAGCCTTTTTTTTTTTTTTTCTGATTCCAAAATTCTTTCTTCTCTTATCAGACACTTTCAAAATTAGTTGACCCCATTTCTGGACACCAGCCCTGTTTCCCTTCTGCAACAACTCTTATTATACAATGGTAGTTGTTAGGGAAAAAGTATGGAAAAAATGGAAGTTCGTTGACAAAGGAATAGGATGATTTTATGAAATATGAGGTTTATTAGAACAAAGGACCTGAAGCCACAGGGAACCATGGGTTGACCTTAAGGTGGGAGAACATTAGAACAAAATGATAATTTAGGAGAAAATAGGAGATACAATCCCATGGATAGCATATTAGGGGTAGGAGACTGGCTTTGAAGCTTTCGGATAAGCTTCTCCAAAACCCAGAATCACAGAACCCCAAGGAGGAACAAAGGAGGACTTCTACCTTTTCTCATATTTTCAGAGTGTGGCAGCAAGCTTTGCACCACATGACTGAGTTGGGCACTGCTTACTTGCCAGGAATCAGAATGGTACTGATATAGAGTTTCGATCACCTAGATCTGATCACTAAAATGTTGTGGGGTCCCTCTAGGGTCTTTATGTATCCAGAATCTTGTATTCGGGAGTTGAAGATTGAAAGCAGAACACCAGAAGATTAAGGCAAGAATTTATTAGAGGAAAGAATGGAACTCATGGACACGAATCCCCAAGGGTTAAGAGAGCCACCAAGAACTCACAGACTTCAGACATGGAGTCGCATGAGGGAAAGGAAGCAAAGATGGCTGCTGCCAGGGTCAGGATTATTTATAGTTTTAGGCAGCCCCAGGGAAAGGTGGCTTTTCCTCATGGGTTAGTTCCAGTTTCTGCAAACCCGACTGGAGCTTTTGGTCCTCTATATCTCACTGATCTGTTCATATCAGGGCCCAACCCAGTTGATGTTGTGCCTGACCTCTTAGTAGGATTTATCTATGATGGAGAACTAATCTCCATATCCTTTCATAAACAGAGGATGGGGCAAGGTAGGCGACTTCAGGCGAAGGATTAGAGTCAGCTCCTCAAAATCAATACTGTGTGTTCTTTTATGGTGATACCAGCCCCAGAGATGACCTGCAAAGACCCTCAGAGACCGTCCCAGCATGGCTGCTCTAAAACTGCCTAAGCACTGATAAAGAATGGCTATAATTTGAGTTGTCCAGGTCCAGGCAGTGAGAAGGGAGGCTGGGCTTGTGTGACTTACCACTATCAGATCATAGGTGCTCTAACTCCTCTTCCAGAAAACAGGTTATTAGGCCTCGCCTCCTGCATCTTCTTTCCCTGCCTCCCACCTGGTAGCTGTAGATCACCCTAAAAGAACACTAGTTTTTTTTTCTATTTTTTATATTATTTATGTATTTTCTAAAAAATACATTTCACAGTGTACTTGTGAAAATTGCTACGATTGTTTTCAAACATGCTTCATTACAAAGAAGTCACATAGAGTTGAGAAAGTGACCAAGATATTAAGAAAAAGGAATCATAGCAATGTGTGTGGTTGCACAGAAGGATGAAGAGTAGGAAGAGGAAGAAAAGAAATTCTTCTTTACAGGAAAATCCATAAACTCACCAAAGTAGTGCGATAGGGTGGTATAATAGTTCTCTAGAGGAACAGAAACAACAGAATGAATATATAAAAACAGAATTTGTTGGATTGGTTTACAAGATGAGGTCTAGGTATCCAAAAATGGCTGCCAGTAGCTGCTCAGTTCAGAAGCTGAATATTCCAGCAGTCCCAGTCTGTGTGTGACTGAAGGCTGGAGGATTCCTGGAGAGTCTCTGGATTTCATTCATGTTGGAGGGTTAAAGAAGCCAGGTTCTGATGTTGGCAGGAGCGAAGATGAGTTTGTCAGCACAGAGCAAGAGAGTCTCCCACAGAGCTTCTGTCTTGTGATTCCTTTTATCTGATCTGCTACTAGGAGGTTCCATCCAGATTTAGGGTGGGTCTTTGTATGGGAAATATCTTGATGCAGATAATTTCTCCAGGTGGTCTGGCAGCTGATGTATTGCCTAATCCCAGGGGTAGTCAAGTTGACAACCAGGATTAACTATCACAGATGGGTTATATGTTTCAACATTTGAAGGTATTTTTTATTGTTTTAACGTTATTGCAATAATCAGAGTATGAGTTGGACCTGAAAAGATAAATCATTGCTTAAGTGACAGAAACATGGATCTGTTGTCTGGGATAAAAGTAAGGATTAGTAGGAGAAAATGTTCACATCTCACCTGTGCCCTGTTAGCACAAACTGTGCCTTGATTTTCTTTTTTTTTTCTTTTCTTTTTTTTTTAAACATCTCATCCCTCTATGTGGCTATATAAAAAAAAAAAAAGAATTCTTTTCTTTTTTTTAAATTATGGTAGAGTTTATCAGAGGAGAGAAAGAACAGAACTCCAGGCATGGAAACCATGAGAGGCATGGAGCTAGTAAAGAACTCATAGACTACAGATGTGGAGTGTGATGAGAGGCAGGCGCCCTGTATCTTCCTTTTTTTTAAAATTTTTTTTATTATTTATTAAATTGTGTGTGTATGCGTGTGTGCGCGTGTGTGTATGTATGTGTATGTATGTATGTGTGTGTGTGTGTGTGTAGAACCATGGGCGAATTCAGGAACCACCATGGACGCCTCCACCTCCTTGTTTACTCTGCCCCGGGATTCACAGGCTCCGCCCTACCAGGACCGGAAACGCAGGCCACCCCCGCTTCTGCCCAACATCTATATGTGGGGTCTAGGATCCGAACTCAGGACCTTCCACCTGCAAGGCAGAAGCTTAACCCCTGAGCCACGTCTCCAGCCCCCCTGTATCTTCCTTTTAAATACAGAAAACAGCAGCACCTTATCGTTAGAGGAGAAACAAAATAATATGGGAGGAAATGCTTAATGAAGTGTGAAATCTCAGAGCAGGTTGAGGTAAATCTTAGACCCAACACCCATTTCCTGCTGCGTGGTTGTGAGTTGCTAGCTAACAAACACCTGTCCTGCTCTTCCTGTCTCCAGCAGAGTCAGTTAATTTGTTAAAGAAAACCCAGTGCAACACACTTCACTCGTGCCTGTCACTAATTCATGTGAGAGGTAACAGTCACCTCACTCTCCTGGCCAAAATTGCCTCACATATAAAATAATATGAATAATATGGTGCCATTTGATATGTCAGAGAATATGTATATCTTCTGCTGCTTCTGCTGTTTCTCAGCCACTTCCTTCCACTTCTCCTCTTCCTCTCAGTACTGGGTTTTGAGTCCAAAGCCCTACATATGCGAAGAAAACATTCTTTTCATCTACCTATATCCCTAACTTTCCATTAGAGAACATTTGGATCCGTGGATCCTTATATTGGATCCCGGACTGCTTATAAATTCTTGGATAATACCACCAGAAATCCCAAACTGAGTAAATCTTCAATTGAGTGAAAGATGTGGTTATTCCTCTAACTGTAGCATCTCAAAACTATAAGAATGGGGAGCTAAAATAAGAAGTCAATCTAAAAATCATCTAATTAGATACCACTCGGCATTTTTATCTTTTGCTCTGTCAAAAACATCTCTTACTGAGGTCTTGCTATGTGAAAGTTAATTCTTTTTCTTTCTTTTGAGACAGTGTCCTGCTGCATGGTCCTGACTGACCTGATACTCATTATGTGGCCCAGGCTGACCTCAAATTCACAACACTCCTCCCTCAATCTCTCAACTGCTATCACTCCCAACTTTTATTTTCTATATTTTAATATATAGAAAAATACAATACATATTTTCTATATTTTAATGTATAGAAAAATACAATACAGAGAGAAAACTTATGTTGCTATTGCTAATTCCTTAGACGGAGGGACATCGGTTTTTTTTTTTTTCAGCTTTCTTTGTCCTGGGAGAGTATTAGCAGGCCAAGCAGTGACTGAGGCTACAGATGGAAAGAATTAGACTCCTGAACATTTAGTCATAAGGCTTGTGAAATGGGGAGCAGTTGTGCACCTTACATCTTCTTTGAGGGTAGGTTATTCTTTAGTTCCTGACACACAGCTGGCAGTGTGGGCCTGACCCTGTTGCTATCATTTGAAACGTCCTTTGTAGGTCATGTTTTGAATGCTCGTTTTTAGCTGGTGATGCTGTTTTGGAGGGCTGTGGCTGTGGAACCTTTAGAAGGTGAGGCCTGACTGACAGAAGTAGGTCACTAGGAGCCTTTGAAGGGCATAGTAAGGCCCTGGTTCTTGCCACTCTCTCTGTGTCCTGATCTGCTGTGATGTGAATATCCTCTGCACATGCTCCTGCCTCCAGGAACTGAGTTGTTCCACCATACTTTTCCCACCAAGATGAACTGAAACTCTCTATACCGTGATTCGAAATGCACTTCTCCTCCCTTGTTTCTGTCAAGCAATGTGGACACAGCAATGCTGAAGTATCTAATAAACTGTTTTGTTTGGAAGTCAGTGCTAGGAATTGAGCCCAGGGGCTCATGCGCGCTAGGTAAGCATCCTATCACTGAGCTATATTCCCAGCCCTGTTATTCTTCAGTCCTGATTCTGCCACACGGGTTCATTAAATTATTTTCCACATGACTACCTCAAAATTCCAAACAAATGTGTTCTGTGGCATTTTTCTATGAGCAAAACAGCCGCCATCGTAATTATTTGCAAGAGTAATCACATCATGAATAGATCAATTGACAGTTGACAATTCCTTAGAGACAAAATGAGTGAAGAGGGGCGCTGGACCTCTCACCTTTGACTCTGGCTATTCCCTGGAGCACCTCTCAGCCATTCACATGCAATTCTGCCCTAACTTCATGGGCTCTCAAGGCTTTGAAGTCTTGAAAGGGGTGAAAGTACATAGGCCAAGGAAAGTTAGTTGACAGAAGAGCCCCATCTATGCAGCTGGGGAGGAAGTCATCATCCATGCTAGGCTTCTATTATGACTGCTTTGGGGCTCCTATAGGTAAACCTCACCCATACTTCTAGAAGTAACCCCCAATAAACTCTTTGGTTCACCAAGTTAGATCTTGATGCTAATTGTACTTTGTTCTATTATTAAAGTCCTATCTGGGGTGAATAGGCTTTTGAAAATTATTTGTTTTTATTTATTAGAGAGAGAGGGAAGGTACACATATGCACGGCATGGTACATGAGTGGAGGTCAGAGGACATGAGTAGATTTTTGTGTGGCATCTCCTCAGGAAAAGGTTCACACACATAACAACAACCTAAGAAAGCATTTATTTTGACTCACAGTTTGAGGGTACCCCGAGAGTGGTGAATGAAGTCATGGTGGCAGGAGTGTAAAGGAACTTATCATGTTGTATGCTCAGTCAAGAAGCAAGGAGACATGGCTACTCGGCTCACGTTCTCCTTTCTGTTCAGTCTACGATTCCAATCCATGAATGGCATCTCCCACATTTAGGAGGGCTCTTCCCATCTCAGTTAATCCAATCTAGAAATCCCCTCACAGAATTTTGTTTCCGTGGCGATTGTAAATCTCAGCATTGATAATCAAGATTAACCATCACAGAGCTTCTGAGAGGGACACACACTAGCCAAAGGCAGTCAAAGATGGCTGACTGCTCTTGCTTTTCGTTAGTCTTCCTCCCTCCACCCTCCATCCCTCCCTCTGCTCCTTCAAATAGCTAGCTGAAAGCTTAATCACAGAAGGAGCCCAAGGATCATGCACATGTTCAGGCCAAATAAGTCCTTCAGGATTCTGCAGCAGCAGCAGCAGCAGCAGCAGCTGCTCTTGGTTATCTTGGACTCTGGGTTCTCCTAGAACAAACTCTGCCTCCAGGCTGTGTTCTTTTCAGCCTACAACAATTTCACTTTGTGCCCTTGAGGGACCTCAAGGCATAGAAGTGGTGATACTAACACATTTCTAGAGACTCTCTCCAATTTTCTTTTCTTGACCCATGAAGTGAGATTCAGAAGTGACCCTAGACTCTCCCTGGCTGGGAAGCCCAGAGAGGTCAACTGGACCCGAGTAACGAGGCTGGGGCGAGGCAGTGGGAAAGGGGACACCATCCAGCCTTAGCAGGATTTTTTTTCTGGGCCTTAATTAGATGTACAAATGGTTCCTGTTTGCCTGTCTTTGCCTAATGGCCTGTGCTGGACACCTAAACTAGATTAAAGTCTCCCTGGGGAGTCTCCTGCGGGTGATGCAAACCCTGGGCTTCCCTCTCTCTTCTTGCCCACGCCCCAGAACAAAGTTGCTGGTCTTTGCGAGGAGGGCTTTTTTGACAGCCGCCCCAAGGGCATGCCACTGCTGAGGTTAATTACATCCAGATGCTCCTGATTGGCTGGCTAAGGAAGCTGGTCCCTCCCCCGGTGCTGCCAGTCCGCAAACGCATTTGCATATACAACGCACAGAGGAGCCAAGTGAAGGTTTGTAAGGCAAGAAATTCACCTTCCTTGGCGGTTGTTCCGTTCTGATGGACGTAATTGCTCCGAGTCTGACAGTTCTGATTCTCTCCCTCTCCTGTCTGCCTGTCCTAACTCCCTTCCCCAAGCTTTAAATGTAGCGTGATGCCAGAACCCTCAGAATTTCTACACCCCGCGTTCCAGGGAACCTGCCGGCTTTTCCAAGTGTCTCATCTCTCCGGCTGTTTGGGCTTCCTGGCTGCGATTATCTCACAAGCCTCCCTCTCAAATCTGGCTCAGTTTCTGCTGGGGCGACTGGCTACTTCCTTTGCCAAAAGCGTCGCCCCCCCCTACTCTGCTCCAGTTTTCTTCAACTTGAAAAATGTCACTCTTTTCGATCCTTCAGCATTATATATCTCACTTTTTTCATTCATTCATTTATATATTCATTTAAGTAAAAATTAGGGACCTAGTATGGGCTACACTGAGGCTGTGGCAGCCAATAGGAACTCAAGCACGTTATGTCACTGTCTTTAAAGAGTTTACCGTCTACTTGAGTTTAGGCACAAAGGAGGAAACAAGCAAACAAACAAAAACAACAGCCATCCAAGTAGCCGCTGAAGAGACTAGCTCTGAGTTGTCCAAAAATGTAGCACTCCAAAAAGGTAGCACTGAACCTGAAGGGCCACGTGGTCTCAAAAACTAAGACAGGCTGTGGCGTTAATTTTCCTGGGAAGATGAAAATGTTTCTTCATGCACACAGGGCAAAGACCAAAGGAATGATTTCACATATGTGCACTTTGGTCAACCCGAAGAGTTTTTTGGGCCTCTGTACAGGAATGTGGGTGAGGGGTAACTTACTAGAGTGTGGGTGACCTCAAAACAGCTACATCACTGCAAAGTTCCCCTTCCCTTCCATCCAGTTCAATCCTAGGAGTACTCCTCCCACAATTCCCTTCTGTTAATCTTCTGCTTCCCGTGTACACGAGCCCCTCAGACCCCAGGCACAGCTGGGTCAGGATCATGACAGCTGAAAGAAAGCAAGCGTAGGATGGAAGGAATGGCTCAGGTGCTCTCTGATGTCTCCTCCACCTTCTATCAGCAGCCTCTATCTCTTGCAGGTCAGCACAGCCGACTGATTAAGAGGATAACCCTTTTGCTCTACTCAAGAGCAGTGCATTTCACAACACAGGTCCAGGTAGCAGGCAATACCTGTAAGACAACATGCTACTTCTCCCCATGTTCCTTAGAAGAGGGAGTTCTTGTCCGCTGGTTAGCGGACTTCCCTACACTTTGACTGGCTGGCGATTCGAAATGCCTGACCGCACACCTGCTTTTGGAATGCTGGGAGCAGGAAAACGATAACTCTCCTCTCTGTGATTCTATTGAATCTGTGTTTCTCAACCTTGAAGCAAGCCCAGCTGCCTCCTGTCCGTGTTGATAGGGAAACTTTGTATGCCCTGCTTTGTGTTTGACACTGTATCCTATGTGTGTGATACCCGTTTTTCTCAGCCTTGAAGTAAGCCCAGCTGCCTCCTGTCTGTGTTGATAGGGAAACTTTGAATACCCTGCTTTATGTTTGACGCTGCATCCTGTGTGTGTGATACCCGGGCTTCCTAATAAAAGCAAGGTGCTTCAGAATAGCAAATATCTGAAGTCCTTTGGTTAGTGTGAGTTAAACTCATATCATCAAACCTTGGCAATGGTCACTGGTGCAGGTGGGCAGCTACGGAGACTGGTGAGGATGGGAACGGTGAAGAGCTGAAGGGCATCAAGACGCCGTGCAGGAGAAGGTCCTGAAATGAAGTCTGCATTTTGTTTTGCAAACAGTGGGAGGCCACCAAAAAGACTCCCGCTGAACCGCAGAGATCCAATGTGTGTTTGCAGAACACAGTTTTTGTGTGCCTGCAGAATGCTGTTCTTGCTACCAAATGGGGAAGGCCCTGCAGAGAGACACGTGTCCCCAGGCAGAACAAGAACAACACACAGGAAACCATCAAAGGAAACTGGGGAAAGGGTGGCAGAAAGAGGGCTACATGCTCAGATGGGAATCCTGTTTTCTTTGACTCACAAAAGATATTTCAGACTGGCATAAATAAAAGTTGTCAAGAGCTTTATTTTGGTTCTGGTGCGAGTTTCAGGGGCTGCATCTGGTGCCCGCCTTCTGGCTGGGGGAGTCCTGAGGTGACCAGAGAGGAAAGGGTGTGGAGATGCTATGCTTAGAGGACAGCATGCTTCCTGCCTAAAGACTGGCAGGGAGCCCACAGAAACCTAGCCAAAGTGGCTTTTACAGCAGACCTGCCCTCTAGATAGATACCTGTTAACCTATTGTGATGGTCAATATTGATTGTGAACTTAACAGTGCTGGATCACAGACCCTTTAGCTGCCTTTCTCTCTCCCGGAAATCAGACCAGAAGTTCTCTCCCTCCTACTTGTGAGCAAACCCAGCCCACTCCCCCGCCCCATCCCTAAACCAAGAACAACCTTGAATTACTTTTACCATAGTCTTCTGACTTTTGGCACATAGCCCAGGCCAGGCTAAATCATATACCATGGAGCTGGCCTGCTCTACCACCCAGAAATCTATGCATCAGAAACCCTCTGTGTTCTCTGGTTTTGAAGGGAACCCTTCAAGGCACATTCATGGTTGTCCATCTTCCTGAGGCTCTCTCCCCTAATAAAGCACATTCTGTAGAGTAATTTCATATCAATTCCTTTTCACAATGGTACAGTGATTTCAAGAACCTAGAATCACCTATGAGACCAGACTCTGGCCATACCTGTGAGGGACTACCTAGATTAGGTTAATTGAAGTGAGGAGATACGCCCACTGTGGGTGGTACCATTTCATGGGTTGGAGTCATTAACCGAATAAAATGGGGCAAACAGACTGACTGAGCATAGGCATTCATCTCCCTCTGCTTCCTGACTGTGGATGCAATGTTACCAGCTCCTGTTGCCATGACTTCTCCACATGATGGACTGTACCCTGAAACTACGAACCAAAATAAGCCCTTCCTTCCTGAAGTTGCCATTGTCAGGATATGTTGTCATAGCAACAAGACAAGTAGCTAATACACAGGTAACTAATGCATGCTTGGATCCATCAATCCACTCAGGAGGAAAGAACCCTAATTGCCTTTTAACTGTCTTACCTCTTGTCATCTCGTAGTGGGGATGGAATTTCAACACAAGCTCTGAAGAGGCCAACCACTGAAATCACAGCAGAGGGAGACACAGGCATCACTGCCTCGCCTCAGAAGGTCTGAATATGTGAGTTCAGTACATGTCACATAGTCCTCCCATTGGTGGTAATGGATCAGAATTCCACTTAGAAAGTTTAGGTAATGCACTGAATCTCGTGAGCTGTTTTTCATATAATTATTATTAGCTTCTTTACAGAAATGGCAAATTATATTTCATGATTAGTAGGGAGAATGAAGGCAAACTAAAACGAAGCAGCTTGTTTAAGGATTTAAAAAAGCACTGGCGCCTCAGTTAAATCTTAGCATTCTCTAACTGCCAACCCAGTATTCAGCTCTGTGGGTCCTACAACAGAGATGAGCTGCCTGCATTTGATGTGATTGTATTCATTCCCCCTATGAGAAATTGCCTAAGCAGTAACAACCATTTGTGAAAATGTAACATTGGATTGGGTCACTGGCTAACCGCAACATCTCTGAGGACCACTAGGGGGCAGATAATATCCCATGAAAACTTGCCGGTGTCCTGGTACCTGGTGCCTTTCTCTGGGATGCTCCTTTTTTGGTTTTCCTTGTTTATGACTTGTGTCTTCTTGTGTCCTTCTTAGTTTGTGCTACATGTATTAACTTTTTAGATTTAGTTATTTGATAGTTTTGTATAATTACTTTCTGTCATTTTCTCCCCATAATTCCTTGCCTCATTCCCTCTCCTCAGAGTGAGACTCTTCCCAACAAGTTCCTCTCTGCACGTTACTGATAAATTCATGACCAAACAGTTTAAGGGAACAAGGGGTTTTATTCTCTCTTACAATTGTCCAATTACAGTCTTAGTCCAGCTTTGCAAGAGAGTTCACAGCACCAGGAGTCAAGGAAACTGGCCACAGTATATCCACAGGACTGCTGAGAGAGCAACAGTCCTTATTTGCCAGACAGCATGTCTTGCCGACTATACTGAAGAATGACAGCTCGCTCCATCTTACTCACCTGTTCAAGGCTTAGTCCCACCCATCATGGGCTGGGCCTTCCCTACCCAGCAGACAAGATTCTACAGGCTTGATCAGGGCTCAACTCAACTCAATCTCAAGCCTTCAACTGTCAGGTTGACAACTGTCAAGATGTCACCCCTCCTACTTTAACGTCCTTCTTGTGTGAGTGACTCATTGCGTCCAACAAGGGATGCCTGCACCAGCATGTGCCCGGGTACCTGCTACATTGTAGGCAGTGTTTCAGGGCAGCACCAACCGAAGCAGGTGGGTCCCCTTCCTCCGGCCAGCATAACATCAATATTCACTCAAGAGGGGGGAGTTGCCAGGGGCTCTTCCCTCATCTACTTTTTCAAAAAAAATAATTTTTTGCATGTGTCTCTTGGGTGCCTCAAAGGGCACTGTGTGTGCCTATGGAGGTCTAAAGGTGACTTCTGGAATCACCCTCGATTGCTTCTACTTCCTATTTGCTTTGCTCTGGAGTTTCCCAGGCTCTGCTTTCTAGGACCAGAAGTACTGGCCAAGCCATTTCTGCCTGGCATTTTAATATGGGGTCTGGGATCCAAACTTAGAACCTTCTACATTAGAAGCAGAGGCTTAACCTCTGAGCCATCTCTCCAGCCCCTTATCTACTTTTTAATCCTTCTCTTTTCTATGCCCACACCTAAACCAGCCATAACATAAAGCTTATTTTGAATACTGTGCTATGTGCTGAATTGTTCCTAGTTTTGAGTTCAACTCTTAAAGGAAGTGCAACTGAACCACATCATTCTCCTCTTTCCTTTCTGCATTTTCATGTGCTTGATTTTTACTTTCTGTGGCCACCAATTGCCTTCTCCATTTCAGCTGAGTGGTCTTCAACAGGAAAAGGAAGTGGGATTGAACCCCAGGGCCAATAACACAGATACTAACAAACGAAAGCACATCTGGTTACTGATCAGTTTCAAGAGCAGAGGAAGCTTCAGGAGGCCTTAGAACCTGCATCCTGACTCAGGGTGAGTCAGACAACATTCAAACAAGCACCCCAATAACAGAAAGGATGGCGATTATTATAAGAATGATTCAATCTGATAGAAGCACAAGTGCTGAAGAAAACTTGGTTACTTGGGAGAAATACTTGAAGCCCATTATCATTATTATTATTATTATTGCTGTTGTTTTGTAGTATCAGCATTTGAACCCACGGCTTCTTACATACCAGGTGAGTACTTCACTCTTTCAGCATCTTCCTGTCAGAAGATTCTTCTAGCTTCCATTCCAGATTTTCTGCAAGTTTGAATCTGTTCTGTCCAGAGAATGAGGACCTGCAGAGGAAGCTGGTAACTCTTTTATGTTCCTGTTGACTGAGAGGCATGCATGCCCAGCTACCAGCTGTGGGTTTCGACGTCAGGGCAGCTAGGACTCAGCGCCGGCTTTCTGCAGCAAACAGAATGGTTTGCTTCCGCACTAGATGCAGCCACTTAGGCTAATTCAAGGAGAAGGAAGCAGTTCCATTCATCACGAATGTAAATTACCCTAATAGAGCAGTTAAGAGCAGAATGCTTTCTAGGTAGCTTACAGGAAGGGACCTCCTACTCCTGGATGCCATAATAGAAAACCGCGGCAGTCAGCTCCATGTGGGAAGCATCAGCATCCCTCTGAGCACCTCCTCGGCCTTAGCGCTGGCTGCCAGGAAACCAGCCCCTCTTAGCGATCTGTTCAATATTATTTCAGTTTGTGTGTTTCTCTTGTAAGCTGCTGAAAAATTGGGCTCGCTCTTCCTTAACCTCATGCAGATAGCAAATGACATGTAAGTATCCAATAACTATCCAAAACTTTTCAGATGTTCAGCCCAAGTCTCTAATTCTGGACCACTGGAGTGAGTCTCTCCCCCCCCCCCACTAACCTGCTTTCACTCAAGTGATAATTCCAGAACACTCTCTCCATGCCTTCTCCTGCATGCTTTCTGCCCATCCTCCTCTGCTCCTAGATAAGTGAAAGTACCTAGTTCTCTGCATTTGTAAGTATCTAAGAGGACTGTTTCATGTTGTCACTTGAGAAGTGCACTTTAAAAAGATTAAGTTAAAATGTACATATTTTGAATGAGCAGTGCATATATGTGTTTTAAACTCTACAAACAAATGTATACAAGTGAAACATTCCTTCCTGCTGACTGATTTACAACACAGAGCTACTCTTTGAGCTGCACTTCAGATACCCTCATCAGCAACCCTGGATCTAAGGTTCTGTACACAGCTTTATATTTGTAATGTTGGATTCTTTTTTCCTATGAAAGCATGCCCTCTATTGTGTGAGCTTTAGTGCCTGTGGAACTTGATTCTACTCTTACCCCTGCCGCCTAGACACCCTAATCCTTTCAGGTAGCAACCCAGTATAATTTGTTTGAGTATTTTTCCAGATATATTTCATGCATTTAAATGAAAGCATATTTTCCTCTCTTCCCTTTTCCTTTCTTTGAGAAAGACTTCCTTCCCTATTGTGGGGTTCCCTAACCTGCATGCTTTACTTGCAATCCTGATAGGTGTACCAGAGTAGGATCAGCAGGAATCGAATCAGGCTAGGTCAAGAGGGGATCCTGGAAAAGTCAAAACCAAATCAAGTTTATTATGGAATCTAACCCCTTATATGCCATGATGTCTGTACATCGCTCAGCGTGATGGTGTCAATAGTGGCAGACAGGCTACAGGTGCAAGGTTGACAATAAGTGGGACCACCACCAACAATACAGCCCTGCCAATCCTTAAACATGTTAATAGGCCCTAGTGACCCCATTCATTGTGGGGAAAGAACAGGCTCTTAATAGGTCAAGAACATGGAGATACAATTACAATGATAAAGCTTCGTGCCCATGCTTTAGACGTGCTAATTAATGTCTAGAAGGCTTCCAACGAACAGGAAGACATAGATAAAAAAACACCTGCCCTAAACCCCATTTCGAGACAAGATCCATCCCTGCCCTTTGCGGGTAAGTCAATAGGAGTCAACCAACAACTATGCTAATGTAAGAGACACACTGCCACTGAGACTGAGAGGAATGCCCTTGGCATCCATCTTCAAGAAATGGAGATCGCAAGCTTGAGTGTTCCCTACACACTATATAGCAGGCTGGTCTCTAACCCACTATGTAGCTCGGGCTCTATCCATTACATAACTCAGGCTGGTCTCGATCTCTCAATCCAACTGCCTTGGCTGCCTTAGTTGCCTCCTGCAGAAATCACAGGTACACACCACTGTGCCTAACTCTCCCTTCCTTTTTATAGCACTATGTTGCAATACTGCTTTGAACTTTTTTCTCTGCATTGTTCTTAAAGCAATTTGACTTCTACATATTTTGTTTCCCCCACTGATAATAAAGAAATAATTGTAATTCTCCCTAAATGAAATAATGCAAAAACACCTTGCCCCATTCCTGGACTTACAGGAAGTAATCAAAAAGGGTAAGTTATTATTCTATTGTTATGCTACCAAACTATAATGATGAGCACAGTGTGGTGTGGACCACACTGACCAAGGAACACAGAGGACAAGAAGCTTCTGTGACTCAGTCTTCACTGTTTGTGTGCAAGAAGCTGAGGCAAATGTGTGGAAAATTCCACTGCAAAGAAAAACACTGTCTCAAGGAGCAAACAGTCTAGGTGAAAACAGATGGCCATGCCATAAACACAATATAAGTTCTGAGTGTGGCATCTTGCACCTGTAACCACAGATTTGGGAACAGGAAGCAGGAGATTAGAGTTTAAGGAAAGCCTCAGCTATATGGTAAATTTGTGGCTAGCCTGGACTACATAAGAATCTCTTTTAGAACATGTTGCAGTTTGCCAACCATCAAATGGCTTAAGGGAAAAAGGGGTTTATTTTCTTATGATTATCCAGTTACAGTTCTCAGTCCAGCTTGACAGGAGAGCTCACACAACACCATGGCTGAGGGAACTGGCCAACCATCACCACATAACGGCTGAGAGAGGGACGATCCTTACTTGCCAGACTAGCATGTCTGGCCAAGTGTACATAAGGATGCCCACTCTCTCAACCATCTCTCTGTATGTTATTCCTGGGCCTAATCCCACCCACCTGGGCCTTCCCCATTAGCCAGACAATCTCCTGCAGATTTGCTCTGGGCTTAACCCAACCACTAATTTTCTACAAATGTGCCCAGAGCTCAAACCCTCAACTGTCAAGTTGACACCTGTGCATAACTATGACAGAACACTAACTATACAGCTAGAGAGATGGCTCCGTGGAAAAAGCACCTCCCACCCAGCAGCACCCATGTAAAGGTCAGATGGGTGTGGCAGCCTGCCTGTAATCCCAGCATTTGGGAGGCAGAGACAGGAGATTCTTGGGGCAAGCTGGCTAGCTAAAAAGTGGAATCCATGAGCTTCAGGTTCAGCAAGAGACCCTCCTCTGAAAAATAAAAAGTAATGAGCAATCAAGAGAGACAGTGGACATTAACCTCTAGCCTCACGTGCACACTCATGAACGTATGCACACATGCATGCACCACACACATGCAAACATGCACCCACACATAAATAAAAAAATAAATAAAAACACAATGAGAAAAGAATGATAGAAAATTGCTATGGGGATTTAGTATGAAGTGCTGATGGTGAGAGTACCAGGAGTGTGGAAGAAGAAAGTTAGGTGATGAAGTGGCATATGGACTGGTCTTTAAAATGATAAAAGGAATTTGATACACAAAATAATAGAAATGATGGTAGTTATTATAAGAATGATTCAAGATTCAACAGAAGCACAGCTGCTGAGGAAAACTTGGTTAACTGAATGAAATAATATTTAAACCAGTTCATTATTATTATTGTTATTTAGTATATTAAAATTTGAACCCAGGACCTCATATATACTGGGTGAGTAGTCTATTCTTGGGCTACACCCTTATCCTGAGAGTTTAATATTTATCAGAAATTGATAGGCCACCAGGATGTTTTCCTATAGATATGATTTTTGGGATTCTTTCAATAAACTGATGAAGTGAGGGAGAGCTAAAAGTCCCTGTTCAGATTCCTGTGTGCTCTGAAGAGATTTGGAATCTCTACTAGCTACAAAGGGAAAGAAGCAGCGTCCACAGTAACTAGCTAACACCTTCTTCACTAGCACTTTATCAATATCATGTCCTAATTATGTTTGAGACTTGAAAACATGCCTCAGTGCAATCATTTCTGCAAAAGAGATTTTAGTCACAGGAGCTGAATAATCACAATTGTTCAGAGGAAATGGGGAGCCTGTCATATCATGTCATTTGATTGTAAGAGCAGACATTGATGGTACAATGCTTGCAGCAATGAACCCCCAATATGTCTCCCACCACTGGCCTATACATTAAGTGCATATACATTAAGGTATATGACATATGCAACATGTTCAGAAAGCGTTTGATCGCTCCCAAAGCCCATATGGGGCTGCAGAGGAATTGAGTGCAAAGCTGTGTGTTGGATAAAATGGAGCTAAAATCTTGATCTGGCTTTTTAAGCCCATAGCCGTATCAGCTTCTACCCAAACTCAGGCTCTAGAGAAGAGTCAGTTCTCCCAAGGCCCTGTCACTGGATAGAACTCATCTCAGACCTACAGGGGGAAGGAGCCACTAAAGCCAGGTCCACCCTGGCAGCACAGGGTGGCCATCTTCTGACCATCTGGCACCTCTTTATTCAACTCCTCCTCTCGGTCTAGATTTCCTTGGGCCCCCAGCCTCACACTAGCAGCGTGTGCTGCTTGTGTGATCAGCATGTCATTTAGGGGAAAGCCTTTTAATTAAGAGGAGAGTACAAATTATTAAATCAGAGTCATTTATTACCCTGCCATCTGGTCAGGACTCTTTCTGCATCCTACTCTCCTTTTCCAGTCCTTCAAGGCATGGAAAATGACCCAAGGGACAGAAACAGAGGAGGTACAAGGTACGGCCTGTCTGAACATGGGACGGTCCATCCGACTCTCGCTGGAAGCAGAGTGAGGATTCTAGGATGACTTTTGGAAGTCCTCCATATACTGAAGAAGTGGAGACCATTTCCATACCTGGGAGCTTGGGGGTGATCATGACTGGGTGAAAGCTGGAGGATGCCTGTCACCATCACTGGCTTAGTGGAAGAGTCTGAGAAATGGAAGCTGAATCTGAAAACTGAAAGTGAGAATTTTTGCTTTGGATGATGGTGGCAGTGACACTTGAGCAAGGCCACTGGATAGCCCCCCTTCTAAGCCCCCATCTGGTCTTCATTTTCCTGTGACCCACAGGAACCTTCCTTTGGTCCCTTCCCACCAATGCCAGAGATGTTTAGGAAGCCCTTCATCACCTCTTGGCCCCACTCTGAGCAAACCCGGATGTTGGGACATAACTCTGGATGTCTGGTTTGAGCATGATGGAACAAGGCACAGACAGTAGGAAGAGGTTAGAGAGTCCAACTCTATGATGCATCTCAGTAGGGAAAGCCCAGGGAGAGCCACTCTGAATGACAGAGTGAAATAGTCAGATGCTATTTCCTAAAAGTAAAATCACCACGAATGTGACAGCTACAAATAAAACTAATGCAGGCATATTGGAGACTTAATTACTGTGAGCAATGAGGCTGTCAGGGATGGAATTTCCCAGAACAGTGAACAGTGAAGAGCTGAAAGAGAGGTTGGGGAGATGGCTCAAGTGTTAAAGTCTTTGTGTCACAAACAGAAGGACCTGAGTTCAGATCCCAAGGTCCTATCTAAAAATGCTGGGTGGAAATGGCAAAGGCCTGTAACTCTGGTCCTGGAAGGCAGAGCCTGGGAAACCCCAGAGCAAAGCAATAAGGTTGAACATCAATCCAAAATGATTCCTAATATCACCCATGGGCTTCATAGGCACATCCACTCAAGTGTCCTCTTGTACATACAGATGCATACACATACATGCACACAATAAATAAATAAGAACCGGATGAAACATCTTACTAAAAACAGTCTTGTTAGTTACTTAGCACATAATAAAATTTCCATTTAAAAAAGTCCTGATTGCATATGAAGTTCAAAGTACATTCTAAAGTTCAGACGAAATGCTTTTCATCTCTGCAAGTATCTACTGGGACATTTGAGAGAGGGAGAGAAAGAGAGGAAGGGGGGAAGGAAGAGAGAGAGAGAGGTTTCGCACACAGTTTGGAGATCCAAGAGCATAGGGCCAGTGTTATCTTCTGCTAAGGTTCTCAAGGCGAATAATATCACAAGCTAGGAGTAACAAAGTATCTGATGCAACTCCTTGCTGCAACAAAGTATCTGACAAAGGAAGTTAAGGAAGGGTTTGCTTTAGTTTAAGATTCCAGGATGCACAGTCCATCAGGAAGCAGAGAGCAATGGATTCTTGTGCTGAGCTGCCTTTCTCTTTTTGATTCAATCTAGGATCCCAGCCCATGTGTCTTTGTTACTCTCCAGTTGCAGGTATGAATATATAACCCAAGTACAAAGTATCATTCAGGCTCATGGTTTCAGGTGACAGTTTGTTACACAGAAGAGTTATAGCGGCAGCAGAAACAGATTCAGCTTCCATTTCTCAGACTCTTCCACTAAGCCAGTGATGGTGACAGGCATCCCCCAGCTTTCACCCAGTCATGATCACCCCCAAGCTCCCAGGAACAAAGCACACCATATCCACATGAAAAGCTGAGAGAAGGGCTGGAGAGGTGGCTCAGGGGTTGAGCCTCTGCTGCCTTGGAGGCAGAAGATCCTGAGTTCGGATCCTAGAAGCCACTTATAGACGCCCGGTGGAAGTGGGGGGGGGCCTGCGTTTCTGGTCCTGGTAGGGCGGAGCTTATGAATCCCGGGGCAGAGTAAACGAGGAGGAGGTGGAGGCGAGGCGTCCATGGTGGTTCCCGAATTTGCCCGTGGTTCTACACACACACACATACATACACACATGCACACACACATGCATGTACAATTGAATAAATAATAATTTAAAAAAATTTAAAAAAGAAAAGCTGAGAGAAGAGCATACTTTCCAGCTCACCAGTCTGCCAAAGCCAACTTGCTCTTTGTCCAATTTACCCACCAGCACCATGGACTGAGCTTTCTCATAACATTTAAATAATCTTCTCTAGGCTTGCTGAGAAGCCTGCTTTCACTAAATAATTTTTTTGTAGGTGTGCCTGAAGGTTCAGTGAAATTTGTTTCCATGGTAATTCTAAATCCCGTTAATTGCGAATTAACATTAACTATACAGGGGAAGAAACAGACAGACACAGACAGAGGGCAATTTCATGTAGTAAGAGAGGAAATAAGAGAAAAAGCCTAGAAAACAGAACTTACTTCGTAATGATCTATTCTCCCCTCCCCCCCAGCAATTAAACCAAACCTATGAAAACAAACCCACTCCTGAGAAGGAAACCATGTCAGCTGAGCCTGGAGTTCCAGCCATTTACATCACAGCAGACATGTGAATGAAACCACCCTGACTTCTCATCCCAGCCTACAGTATCAGCAGGTAACCTCTAACAGCACTAAATGGAGCAATCAGCAGGCTGAGCCCAGTACAACTCTTGACCCGTAAATTCATGGAGATAGAACGTACGTGATTGTTGGTATAATCTGCTGAATTTTAGAGCAGTTTGTTAAATGACAACAAATAGCTGGATCATTACCTCTTACCTGGTATGTTATAGTAGAATCGTAATACTTTGTGAGATGCAGAAAATAGCACTACAGCTTCAGGGAAAGGGACATCTAAGAGCTTCAGCCAGCAGATTCTCGCCAGCTGGTAATGACTAATGCTATTAAATCCAACAGGGTTTATGACTGACATGTACTTTGAGGCAGGAAAAGAAAGGCAAATCAACTTCAACTCCAACATATTTTGAGATAAGAGCTTTGTTTTCCCAATGACATTTTTAATGCACCATACATAGAACTAAGCCATTAACATTGTTGCAGTTGCTCTTCTGTTGCTGAGATAATACTCTGACCCAAGCGGTTTAAGGTAGGAAGGATTTATTATTTGTCTTATGGTTCCAGAGTGGATACAATTCATCATGATGGGAAGCCTATGGTGACAGGCATAGTGGCAGAAGCAGGAGGCTGGTTTATATTATAGCATTCATCAGGAGGGAGGGAAGGAAGGAGGGAGAGAGAAAGAGAGAGACAGGAAGGAAGGAAGGAAGGAAGGAAGGAAGGAAGGAAGGGAGAGAGGGAGGGAGGGAGGAAGGAAGGAAGGAAGGAAGGAAGGAAGGAAGGAAGGGAGAGAGGGAGGGAGGGAGGAAGGGAGGGAGGAAGGGAGGGAAGAGGGAGAGTGAGAGGGAGGGAGGGAGGAGGGAGAGAAGGGACAGAGGAGGGAGGGAAGGAAGGGAGGAAGGAAGGAAGGAGGGAAAGAGGGAGGAAGGAAGGAAGGAAGGAGGGAAGGAGGGAGGAAGGAAGGAAGGAAGGAGGGAAGGAGGGAGGGAGGGAGGAGAGGAGAGGAGGGAGGGAGGAGAGAGGGAGGGAGGGAGAAGAGGAAAGGAAGGAGGGAGGGAGGGGGGAAGGGAGGAAGGAAGGAGAGGGAGGGAGGGAGAGAGAGAAGGAAGGAAGGGCGGGAGGGAGGGACGGGAAGGAGGAGGACGGGGGGCAGGAAAGAAAGGGAGGAAGGAAGGGAGGAGGAAGGAAGGAAGGAGGAGAGGAGGAAGGAAGAAGGGGGAAGGAAAAGCAAAGAACGAAAAGAAAAAAAGAAAAAGGAAAAAAAGAAAGCGAAATAAGAAAAAAGAGAAAGAAAGAAAAAGAAAAGAAAAGAAAGAAAGAAAAAGAAAGGAAGGAAGAAAGAAAGAAAAAAGAGGAGAAGGAGGAGGAGGAAGATGAAGAGTAAGAAGAAGAACAGGAAGAAGAAACTGAGGCTAGGTTACCCATCCTCAAGGGCCACTCCCATGCTTTCTCCAGCAAGTAAGTGGACTTCCTAAACCTTTCCTAACAGTGCCACCAGCTTGGGGTTCAAGCCTTCAACACAGCAAATCTTTAGGAGACATTTTTAGATTCAAGCTGTAGCAGCTTTTGAATAAGGGTATTGCTCCAAAATCAATTGCAAAAAGCGCCACCTTGACCAGCGACACCTCTGACATCTCCACCCCACCAGGCCCCTCCGTAAGAGAAGTATCTGCAAGTCTGAGAAACACGCATGTGGATCTTGAACCTTATGAACCTCCCATTCCTAAAGCCCAGTCACGGGCTTGGCAGCACCAGCATTGCACAGTACAATTATCCTTCTGAGCCCAGGACTCAAAGGCCTGTGCCTCCCAACACAGGGGAAAGTCACTTAAGATCCCTGAAGGGAGGGGGGTCAGAGATGAGGTATAATTCGCTTCTGTCCCCAGGCTCAGTGTAATGTGGTGGGGTGGGATGGGGGACACTCTGGACATATTTGATGTGTAGGAGAAAAGGACCTCAAATCACTGTGACCTAATAGAGACCTCTGCCCTCTGAGACCTCATACCATTCTAGAGAGCTTCCTAGAAGCTTCCTGACACATCTGGAATAAAGCTCATGAGGTTACCCTCGCTCCATTCTATCCCCAGCGGCTACCCCATCCTCTGATCCTCACGACAGCACCGCTGGCCGCAGCTGCCCCACAATTGCCACTGTGTGTGTTTTGCTGGCTCCAGGAAGGGGACGCTGCTCTGCTGCTTGGTCCCAGCAGGTGTCACTCTCTTTGCTCGGCCACTGTACTTGCCCAGTTGTACATGGCAAAGATTCTTTTCTCTCATTGAGGTATTAATGGAAGGAAATTACAAAATCTAAGAATACCGACACCATTGCCCCATATCAAGTTCCTGCTTAGGATCTGATTCCATGCCAGCTCCCAGGCTACCTATGCTGCACAAAAGAGAGCCCTCCTGGTTCCCCCAATGAGCATTGAAGTCAGATATAACCAAGGTCTCTCCTGGTCTTGGGGTGCCAGCTGAAGAGGTGACCTACACATCCTCTTATATTTTTGAACCAGCATCAAATTAAATCCTGATAGGGTGATTGACAATGAGAGTATCTATTTGCTTCGAAGGCAAGCCCTCCTGCTGCCTTTCACCACAGAGGCTGGCTCAGATATACTAATCATTGAATGGCTTGACATTAATCAGTCTCTTTGATTGTGTTCTGCAGTTTTATCTGCATGCAAATTGTTAATGAGTGAATGAATGAATGAATGAATGAGTGATCTGGACAAAATCAAGGTTCTCACCCTGGCCCAAATCAATAGTGTCTACTTCAATATTCATACAGTTTCTCCTTCTCACCAGAGCTTACAAATTCTTAGCGCAGTTCCCAACCTAATCAACACTCTCTTCCCATCCTCTGGTCATTGTCAAGTCTCCTTATGTGCAATCATTAATCACTCTGCTGCCTGGCAGACCTTTTCTGTCAGCAACTGCTCCCTCTGACCTATGCTGTCCATCTGTCTTCTTTACTCCAGCTTCTGACAACAGATCTTAGAGCTCACACCTATCAGAATGTGGTGGACACAACTAATCAACCCTCCCCCATGCTCCTCACTATTTTATCCCTTTTCTTTGTGGATGTGCATGAGTGTGTGTGTGTGTGTGTGTCTGCATGTGTACAAAAGGGCACTTGAGTATTTGTGCCTGTGGAGACCCAAGAATGACAATGGTAATCATCCTGGGTTATTCTGTATCCTTATTGCTTTGCTTTGGAGTTTCCCAGGTTCCATCTTCCAGGGCCAGAATTGCAGGTCATGACCCCCCCACACACACACACCTCCAGCACTTTTAAAATGAGATTTGGGGATCTGAACTCAGGTTCTTTTGTTTATGAGGTAGCAGCTTTAACCTCTGAGTCATCTCTCCAGTCTTCATTCCTCTACTTACTAACAGCATGCAAAGACCAGACAAATCTGGTAGAGCACTCTCACGCCTATTGTCATATGCCTTGGACCCAGATTCTCACTAGGGAAGAGGCCAAACCTAAATGGAACTATTCTGGAGAGACAGAATCTGGTGCTTTTCTCACAGATTAACCACCTTATTGTCTTTGAAGCATGCTACCTAATTTCCTCAAGCCCCTGGTCATAGGGCCTGACTGAATTGAGTGACTGGTATCTCAGTAGGAAGCAGAATTGTAAAGCAGGCCGCTCTTATCTGCCCTGAGCTCCCAGCAGTATTAGCTTTTTGTACTAAAAGGGACACACTCACGGGCCTCCCTTCCACTCCCAGGAAACCTGCTTTAATGGTGACCTGCTGGGAAGCATGCCCCATCCTTTGTCATCTAAGACCTTAGCAACTCAACTGGCAGGAATTGCAGGCCTGATAAGAAAGGAGGGTGGCCCAGGCAGGCGGGTAGTAGAGATATTTTTAGGTAGGCAGAGCCTCAGAGAACCCATCAAACCACAGAAGCCCGCCCCCTCACCTATGTGCCAGGTTTAAATTTGGACTGAATTTTGAGCGGCACAAAAGAAGCTGTGCCTTCTGCCACTGGGAGGAGGCCTGTTCTCCTTCCGTGCTGTCTTTGGCTATTCTGTCCCTTTGGCAACTGATGGATCGGACTTAACCTGAAGGGGAGCAGGATAATGGGCAACCCCTCAGAAGAGGGTGACGGTCCTGCTCATCCAGGCCCTTCCCAAGTTGCAGACATAACTACTCCAAGAAGATTTTTTTTAATTAAAATTTTTTTAACTTATTCTTTGTCAATTTCATAACTGTATACAATATATTTGATCGTATCTACTCACTTTCCCTCATTTGCCCCTCAAACATACACATTTCTCTTCCCACCTTCATGACCTCAACACATTATCTTTTGATAATCCACTTAGTTTTTGTCATCTGTGCTGCTCTCATGTTCATGGGTGTAGGGCTGTCCATTGGAACATGGGTAACATGCCAGTGGTCACACTCCACAATAAAAATGACTCTCTCTCCCCCAGCAGCCATCAACTGCCACTACCTCCTCAGTTTGGGGGTGAGGTTTTTCATGAGCTCCCCCTCCCCATTCCAGGAAGATGGTAAAGTTTATGTTTACAATCTGAGTGCCGCAACCTGGTGAGATCTAGATGCTTTGATAGCAACTTGAAACACTTCTGGAAAACAAAGGCAGTTCTTCGGTGACTACATGGACCATTCAGAAAATGGGACCGGAGGGCTGGAGAAGATGGCTCAGGGGCTAGAGCCTCTGCCTTGAAAGCAGAAGGACCTGAGTTCAGATTTCACATGCCATGCAAAAATACCAAGTGGAAATGGTGGTGGACTGTACTTCTGGTCCTGGAAGACGGAGCTTGGGAAACCCCAAAGCTAAGCAAAAAGAGCAATCCAGGGTGACTCCCAGTGTCATCCTTGGACCTCTACAGGCATAGACGATTAAGTGTCCTTGGCACACACACACACACACACACACACCCCTATACACAAACAAATGAACAAACAAACAAACAAACAAACAAAAGAAATAGCCTGGCAGGAACAGAACATCCAGGAAATGTGTTTTCTGACCCTGACTCTGCCATTTAGTCACTGTATGGCTTTAGAAGACACTCCCCTTCCTCTGGAAGACACTTCCTCTGGAAGAAAGGCTGTGAGGTGACACTGTAAGCTTACACAGCCATGGCAGAGAATACTGACTCTGGGCCTACGCAGAACTGACCAGATGATTGACAGTCATCCATGGGGGAGGACTCATGGGGCACTACCATTTGCTACTGAACAGAGTCGGGAAGAGAGGGAGGCCTAGTACCCAACTGTACACCACTGATGAACCGACCAGACTCCAATACAGAGGTCGAACCCAGAGTCAGACAGATGGTGGGACACAAAACAAAGCAAAAGTCATGAAATATGGGAAAGCGATTCATATAGAAGAAAGGGGAGTGGCAGAGGTAGGAAAAAGATGGGGGAAGGAATCAGAATGTATTATATGCTTGCATGAAATTGAACAAAAAAAGAAAGAAATCACTACCCCTTTGTGACTTTCACTTTCCTTATCTGTTAAATGAGAAACTTGGATAGGATATATCTGAATGTCTTTTAATCCTTTTTGAATGCAATATGATTTAGCATAAATATCTGTAAGGAATAACTGTGTGTGTGTGTATACAAGAGAGTCATATGCTTGCTTTCATTTTATTAATATTCTAGACAGGAGTATTTTGTTGTATTTGAGAAAGATGGGCATAGGTTTGAGGAGTGCTTCATCACACTTTGCTGAGGTAGATGCAGCCAAAGGATTCAGATTAACCTAACTGGACTGACACGCTAAGCACTCTGTCTCCTGCTGGCTCTGAAATGACTTCCTCATGCTGGGACTGTGTTCCTAGTCCAGCTGGATCAGTTGGATCACATTTTGTTTGTTGTATTTCAGAAGCCACAACTCCAACAGACTAAAGCCAAATTAAGAAAATATATTGTTCCAAATATGCAAACCAACCACCATGGCAAAGGTTTGCTTCTCTTTCCTCAGCCCTGCAACCACTATGTTTTCTTAACTCTTACATACAAGCTTCCTTTGTGACTGAAAGACACTCCCAGGGCTATGTATGTCCACGGTGAAGTCTATGTCAGCTGGAAAAAAAGCCGACTTGCAAATGACAGAAAATATGATTCAGAGTGACTTGATAAGATTTTATTTTTCACATCACAACATAGAAAGTTAAAGGTGGAACAAGATCCAAGATGGTTGACCAAATGCTTCAGCCATGTCTTCAGCTTGTAATGAGTTTTTCCACCCCTTCCTTGCCACTGTCAGCTCTTTTTCATGGTAGTCGGAAGACAATGGTAGTTGAAATTCCAAAGGGCATTTCCAGACACTGGAATGTACCGCTGGGAAAGAAGTGAAAAAGGGTAATATTTCCCAGAGTCTTCTAGAAGGATGTCTCACACCAAATGGGATACAACTGTATTATATGCCCATTCCTCAACCTACTACTGACAATTGCAATGAAATTACTATGGTTAGCTTAGACCAGTTGTTGTTTCTTTGAACTTTATCAGGGATGAGACATTACTCCAATGGGGGCATCTGAGAATACCAAAGGTAGGCTTATAGTCACAACTGCAGAAGAGGGGTGCTACTGATATCTAGCAGACAGAGGACAGGGATACTGCTAAACATCCCACAGCACAAAGATGCTCTCCTCCAAGAACTCTCTTATCCCAAGTCAGTGATGCGGATTGAGAATCCTTGCTGGTATAGTCACCTAGGGCAGAATGACTGGTGGGGCCATAGTGTCTCTTAATCTGTGGACGAATGGTCTTTGTAGCAGCATTTCTAACAAAATCTCTTGGTTATAAAATCTACCAATATCATTGCACTACCACGTGTACCTCTGAACTGATGGTGTATAGGAAAGTGGAAGACGATGTTTGCTATAAGCTTTGGTAACATGTACCTCCAAGCCAGGCTTGGATTAACTCCACCTACAGCACATGAACTGAGGGGAGAATGGGTGACTCCAGAGAGAAACAAAAATAGTCAATGAGAGAACAGGAAGGAAAAAACAAAAGTTTGTGCTAGATTGTCATGACAGGGTACCAAGTACCTCGATCACATTCAATGCTTCATGACCCTAGGGAAGGCCAGAAACAATTGGTCCTTAGGACATGGCCCTAAATGATGGACTTAATGATAAATGCTTTTTCTGTCCTTCCAATCCTTATTGTCTAAGTAAGAGAAAGTATGTTATACTGTTTTTAATAATGATACCTACCATTTATTGTACACGTATGTCCTATGTGTAGGAGCTTATGTCCTATGTGTAGGAGCTTTTGTGCCCGGATTGAAAACAAGAGGAGAAGCAATGGGAGGTCAGTGAGACCTTCTGGGAATACCCAAGGCTGGCAACTCGGACTTCACATGCCACAGGGTGGGCAGAAGTGCTATGACTTTCATTTCTTCCATTTCAGCAGCGCTTCTCACCTTCAGTTGCTCTGGGGAAGAAAAATCAGGAACAGAGGAGAGAAAGAAATAGTTTCTAAGAATGAGCGATAGGAAGATAAGGTAGAGGTGGAGCCTTTGTGCCCAGTCTAGATGACGTCTGCCTTGGAAGCTCATCTCCATGGACCCAGAGCCACTTGAAACTGTGGCTTCAGTTGAGTTTGGCTAATAGGGATAAAAAGGACAGAGGGAAGAAAGATGGGATCCTTCATTGCTGCTTCTTCCTCATTGATTTGTCCAAGTCCTCAAAGGGCTACATCCTATTGGGGCTCTGTTAGATGGCTCCTGGAACATCAGTTCCTCTTTCTGTTTCATCAGGCCAACAAGTGGCATTAGCTCTCTTCTGGTACCTCATGGGATGGCTCAAAACTTCCCATCAGTTCCTTAATTCCTAGCACACATCTGTAAATAGTGTCTTCATTAGAAAGTCTCCTAGTTGATCTCTCATCTAGCTCCTATGTCCTGACTGATGCACAGGCAGGTGACAGGGAAAGATTGATTTGTGCTAGACTGTCATGACAGGGTACCAAGTACCTCGATCACATTCAATGCTTCATGACCTTAGGGAAGGCCAGAAACAATTGGTCCTTAGGACATGGCCCTAAATGATGGACTTAATGATAAATGCTTTTTCTGTCCTTCCAATCCTTATTGTCTAAGTAAGAGAAAGTATGTTATACTGTTTTTAATAATGATACCTACCATTTATTGTACACTTAAATAGACCAGACAATATACCAAGCCCTTTATATGTGCGATCTTATTTAATCTTCATAGCAAACCATTGTGAAGATACTATTGATGTTCCCATTTTATAAATAAGGGCAAGAAAGGACTTGCCCAAGATCAAGTAGCTTGCAAGTAGCCATAGTAACAATGCCAGTGGTCACCAGGATCCTATAGTCTCTTCTTCTTCCTGGATACATGGAAAAGTATATTTCCCATCTCTCTTTGTGATTATTTTTGTCAACGTGCTGCAGATTTCAAGTGAGAAGGTATTTCTGGGCTGACTCATTCCAGACCTGACACCTGATATTTAATCTTTGATCCCTGTGCCACAATAGTCATGGAGACTGTGCTCAATTAGAGGTGCCACAAAAGAAGAGACTCGGATTGGTAAGATCACCTGCTCCTTGGTTTAGGATACCACACTAACTTGGTGTAAAGGTAAAATAAGTTATATTGGCTTAAGAGATGGAAAACTTGGTGGTGTGTGTTATCTCCACAAAACATGACCACTCCCAGTTGAATTAGTGATAGAACTGGGGTCAAAGCCAATTCTTTCCAAACCGGTGAAGTCAGGCAAAACTGCGTTCTTTTCCCTTTTCATCAGAGGAGATTTCTTAGAAGTTATGATGTTGGAAGGATGAGAGAAGGGCACAAAAGAAAACTGAGGCCTGGGAGAATATTGTTGTTGGGGGAAGCCAGTTAGGGAAGGGTTAGGGGGTAATCATGCCTGTTTTTTCCTTTGCTTCCCAGAACAATAAAAAAATAAAGGAAATTAAAGAGCGTCATCTTTAGAAACATATTTATAGACAGGGCCTCAAGGAGTTTTACTCTTGGCCAAGGGAATTAATTGTGGCTGCTCCTCACTGAAAATAGTTTGGCAGTCCATCTCCAGGGAAGCATAAATGGGAATGCTGTCTGCTTTGGAGAAGCACCAAGCCACAGCCCTTCGGAAAACAGGGCAGAGCTTCCATTTGGGTCATTGTCTCCCTGTGTGGTTTCCTTCATTCTTGGTTTGAAGGACACTTTGTTGTTTAAGTCTGTTTATTAATCTTAGCCACCTCCTTCTTTCAGTCCTCTGACACTATCATTCTCCAACCTCAAGGACGGACAGGTACCTAAGTCTGGAAAGAACCCAGGTATAGAGCTCACGTTCCCTAAATACACTTTGTGTAATTAAACCATAAAGGTTACTAGAAAACCTGAGTTCAAAAGGATTACTTAGGACATGAAAAGGCTAAAGTCATTTGTTTTTCTTGAGTGAAAAAGATAATATCTTCTCTTGAAGAAACAAAGATTTGAAAATGATTTGCCCACATAGGCACAAACCTGTTAGTGAGAGAGGAAGACTCAGTCCTTCCTGTATATTTCAGCAGATATTCATAGGTCCCCAAACTGGGAACATTTCTGAGAGGGGTTTCTAATTAGCATAATGTTTATGCACTTATTGTCAACTATAATTACTTGTTTATTAGAACAGAGACTTCCCGTTTATTACAGTCATTGCATCTGTCAGTAAAAGATAATGTGCTTGAATTTCACAAATACATGCAAATTCTATAAACCTGGACAACCCTAGCTAGGACTAAATCTCAATGAAGATGTATAGAGAGGATCATTTTCAAGGAGATAGGAGATTTTTATTTCAGCTAACAAGAAGTTATCCTGCTCAGTAGAACTGCAAACCATCTATTGAAGGAATTTGCAGCAAGCTTTGCACTTAGCTCTGATCTGTGTTTCTCTTCAAAGCATCATGGTGTGTGTTTCTTGTTTCCATTCTCACACAGCCCTCTAGCATAAGCTTGAACAGTCCCAGTCTAGCTATGAGAAGTCTAGACAATATCTGGGATCCAGATCCAAACCCATGCTTTGTACCTTGTATACATCACCGACACCAACACCGCCATATACAACCCATATGGCCTATGTAAAATACATTGAAGGAGAACATTAGTTGTGTCAGTCTTTCCAGTGTACTTAACTGCAAGGGGAATTCCTGCAAGGGCCAATGTTGTAGTTTGCCTCGTGCTGCAAATAAATTCATGACTAAATAGCTTAAAGGGAAACAAAGGGTTCTATTTTCTCTTATGATTCTTAGTTACAGTTCCTTATCCGCTTGGCAGGAGAGCTCATATCAACACCAGAGCTGAGGGAACTGTCCACCCATATCCGCTGTTGAAAGAGGGACAATCCTCACTTGCCAGACCAACGTGTCTGGCCTAGTATACTGAAGAATGCCAACTTCCTTAACCAGTTCCCTCCGTCTTATCATTCTGCCCAAAGACTAGTCCGACCCGCCAAGGGATCAGCCTTCCCCATCAACTAGACAATCTTCTGCAGGCTTCCTCGGGGCTTAGCTCAACTAATCCTTTACAACTACGGCCAGAGTGAGAGACTTCAGTTGTCAAGATGACACCTGTTACGTAACTATGACAGCCAGGAAGTAGAGTCTTTACAACAGGAAAGAAGAGTTACATGGCACGTTAAGGTAGAGCAGCTGTTGACGAGAAGAGGTTGTGCTGTTTGCTGAGAAGGACAGTAAATGTGACTGGTCTCAAGACCAGGTTTTTATCATTCAGCCGTTGTTGATGAAGTCGGCCAAACAGGACATGAAAACTCGTTAGTTAGTTAGGCCCCTGATTACCTGTAATCATTTTCACTTTTACAAATGTTCTGGAGAGCAGAGACTCCATAAATGGCACTGAGCACTGAGTGGCCTCAGGCTGTGTCAGCACTAGGAGTCAGGGTAGCTGTGCTCATAATGGAAAGAGCTGGCTGCTACAGAGAATCATGTGCCAAGCACCATGCGAAGTGCTTTACATTAATTTTCTCATTTAATCTTTATCCAGCTCTATGAGGTTGGCTCATTTTGTTTGCAGATGATGATAAAACACAGAGAGGTTAAAGAAAATGGCCAAAGTGATACAATCATGAATTATCAAAACCAAGGTTCAGCACACCACTGCCAGAGTTCTGAGATAGGTCTCATATTCTCCTTTTCTCATTATTCTAATTTATAAGACGATGTCCTGGATTTTAACAGAAAATTTTGTCTTTTCTCTTACATTTTTACACTGAGCTATTTACTTATATGAAGTAGAGTACATGAATCTTAAGTGGATAGCTTGATGGATTTCTAACCAGTATCCATGAAATGGCTTTCTAGCTCAGTAGCTATCTAATCTGAACAGGTAAAGTGATAAATATTGCAGTAAATGCAGTTACATTTTTTCCAAACATCCATATAATATTATTTAGATCATAGTCATACAGCATGCATGGGTGTGGTAGAACATAAATTCTTGTTGTAATTTATTGGAGCCAATTCTCCATTATCTTAGCTGATGTGTGAATTCAGATGCTCAAGGTAGATAGAGTATATAAACAAAATGTGATAAGTCCTTTTTTGTGCTTGCTTGTATTCATTCTGTTTCACATCTCATGCATAGAAAAACTTTTGTGTTCTCTGCATAAGGAAAAAAGATGCTTCCCCTGAATTCCCCCAAGAGAAGAAGATATATAAATTCAAGGTTTTATTATTGTTATGTAAGAATCTAAAAATCAATAATTCTATCTGTCTGAGTATTGATCTACATGTGCACATTGGGTAGTCACTTAAAAGGGCTCTTTTAAAATGATGTTGCATTAAGTGTGTCCTTTGTTAAACTGGTGTGTGTGTGTGTATGTGTGTGACTAATATTTGTAGGATGGGGTATTATTGTACATCTGTGAGCTGGGTGAACTTGAAATAAATACAGATTACATTCTGGCTAAAGTCTACAAATACTTGTGTGTACTTCTCAAACATCTATAAGTCCAGGTATAGTCACATGATACTCAAACAGGTTGATATATTGTTAGTGGTTATGGCCTATGAAGGATTTTTCTCCATAAAGGGCAAAAGACTTCCCATCTTCGAACTTCTTGTAGAGTGTGACTACATCAGAAGAGCTCTGGGGAGCATCGACTACCTTCTTCACCCCAGACTGATTCTCTGAGCGGGAATTGCCCCCTCAGCACCCCTGAAAGCCATTCTGTTCATCACGTCCACTGCCTCCTTGCAGGCTTGTTGAATATTTAATAACTCCATTTGCCTTCCCAGGAAGGGAGCTCAGAGAGGTCCATGAGCGCAGGACATGAGCAGAAGGCTGATGCTGACACAAAGCAGTCTGGCCAGTTTCATCCCTCCAGGAGCACCCCCGAACTGGAAGCCCCAGAAGATGGTTCTAGGCTGGCATTGTAACAGGGAGAAGAGGCCATGTGGGTGTTTTTAGGCACCAGTGAGGACATTTAGAGAGGGAGAGGAAGTGGTGAGCTGGTATCAAGTGATGATGTCATGCTGTGAGCCAAAACTGAGAGGTGAGACTTATTTTTCACTCACATATAACAGCCTGGTTCACTTGTAGGTCCCCACAGTGTGTTTCATGGAATGATGAACCTAGAGACAACCAGCTTCTCTTTTGATCCCAAACAAGTATCTTACAGGCTGAGAAACAGGCCCTGTTGTAGTCAGTCTCTGAAGTCACACAGCTGAATAGCAACCAAGATGCCTGAATTCTTGTTTATCTCTGGCCCGGTCCCTGCTCAGCAACCCAAGTGATAGTCAGACAGGCACTCCACCATGGAGGGCATCTCCAGCCATCCAAATGATCTTCTGAAAGCAGAAACCTTATTACTTGGAATCCTCCACTTAGAATTAAATGCAAACTGTTGCCCTGTTAAATGACTTCACATAAGATTCTTGTGCTATACTCTGATTTCTTCCTGCATCCTTCCCCTGGTTCTGTCACCTCCAAACTTCTTTCTGTTCCCTTGGTATACCATTCCATGCCCACTTGTGCTTTCTGACTTCTCAATTGCATGCCATCAGTTCTTTCTCCCTTTCACATCTCCTTTTACATGGCTTTCCTACCCGTGCCATCTACTTTCCTCGGTTAACCAGGGTGTCATTTATTATCACATTACCCGGTTTAACTTCCATGTAGCACTTATCAGCATAGAAAATCAACCTATGTAGCTTGTCTTCTTGTCTCTTTTCCCATTAGGCTGTAAACTGTATGAGGTCGAAGACTCCATCTGTCTTGGTACTTACTGCATCCTATTCCTGGGAGTGGTGTAGGCTTCTAATGGTGAATCAGCAATCTCTATTTGATGCCTTCTCCATTTCATTGTGTTAGTTCTTGATGACAATGACTTAGAAATTCCTCTGTTCATATGCAGACATATGCAGTTCATATGTGAACTTACACAGAGGATTATGAATGTAATCTCAGCCCTGAGCTTGGTCTTCAGAGGTGGTGTTCTGAAAAGCACTGTGGACCTCACCATTGCCCCAGGCATGAGGGAAGTGCCTATTTGAAAGTCTGTACATCAACTCAGATTCTCCAAAGGGGATACCCACACAGAAATCTGAATTTTTAGCAAGGACTACAAGTGATGCTTAAGACACACTCCTAGTTCATGAGTTCAAGCTCACTGATTAAGCAGACCAAAGTACTTCTGCTACCCCCTGACTTCTCACAGTTATGCTATGCCTTGTGAATGACCAGATTCTCTGAGGTCAGAGTAGAGAGCCCCAAAACACAGACAGCACAGCCACAGTGACTGATATTAAGTGCCCTTATGTATGAGTTGTCATTGGCTATGGAACCAATTACTCTCAAGCTTGGTGTGCTAGTCTTGTTTAGAGACACTTTTCTGTTCACTAGACACTTCTTGAGAAGGATAGATTAAAATGATGGTGAGTCTAAAACAGAAAAAGGACAGGAAATTAATTCCATTTCAAATCACCCTTTGTCAGTAGATGAGTGAAAGACTTGAGTAAGGAGGAGACCAGAGATGCTGGTTAAAAATGGGGCTATAATCTAGCTCTGGAGAGAGAGAAAAAAGGAGAGAGAGAGAGAGAGAGAGAGAGAGAGAGAGCGAGAGAGAGAGAGAGAGAGAGAGAGAACTATACTTGGAGGAATGATATCTAGTGGTGGAAGACATAACCCATTCAATACAGATTTATTTGAGTATCTGCACATACACAGAACAACCACAAATCCCTGTCCCCATAAAGTTTAAATTCTAAAGGACGTGAAGAAGACCATGCAAGTATCCCCCCTTTCCTGTTTTGGACTTCTTTATCATTAATTCTTAGTCATTTGGGACTTATTCTCCAACATATTCTCAGCTTAATAAAGTGTTTCTCAAACCTTTGCTCCTTTTATATCCAAGGTGTTCAGACCTGTATATGTTCAAAATAGACCCTGGTCGACTCTGTGTGTGTGTGTGTGTGTGTGTGTGTGTGTTGGAGTTTCGAACAACTGTGATCGTTTCTTAGGCTAAGAATTCAGACTTGGCTGAGCTAGGTCCCCTGATTCAGGCAATTTATGAGCATGTTCATAAAGTTGTGGGTCTGTTCTGCCATCATCTGAAAGTTCAACTGGGAAAGGATTCACTTCCAAGTCTGCTCACCTGACAGTGGGTAGGATAGGATTCATGGCTTGTCAGATGAAGGGACTAAACTCCTTACTGACTTTTGGTGGGAGGATGGGCTCCATTTCTCACCACAGGGACCTCCCTGTAGGGAAGCTCACAACCAGTAGCTAGTTTCCCTCAAAGTGAGTAAGTGGGGAGAGCCAGAGAAGAAGAGCAAGCAAGGTGGATGTCACGGTCTTTTGAACCCTGATCTCTGAAGCAACAGTGCATCCCTTTTTGTGAATTCTGTCTATTAAAAACAACTTCCCAGGTCCAGTCACACACAAATGCATTGATGTTGGGAGGTGGGGAATCAATAGAAATTGATTCAGAAATTCCCTATCACACCCTAGACTGATATAAAAAAAGTTTTATTTATTTACTTATTTATTTAGTGTGTATGTATGTGTTTGTATGTGGGGATACTGTGTGTCCCTGTGGAGGATCAAGGGTGACTCTGGGAATCATCCTGGATTGTTTCCAACTCTTTTTTGCTTTGCTCTGCCCTCTAAGACTGGAATTGCAGGCGGCAGTCGTTTCTGCCTGGAGTTTCTATGTGGGTCCTGGGATCTGAATTCAAAACCTCTGCTTTTGAGGTTCACCTCGATAGCACAAGCACGACCATGTTCATAGCAGCACTGTTTACAATAGCAAAGTCATGGAATCAGCCCAAATGTCCAACAGTTGACGAGTGGATAAGGAAACTGTGGTACATCTATACAATGGAGTACTACTCAGCCATCAAAAATGATGAATTCCTGGAATTTGCCGGGAAATGGATGTCATTAGAAACAATTATATTAAGTGAAGTATCCCAGACCCAGAAAATTAAGTGCCGTATGTACTCCCTAATAAATGGCTCCTAGTACCAAACCCACCTAGCCCACCTAGAGACAGTAATTGCAAGGATTATGAACAGGAGGGATGAGGTAGGAGGGCCACACCAGAAAGAAGGAGAGAAGGGACCATGTTACAGCAGAGAAAATAGGCCTCCATCAAGGACTCAAATAAGTAATGAGACATCTGATTAAGTTCACAGACTTTTGTTCCTGATCATTTACTACTGAGGGGATATGATCTCACCAGAAGAGGAGGGCATATAGTCATATAGTCTGGCAGATAAAAAGTAACCATTGTGCAAATTGGTGATAGACCCCTCCCTCACTGTGGTTTCCCACTTTTATTACATCTACCTTTGAATGTGCTTTTATCGCAAGACTCTAGTTTAACAGCTTTTTGTCTCTGGCCAGGGGGTAACATACAATGCCCACCAGGATGGAGTGAAGGGCATTGCAGGAGCAGCAAAACTGCAAAAGAAAACCAACAAACCACAATCCAGAACTTCAGAGACTCTATATCAACCACCTAGAACTAGGCCAGCTTAATCTCTCCCCATCCTGAAGGTCAGGGAAATTTGCGGAAGAGGGGGCGGTAAGAGTGTAAGAGCAAAAGGATGGGAGGAGCAATGATATGTAAGTTACTCCATACAAGTTAGGGCTGAAGCAATCATAATTGGACTTTACATGCCCTGCGCATTGTCCAACACACTATTGACCCCACAAAGTCCAGCATCTGCTAAAGGCACCAAGATCCTTGGAGGCAAAGGATTGGCAGACACAGCAGTGTTCCTATACCTAAGGGGAACACGGGAAAGTGTTTAGGGAAAGGCCACTGGGTCCTTGTACGTCATCGGAGAGGAGGGCCCAGAGGAAAATCAGGCATGCACAAGAAAGGACTCTCTGGGAATTGGGGCGGGAGGCACTGGGGGATGGGAAGGGAGGGGAGTAGGGAGGAGGAGCAGGGGGTACGGGGGGAGGAGGAGGGAGGGAGGGAACTGGTGTACCCATTAAGTTTGTATGAGCTGAAATAATAATAAAAAATGTATTAAATAAAAAAACAAAAACAAAAACAAAAACAAAAAACAAAACCTCTGCTTTCAAGGCAGAGTCTTAACCCATGAGTCGTCTCTGCAGCTCTAGTCTGAATTTTTAACTATCTCTTGACATAGGATACAGTACAGCAGATAAAACAACTGTGGTGATTCCACGTGGACCTGGAAACCTAATTAAGAGCAGTGTTATATTGTCAAAGAAGCATATTTTAGAGTCATGGAGGCTTCTACTGGCCTTCCCCCTTTGGAGCCTATCAGTCACGTGGCCTTAGACTTAGTCTCTTCAAGCTAGATATGGGAAATAAAACCTATTACCTAAGGAACATTTAGGATGAAAAATCCTCATAGGTGTAATGGTCACATCTGATACCCTAGCACATGTTCTTTTTAAAATGTATTTATTTGGGGATGTGTATATGTATCAGGGGGCATTGTGAGTGCTCATGGAGGTCCAAGGGTGATTTCAGGCACCATCCTGGATTGCTCTACCTCCTCTTAACTTTGCTCTGGAGTTCTCCAGGCTCCACCTTCCAAGGCAAGAAATGTAATTCACTGCCATTTCTACCTGGTTTTTTTTTTTATGTGAACTCAGGTTCTCCTGCTTGTGAGGCAAATGCTTAACCCCTGAGCCATCTCTCTAGTCCCCCCCAAATTCATATTTCTAACAAGTAACCAGACACTTCCAAGTTTCTATAAAGAGGGAATCTGATATAGTATGGAATAGCTGTAAATAATTAACTTATTAATATCAATTCTGCAGCTACTCTTCAGGGGCTATGTATTTGAAGAAGGTTATTTCAAAAATTCAAAAATCCAATTCCTGTGAGGATTAGAATCTACATGATTTCTAGTCTTTCCTTGACACTCTCTTTGGTGTGTGATCTTAGGCCCTGAGTTCTCTAACCTTTCTGAACTCTTGGATTTATTTTATTACATCTGTGTATAATCTCCTCCATTCTTGGCACTTTCCATCTAGGCAAATAAGAAACCAGGCTGGAGAGATTGTTCAGGGGTTAAGATTCTGCCATGAAAGCAGAAGGTCTTGAGTTCAGATCCCAGGTTCCATGTGAAACATTGGTGGCCTGCCCTTCGGCTCTAGTGGGTAGAGCTCTGGGAAATCTCACAGCAAAGCAAGAAGAAGGTAGAAGCGATCAGGATGATTCCTGAAGTCACCCTTGGTCCTCCACAGGGACACACAGTGCTCTTTGATACTCTCTCTCTCTCTCTCTCTCTCTCTCTCTCTCTCTCTCTTCTCTCTTTCTCTCTTTCACACACACACACACACACACACACACACACACACACACACACACACAATGATTTAAAAAAGGAAAGAAACAGCCACTGGTCTGAGATCATTTTAGAACCTCCCTGTTGGAGAAACAAATGCAGTGGCCTCAGAATGAGTCATTCTTGAATATCTAGGTGTCCTAATATTTCTTCTTTGACTATTCCTTGGAAGTCTCAGTCCTCTACTCTTCTAATTCATATGACCCCAACATCTCTGTATGCATTGAAAGATGTTTGAAAACAACCTCCTTTAAAAGAATAAATCTATTAAGGAGCTGAGAACTTTCTGGCGTGAAATGAAAAATATTGATCGCTTCCCACCTGTTAGCAATGAAATCGCATCCAGTTAATTAACCTGCTCAACGATAAAGTTTATTTTTGCCCTTCACCTTCAGCTCCAAATCTTTAAAACCATTAAAACAAGTACCTGGTCAATGAATAAATCTTCTCACAGAATGGTATTTAGAACCTTCTAGAATCTGACTCAAGTCCACTTTTATTTCCAATTTCTTGCCTTCAAGCACTTCCCTGCTCAGTCAAATGAAGAGCTAAAGTATCCAGTGTTTCTAATACAAAGAACATGCTTCCCTTTTCAAATTCTACATCTTTTAACTCAGTTCTGATGTCTTTTCTTGAAAGAAGCTTTCCCAGACTTATGGTACCTATCTCTACTTCTTCAAGCCTCTTCCCACCTCTCCTAAGTATTGCCAAGCTGCAGGTATTGCCTCCTTACTCTGAACACTCCTAAACCGTGTTATATCTTTACAGACCTTATTTTATGCTTTGTATCATGATTATGTACATATTTATAGTACTAAACTCTTGAGAATGCAATTCCAACCAATTCATTTTTGTGTTCTCATATTTTCCAACACTCTGCCTTACCTTAGATGGCTGCTCAGTAAATTTTTTGAATGTTTAAATGGAGACCCATTGATTTAACATGTTTCTTTATGGCTGTTTTTACTCTTGAGACTCGTGATTCAACACTAACATAGAGGGAATCTAATTCAGTGAGATGTTTCTCAGGATTTACATTCTAAGCAGAATTCTTAAGCTCCTTTCTTCCTGAAGACAATACTATTGCTTTCTCCCATCTTCAGCAGCTTTCTGCTTATAGAAATCTTTTCATGTTCAGTGGAAGGGTTGGGGTGGGGAAAAGGGTGACATCTTTCTCATAGATATCACCTATTTCTGCAATTTTGAGCATAGGCTCTGAATCCATTAGGGCACATGGCTTTTCTTTTTCCTGCCCCAGTTCACTTGCACAACATGACTGGAATTAGCATTTCATGAACACCATGCTTTAAAAATCAATCTTAGATGAAGCAAGATATTCAGTCATGTATGAGAGCATTCTCATGATGTGTCCAGGCTGAAGGGGAAAAATAAAGGTCATTTGATCAGTCAGTCATCTTCCTGATCACCTACTGGACTTTGGATGTTGTGCTATGTGCTGTTCAAATAATTAAAATTGCCAGTTCATTCAAGGAGCTCTGAGTCATATGAAGGGAGATGGATGTATAATGAGATCATTTTTATAGAGAGTTATTTGTGCAATGCCAGAGGGATATACAGTATAATGCAGAGCTCAGAGGTTTTAAATAAGGTTGGTTTCTTTTTCAGCAGTGTTCAAACAGGTCTCAATAATTTCAGCATTATTTTGTAGTTAATAAAAGCATCAGACTCTTTTTCAAGTACTCACCTTGGACATGATCTCAGCATCCATATCAGGTGCTGGGCATGATTCAGCTAAGCAACCATGATGCGCTAACAAAGCTCTAGGTATAGGTCTTTGCTCCTTGGGACTCATGGAAATGAATCATTCAACGGAGGTACCAACAAAAGGGTCGTTTTCTTATGATTCACTGGGCTTAACTTCATGCCAGTGATATTTTGGTGTGGTGATTTTACATGCTACTCCGTCTACAGTATTTCCAAAGGCATTAGCATAATTAGCCCAGCTGTGTAGATGAGTCATTGGAATGTCTCCTCCAAGTCTATGACCCTCAGTGTGTGTGCGTGTGTGTGTGCGTGTGTGAGAGAGAGAGGAAGAAAGAGAGAGAGAGAGAGAAAGGAGGAGGAGAGAAAATAGACATCTACGAGGCAAGGCAAAATGCAATCCCAAGTTATAAACAGTCAAAGCCTGCAGCTGACAATAATGAGTATTTATGCAGCCCACTTTAAGTTTTCTTCTTTTTCCAGTTTTTTTTTTTCACATAGGACACTCTTATACTCATAGAAATTTCTTGAGAAGTATGGGTAGAATGACATGAGTCAGAAGAAGAAAAAAGAGGGAATTAAAATCCATTTTGAATTGCTCCTTGTCTGGCTCAGTGAACAGCTGGGATGCAGGGAGGTTGGGCTGTTGGTTGGGAGGAGGCTGTGCTATTGCTGTGGACTCGCGATTTACAACTGCAAGAAGACTGGGCTTGAAGTTACACACCCTCTGATAAATAAATCCTACATCAAGCCATCGACTTAAGCATGTGGGACCACAACAGGCACAAAAAAAGTAAATATCCTGCCCACTGGAGTGTAAATTCTACAAGAAGAAGCTGTCCAAAGCAATGCTAGCATATTTGTCTCTGTCTTCAAGGTTTGAGGCATCCTTTTTCATGAAGTCTTTAGTCCCCTTCAGGTCCTTCATTGTGGAAGTCACGAAACTTTATCTCTTCCAACGCTTGCGGACGCATACCTACTTTTAAATGTGCATGTGAGAGGGACTCTAGGAAAGAAATAGCTGCCCCAGCATACAGGCAGTGAGGGGAGTAGCCAGAGCGTACTGTGGGCAGGCATCCCCTGCACAGCACTGTCCACCCCATCTTCTCCAGTTCGGTAGCAAAGGCTACACGCGCCTCCCCCCCACCCCCCCCCGCGCCCCGTCCCAGTTTCCATCGTCTCTTCCTTTTACTCTTTGCTCCCTCCTTAAATCCCTCCTCCTCTTCAATACCTCCCTTTTCCCTGGTTCCACTCCACCCCCTTCCCTCTAACACTTCTTTTTTCCTCTTCGGGCCCTAGCCTCTTTGGCTCTCCTCTCCCTTCGGTCCTCCACCCCTCGGCGGCGTCTGCGTCAGGCCCCCCACGAGCGTGACGCTCCGGGTCTGGGTGGGAGCTGTCCACTCGTCCCGGTGCTGAATTGCAGCGGCGGCAGCCGCGGCGGTGGAGGGAGCCGGGAACCTTCTCAGCGGCAAGAACCTCATTTCCAGTCCTCGGCCGTCAGTCCAGCGCCCCGGCACCTCCCTGCCAGCACCACCCCTTTGGGAACTGAGCCAGGGGGGCAGCGGCGGCGGCGGCGGGTGCTGAGCAACGGCGGAAGACAACACCTGGCAGCAGCCGGGTGTCGGATTTGCTTCCTTTCTTTCGGCTTTTATAAGAGATATACATTTATATATATGGTTTCTGGGGAGTCTCGAGAACAGGGCCGGAGCCAAGTGCCGGCTGCCTAGCCACCTCGACCACACCGCTTCGCTTCCCCCGCCCCACCTGGAGCTGGCACCGCCAACGAGCCTCACCTCTTTGCATCTGCGAGGAGAGGTAGCAACAGCCCAGCCAGCCCGAGACAGCGGAGAGGAGGGAGGGGCGGGGTGGGGGTGGGGGCAGAGGCCGAGGCCGCCCTCGGTGGGGGTAGCGGGGGCACAGCTGCCGAGAGGACCTGGCAGTCGCCCCCACTCCCCAGAAGCACTCTTTCCTGATTATTCCAGAGTCGGATTATTTCATTAGTATTATTTTTTTATTATCTTCCCCTCCTCACTCGCTCGCCGCCCCCACCCCCCCCACGCCTGCTTCGTCTTTGGTTGCATGGCAGCAGTGCCCGGGTGCGGGGGCTCAGGGCCGGCCCCCCGGGAAGGAAGAGGAGGAGGAGGAGGATCATGAAGTCCGGAGTCGCTACCGCGCTGGACCGCGGGCAGCAGCCAGAAGACCAGCCGGAGCAGCCTCCGCCCAGGAGACACCTCGACGCCGACCAGCCGTCGCCCCTGCCTCCTCCGCAGCAGCAGCGGCGAGCGCGGGCAAAGCCGGGGCCGCAGGAGGAGGAAGGCGACAGCGACCCGGAGGACCGGGCGGAGAAGGCGAGGCCACCCTCCCGCCTGGACCTGCCCTTCTCCCAGCTCTCGCAGCACTTCTTCGCTGGAAGGCACCGTTGATGGAACCAAGGGGAGAGGACCACCGATTCACACACTGCAGCAGCAAGGGTGGTCTGGGGGCTGAGAGAATGTAACTATTCCTTTCTCTTGTTCCCTCCCACACGCCCCTCTCCTCTGCCCCTTTCCTTGTTCCACCACCCTCCTGCCCCCATAAACATACACCTTTCTTCCAGCCAGGACCTTATGCTCCGGAAAGAGTTGGTCCTGCAAGGGTTAAGGATCTTTCTCACCCATTCCACCCCACACACTCATCCCACCCTTCCTGTGTAGCCTCTAGGCTGCCTAGGTAAAGCACAAGCTCTTTGCCCGATTTCACCCGCGCCCTCCTCCCTTCTACCCAACTGCTGTCTTAAAAGCAACTCTGGTGCTTCTGGGGGTTAACTGCCCCAGTTTTCCACCCAAGAGAATTGGAACTTCTCCCAGCCTCCTCCTCTCTTTCCCTACCAGTCTCCCACTTACTACCTGAGGAAGCAGATCTTTCTCCCACAACTCTTTGCTGAGTGGTTCTTCCGAACTAAGCTCAGCTCCAGCTGCTTCAAATTTAATTTCTAATTTTCACCCTTTTTATAAAGAGATATACCACAGCCTAGAGATCTGAGAAGAACCCAGATATCTTTTTGGGGGGATTTTTCCACGCTTAGACCTGGAAGCCTCAAACTCAATGTTTCTTGTATTGCTCTGCTCCTCCCGGTGTCCTGGGGTCAAAAGGTAGAAGCCAAGTCTGAGTCTGGGGTGGGGCTGCCAGAACAAAACAAACTTTTTGACTTTCCGTTTTCTAGGCAGTGTTCATTCAGTACCATTGACCCATAGTTTTCAGTCCTGGGAACAATTTATTTTCTGCTTGGAGCGATTGTAAGAAGAGCCGTTGAAGATTTTTTTCTCTAACACAGAAACACTGTGGACCCCCCAAGCCCCACCTATCCACCTCTTCAAAGACTCCAGCTGTCCCTCTCGGGTTCTCTATCACGTGCTGATGCCCCTGAGTGGGCTGCTCTGGTGGTGCTGCTGCTGCTGTGGACTGTGCACCCCAGATCCCCAGATGTTGCGCCACCAGGGTCTCCTCAAGTGCCGCTGCCGCATGCTCTTCAATGACCTGAAGGTTTTCCTACTGCGGCACCCCCCTCCAGCGCCACTGCCCATGCACGGTGACCCCCAGTTCCCCGGTTTGGCGGCCAACAATAATACCCTTCCGGCGCTGGGTGCCGGGGGGTGGGCCGGCTGGAGGGGCCCTCGAGAAGCAGTGGGCAGGGAAACCCCTCCCCTGCCACCTCCACCACCTTTACCACCTTCTTCTTTGGAAAATGACTGGGGGGGCCCAGCCACAGATCCACTTGCCTCGCAGCTCAGCAGTGCCTCCTCCGATGACTTTTGTAAGGAGAAGGCTGAGGACTGCTATTCTCTGGGCAGTAGCTTGGACAGTGGTATGAGGACTCCACTCTGCCGCATCTGCTTCCAGGGACCTGAACAGGTGAGTCCTCTTTTCCTTTCTCCTGCTGCCAGGTGGTATCTCCAGGTCTTGCACATTGTTACCCCAGCACATTGTTACCTGTTTGCCCCAGAGAACCATTATGCTGTTGCTATTGTAGAAAACTATAAGATTTGGGTATTTTGTTGTTGTAGTTTGTTTTGTTTTGTTTTTAGCTCTTCACTGATGTTTCTTGGCCAATAAGTATATGGTGCATGAAGGAGTTAGTTTGGTGGTTCTGTTGTACTTTAGACTTTACATTTTCCTCCTTATGTTAGTCTCTCTGATTCCATCCAGGAACTTTCACCAGCATATTCACAATAGCCACCCAGAGGCAATGAAATGAAGAGACTTGAAAGCATGTGCAGGCTTGTGACTGACATGTACTTTTCATTAGTTGCTTGTTTGTAGCAATGTTTCCAACTCATTTTCAGTCCTTCACTCAAACTTCTTCCCTTCCTGAAATGGTGGCAAGATTTTGTTCTCCTTCCCTCTCCTCATAGATTAAAATACAATAAACCTGGCTTTTTTCCACTTGGAGGCTGTCTCAGTTTGCCAAGATACTTCTTGGCAGTCGCCATTTTCCTATGTTGAAAACAGGTGGTCCAAGTGAAAGCAAATTGAAGAGACTGTGTGAAGAGAAAGGTAGACTTATAGTTACTTGCTTTCCCAGCTCCAAAGTATATCCACTTAGAGTATCCCTTAAACTATCCCATTCGGACTAGATGACATCAGAGTCTTTATGAGTCTTTTCCACTGACACTTCTCTTACTTTTGCAATCACAATCTAGCTCCTGAAGTGCTGAGTAACAGTGATTCTTCAAGAATCACAAATTGTGAAAACACTTTACAAAGAAGCCCAGACTGAAAGGCTCACCTGAAAATCAGATAGTGTTGTGGGAAAAAGAAAACTTGATTGCAATATTGGAGGGATTCTCTGTCCACATCAGTCACTTTTTCAGCAGTTTCCTGAAGTGGACAGAAGAGTCTAGGTGATCCTTGAACAGGTAACTGCAGTAAGATGCCACATGGTACTCCTGACCAGCCCTGTTCTGGCTTAGTCTGGGAGATGCAGGCTTAGCTGAGATTGTCACCCTTCTTTTTCCCCCTCTTATCTCTAAATGGACAAAGACTTCAGCAACCAGTGATGGCTGAAATTGCAGTCTGGGCATAATGAGACATGGGTAGTGTCTCTGAGGTGCTTTGGGCTGAGGACATCTTCTTATAACTGTAATTACTTGAAGCAGCAAAAGAAACATTGCTCAGAGTTGAAAACCTCTGGTGGATGAGGAGGTGCATGGTGTCTGCTCAGCGCCTCTCTTTCAGCCCTTTGTTCCACTGTCAGTGAAGAGTTTCTGGGAGATCTATCAGCATGTGGTGGTAAAGGGCTAACAACAAGAGTGAGGTTCACATTGGGGTGCACTGGGTCAGGATCTTGTCCCAATTAGAAGCCTCATCTTTTCTAAAACAAAGATTTAATTTCCTAACTTCCTAAGCTATTTCTTCTATGTGAACTGGCTTAGGTGTGCACATGGACTGCTGGGAATGTCCCTTCTGGCAAGAACACTATTATCTCTAGAAAAACAGCAGGGCTTGAAGATAATATCTCATCCACTGTGTAAACTTCTTCAAACAGCTTCATGCCCCTAGGACTCTTTTCTGACTTCCATGAGGTACCATTTTGCCTTTCTCTTTACATAGAGGAGAGAAGCCAAGAAATGATAACACCATGTAAGAGACTGAGAAATAATGAGCATGTGTTCAAATATGGAAAGGCTATATATGTTGAAAAAAAGAAAAAGAAAAGGATCCTTAGCAATATGGTGAAATGGTTTGGTCAGGAGTGGGGAGTTTTCCTTTTTTGCCACAAAAAAGCTAACTCCAACAGAGAGGTGGGTTCTATTATGTAGTAGGGCCAAAGGCTATGTCTGCCCTGAGACTGGACTAAATGAAGCACTACATAGGGTCATATGTTTCAGCGGTTACTTTGTGTAGGAGCCAAGAGGTTTTCATTCAATTTCACTACAGTGGTAATAAGAGAAAGTGAGTGTCACGCTATATATGGAGAACACAGTTTCCCGCTTCCTTCTCACTTTTCTTGACAGAATTTCAATGAGGAAGGAAGACAAAGGAAAGGAGAGGAGTGTGTGTAGGGGAGACTCTAGAGAAGGATGAGCAATGGCAATAGAGAAGGAAAGAGAGAGGGGAGGACCAGTGACCAGGTGGGTATTTCTGTTTCTCTATTTCTGTGCAAGGAGGGGGAAAGGAACAACCTATGATTTGAGTAGCTGAATGTCTTGGCTTTTCCCTGTCCAGACAAAGGACCTGAAAGTTCTCCTCCTGCCCACTGCCCCAGTCATTTGCTGCTACTCTAGGAGTTAAATATTGGCAGAAATAAAGGCTTAAGCTCTTCTTGCAGATCTGGATTGAGGGTGCAGCAGGAGGATTCTGGTAGATTCATGTTTTCAGATTTCTTCAAAAGATTTTTACATCCTTCCATTCATGCATGCATTTATTTAACAAATATTTGTTAAGAATGCACAGTATGCCCAACACTATCCTCAGTACTGACTCTCCAGGAGTGCATAAAACAGACTAGATCTCTGCAGTCCTGAAGCTAACTATCCAGTGGGGACACAGAAATACATAAGTGAATAGGTAACTCAGTGAAGAGATTTCAAATAGCATGGAATGTTATAATGAAACCGAGTGAGACAAAGCCAAAGCAAGGAAATGAGTCGGTCATTCTTGAATGGGAAGAGACAGGACAGGTACAGTCACAATTGATGGGGCAGACAGGACACCCCTTCCTAAGAATGCATCATGGTGCCTTGATGATGAGAAGAAGCCCACAAGGTACAGACCTCAGAAAAGCATCACAGGGGAACAGAGTAATTCTCCAGTTCACATAGGAGCACATTTGAGAAACAGAAGAGACAAGAGAAGCGAGAGGGTTCAGTGGGTTCAAATGCTTTGAGAACCTAGTGACTCCATGCCGGAAAGTTCTTGAGTAACCATTCTCCTCTCAGCCATTCACTCTCATGGTCAAGGACCCAAGAGAATGAAGGACAGGGGTCTCCTGACTTTTCCCTTGCTTTCTACTGTGGCTGAAGCTGCCTCATCCACTTCCACCTCTAAGAACAGTGCACCATGGTAGGTAAGCTGAGGCTTCTAAAATCAGGTGGCCCTGGTTACACAGCCTCCCTGTGCCTCCTTTTCTCATTAGTAAAATAAATGACAGTGCTTGCTTCAGAAGGAATGCTCTAAAGATCAGTCGATACTGCAAGAGCAGTGCTGTATGGTTTTTGTTATCATTTTCTCAGACACAGGATAGTGCTCCCTTTGCTTTCCTGAAAAGTGTACACAGCTCACACGGACTAGCAGGAAGGCTGGCTGAGGACGTGGATGGCAGTTTTTTCACTTACAATGCTCTGGGTACAGAGCGCGGCTCCTCTGTTTTCTCCACCAAAGTCTTTATTAAGAGTCAACATGTGTCTGCTACTCCGCTGAGCACATGCCAGCTGTGCTAGAAGGGACACATGCTAGCTGTGGCTCTTCCCTCTAGGATGTCACACTCCAACCCAGACATCACAGAGGCTGACAGAGATCAAGAACATACAGACAGTGAGTCTGAGTGAATTTCATTGTTATCAGTTCAAGAAAGAGAGGTGGGTTTAAAAGCAGCTGGTGGGATTGGATGCCTATTCAGAGGGACAGGTAGAGGGGAGATTTGCTGCCTTTTCCCCCAATTAGTTAGGATATCTTCCCTGTTGTTGCTGAGGACCAAGTGAGAAGAAATAGATTTAGCTTGAAAGGCTAAGGTTAGATTGAAAGAAGCAGAAGAGATGTGAGATGTGTGTCTTCATAAAAGTGAGACTGCCTGCTAAGCTGGGCGCTGTGGTGTGCCTGCAGGTAGATCTGAAGATGCCATCTACCGTGGTAATCTAAGGCATGGTGGGGGGAGCGAGCGGTGGACCTATGGGAAAGCAGAGACAAGTCTGGAAGAAGGTATCAGTCTTTTCTGCCTTCTGAGGTTAGCTTCCACAGAGATCTGTGTTCAGGGAGAGAAAGGATATGGAACATATTAACCAGCATAGTAGGTGACCAGAAAGTACTAGGACTTAGTAGGGTGCATGGGAACCCTGGGAAAGGAAATCAAGTACAACATTTTAGGACCAAATGGTATACTTATTCTTCTAGGCTAGAAGTCCACAGCTGAACTTTGTTTCTTTGTTTGCTTACTTCATTAATATATGTTCGTAGACACAAAGAAACAGATCCGTGTGTAACATTTATGGGTCCTAGCAAAAGACTATAATAAGATGCTCACATATCATAGGCAACATATTTACAAGCAATAAGGTCAACTAATAATAAACTGTTCAATACAATTCATTCTGTCCTCCCAACTTGACAAATGTGCATTTAGAACAAGCAGGCAGACAAGTCTGAATTTAGAACTTACAGAATATTCTGAATTCTAGGCTAGCCAATGCAGATGTCTGAAACCACTCTGCTCTCTTTCTACCTCTGGCTGCATCCTGTACCATCCAAGAGACTTGGATACACACACGTGAATCCTCTAGCTACCAGGCCCTGCACAGTGGCTCCTTGCCCTAGGAGGGAAGTTTATGTATCTGAGGAAGAGAATCCCACAAGTCCTAGAAACAAGTTCATAACTATCTGAGCAGGAATTCCAGGGCCAAGGTAATTGGAGCACATTCAAGAGACATGGCCCCTTGACTTCCAGACTTCTTCCATGTAGACAGGCATGCCTGAAAGGGGGACAGATAGGATCCTTCAGAGCCAGGGACCCCCTTGCCTGAGTCTAAAGAAGGCCCTGTAAAAGGAAGTCATCTATGGCCTTATTCTTTAATGAATCATATGCTTTCAACCCAGTGTCAGGCACTTGCTTTATGTTCTGTAACTATTTGTTGAAATGTTTGCTCAAGTGCACAAACCCACAGGCAGGAGACTTGGGGAAAAAGCATCCTGGAGAGAAAAGTATTTGTTGGGAATAAAGTGCTGAAAGTGTTGTACAAAAGAAGGACCACAAAAGGCAATGCATTGCCAGGGATAGAATCACTAGAAAAGTCAATTTGGATTTTATTTTTTTTGAAATAAGTTTGACACACATTAAAGGATGCTTCAGAGATAGGGGAGGGGGCACTGGGAGAAAGGGAGGGAGGGGGGAAAGGAAGAGGAAAAGGGGGAGAGAGCAGGGAGTCCCAGGGAGGGGTGGAGGGAGAGAGGGGACAAGGGTACCTATTACATTTGTATGAGCAGAAAAAATAACAATAATACGTATCTTTTGGGGGGCTCAGCTTGGGTTTTGATACTGCAAAGAACAAGATAGTACAGGCTGACTCAGAAAGGGAATCACATGTGTGGCTGGATGACCTCAAGATCCCTTCTGAACTTGGGAGTTGTAGTTCATAAGTAAGATGGTTCTGGGTGGTCCAGAGAGATTTTTTTTAATCTAAGCAGGAAGAAAGGACACAAAGTCTCATCTCGAGTCAGCACATCTTGTCCCAGCATGCAGATTTATATGACATATATGAATGTGTCCTCAGCAAAGATTTCAGTGGACAGCTTTTGTCCTGTATTTACAAGAATCCCAAGCTGTGTGCAGTCACAAAGTGCTGCAATTGTGAATTTTTACTATGCACATATCATGACAGGAAAGCAATTCCATCATTGCCAAAAAGCAATAGAGACAGTCACCATCCTCTGCTTTTCTATTGTTGACTTTCATTCCTTTTTATACCAGACCTTGTGCTGATTAAACTGGGGACCTCCAAGGACCTTTTCTTCCTTCATCCAAGACTCTTATTGATGTTCTAATTGTATACTGGATGATGGGCTAAGGAATGTTCAAGCCTCACCATCCGGTCTCTGGTTGTTTCAAAGACTTGTCCCTACTAACATGCAGGCGCATGCTCTTGCAAGCACCAGAATGAAACAGTGCATCTGTCTCTTTTTCACAGACAGAGCAAGGATGGGTGGAGGGGAGACACCTGGTGTCTTGACAGCTGTGGAGCAGTTCTCCAATCAATCCTCTACACAGTGATCACTGAGGAGTAATCCTGCACTTGCCAGCCTGTATCAGTGTCTGGGTTGGGCTGGCTAATTTACTGGGTGTGGCTTCTAGCTGAATCAGTCTTATAAAGTCACTTAATAAGGTCGATAGGGAAAGCCCGAGAGAAGAGGAGAGACACAGGGAATCTCACTGCAGTCTTTTCTGGAGAAAAGAGAGCATGGTATGCTAGAGAAATACAGCTGTGGTCTGTGAGTCGGAAGGGAAAGTAGGCTAGAGCAGGAGGAGATATTCAGAGGAGTGTGGGAATGAGTGACTGCTTCTTGTTTGCTGGGAAGGAAGCCAAGTTGGAAGTGAGCCCAGGTGTAAAGGAGCTGGCAAGTGAATATTGTATGGCCCAAGCTTCATAATCCCCCCAAGATGTATTGCGTGTAAGTTAGGATTTGTGTGTGTGTGTGTGTGTAATATATATATTACATACAGTGTGCATCTGATATCTTCTTCTTTATATGATAAAAGCGAAAGTAGTTGCACACAGGAGAGATGGTCTTGTGACAAAATTGAATAAACTATATTTTAAGCTCCAAGTAGATACAATGAGGGAAAAAGGAGGGGGTTGGAGAAATCTGCAGATACAATCTCTGCCCAACTTTGTGATCTAAAAAGTGACCTATTTCCTCATAAGAAAGAGTTTTGGACTCACTCAGCTAATTGTTCTCATGAGGATTTCTCTAAGGTATGCCCACAAAATTGTTGAGAAGACCAAATTATTTCCCTCCTTTATGAAAGGGTTACTTTGGATGTAGTTGAAGAAAGTCAATACCCACAGAACCCTCATGAAGGCACCATCATGGCTGAGACTGAGCTCTGCAGACAGTAGGAACTTAGTGTCTGTTGATACTCTACCCTTCTTCCTGGCACATGCTCATTCCATGTTAATAATGATATCTATCTCTAGTATATGCACAATAGAAGGTATATTTGTGTGTGTTTTCCTTGAAGCCATATGTGTGTGTGAATTAAAGTTCCAAACAAGAGGTTTATAGATGGCCACTTGATAGCACATATGATTTCATTTTTCTGATTTCACAAGGACAGACACTGATGATTCCTGCTCTAGCTGTCATAATAATGTTCGACTTGAAACTGCATGGTCAGAAGCATACCTTTCCTCATTTTGTTGCAGAATGGTGAGAAAAATACAGACTTTTTTGTTAGAAGTATATTTCATTTCCCTTTGGGGTCCATCCCAAGTGAGTGCTTTTGGATGACCTATTTAACTTCCCTCGGCTTAGATTTCATTGTTTTTAAGATATGGATGCAATACCAAGTTTGAACACATATAAGAAATTTGACATGATGCCTGAAAGACATAAGCACATAACAAATGCTCTGGAATTGGAGCAATATTTACTCTCCTGTCATCTGTGTGGCTCAGGAACCTTGAGTGGGGTCAAAAAGCCATACGGCTGCTTTTCCGACTACCTTCTCTGGCTGGAATCTAAGGGAATCACATGTTCAACAGGCTCCCAACTCTGTGTTGCCTGATTCAGGTAAAACTCTGTCCTTTCTCCTGAGTCAGAAACTCCCTGATATCATTATTATCTATCAACATGCTCCTGATAAATATTAATTAAGCATTGATCTCTGCTTGGCAACAAATATGCAAAAAGACATTTTCCTAGACTCTGTTCCCCAGAGGCTAGGAGCAGACCAAGCATGTGGAGGAACATACAGAGGAAGCAGCAAAGGAAATTCCTTCCCAACAGGCAGCAACAAGGTGCTTGTTTTCAGGGTCATCCCTACATCATTGTTCTGGAAAGTCTGGAATGGGATGGATCCCCCTGGGTGAACATACTGCTAAATCACATTGATCTGCAAGCAAGCATATTGCTCCTTTTCCATTTGCTCTCACGCTTTATGACTACGCCAGGACAGAAATCTCATTGTGGTAATAGTATGTTTTTAGCATCTTTTAATGTGGTTAGTTTCTTTTATAAACCAAAAGAGAAGGCATCAGACTCAGAGCCTTTGGACTATGCCAGTATCTCTCTAGAACTTTTGGTCATTTTCTTATATTTAGTTGTCTATTTTTAATGGTCTTCCTTCTTTAATACAGCTTTCTGTTCGCAGTAAAATGAGCAAAAGTACAGAGAGTTCTGAAGTACTCCCTGTCTCTCTATCATCAACATCTCCCACCCCCGAGAGTTACAGTTATTATAGGTGATTAACCAATGCTGACACATCATTGTCACTCACAGTCTGTGGTTCCCATTTGTGTTCACTCTTAGCTGTGTTGGTCTCAAGGGTTTTGCTGACCTAAAACTCACGTGCACTCCTCTTATTCACCCTATTGCTTCTACCCCTGAATTCCTAGCCACATAGTTTAGCCTCAGAATGTCATATACCAGAAGAGTTATAGCCTATAACCTCTTCTGTTTGACTTCTCATTCAGTAATGTGCATTTGAGTTTCCTTCATATCCTTTTAGAGGTAGGACAACCAGTAATGAAGAGTCTCCTTTAGAGTACATGTACAGAGAAAAAGTTCTGAGATGCTAAAAAATAAATTAAGTTTGAAGGAAATAATGGCTAGGAAGAATGCATAAAAGTCAATGACTAGAGTTTGACGGGGCTGGAGAGGTGGCTCAGGGGTTAAGCCTCCGCCTTGCAGGCGGAAGGTCCTGAGTTCGGATCCCAGATCCCACGTATAGACGCCAGGCGGAAGCGGGGGCGGCCTGCGCTTCTGGTCCTGGTAGGGCGGAGCCTGTGAATCCCGGGGCAGAAGGAGGTGGAGGCGTCCATGGTGGTTCGCGAATTCGTCTGTGGTTCTACACAGGCGCGCGCGCGCACATACACACACACATGCGCACAGTTGAATAAATAATAATAATAAAAAAATTTAAAAAAAAAGTCAATGACTAGAGTTTGAATAATACTTTAGACTTCATACTTTATAGTAAGCAGTTATTTTTCTTGCTGCTGTGACTAAGTAACAAGAAGCAACTTAAAAGAGAAGTGACATATTTTGGCTTACAGTTTGAAGGTACAATCCATCATGGTGGGGAAGGCATGAACATTGAGTTTGCTTACATTTGTATGGATCAGGAAGCAGAGAAAGGGGAATACCTGTACTCTGCTGAATTTCTCTTTTTTTTCCCTCTTTAAGAATTAATTAATTCATTAAAATATTTATTTATTTATTTATTTATTTATTTAGGAAACATTTATGCATGTGTGTGAGTATGGGCAAGTGTGTGCCACAGCACCTGTATGAAAGATCAGAGGACAACCTTGGATGCCGCTTCTTACCTCTATACCTTGTTTGTGACTGTGTCTCTTCTCTGCTGCTATGTAACCCAGGATGTCCAGCCCCCTAGCTTTTGGAGGTTCTCAGGTCTCCCTACACATGGTAAGATTGTGGATGCTTTTCATGTTTTCTTCCATCTCTTTACCTTCTAATCCCCCAGCCCATTGGATAGTGCTCCTACATTCAGGATGGTTCTTCCCACTGCAGTTAAACGTCTCTGAAACCGCCTTCACAGATATCTTTACAGGTGTGTCTCCTAGGTGACTTCTAAATCTTGTCAAGACTAACCACATGTCAAAGTGATCCCAGAGCATTTGTGGACCAGAAGTACCTCAGGAAAGGGGTGCAATGTAAAAGTTCTAAGTGACAGCCTGCTGTGGCATAATTGTGAACACAAAGTTCAGCGTGGTACTGGAGAAGGCTGCAGCTATTTGGGAGATCACAGGACTGTGACCCAGGAAAGAGGTGACATTAGTCACCCAGAACAGACAGGAAGATTTACTTTCTCTCTTTCAGTGATCCAAGAGCTACAAATGCCAGACAAGACAGCTCAGCTCCCAGTCAGAAAAGTCTAACTTACAAGGAACTCACTGGGAACTCTGACATGAGAGGGATGCTATGATTATGCTAATACAGTAACTTTCCTTAATGCAACCATCAGTTCCCACTCCTGAGTTATGTATGAGTTATGTATGAAGTCCAGGAATCCAAGAACAGAATACCCAGAACAAGTATTCGAGTGAGGCAAAATCAAGGACTTCCCTGGGAAAGTCCAGGAATCCAAGAACAGAGCCACAGAGTGAACAGCTCCATCCTCTCACAACTCGCCACTTCCAGCAAGGAAGTGCTTCAGCTCTGAATGACTCATGGCTCTCGCACTTTTGCCCATTGTTGATGGGCTGGATCTGGGACCATGACTTCATCTAACAGCAGCACAGATAGGAAGTGGATGCCTGGAAAGAGAAGACACTTAGAGATAAGTGATTTCTAGAAGCCTCTCCTTCAGGAGTGACTGACTTTCTGTTTGAAGGGTCATTGTGAAACTTGGGTGACACACTTCATGGCAAACATTGAGAACATGGCCTGGCTCTCTCAATAACAGTATCTATATTATAAGTAACATAAAATAGAATGAATAACCAAGTCGAATACCCAGAACAAGAAAGAAGAAAAGAAAGGGAGAAAAAAGAAGAAAGAAACAGAGAGAGAACAAAGAAAGAGAGAGAGAAAGGAAGGAAAGAAGGAAGGAAGGAAGGAAGGAAGGAAGGAAGGAAGGAAGGAAGGAAGGAAGGGAGGAAGGAAGGAAGGAAGGAAGCTTTAAAATTGAGCATTAAAGTCCAAGATGGGGAAGAATTTAGAACATAAGAAATGAAGACTGTTCCAGACATGTACACATAGGACCTTCAATTTGACCTTAGACAAAAGGCTGAGAAGATAGACCGTATTGCTGTATAAATTTGTGAAGTTGGTTGAGTCACTTACAAACCTCAAATCTTAATTTCCTCTACCTTAAAATGAGAATGATAATAATAGGATCTGTCCCAGATGTTGCTGTGTGGCTCACGTGGTGCAATGCATGTAGACTCTTAACTGCATATAAGGCAAACAAAAATAAAATCACAAGACACACTAAACATTCTCTGGATGTTGCTTTCTCGTCTTTCTGGTCTCTAAAATCCTTTCCAAACTTTCCTGGAGGATTTATGACTTGGTCCATGTATGACTTTTCACTGATGACCGGGGACAGAACTGCCTACCCAGAGTACATGAAACCAAACATCCCAGCATCACCTGACAACAAAATTTACCTCGTGGATATGCAAAACATGTTCTAAATATATAAGGAAGCATTAGCAGTGAAAGTGTCACTCTTCGCATACAGTAACCTTTTGTTGACAAATGTACGTAACTGGCTCTCAGAGTATAGACAGCCACAGTCATTTGACAGTTCACGAAACTTTCCTTTCTCTGCCTAATACCAGCTTATTACTTTAAAAATGTATTACAATGTACTATAAAGGACACAAAAGAAAAGACAAATGAAGACTTCATAGGGTGGTTTGTGAAAGGTTTTGAACATAGAAAAGGACTAAGTTAAAGGACAATCTTCAGAATAACAGGCTAGTACTCTCCCAAAGGTCATAAACATTGAAGAATGACAGGGCAGCTGTCCCAGAATGGGACAATCAAACGAAATATGACAACTCAATAGAATGTACTATCTGGACTTGATTCTGGACTAAGGTTGCTAAAGAGACAATTAGTAAAACTGAGATAAGGTTTGTAGGTTCAAAAGTAGTCCTATATTAAGATCAAATCCTAGTTGGGGTTCTTATGTTATGGTTATAGAGATACTAATTTCAAGGGGAAGTTGGGTGAAAGGTACATACTTTGTGCTATTGTTATATGTTTTTAACTAGAAATTATTTTAAAATTAAAAGTTAAAAATAATATTTACTTAAAAGGAGGGATTGTCGAGCTTGAAAAAAATCAGGGGGGAGGGGGATTTCTAGTATACAGGAATGGATTTGGTGGCTTTAGCATTTATAAGTCCCGTAGTTTTGGGAAATAAGCCAATTCCTTTGAACTACAATGTCCTCTGCCTGTAACATGGAGCTAGTTAAAAACAAATAATGAAATTGTTTTGAGAAGTTAAGTAGACAACATCTAGCACAGCTCATGAAAGGGGCTGTGGAGAAACATCATCCTTTTTCTGGTCTCTCCTTCCTCTTCCCAACGAGTATGGATGATAAACATGCTTTACTGCCTAAGCATAAGAACTGTGCACTGAGTGCTTTGAGATTGGCAGGATGATACCCGAGCAACGCGAAGAGTTGTGTGGGCAGAAAAGTTTTCCCACTATGAGATCTTAAGTATGTAAACACAGTTAATAATACCCAGTGTAAACAGCACTGACTGTTATCTGGTGTTCTGCAACGCATTTGAACCTGGCACCCTTAAAGCAGCTTTGGTACATGGAGTGAGTGTGGGTTGCAAGTTTTGATTCTTCCTGTGGCGATCCCTTCAGGAGGCACAGACCTGAATCTCCGTGCAATAATGTGGAAAGAAAATCCTGGGGCTCTCAGTTCTCTAGGGTTTGGAAAACAACAGGTAGATCCAGAGAGCTACAGTGAATGGGAGGTGAGTGACTGTGGGGAGGTGTCGCCCCATTGAGTGCCTGCTTGTGGGAGTGAGAGGTGGGGGTGGACATGCATCTGGACATGGGACACAGTACTTAATGCAGGAGAAAAAGGCTCAGGCGGGGGTGGGTCTACCTGGCTGCTCCTGATTCCGTGCATCATTGTTTCAGAGGGCTTCCAGAGGCTCTGGTCTTGTGAAGTCAATGCCTGCATTACACACAATACCTTCACCCTTGCTTTGAAGGAGCATATAACATGATTTCAAAGGATTTTCATGCACATCCAACTCCACTTATTGAGACATAAGCCTGAAAAGAGCTTTCTTGTAGCTTAAATTAATTTTTAGCTTTCCTTTGCATCAAACGGTATCTGTTCAGCATGATCCCTTGTAGTTTGCTTCAAAATAAATAGTGACTAGACGGGAAGTCAGACTGGCCATGTGTACAATTGCTAGTGCTTGGGGATGGGAGAGTGGGATTCACTACACTATTTATTCTCACCACTTCTGTATGTGCTTAAATTTTTATAGTAAAAGGTAGAACCTATTGTTTGGTTAACAAAAATGTTATAGAAAGACAAGTATGAAAGACTTTACAGAAAGGCGGCTGGAGCTAACTGAGGATTGATAAAATCAATGGCTTTGGGCACAATAATACCAGGATCCAAGACAGACAAAGACTTAAGCAAGTCTCAGGCATATTTCATCAGTTTTGCTCCATGGAGGGGATAAGTTGATGACCTCCTAAGGGACATTTCATTCTCAAATGAAATGACTTAAAGATGAAAATACCCTGCCATCCACTTACTTCTTCACTGCTAGGTCTAGTGGCAGCAAGAGAATCAGGATGATTTTTTAGTTTGTAGATACTGAGCAAATACAACTGGAGGCCAAGACTACAGAGGCAAGATGGAGGTTCAGAGTTTGGGGCATGGAGGCTAGTGGACTAAAACACTGTCACGAGACCATGTGATGTGTGCCTCAGGCCAGGATCACATGCATTGAGCTCTGCACATTAATATGGCTGGTGAGAGTTGATAAGGACCCTAAAGAAGCTAACTGTTTGATAGATGAGCAGGTGGAAAGACAGCTAAAGCTATTCCCTGCGTGGGTGTGCGTACAAGGCAGAGCCATGAGATATGGATCCTGATTCTGTTCATCAGAATCTTACAACTTAATATTTGGAGTAATCCCCTGTCTTTCTCATTGTTTCTTGATTGCCTTGCTAGACTTTAGGACCCAGGATCATTTCCCACAGAAATGGGTGGTTGAAAAATGGCAGGGCCCACACACACCTCCTGGGTATGTTTACTGCTTGTTAATGACTAGTTCTCTCCATGTCTGATGATTTTGTAGGCTTTGTCCTATATGGCCTGTCTGGAACCTAGTGGTATATATATATTTCTACATGACCTGCATGGGAATTGTCCTATCAACATTTCACTACAGAAGGTGAAAGATTGCAATAGGCTCCATGCCTCTCTCAGAGACCGATGAGAGCTAATACTGATGAGAAAAAAGGAAGATGCTTTCCTCAATGATATATCCACTGATACAGGATTCATGCTCCAGCAAGTACTCAGGCAAATGTCATCAAAGACAAAACAGATGAAACCCTGTGGGTCATATATGTGAAAAGACTTGAAAATAGGAGGGAGTCTGGCAGGGAGAAAATGGTTTGTAAGGGGAAGAGGGGAGGGGTGTGGGATTAGAGATAAAAGGAGTAAAAATAAAAATTCACTGTATTCATGTATGTAACACTAAAGGAATAAAAATAAATATATGGCCATAAAGTGTAGAATGTTGAGTTAATGGAATAGAACAGAGAGAAGTGGACAGGAGTGGGGTGAACATATGGCTAATTTTATTTCTAGTGAACCTGAGGCTAACCCTTTACTTTTCATTTTAATGATCCTTATTGAAAATCTTCATGAAAGTAAGTCCACTTAGGACACTGGCTAAAACCTCTCTCCTGTTGACAGACTGCCATTTCAAGTCAGGCTCTGTGGTTATAAGAGGCACAAGAAATGAAGTTCCAGCTTCACAGACCACAGATCTCTTGTAGACGCTCGTGGGTGGATTTTACTTAAAACTTGTTTTCGCTTTCTCCCACACAAGTGGAGTAAGATTTCTAGCTCATTTATAGCAAATATTTATTGAGCAGCTGCTTCATGTCAGAACGATGCCGAGGGCTCTGGAGATCATGATGAACTAAAATGCGACTCCTGTCTTCTCAGAGTTCTGCCAGTCATGGGGTTGCCTGGGGGCAATGAGAGAAAGGCCAGGTCTAAGTACTACACAGAGCGCTTTGGGAGTGCAGGCCAGAGAACTTGGGTGGAGGGGGATGAGAGGCTTCTTACTAGAGAGATACCTACGGTGGACCCGATGTTGGCCAAGGGAAGAAGTTGGAAAGCGTTTTGAGCAGAGGTTTTTTTCTAAATCATAGTGAGAGGAAATGAGCATCATCGCTGGAAGAATGGAAAGGCCAGGGATGCTTTGGCATACAGGCACTGACTCCTGCTCCTTCCTCAGAACAATCTGTCCTCATTGATGCATCGATGTAGTGACCACATGCTTTGTTCCATTTAGGAGTTTCCTCCGTGAAGGTGGTTCTAACATTTAAGCTGATCATCATGGCAACAACCACCCAGGTTGTCAAGGAATGTCATAGATAACAAAGGGGAGTCCAGAGGCCCAAGAACTCTGAGCATGCCAACATATCCTCCAGTGTTGGGATACACAATGTCTCTTCAAGATTCACATAGTTATTTCAGATCTATTTCCCAAAGGCTATTTTCCGGACAGAAAACCAAAAGCCAAGGTCAGATACGTGTCACCAATCCTTTAGTTCTTACAGACTTGTTGCCTGTTCGAGTCTTCTCTCTCTCTGAGCTTGCTCATACCTGTAGGAATCTGGAAGGTGCAGAACCAAGGTACTGGGTTTACTTTGTTTTTTGTTTCCTTTTCCTATTATTGTTCCCTGGTCTTCATCAGAGAATCAGAACCCCCTTCCTCTTTAAAATAAGAGAATTCAAGGCCTGAAGAGAAAGTGATGTGTGTGTTATTGTGCCACACAGACGCTGGCCTAGTCAAGGCAGTAAATTAGGAACAAGCAGACAATGACTGACATATCCAGGCCAGAGTTGAAGTCTGGGCACATCATCATGGTGGTCCTGATAGAGTCCTTGGACACTGGGTGACCTGCTTTAGCTTCTTGGTGTTCTATGTAGCTCTTGCCATTTCTCAGCTGTCCAGCCTTTTCTCCGTTGGACAATGTTAGCAATTTCCCAAGCAACTTTCACCTTCACTGCATCTCTCTTTTAAAAACTCAAAGATGCACTTCATGATATCTGGTACATGGTGGACTTATAATGGTAGTATTATTTGTTCTTCAGCTATTGCTCTGTGGACTCTGAATAAATAATTACAGTAAGTAAGTGTGATGGGCAGAAGGATAGTATTTATGTTCCATGGATATAATAGGGTCTTCTGGAACAAATCTGTGAAATGTTGTCATCCCTTACCCTTATGTGGATGGCAGTCCCTTTCAAAACAGTTAGATACTTTGTTGGCTGCAGGATGGGGATTTGGACTCAGGGTTCCTGAATCTAAGTCTAGCAATCATTCTGTATCTAATATGATTAAGTCTGGCAGTTATTTTCAAGCACCCATGTGTCAAGCATGCTACTAGCTTTAGGAATGTAGGCACATAAATATGGTTCCTTCTCCCAGTGACCTTTCAGTCTAACAAGAGAGACAAATGTGCAAATGATATCTGTCAGAAACATCACCATGGAAAAATGTCCTTGTTTGGATGGGCAGAAAATAGGGAGGGGCTGACTCCACTTAAGTGAGTCACAAGCAGGTAACTTGGCAGAAGAACCAGAGCCGCCAGTCAATAGCGGGAGCAAGAGCTCACCAGAGATGGAGAGGGCAGGGGTCTGGTGAGAAAAGATGAGGTTGTGTGGTATGGCCATGCTATATTTAGTGGTATGTCATGGAATGGTGTCGTGGTACAGCATGGTATGATGTATGCCACAGTGTGGTAGTACAATGTGGTATGGTGGTGTGGCAGGACATGATGTTGGTGTACCACAGAGTGATGTAATGTGACCTGGTAGTATCATGTCACAGGGCTATGTTAAAGTATGGTAGGTGTGGCCTAATGTGATGGCATGTTACAGCAAGGTAATATGTCACAGTATGGTGGGGTGGCATTATGTGGTAGTGTGGCATGGTGTGGTGGTGCAGAATCTGAAATGAATACATACGAGAAGTGTTAGGAAACATAAGTACCAGGACCATAGCCTTCTTTCCCCCCATCAATTATGTCCATTTTGTTGCTTTCCTCAAGCTATTCTTTGCAGTGAGGTGGCTGAGGAAAATATCTTCCCATATTATATGGAGTTTTGAGCAGTTCACTCCCCTGATTTTCATTATCATGGAAAGAAATTCATTGCAATCTGCACACAAGAAATGAAGTTTTAGCTTTATAGACCATAGATATCAGGGAGTGTTGGGTTTGGACCTGACATGCTGGTTCAGCCTGAATGCCCATTATCCCAGCTTCCCAGAAGCTATTTTACCCAGTTTTTCATTGCCTGCTTACTATTTCCCATGTAAGTCCCAGAGATATGCCTTTTGATGTTTGATTTCTATTCTAAAATTTCCCTTTAGAAATCCCCCTTCCTCTCTTCTTCTTTTCTGGTGTGTATATGTAGGTGTAGGTGTGTTTTGTGTATGTGGGGAATGGTGCGTGTGTGTACATATGCATACATACATGTGTGGATGCATGTGTGTATAAGTGCACACATGTAGAGGATAGGGGTCAAACTTAGGTACTGCTCTTCAGGTGCCACACATCTCTTCTTAGGGGTTATAGATATTCCTAATGGCCTGCAGCTCTCTGATTACACTAGGCAGGCTAACCAGCAAGCTCCAGAGATCCCCCTGCCTCTACTTCCTTAGCTCTGGGATTACAAAAGCATGTCACCATGCCTAGCTTTTATTTTATTTTATTTTATTTTATTTTATTTTATTTTATTTTATTTTATTTTATTTTATTTTATTTTGATGTAGGTTCTAGGAATCAAACTTGGGTAAACTGAATGTTTATATGACAAATACTTCATTCAATTGAACTACCTCCCCACTCCCACCCCTTTTTCTTCCTTTATTCTTCATTTTGTCTCTACCAAGGACAGTGATCAATAAACATGCTCTTCTGTGGCTTTTATTTCCCACACCACATGTTTCTCCAACTCATCCTTTTCTCTGTATCTAAACTGTCACCAGCTCAGGCTAAATTGTGCTCATCTCCTTCCTGGACTGCTGAACCTCTATTTTGATCCTCTGTTTTCACAGTGATTTTCTCCATTCTGTTCCCCTGTAGAACTGTAGAGTGAATGATCATACTTGGCTTCGAGTACTCCTAAGGATTTCCTCCCTGACTTGTTTTACAAAGTCACTCATAGTCAGCCTTTGGTGCTTCTCCAGGCTCATGTATTGCTACTTCTACCTCTCCTCTTCCATTGCATTTTTTCCAAGAGACATTGGCCTTCTTTCAGGATCAAATGAGTCCAACCTGTGGACTCCACTTGTTATGAAGCTCTCTATGTTTCACACACACCTTCTGCCTTGTGTGGTTAACTTCTTCCTTCCTGCAGAAGTTCCTGAGCCCCATGTATGCACTGGGGCCTCCTCCCGTGAGTTTCTGCTGGTAACTTGCTGCATGCTATCACTTCTGTATTCCTGTCTATCCACACAAGTCTACCCAGGGACTGTCACATCCCAGAACCTTACATGGAGGCCAAAGACATTTAATGAATTTTTGTACAATGAATGAAACATGTTTAACCATGAGCACTGCACACAAAATATCACAGCTTCTAGCTGTATGTGTTCACAAGAAGGTTTGGATACCACGGAAGCACAAGGTCTTATATTTGATGGTATGTGTGTTGGTGTATAGGTGAGAAACACCAATTCAAAGTTTTATTTTACAAAGCAGCCAACTATTCCAGTTTGCATATACCATGCTAAACCTATTTTGTCAGTAACACTAGACTAAAAGAATGCTCCAAATACATAGAAGACTGTTAAACCAAAGAGCTAGCTCTTAGATATGAAGTATATCTGCTGTCCCCAGCCAGGAAGCACTTGATTAATTAACTGATGGGTTGCTGTTTGATATTCCATATAGTAGTTACGAGCTATTTGCCAGGGCTGCTTAGGGATCAGGAGTTGTGACCTCCCCTATTTGATCAGACAGAGCCAGCAAGAGAGATTAAGCAGTTAGGCCTCCAGCATAGCTCCTTTGACTTCCAACAGTATGAATGGCTTTGGCTCGTCACCCAGCTATGAATTCTAGCCCTGCAGGGATTGGGCTAGTCTGAGACTCTGCATTTCTCCAGGTATCCTGCCCAAGATGGATGTTTCTGATACCCAGGGAACACTTTGAGTAGAAAAGGGGCCAGTGGCTCTTACCTTTAAATAGAATTATCACGGGAATTTTGCCCATGTCCAGCCATGAAACAAGACCAACTAAGACCAACCAGCCACAAAATAGGACCAAGCATCTCTATTTTTAGCTGCCCTCAGGCATTTCCAGTGTGTAGACAGGTCGCAAACCCCAGGAAGGGGAAGTAGAGAAAAACACCACTTGCTGATAAAGCTGATTGATTGGTCCAGATGGACCAGACTGTGCTGTCAAGAGATCTGTTGGAAGCAGAATCAGAGATCTAAAAGAAGGAGCTTATTTTAGAAAGCCTAGAGGCAGGATTCTAAAAACAAAAACAAAAAAATATACAGGGTGTAATGGTTGGCATTTTTTGGCCATTTAGCAGAGATTCAGCATTTCCTGGGCCCTCGGAGTGATGGATCCAAATATTCATCTTGGGTGAGGGGAAGGGGCAGGGAAATGGCCATGTTCTGACAGTAGCCAAGAAGAGAAAAATCCTACAAAGCAAACAAAGCACAAGTTTGTAGACCGCCGCCTCCACACTGACTATTCAGCCTTCGTTTTACTTCCTTGCTGGTTGATACTTCCTTGCAGCTGTTCCAAATATTTCCCATTCATTTGAAGTTGCCAACCACACAACCTTCTCTCCCACCTTACTGAGAAAGTTGGGGTCAGCCATTCACACTCCATCATCACCCGCTTCCTCCTGCTGCTCGACACGCTTTTCACCTCTGCTACCCAGCCTTCCCTATTTAAGAAGCATCACTTAGCCTTCTTCCCAAGGTGACCTCCACATCAGTACTCTTCTTCATCTCAGCTCACCCCAGCACCTCCACATGAACTCGGATTTCTCCATTACCACCAGCAGCCACATTCATATCCAGGACGCCTTTAGTATCAGTGGTAATCACAAGGAGGATTGGCTGCTGCACACCGCACTGCTTTTGGCTAAACCTTATATAAATTTCAGGCCATCCTGCATTGTGGGTCATGAAATCAATTATGTGACTAAATCACAACCAATATTCTCTTTCTCCATTCCCCAACTGAGCATGCAGTAGAGTAGACAGGATGGGAAGAAACCAGAATGTCTTGCTCATAAGAAAGGTGAGTAGAGGCACAAAGTACCTATGTCGAGGATACGGAGCAAAGGCATCAAGCAGGGTCCCATGAGATAATATCTCCAAGTGATGCAATAGCCATCTTTGTACACATGCATGCTGTGATGTTCACATACTGATAAACTTGCCCAGTAACACATTTCTTATACATACATATCTCTGCAGTTAAGCAATACAGGATCGGGTGGTCCAATATGCACTTCAGCAGTTGATTTTGTACAGCATTAGGAGGTTTCTGCTCTAGTGTGCCTCTCTGTACTGCCACACTGAGAAGCAAAAAGGATTCTTCTAAGACCTCTAAGCTAACACATTCTAAAATCAATGTGGAATAACCTTCTGAAAATTGAACCCTTTCTCAAATTCTCTGTACTGCTTGCTTCCTCCAGGGGTTCCATCTCTCAGCTACTCTATGAATTGCTGTCCTGCTTCTGCCCCACGTTCCTCCTCTCTCCACCATCCATAGGGAATCAGCTTCCCCAGAGGTCCCATCCCTTACACCCAGTATTCTCTTCCCTAGCATAGGCCCTGTGTCTGCTGCAGTTATAGACATTACTAATCAGACCCAGAGAGTGCTGCTAATTGCTCTTTCTGGCCTCCAGCTTCTCAAAATCTTCTAAGCTCCAGTCAGAATGCTGAATGGTCGTTCCTTAGCTGTTGAATGACTGCGTGAAATGTTCTAAGTCTCAATATCCTTGCCCGTAAAAAGTAGAAACATTCTCACGGGACTGTTCTCAGGATTACAGATGGCAGAGAAGCCAGATATCTGTACAAAGCCAGATAAAGGATTCATAAACTGATACAAGTAAAGAACTTGGATATTAGTTTTCTATATCACCATTCGTGAGACATTACCATGGACTGAATGTATGTGTGCTGTCACCAAAACCATAGGCTTCAATGTGAGGAAATTAAATAGTAGGGCCTTTGAGAAGGAAGTGGGTTTAAATGAGGTCTTGGGGGCTCCTAGATGGGAATAGTGTGAACTAATTCATCAGAAAAGGTACCATTGAAGGTAACCTGTTGAAAGCCAGGTAGAAAGTCTTGCCAGAGCCCACCTATCCTGGTCCTCTGATCTCAGAGAATTCTTGGTCCCTAGAATAGTGCAAGACACACATCTGCTGTTGAAAGCACTCATATAATGCTATCTTGTAGCAGCCCAAACTAAGGCAGATACTTTGCCCCGAAACTTTTCGTGGCTCCCTGTTGCCAACTGAATAAAACATCTCAATTCTGGTCCCAGTCCCTTAAGGGTCCTTCAGCTTGATCTTGGTTTCCCCATTTAAGCCTTTACTTTCCACTCTTCACTGTATTTTTAGACAGTCATTCCCTCAACGGACGCGCATGTCCTGTCTCCATGTAGATCTCTGTGCAGCCCTGTCCTCCCCTCGGCTCGCTCTGTCCTGTAGTTGTCACCACAGAAGTCTTGCAGGAGGTGATCACAGAGCCCACCCACAGCTGGTAGCTCTAGGGGGCACCCAGGAATTAGCAGCTGGAGTTCAGACACAGCAGGCATCTTCAAAAGGAGGTGGACTACTGAAGACAGTAATCGCTTCTTGGAATCCGATACAGGGAATATGAAGCGCAGACCCTCCTGTGAGGGTATAGGAAGAAAACCTCAACTCTCCTCCTTAATCCCTTGGGGGGCAACTGTGACCCAAATTCACTTGTTCTTCCAGCTGGAATGAAGTCCAGAATCTCTTGGCCACCTTCACTCAGTCCCATTTCTACACGGGACTTACATCCACTTCCCAACTACTCTCGTAACATCATAGGTGCCCAAATAAAGGCCCAGGAAGACATTTTCTCCTTTTTGGAGACAGGAAGATTTGAGTTTAACAGGCTGCCGTCCCTGTGTACCAGGCAGGCAGGTGATCTTGTGGGTGCTCATCACCCCACAAAAGATCGATCTTCGTGTTCACAGCTTCCTAGTGAAAGAATACCATATGTCTGTGAATTGTAAAGATAAACTTCAATTGTAATCTGCAGATTCAGTACAGTTCCCAGTATCCTAAGGTGCAGGGGAGGGGGGGGGCTCACACCTCAAAAGTGGAAGATGAAGAACCAGTGGGCTTCCTCCTCTTGGGAATCAACTGTGGGCTGCTGCCTAGGAGTGACTTCCTCTAATCATGGACACTTGTCTGTGGTCATCCTCAGTCCTGTTACCTGACTCTTCGTGCATGTGGCTGGCATTGTTATTCTGCCCTGACTGGTGAGCAGCCACATTGCAGGTGACCTTTGTGAACCTTCTTAGGGTGCAAAGCAACTGATTGGTTGTATCTATCTGCACGGGTCCAACTGTTAAATACTCTGAATAAGACCACTACCCTGAGTGTATTAGCCGTGTCCCTGAGTTCATGACTGGATCACCCTCTTTGAGGACAGGGTTCACCGTGCTCCCTAATGACTAAGTCTTGCCCGTGCTCTCTCAGTGTCAGCTCCTCCTTGTCTCCCCTCTGGTCGATGCTAACATAACACCCACTCCCCCTCTGCACCCTGCCTTCAGGGCTCCTGGTCCACAGCCCAGCCTCAGAGTGGAGTGGTCCCTTGGCCCACAGCCCTAAGCAGCAGCGAACAGGCCTCTTTCAGACACAGCAGGAATACATATGGTGCCTTCTGCCTGTGGGCAGCCAGAACAGTCATTCTCAAGAGAGACCGTGGGTGTAATCAAACCCGTGTTTCTTCCCAAACAATGGAAACAAACAGAAGAGCCATCTCAGTGAGGATGGAGAACGCCAGCGGGGAGCGGCCCACTGCAGGAACCACGAAGCGCTTTAAATTAATGAAAACGACTCCGCGGGGCCACATGCCTGCTCCAAGTGGTTCTAGCCAAGTGCTTTCCCTGGGCCCTCACGCCTGGGGGCAGGGTGCTCAGGGGAGGACAAATGACTAGAGGAGAAGAGAGGGACAAAGAGAGGAAATAACACGGTGGGGCAGAGCGCACCAGAGACAGAAACCAGAAACAGTGAAGGGGGTGGGGGTTCGGCCTCCATGAGCCTGTGCTTCGGAGCTGGCTGTGTGACAGTTGGCAAGGCGCCTCGCCCTTCTGGGCCTCGGTTTTAATGCTATTGACTAGACAGGGCGAAGGAAGCTTCTGAGTCTACATCATAGTGCTCCCCACCCCAGATAAAAGATTTTCTTCTTCCTCTTCCTCCTTTTTCTTCTCCTCCTCGTTCTCCTTTCTTCCTCCCCCTCCTCCTGCTCCTCCTGCTCTTTCTCCTCTTCCTCTTCTTCTGTTCTTCCTCTTCCAAAGGGCACAGATTGTCAGCCTGGTCAGGGTACGGCGGCACTGAGAGACGGTCAAGGGGCGCAGGTGCTACGGCTGTTGCATGTGGAGGAAGGGTGAAGTGGGCAGAATTAGTTGCGCTCACAACCTTCCCTGGATTCTAGTGGGGCCCATGAATCTGTTTGGAGACTCCTGTCTGGAAGTCCCCTTTCTTTTTCATTTCTTCTTCCAGAAACAGAGGCAGAGTTGGGAGGGGTAGGGAGCAGTGAGTTCCCAGCTGAGTTGGACTCCCACCTCTTCAAAGTCATTTGGGGTTTACATTCACCTGTAGCCCTCAATCAAACTACACTCAGATGGGACAGTCTCCCCCTCCACAATCTACCCCTCCAACCCCCAAAACCCAACCCACCCATAGGAGCCTCATTGAGGTCAAAAGACCTAAGCAAGGCTGCTGAGCCAAGCATTCTAGCAAACCAGGCAGCCACGTGGGAGGATCCCACCCTTTGAACTTCCTGTTTCCTTTGTATGGGGCCAGGGGTGGTGGGGAAAGAAAGGACACTGCTGGAGATTCCCTGTCCATCTTGGTGACTTGGAAGTAAGGAGGAAGCTGTTACTGGGGAACAATCAGCAGGGGAGGGGGTCAGCTGCTGCTTGATTTAAGTTGTTTTGATTTAAGTTGTGGTCAGAAAGATGGTGGAAGTTAACTCTGTAATTCCCCTGAGGCTCCCTGATACCCTATTGCCCTGACTGAGTGCTGGGTGGTCTCCCAAGAGGAGCTCTATGGGATCCCTGGCATACTCCTTTATACTTGAGAGACCCCAATAAAACCCAGCTCTGAGTCAGCAGTTACCCAGAGAGCAAAGTGACAGTCAAATAAACAGAGGGATAAGGGAGAGCAGATTGGAAGGGATCACAAAATTGCCAGTCTCCTCATGTGGCTTGATATCATTCTCTCTCTTGCTGAAGAAAAGCAGTTTCTTGGCTGAAGCTAAGAGAGAAGAACATGTTTCACAAGTGGAGGGGAAGGGCGGGTGTAGAAGAATGAATGGATTTTATGTTTTGACATATTTACTAAGAAATGTGGAAGCTGCTTAGCACCTGCTAATTAGAGTCAGAGCAACCTGAATTCCTTGCGACAGCGCAGATGCCAAGGGAGCCAGAGCCTGAAGGACAGGTGGATTTGCTGAAGAGAATTATGGGATTGTTCTGACTAAGAATGGAGGACACTGGGAAATGGGAGGGAAGAGACAGGAAGGAAGGAAATAAGGGCAGGGTCGTTTTGCACTGAAGCCTGGATTTTTCTGCACCTTCTCTCCCTTAAAGGCCAGATCCTTTCTTTCCTCATGGACACTCTGATTGATGGGCTGCTGTCCTCTAACTTTGGGAAGGAGATTGGTGCCCAAGATATTGGGCCAAGTTACAGCTGTGGAACTGCAATATCAAGGTCAAGGACTAGTCTGAAATCCTGTTCGGGCTCCTTCTCTGAGCTGTCATCTTTCTGGAGACTCCCTACCAACTGTTTCCCTCCTGTTTAATCAGAGATCTGCCTGGTGGTTAGGAGCACAGGCCCTGAATTGAAATGGCTGGGATTCTACTCTTCCTTTTCCCACTTGTTTTTACAGAAAGAAAAGTTTTGAGGCCTTAGGAGGAAATGAAAATCCTCACTCTATAGGGTCCTTGCAAGAACTGAATTGATGATCCATTCAAACACCTTGACCCTTGGAAAGTACTCAGTGGCTATGCGCTAACTTAGGTTTTGGAGCCTAAGAGTTCTAAGTATCCTACTTCAGCCAATAATTAGTCATGTGACTAGCTGAGCCAGGGTCTGTTCAGGGAAGTTGTTAATGTACAGGGACTGAGTTTCAACAGTATGTTATGTCAGTTATGTGCTAAATGGAAGCAGATGTGAAAGCAAAGCTCAGGCACGACATGGGTACCACCCTTAAGCTGGAGGGGCAAGAGAAAGAAGTGAATGCCTAGGATCTGGGAAACTATGCTTCCCAGTGAAGACAGAAACCACCTTGTCGAAAGGAAGTACTGTGGGTGGACAGGGCTAGAAACCAAGGCACAAAGAACTACTGGGAAAATTGCTCCCTGCAGCTGGGAAGAGCAACTATGGTTCCCTGTAATTCCCATTCTTCCAATTGGAAACAGCATTGAGGAAGCATAGATTGCAGAGGTCATTGCTCTGCTATATAGAGAAGGTAAGGCACAAAGTGACAGCTTACTCTCTTGCACAAATGACTTATCCTCCTGCATTATCATGTTCTAAACTACTTACCAAAATGTGAGGAGGGAGACTGGATGCTTAGTGTGATAGTGGGAGATGGGCATGCAGAGTCCACAGCACCATTCCTGATCATCCTCAACATGTAGGTATGGGTTCGTGCTGTTCCTGTTTTTCCCTTCCAACTTCAGCGGCATCTCAGAGACTCTTCACTTACCTCAGTGATCTTACGCCATCTTGCTCAGACCTTACCAGAGGGATCCACACATGGCACTGCTGTTCCTGCTCTAGCGTTGATCTCTTCCAATGGCTCCTAGGAGTGTTTTTCTCTTCTGGGTATCACTTACTCCTTAAATGCTGGCCACATAATAGCAATTAGATGAAACCTAGTATGGTAACCTATACCATGTGACTGTTCAAAATAGTCTCCAAGCAATGATAACTTAGTGGAACATAGATTCACTAATAGAATATATTTAATACTTATATAAAATGTATTAATATATTAATATTTATTTGGAAGACAAAGAGATATAGACAGACAGACACAGAGATGAGAGGACATACATACCATGGTGTACATGTAGAGGTCATATTACAACTTTCAGAAGTCAACTCTTGTTTTCTACCATGTGGACTCTGGAAATTGAACTTCAGACACCAGGTTTGTGCATGGGCATCTTTACCAGCTGAGTCATCTCACTGGCCCCCATGAACAGAATTTTAAAGAAAAGAAGGGAAAGAGAAGTGAAATTCCGGGGTGATGAGAGGGCTTGGAGAGAAGAGAGAGGGCTCCCAGTTCAAGGCTGTGCACTTAAGGTTGCCAGGTCCTCTGGCCTCTAAGCTGCTGGGCTCTTAAGAGTTTGTTTGTTGGACTGGGGAGATGGTTCAACGGTCAAAGTTATTGCCTTGTTTGGATCCCTAGATCTCACGTTAAAAAAATGCCAGGTAGATACTGGGAACAGCTTATAATTTCAGCCCTGGAAGACAGAGACTGGGAAACCCCAGAGCAAAGTAATAAGGAGGTAGAACAATCCAAGATGATTCCTGATGTCTCCCACAGGCACACACACACTTAAGTGACTTCTTGTACACACACCCGCGCACACATATACACACATACACATGCATACATGCATGTGCAAAAAAGTTGTTTACTGTTTATTAAAATGAAACATACTAATGTGGAAATTTTAGAAAATTAAGGTAAATAAAGAAGTATCCATAATGTCAATCTCCAAAATAATGGTAAATAACATCCTGTTACTGAAAATTTTTGCTAAACTATTCTACTATATCAGGTAATTAAGAAATCCATGCAGTCTGATTAGTTCGTTGTCATTATTTCTTTAGAATAATTTCTTAGAACTATTGGTCAGTGAGAATGCACATTTTTAGAGCTTAGTCTAACAAGAATTGTCAAGATGCTTTATTTATTTAATAAATTTATTTAATAAATTTATTTTTTAATAAATAATCTAGTTATATTCCACTTGCTAGAGAGAAGATGTTCTGGGTAAATTCATCAAAACTAAATTGATCTGAAGCCATTTTCCCCCAAATCAGTTATGCAAAGGACCAATTCAGTAAAATAGCCAGTTAGGAGAAAGATAGATGATGGACTGATAGGTAAGTAGGTAAGAAGATGGACTGAATAGGTTAAAAAAAAAACAGTTAACAGAATAAATAATTTAGGGTTGGGAAGATAGCTCAGCTGTTAAAGTGCTCATTGTGCCAGCAGGACCAGAGCTCATGCCCCAGAGATGGGAGTGGTAGAATTACTGCCTGAAATTCCAGTCTCGGAAAATGCAGACTGGGGAATACCCAGAGCAAGCTGGCTAAAGAAACTAGTCATATTAGCAAGCTCTGAGTTTGATTAAGAGACCCAACCTCTAGAAATACAATGAACGAGCAAAAAAGACACCCAATATTATATGTCCACATGCACACACACACACACACACACACACACACACACAAGAATATATGCAGGCACACCACACACATGCATACACAAGAAAAGGCAGAAAAATAATAAATAATAAATAATTTAACAGATATACTAACCTAGTCATGAGCAGTTTCTATTGTGTAGGAAGATGGTTGTGTGATTTTTGGAAACTGCCGTCAAGTTTGAATGGATTGGTTTTCTGTTCTTATGGCAACAGTTTGAGGGTGGCTCCGTTTGTTGAAGTAATGGGAACTTGTGTGTGAACATCTTTAACATCTCAAAAGTGAGTTTTCTCATTAAAATCCGTAATGGTGTTATTTAAATGGAACCTATTGGTGCTGATGGATCTCTTTAGAATTCTTTTCTGTGTCTTTTCCTGCTGCCACACTTCTCATTTTTATGAGTCTTCAGCTAATTTCCCAATAGTTCCCCAGTTTCCAGCAATTAGTAAGCCAAATGTAATGTGTGGTGTGGGGGATACTGATACTTTTTAGTTCTCCTCTTGGCTTCTAACCTTCTAGCATGTTTATTAAGCAGTTTCCTTTTAATCTGTCCTTGATGGTGTCATATCGATAGCTGATGTCCATCCCTCATGTTGCTCATTAGTGACAGTGTCTTGTGTTCCTGCTGCTTTGAACAGTGTTATCTTTCAAGGCTTCATATCCCAATTACTCCTCAGTAGACAGTCAAATGCCAGACTCTGCTATTAGACAGGACCGTGTCCTCAGAGTACTTTAGTTTGCTGCTGAATGTCTTTTAATTTTTTCAATCGTACACATTTTTATACACTTTCAATTGTACACAATTTAACATTCACTTGCTAATTCCTCAAGGCGCCTATCAGCCTCAGTGCCTCTCTGACTTCTGAATGTTCCTACTGAAGGGGTTACTGTGGATAGCCTCACGCGGCTGGTGGTTTTCTTTCATCAGCACCTTGAGCAGTACAGCAGCTTCAATTCTGAACTTCTGAAATTAGACGGATGTGATTGTGATTGTTTCTGTCCTTTTCTTGTGCTAGCTTATCTTCTGAGACTTCTAAGAATTGAGGCCAATTAATGTTTGGCTCCTTCCTCATTTTCATATTCGTGATGATTCTACATCTAGGACTAGCGATTCTGCTCTGCCACTGATACCTTCTCTCTTTATGTGTTGCCTGGCTCAATTCTGAATTGTGAACCACAGAAATTTGATACAAATTATTACCACATTGATTTTCTTAAATTTTCATATGTAGGGGCTTTGCGCATGTGTGTATGTATGTTTGCTTGTGGGAGGAAAACCATACATGTGCGTGTGGGAGGGTAGGTGGGTGGGTGCACATGTACATACATGTACCTATATATGGAGTACCAAGGGTAATATCCGGAATCATCTGTGAATCCTCTTGACTATCTCTAGATTCAGAGTAGATCTAGGGCTAGTCTGGCTGGCCAGCTTGTGCTGGGATCCCAGTCTCTGTCTTCTGGGACTGGTACTACAGACTGGTCACCATACCTGTTCAGCATTTTACATGAGATCTGGCGATCCTGATTCCAGTCATTTTGCATACGCAGCAACTGCTTTCACTACTGGGCCATCTCCCCAGCCCCAGCAAGTTGATCTGAAATTACTTACTGTGTATTTATATGTTTACATCACAGACATATAGTTTCCCAGACCTACCAGGCATCAGAACAGAACAGTATCCCAGCACCCAGGTTGCTTTCAGTATTATGCCTTGTAGGTTTAATAAACCAACACATTTGGCACATTTGCTTACCTCTTTAACTTACTATTCTGAGATTCTGTGTTTCAGTGAATTGTTTTCTGATGAAAACAGACTATTGTGGAAAGTCCTGTTTCATTGCCACCTTGCTCGCTGTGATAGTTTTCTCTTGTTGGTTTACCAAATTGCTACAAACTAAACAGCTTTAAACACTAAAAATTTATTTTCAGGCGGGTCTGTAGATCCAGCATTTGCTATGGGACTCTGGGGACTAGAAACAAGATGTCAGCACACCGAGTCCCTTCTAGAGGCACCAGGGGGACATTCATTTCTGCTCCTTTGTGTTGTTGGCAGAATTCAATCCCTTGTGGTTGGAGGATGAGGCCCTTGTTTTTCTACCATCTAAAGACTCTTTTCCCCTCCTCACAGCTACCAGCCACTCTCTGTCAGTTCTGAAACTGAGTGTGGCATCTTCTTTATGGTTGGTTTGTCCCTTTTTGAAACAGGATCTTACATAGCCAGGCAGGCTCTGAACTGCTGACCCCCCTGCCTCTACCTCCCAAGTGCTGGGATATATACATGTATGTGTGTATGTGTGTGTGTGTGTGTGTGTGTGTATGTGTGTGTGTGTGCGCGCGCGCGTGCGTGCACCACCACATGGATTAGCACTGCAGGTTTTTTTAACCCTGTTCTTTGGCAGTTTCATATCTGTATACAGCACATCTTATCTAGATCATATCTATATTCACTGCCCCTCCCACTTTCCCTGAACCTCCTTTAATATGTTCCCCTCCCACCGTATGTCCTTTTCATTTTTTAATAACCCACTAAGTCCCATGAGTGCTCCCCACACTCGCGTATGTGGAGGACCATCCAATGGAGCGTGCGCAACCCACCAGTAAACACACCCCCAAAGGAAACCACTGTCCTCTCCTCAGCAGCCATCAGCTGCTACTAGTTCCTCTGCTAGAGCTGAGGCCTCAGGAGCCCCTCTCCCATCCATGCTGTACTGTTGACAGGCTGATTCCCACACAGACAACCCCAGGTGCTGCAAGTTCCCGAGTACAGTACCCATGTCATGTCCGAAAGACAGCACTTCACACTCCTCCCCACCAACTGGCTCTTGACACTCTTCATCCCTCCTCTTCTGATATGGTCCCTGAGCCTTGGGACGGGGGAGGTGTGATAAAAATGTCCCCTCTAGGTCTGAGCACTCCACAGCCACATGTTCTCAGCACTTTAAGCAGTTGTAAGGCTCTACATTAACTGATGCTCCCCGCAGAAAGAAACTTCACTGACCAAGGCTGACAGCGGGACTAATCTATTGGTGAAACACAATTATTTAGAAGGCAGTTTGACAAGAAATCCATTGGCAAAACAATAGTAATAGGTTCCACCCAGAGCCTATGACCTCTTTAACTATGCTTTTCTCCAGATTTATAGTACCATGATGAATTTCCTCCTGGAAGCAGGCCTCAAATCCAATTAGAAAGCAGTTGGTTATTCCAATAACACTCATGCTATTACTGCACCAGTGGGCACATTCTGCCGGGCAGGTCAGTATTGTGGCACCAGGGTCCAGTGCATCCAGGGTCCAGTAAGACAGCCAATGTCTTTTCGCCCTCCACAGACTGCACAGCATCTTCTGGCAGCTAGCCAGCAGAGAGGAAGTTACCTGGTCAATTCCAGTTTGATTTCTGTATATCCTGAAACCAAAGTATGTGGTATTTTCAGCAACAGGATCTAAACACCTAGTAATGGTGGGTAACCAGAGCTATGGTAATAGTCTAGCACACTGAGTATTTTGTATCAACTGCTCTACCTCCTTTCACCTTTAAAAGTCCATGAGAAGAGATCAGACTCGGTTGGATAACCTAAGTAATCTTATTTGATGCTTAACTGAATGGCAACTTTAACTCCCCTTTCTCATACATCCACAAGTTATTTGCTTTTAGATATTGTTGGATTACTTTTCTCATTAATGTAATCAAATACCTAAAAGACATACATTAAGGGCTGGTGAGAGAGCTCGGCAGCCAAGGCATCTGCTTGCAAACCTGGTGGCCTGAGTTTCATCCTTGGAAGTCCATGTGGTGGAGAGAGAGAACTAACTTCTAAAAGTTGTCCCCTGACCTCCCCACCCATATACCACAGCATTCATGTGTTTCCTTCTCTCTCTCTCTCTCATAAATATGTAAAATATTTTTTAGAAGAAGGAAGTTAAGGAAGCTTTATTCTGGCTTACAATTCAAGGCAATCATTCCATTGTGGCAGGGAAGGTCTGGTGGCAGGAGCAGGAGTCATCTGGCCACATTACATCCACACTCAGGAAGCAGAGAGCGAAAAAAGAGCAAGTATAGTTGAGGCCTCCCCACATAGTCTCTCTTCTTTCAACAAAGCTCCACAACCTTCCTAGTCAGTGTTGTCAGCCAGGGATCAAGTATTCAAGCACCTATGGGAACATTTCACATCCAAACTATAATAGATATGGATTCAGTTAGCTTATATTCTATTTTACCTCCAAGAAAACATTGGGTATTATTTCTCTCTCTCTCTCTCTCTCTCTCTCTCTCTCTCTCTCTCTCACACACACACACACACACACACGCACACACACACACACACACACACACAGAATTCTCAATTTGGAAGAGTGATAAGGAGACCCAGTAGTTGGTTTCATGCTATGTTTGAAAAGTTTTTTTTTTTTTTCTCAAATCATATATAGGAGTGAGTGCAGCTATGGTTTCTCTCTGTGGGTGGAAGTGATGTTTCCCATAGACAGGTGTCCTTTGGAGAGCTGCACAAACTAAATAAAGAAGGAAGGCTCCTCTCATGATCCTGAGGGAGAATAGGTAAAAGAAACTTAGAAGATTTTTAAAGAAATGAGGTCAAAGAAATTGTTTTCAGAGCAGAGAGAAATGAGTAAGGCAGGAGAAGCCAAGGGGCTGATTTTGTGATTCATGTGATCAGCAGCTGCTGGGGCACATTTGTGTGTTCAGCTTATGTGTCATTTTACACTCACAAGCAATGAAAGTCCAGCATAGCTTCTCCAACATGTGGTGTTTTATGTCCTTTCAATTTTCCCCAGTCTGAAGTTACATGGCACCTCACTGTGGCTTTACATTCATTTTCTTGTTGTTGCTGCCATTTTTCCTTGTTTTATTTGCCCTCTGGCTACCTCCTTTTGTCAAGTACTGTTCAAGCAGCTTGTCATTCTTCTATTATACTGTCTTGGGTTATAGAAGCTCTTTACACCTCCTGGGTTTCAGTTCTTTGTCATAGGTGTTTTCTTTACAAATGTGTTCTATTCTGAACTCTGACCTTTATTCTAAATTTCAGAATAAACTAAAGTCCTTAATTTTTACCATTATCCCTGTATGTGGTCAGTGCTCTTTGTATGCAATGTACAAAAAAATTGCCCATCTCAAAAGTCATAAAAACATTCTTCTTTGTTTTCTTCTAGCAACTCTATAGATTTCTCTTTTCACATTTAAAACTCTAGAATTGATTTTAGTGTATAGGGTGAGGGGGGGTTGAAATTCATTTCCTTTTTTTCTTATGAGTATGTAGTGTATTAGATTTTCTGGATGAGATGTGAGCAAATATTAATCACCCCAAATAAGGCACCAACAATAAACCAAAGAAATAAGTCCACCCATGTCTAGGTTGATGAAACAATGAGTTTCATTGGGGTTACTAGTGAGAGCATGACTAAGGAGTACAGGGGAGAACTCCTTACCTGCCCTCAGAGAGTGCTGGGGTTTCCTCACTCTTTAGCTTTGCCTCCCTGGCCTTGTGAGTGTTCGTAAACCTCCTGAGCGCGTCCTCCCCTCCAGGAGGGAATATGGGGGATCCCAATATTGTGAGAGTTTCTGAAGGTTATGAATGCAGCAACAGCCACATCATGCCTTGAGAGCAGTGCTCCACAACAGGAAATTGACATCACACCACTTATTGAGAAGACTAGCTTCCCTGCTGGCCTGCATCAGAAATTACATCATCAGGTGCCTGGGTCTGCGGACTTGTGTCTGGACACTGCTCTGTTCAGATGGTCCCTTGCCATTCAATTTAACACCAGCCACATTGATTATTGTTTCTTTATTAGTAGTCATGCTGTCTAGTCTTGCTATGGCATGTATGCAGGTCCAAGTCAGTTTCCTATTGATAATGTAAGCCTTAAAAAGTGTTCAAATGCCAAATTCACTTTTAAATCATGTTTTATAGGTTTCCCCCTATATATCCAATAAATTTGCTACAATTCATGGTTCATTTCTTTTTAATTCTTCTGAAAGCTTGTTTGTTTGTTTGTTTGTTTATTCTGAAGCATGAAGTAGCCAGGCTAGTCTCAGACTTGCTATGTAGCCAAGATAACCTTGAACTCTTGCTTCTACCTCCTAAGTACTAGAATTAGAAGTGCGAATCACCCTAGTAAACTAACTTTTTGACATGACAATTTCTGCTCTTCTTTTAATCTTGACAAGTCTTACTAGAGAGGTATCCACTTATTCATCTGTCTATCTATGTATCATCTATTATCTATCTATCTATCTATCTATCTATCATCTATTATCTTTGACACAGACTCTCATTATATAGCCCAGGTTGGCCCAGAGTGTGCTGTGCATCCCAGGCAGGTCTTAAATTCTTGATCCTTGTGCCTCGGCCTCTTGAGTACTGGGTCTATAGATATGTTCTTCCACATTCAGTTCTCTACTTTGGTTTCATTAGTTTTTCAAAAGCTCAGGGTTTTTGTTGCTGTTGTTGTTTTTTGCTTTTTGGTGTCATGATTTGCAATGTGAGTTGTTCTGCACAGGCTCATGTGTTTGAATCTTCAGTTGTTTGGGAAAATCATGGCACCTCTAGGAGGTGGAGCCTTTCTGGAGGAAGGCAGTCACAGGGGGTGGACCTTGAGGTCGGTGAGCCCTGTGTTGTAGTTCGTCTGCATAGTTGTTGATAAATGACCATCAAAATGCTTAAGGGAACAAGAGATTTATTTCCTTATGACAGTCCGGTTACAGTTCATAGTCCAGCTTGATGGGAGAGCACACACCAACACTAGGGCCAAGGGAACTTGCCACACCATCTCTACGTAATGGCTGAAAGAGGAACGATCCTTACTTGGCAGACCAGCATGTCTGGCCAAGTATAAACAAGGATGCCAACTCTCTCAACCAGCTCTCTGTGTTTTATTCCAGGGCCTAGTCCCACTCACTGTAGGCTGAGCCTTCCCCATCAGCTGGACAATCTCCTGCAGGTTTGCTCTGGGCTTAATTTTAACCCAACCACTAATTCTCCACAATTCTCCACTAATTATCCACTAATTCTCCACAAATGTGCCCAGAGCTTAAAACCCCCAACTGTCAACTGCTTGCAGTTTTGCAGTTTTGAGTCTCCATGATATCTGCAGCTTCTGCCAGCCAGCTATGCTTTTTCTTCCTTGAAGGACTGTATCTCCCCTCTGGAACCATAAGTTGAATAAATGTCCCTTTATCCCTTTAAATTACTTGAGTTTAAGTCTTGTCTCATAACACCTGAGAAAGAGTAATCAGTACAGTTGATTTTCTTTTATGTATTTGTTTTCCATTACATTAATTTCTGATCTTATTTTTATGATTATTTCTACTTCTTTTTACTTTGGGTTTAGTTTGCTGTTCTTCTTTTAACTTTTTATGCTCAATTAAAAATTGCTTAAGAGTTTGGACATTCTGTCTTTTTTCTTTTGTAATATGAGTGTGTACAGATATACATTAAAAATCGTTCACTCATTTTTGTTTCATCATATTGTCTCTTCTTTTTTACGTCTTCTTAAAAATAGTTTTCATCCTTTGATGACTTCATACATGTATATAATGAGTTTGGGTCTTTCTCATTTGTGTGTAAATGTGTGTGTGTGTGTGTGTGTGTGTGTGTGTGTGTGTGTGTGTGTTAGAGGACACTATGTGTCCTTATAGAGGCCCCAGGGTACCTTTGAGAATCATCCTGGATTGTTTCTACCTTCTTTTTGCTGCACTCTGGGTTTTCTCAGGCAATGCCCACCAGTGCTGCAAGTGCAAGCTGCCACCATCCACCTAGCATTTTTACATGGGACTTGAGATCTGAACTCAGGACCTTCTGCTTATGAGGCAGAGTCTTAACTCCTGAGCAATCTCTTCAGCTCCAAAATGTGGAGTTCTTGTGTTCAGGAGTTTAGCTAAAAGAGGATTAGAAGAAAGAAAGAAAAGAACTCATGGACTCCAGACATGGAGTCCCAGAAGGGACAAGACATATTTTTATTCTTAATGATGGAAATTTCCAACTGATTTTCTATTTGATACATGGATTATTTAGACACTTGTATTTTTCAGTTTCTATTACTAGGACAGACACATGAGACAATCAGTTTAAAGAAGAAAAGACTGGTTTTGGCTCGTGGTTTCAATCCATGGTCACTTGGCCCCATTGTTTACAGCCATTAGCAAGAAAGTACACAGTGGCAGGAGGATATGGCAGAAAATGGCAGTCACTTCATGATAGGTGGGAAGCAAGAGAGAGGGAAAGGGAACAGGGCTCAAAGATATATTTTAAATCATGCCCCAGTGACTTGACTGCGCTCCAGCTCTTTTTTTAATTTATTTTTATTATTATTTATTATTTATTCAATTGTGCGTGTATGCATGTGCGAGCGTGTGTGCATGTATGTGTGGGTGTGTAGAACCACAGACGAATTCGGGAACCACCATGGACGCCTCCACCTCCTCCTTGTTTATTCTGCCTCAGGATTCACAGGCTCCACCCTACCAGGACCAGAAACGCAGGCCACCCCCACTTCTGCCAGGCATCTATACATGGGGTCTAGGATCCGGAACTCAGGACCTTCCATCTGCAAGGCAGAGGCTTAACCCCTGAGCCACCTCTCCAGCCCCTGGGCTCCACCTTTTAAAGGGTCCACCACCTCTCAAGAGTGCCATAGGCTGGGGACTATACAAAGACTTTTGAGAGACACTTCCAAGACATAGCAGTATCTATTTCTTCATTTCCAAACATTTGGTGATATTCTAGTCTATTGTGTTTGCTACTGATTCCTAGTTTTATTTAACATTATCAGAGGAAAATATGGGCAATTTTGGTTCTTGACATTTTCTTAAAACTGCTTTTTGGGCACATATGCTCAAATTTGAGAAATATTTCATGGATTCTTATAAAATATAAATTTTGGCATCATGTTTATAAATGCTATAGGTCAGTGGTTTGTTTTACATCTTTCATATCCTTATTGATTTTTTTTGTCTAGGTTTCTCTCTGAATTTGCAGCTTGCTCTATTTTTCCTTTTCACTCTGTTAACCTTTGCTTTATATAATTGGAGTTGAATGAAAGTTATTTATAAATTATGAATTATGCTAATTTCCTGATAGATTGACTATATTATCATTTTAAAACCATCATCAATGAAAAACACCAACCAGATTCTCATTATAAAATAAGCACTCATGTTCATTCATTACAGCATGAATCTCTGGTAGTGCTTTGTATGGGAAAGCCCACCGTATCTAATATCAGTGTAACAACAGTTTTCTTTGGTTCATGTATATCAAAAAAAGGATAAACAGGTATACATTTTTCAGTCCTTACTGGCAATCTTATCACTCTTCATATTTAAGAAATGTCTAATTTGATTCTGACTTTTTAATTTAGTATGACCATATTTATGTTTTAGTTGAAGTAATCTACTTATAATTATCAATATAATTATTGATAAAGGTTGTTTCATATTTATTGTTTTTCTACTTGTAGTCTACTTTTTCAATTTTTTCTTACCTGTTTAGTGTCTTTTCTTTTCCTTCCTTTTGACTTAGAATGTCTTTGGCTCTATCAACTTTTTAGAAATACATAGTTCTATTCTTCCAGTAGCCAACCTTGCCTACTATAGTCTATTTTCTGAGATGATACAGAGATCTTGGAACCTCTAAATCCTCCAGCTCTGGCAAGTTTTGTTATTTTCATGGTAGATTTTCACTTTACAAGTATTTTAAATTTCACGAGGCTATTACTGTTCTTGTGTCAATAGTATTCTATGTCATGTGTCTACGTGTTGACTCTTTAACTTGCCCCTTCTTTCTTCTGAATTGTTCACAAACAGCTGGTAAACCACATCATGAGATATGAAAGACAGCTCTCATGGCCCCGAAGGACAAAGCTGGGCCGTGGCAGGCTGCACGGTGAGCTCAGGAGCCATATACCTGGGTGTGCTGGCCATGCAGTTCCATCAAGGGTGTCAAGTCTCAGTTTCTTTACCTCCTAAAACCAGGCTTTACACACTGGGGAGATGGACAGTGTGAAAAGAGTTTGTCACATGAGTCTGAGAGCTTGAATCCACGTCCCCAGAACCATATAAAGCTGGGATGGCAGCCCACATCTGTAACCCCAGCATTTCTGTGGTGAGATGGGAGGCAGAGGGAGGAGAATTGCCAGAAACTCATGGATCAGCTAAACTGGTATATGCAACAGCAAGAGACCCAGTTTCAAACAAGGTGGAAGGTGATGTCTGACACTCAAGATTGTCCTTCAACCTGCACATGCATGTAGTGGTACATATATGCACACACTCTCACATGCATAGAATGAAAAAAGAAAGTCAGACTATCTGTCTGCTTGCTTTATCTATCTTATCGGTATCCTCAAGAATAAACGAAACAGGTATACCCATGGAAACACTGCAAATACTAGAACAGGGATTGTGACCCCACCATGGCCTGTTCAAGCAGACATGGCTCTTTCAGCTTTCAGAGCACTTTGTATTTTTAAATCAAACCATTGCTTTAAAAAAAACATATTTCACAGAGTCATATGAATTTCTACTTTTCTCTCTGGGGGAAAAGATCTGAAGATGCGGTAAGTGAAGACTTCTTACCTGTAGCTGTATTCTTACCTGAACAGAGCTCGCTTCTGCCGGAGCATGATCCTGGCCATGTCAAAGCACACTGTTTCCAAGGGTGCACACACATCTGTGCTTGTGTGGCCAAGTCAATCCTCCATCTCCTTATCTCAGTTGTGGCCCTGCTAAAAAATCATATCCATATTCATTGTTATTACCTGTTTAAAATCTGGGGACACACAGGGACAGAGATTTCTAGTGTTCAGGGTTGCTAAGTGCTGAGACAGGTGTCTGAGGGAGTTTGTAGAAGCGCTTTCCCTGGAGACCTAAAAATAAAACAGATTCATTCCCCAGTCTCTCCAGGATGTGGGCAAGGGAGGGCGAGATGACGGCATGACATTTTTTCCAGGTTTTAAGTTGGCCGTGGGAAGGCAGGAGCTGTTTTAACTCTGTCTGTTGGAGGGAGATAGAAATATAATCATACATTACATATTTGTAATATAATCTAGCATTTGGAAAGCAAAAGAAGTTTCATAATTCAGACAACAGAAAGCTCGTGGGCTTTGTTGAAACTTATTGAACTGGCCACTTAAAATCTGTGAATTTCACTGTGCATAAATTATATCTTAATGAGATAAGATGTTGAAAGAGGATCTCACTATGTAGCCCAGACTGGCCTCTAGCTTCTGTCACCCAAGTGCTGAGACCACAGGGGTGCGCCCCATGCCAGCTATTTTTAATTTTTTTAAAGTACAAAGTATAAGTAAAATTTTTAAAAGGAAGGCAAGGGAATATGTTATAATTGTATAATTGCCCCAGTTATTCTGTGTGACATCAGACATAGATCGACTACATAATTCTACCTTTACAATATTGTACAAAGAGATACTGTTATTGTCTCAGTTTTTTCAGGTGTTGAAACAATGTACCAGTTTCCCCAGTTGACAGTGGGAGGGCCCTGAATTATTCCAAGCGGAGGGATTCCCACACCTAGGGATCCATTTCCTCCACTCTATGCAGCAGTCATTTGAAGGGATGCAAAGGCTGAGCAAACATTAGAAATTTGAAGAGGGGAGGATGAAGTACACAGACCACCCTGGTATCAGCGAGGACCATCCATCAATGAACACACTTTGATCATTCTAAGAGATGTCCTTGTTCAGAAAATCCCAGTCTTTCACAGAGTCTACTCATTGTTTCTACAGCAGTGTGATCAGACTCTAGGCACGATAGAAAGGGTTCTTCCGAACCCCTACATGCTTCTTCCTAAGAGCCTTTTTATTAATGGTTCTGCTTTGGGATAGGACATTTCATTAAAAAAAAATGCCACAAAACATGCTCGACCCCTCCCAGCCAGGTCTGTGCATCTTGAAACCATTTTTCAATCTGGTTATCTGATGAATTTGAGAACACTCTCATAGGAAAAGCAGGCATGTGCATAATCATACTACAGTCTCAGAAGGTTATTCATGCACCTTTACATATATGGATGTACAGGTTGTTCACCAGACCAGAGTAGCTACATTTAAAGAACTAATCACTTATTGGAGGAGAATCCAGCCCAGGCTTTCCTCCTTGGCTTACATGGGTCAAGGACCACATCTTTTTTTTTTTCTAATTCCTACAAATATAGTGTTATGGCATAGTGGCAGTCCTACCTGATTGCCAATGTCACCAAATCCAGAGGACTGACCTATCAGAAAATAAAATCCAATCTTCTTGTCTTGTTTTACATTTGCCAGTAGCCTTGACTCTTGTATCCCTTCAACAAATAAAATTCTCAGTGTTTGATGTATTGGCCTTGAAGTTGAGACCTGCAGGGTCCATACCCCACACTGCCTCATCTACGATTCACAGGATTCAGGTTTCTGTTGTGGAACTGAGAGGAGCGGATGGTTGCAGATTCTGAGCATTCTTTCTCCTCCCTCCGCCTACTCCATTCCTAGTCACCACTTAAACTTCGGTTCTGGAGTCACTTCTTTAAGGACAGGCCAGTCCTCTGTACGTGTTGCCCAGTACTGCATCTCTCTATTGTGTGGGATTTGCCACAGCGGCAATTTAATCTTTATTTTTGACAATATACAGCTACATCAAATATTAGTACCTCAAACATCTATCAATCTCTGGTATCATTAGAGTATGGGCCATTCTTGTATTTACCAATCAATCCCTGTTGTCTGGCATGTGTAGGAGTTTAGTTAAATATTTGTTTAATATGGAGCAATGAGCCCCGATTATAGAACATTTTGGAGTTATGACTGAGGAGCTAACACACTCTAGCACATAGTACTAAAGGACCTAGCCTTGCCCTGACCTGGTTTTAGTGTCTTACATTGCTGACATCCCAAGAATATCATTCTCTTCACACCTATCTAATTTCAGAAATATATTTCAAAACCTTCTTTAAAGGAAAAGAGGTCACTGTTCAAACATTATGTGATAGTTTAAAACGTGGGTTTTGGAATCAGGTAGGCCTGAGTTTTAAACCTGTGTTGCCTATTTGATGGTTTTGTGATTTTTTAAAAAACATTTTTCAGTGTTTTATTTGTGATTTTGTCAAATAAACTAATTAATATTGTGTAAAATATATATTTTTTATTTATTTTTATTTTTTGTTTCTTCCACTCATACAAAGTTGATAAGTACCCCATTCTCCTCCCTCCCTCCACCCCGGTTTTGTGATTTTTTTTAAAATGAGACAATGTCTCATCATGCAGCCCAAACTGATTTCACATTTGAGATCTTCTTGCTTTGTCCTCCTGTGTGCTGGGCTTACAGAAGGGCACCACCATGTCTGGCTGGCTCTGTGGTTTTAAGAAAATGGTATAATGCCTCTTATTTTTGCTTTGTTCTACAAAAGGGGAGTGTTAGTTTCATCTTCTTGTTGCTGAATTAATATATGGTCAAATAACTTAGGGGAACAAAGGGCTTATTCTTGCTTACGATTCTCATTTCATCAACATGGAAGGAGAGCCCATACCAATCCCAGGAGCTAAAGGAACTGGCCACACGACATTCACAAGAAGAGCTGAGACATGCCAACACGCCTATATGCCAAAGTATGCCAAAATGCTGAATCGGCTCTCTCCATCTTATCTGCCAGCCTAGGGAATGGCCCTACCTCCTGTGCTGGGTTTTCCCACATCGATTACTCTCCTATGGTCTTGCTCAGAGCTTGAGTTAAATGCTAAATTTTTCAGGGATATGCTCAGAACTCAGCCCTCAGATGTCAAGTTTACAGCTGTATCTAACTGACATGGGTGGGGAGGGGGGAGTTTGAAAATATCTTCCTTGTGGGAGGACTAAATAAAATAAACTATGTGTTTTGAAATGATAATCAGAAAGCCTGACCTATAGCAGGCACTTCATCAATATAAGTTTTATTATCTGTTAATAAATTGGATCCTTTCAAAAGAGGTTGGGGAAATGACCGGCTATAAAAATGGGGTTCCAAAGAGTTAACACTTGACATCCTCTTGTCTGGTTTCTCAGAATGCATGGAGGAAAGATACCTTAACAAACCTATTCTATAGGTTTGTTTAATATCAGTCCTTTGTGTTCCCAGAATGCATCTTTAATGATCCCAAGTCTTTAGCAGATTTTCTGTCTTCCTTTTAATACCACCAACAGTTGATGGATGGTGGGGTTTGGTTTATAAGCCTATAGAAGCTTCCAGACCAGAAGTGCATGTCAGCAAAGGCTGCAGTAGGAACGTGGCTTTCTAGATGACAGTGGTGCTTGCTGTTGCTTGTAAGATTAGGCCAAGTAATTGGTAATGAGAGTTCCATTATCCTGATTGGTGAGCCTAGAGGGTTGGCCTCGCAGTGCTTGAGAAGGAGACCACGTGATGGGCTGGGTATGGAATCCCAGCAACTAGTGGAGGTTTCCTAATCTAATTCTGTTTTCCCATTATCCACTCTCAGCAGAAAGCCCAGTAGCCTGTTTCTCTCACCACATTTTCAGTATAAACCAAGTAGCCTGAAGTCAGGAAGAGACCTATTGTATTTCCCAAGAGGTTAAGAGAAGGCCGATAGCCTCTTTTGCTCAAAATCACAGTGTTTCCCAAGTCATCAAGCTCTCTATAGGGCGTAGATAATTTGGAAACAGCCCATCTCTGAGGATCAGGTGAAGCTGCTAGGATTCTATCAGTAGTTTCAGCTGAGGCTGCAGAGCTTCTCATTCTGCTCCAGGCAGGAATGTAACCCATCTCCAGAGACTCACCCCACTGATCCACCAGCTTCACGAGTGCCCCCCTTCTTTCAGATACAACTCCAAGTTCTGAGAGCCCAGAAACACCATCCCACGGATATAGCAAGTTTTATAGTCGAGAAGCATTGTAACGACTACAGATTGGCTTTTTAAAGGCAAGGGAGTAATAAATTCCACAAGCCCATTTCCCTAACATAGATTACTTTTACTTTCATGTGTCTCTCTTCTGCCATCCTTGTTTTTAAAAGTCCCTAAAGAAGTACTTTGGATGACTTGTCTTAGTCACATCATTAAAGTTTGGGGAAGGAAATCTCCTAAGGTGTAAATGTTTCCCGTTAGCTAATCTGAAGTTCCTTTTGTGGCCAAGAAGGCGCTGGTGATACAGCCTCTGGTACTACTCTGATTTCATCCCCCTGCCTTCTCCTTGCCTAGAGCCTCCCTAGGCCTGCTCCTATCTCAGGACCCCATGTATGTCCCTGTAGGGAACAGCTACCTCCCTTCAAAGTCTCCACCTCATTCCTGTCTGCTGAAGATTTTCTCCTAAGAGAGCGCCCCCCCCCGCCCACCTGCTAGCAGTTCCTGTTGTTCTCCATCTCTTCATCTGAACCTGTATAGCACCTGTGAACCCTTCGCCTAAGTTTCGAGTATTTGTTTGCAGTCCGTCCATTGGAATCAGACCTCTGAGCATTATGCAGTTTCTTCAGCACTGAGTCCCAAGTTCCTAGAGCAGAGGTTAACCCCTGGGAGACACCCAGCAGCCAGTAGAAAGATGATTCTGCTTCTGCTTAACTAGAGGTGGTGGAGACTGCTCTTGCCTTCCTTGGCATAACAGTCTTTCAGGCACAAACTGTGTGCAGGCGAAGACGCCTCCAATATATACGGTGACTGGGAGAACCTTGACAGGGAAACCGTGGACACCACACCACTGCTTCTCGTTGCAAGAAGAAATGGCACCCTGAGGAGCAGCACACTATCCTCTCTGAAGTTGGCATCTAAGATCAATGTAATGACTGGGCCGGAATCCGCTTTTCCTGGTAACAGTAGTATGTGCTCTCTTAGCTTGCTCGAGGGCAGACACTTGGGGTATCCCCCAGAGTTGTCTGCAGCCCTCCATCAGCACAGACTGGAGTTGCAGAATCCTCTGGATAGCCAATGTGTGTGCTGCTCATTCTTCCATTTGTATCTGCTGTGCTACCATCATGTGGCCCAGTCATAGTCCCTCCCTGATCAGCCTATGGAGAGATGCAAAGAGTTTGCTTTAAAGGGACCAAGAAGCTATTGTGCTTGCATGTGCAAACTGGCTCCTCAAGGGAGGAGAGGGAAGTTGGTGGCCAGCAAAATTGGATTTGATGCTTGAGAGTCCAGTTTCTTTTCTGCACTTCCCTCACATCCTATGATAAACCCACAAAGATAGACATTCAATTGTCCTAGAAGCTTCCATGAAAATTAAAAAAAAATGCAGGGCTGTGGAAATGGTTCAGTTAATAAAGGGTTTGATGGGCAAGCACAAGGATCCAGCTCTTCAGTACCCACATAAAAAGCCAGTGCTGCAATGCGCACCTGTAATCCCAGCCCTGGGGAGGAAGAACTAGGACAATCCCAGGAATATTCTGGCCATACAGCCTGACCAAATCAATGAACTCAGGTTCAATGAGAGATCTTGTTTGTTTGTTTAGATTTGAACTTTATTTATTTATTAGTGTGCGTGTGTGTGTGTGTGTGTGTGTGTGTGTGTGTGTGTGTATCAAAGGGCACTGTATGTCCCTGTGAAAGACCAAGGGCAACTTCGGAAATCAATCTGGATTGCTTCTACCTCCTTTTTGCTTTGCTTCTGGGATTTCCCAGGCTCTGCCCATCTGGGCCAGAGGTGCAGGCCACCTTCCTGGCATTTTTTATGTGAGATTTGGGATCCAAACTTAGGACCTTCTTCTTGTGAGACAGAGTCAAGTTGACACCTGCAACTAATTACCACACTGACTGCCCTGCAGCCCAGAAACTAAGGTATTGTTCCTTTTCCCACTGCTCACCCACCTGTCACTCGGATATGCCCAGCAAGCAGATTCTTAAAACATCTCCTTTCACATCTTTTAAGATGGGATTCTGAATGCACGCTGCCCAGTCTGCCTGCTTCCAGATGCCACCAGGTATTTCTTGTAAATGTGTGTTTCATGCAACATCCTGACCTGCAGACTGAGAATTATTAGCGATGGGGTGGGAGCACATGGCATTCACAAACCGATGCCTCTATCTTGAGATTTTTGTCTTGGCTACTTCACACACTACCTCTAGTTCCTCAGTGTGTTAGTCTGATTTGGAAGCGTGTCTGTCCTACCTTCTCTGCTTCCTGACTCATCTGCCCCCCCTTCCTCCCGAGACAATCTTTCCTTCAAAGATGCTGCTTCCTTTTTCAGCCACAGGACTCTGTTCCTAGAAATCCATTTAGCACTCTTGTGGAATTCAAGAGCTGCTCCATTCTTGCAGTTGTTTTCAGTCTTTGGCTTTTTTTTTCCCTCTCATGTTGGAAAAAGATGGAGAAAGATGGGGCCCCTGCATCATTACAAGAAATCAAGCAGACAGGCACCCACCCCAGGAAGCACAATTAAGAATGTTCCCAGCAGGAAGGCTCCTCTCCAGGAAGCACAGAGAGCTGTAGGGACAAGTGACCTTTCTAATCATGCCCTGACATTTCCCAGCCTTGAAGGTGGAAGAGTTACCCTTATTCCGCAGCCTCGGTGTCTCACTGTGTTGCTCCAGACACCTGCGTCTGAGGCCTTCAGTCAGTGATGAATCAGAGCACAAGGGGATTTGTCCCCCAGGAAAAAGAAAAAACACTGAGCGGGAGGCACATGTGGATGGAGACGCATCTAAACCCAGGACAGAAAGGCACCGAGAAGGATATTGCCTCTCCCGAGTGTCAGCCTGCTCCCCGAGGCTCAGGTGGCAGCTGATCAAACAGTCCTGTGCCAAGGAGAGGAAACAGACAGGATTGTCTTCCAGCCCCTCTGGCCCACAGGGACTGACAAGACTCACTTTTTATCCATCTCACCATGAAATCAGCTCTGCTTATTTTCTTAGCACAAAAAATAAACATCCTGATTCGAGAAAAGGTCACACGACATATAAAAGCACAAGGAAGAAAATTAAAATTACAATTTAATCCCATCATCCAGACACAGCCATTGTTAATATTGTTAGGACAACAGGATACCTTACACCTGTAGTTCCCAGCACTCAGGAGGCTGCCTCAAAGCCTGCCTTGGTTCAAGGCCAGGCAAGTATAGACTAGAAGAGATTCTCTCTCTCTCTCTCTCTCTATATATATATATATATATAGTATAATAAATATATTTTAATAACTTATTTATTTTTATTTATAATAAAATGATAATAAATATAATATATAATAAAGTATATATAAGGACATTTCTATGCATTTACATGATGTTTTAAAATTAAACAGAATCCTATCATAAATACTGCATTGTGAGCTGCATATTTTTTGAAAAGCTTAACATCCTGACCATCAACTAATTGTAAATGGAAGAAAGTTGTTCTTAATGATAACATTGAAGTGATCTCTGACTTATTTTTAAAGTCCTCTGGGTGGTACTGCAATATTAAGTCAGCATGTGTGGAGTAGACAGAGAAAGCCTCTTTCCTTGTCTTAAAAAAATCATTTGACATGTTGTTTTCAGGTAGAGGATGTAGCAGATATTCAACAGATAATAGACACTGAGCTTGATCTTGACCAAAACACCATGAAGTGCCTCTGAATTCTAGTCTTGATAGCATGTACCAACGTAAGCATCCTTGTAGTTGAATCTTCCTGTGAGGGTCCTTTTTCATGACAGGTTGCTATATTCAGACCTGCCAATTTAAAAAGACTATGTTTATTACTAAGATTTTTCCATCAGTCCTCTATAAAGACGGTCAGTGTCCAACCATGAAGGGGGAGCATCTCCTGCTCCTCACTTTCCTTAATACTGATGATCATCTCTCCTTTAAATCTTGGCCAATATCAGGAGGGATAAATGGTATGTCTTGATTGCTTTAATATGCATTTCTTGTTTGTTAGAATTAAAAAGGTTCTCTGTACCTATCAATCACTTCTGGATTTTGTTTTGTTGGTTTACCTGAACATTATTCCCTTCTTTGGGAATGTCAATCTTTTTGATATGTAGTTTTAAGAACTTTCTGGATAGTAAGAATAACCATTCATCATGATTCACATGTGACAGGCATGACACATTCCTGGGGTGAGTCATTTGTTCCTGGTAAGAATGGACTCTCTACTGTTTTGTGTTGAATTACATTCTCTCTCTCTCTCTCTCTCTCTCTCTCTCCTCTCTCATCTTTAAGACTTTTGCAAGTCTTCGTTCTTGAATTCACTTGTCAGTTCTGAACCAACAGCAAGGGAACAGTAAGGGAACAGGCAGTGAGGAAGGCAGCCGTGAACCAAAGGTGCCCTGGGGTGGCACATGCCTGTAATCCCAACTCTGAGGAAATACAAAGGCCAGATGCTCAGAAGTTCAATTTATAATAATTTTATCTCATTTACCATTGTCTTTAATTGTATGTGGTTCTGCTGTAAAGCCGTTAAAAACTCTGACATTATCTGAACACGGGGTGCCAGATCTTCAGGGGACTCATCTTTAGAAAGGCTTTTTTATGCTGTGTCCATACAAACATTTGTCTGTGTTTTCTTCTTGCATGTTCTCCCCACTCTGTGAGATGTTCTTCCTTCATTCTTCCACTACAGGTTCCTCTCCATTGCTCAAATCTCAGATTCAATTTCTGTAGAGAAGTCTTTCCTGGTTGCATAATTTAAGGAAGGTTCCCTGAACCCCCATCCTTCTTTCACTCTGCACTTTATTGTTTTCCTTCATAACTTTTATAAGGAAGCACAGGTACTATTTGCCTATTTGTTCAATATTTGCATCCTAACTAGACTGAAAACTCTATGGAGGGCAGAAGTCATAGCTATTTGCATTCTAAGTGCCTGAACTAACATCTGGCACATGGTAGATCCACAAAAGGTATTTGTTAAAGGTCACTGAATGCTAAGTCCATCTAAAATTTATTTTGGTATAAGGTAGGAACTAGAGATTTCATTTAAATTTTTCCAGATGGTATCTTGTGGTTATAGTGCCCAACAACAAAGCAGACCACTTCTCTTATAATCTCCTTTTCACCTGACACCAAGAAATGAAACCCAGGATCTAAGAAGGCAGCTTGCAATGTCCTGCACCCCCAGGATCTCCTCCCTCTGCAGTGTCTTCTCTTCCTCCACCACTGGATTAGCCTAAGTATTTCCCATCATGCTTATTTCAGAGCTCAGCCTAAAGCAGATTCTTAATTAATGCTATTTACTGGCTGATTCGAGTCACTCAAATGGCAGGGTAATTGGATATCTTTGATGCATTTTGTTCACATCAACTTTTGGAAACCAAGAAAAACCTCTTCTTATTCCACAACACTGAGAAACTAAATTGTTCTACAGCCTTCATTTGTATGGGCATCACCTCTAATAGTTGTGAACTTTTCAGATTTATTGTAAGTCCCCCCATTTATGCAAGCAATATTCTATGCATAAAATAATAAAAGAAGTAACAAAAAAGTCAATTTTACTGTATCTAAGAACTTGTAATGAGGAGCTCGGGAAATGGCTGAAGGGTTAAGAGCATTTGCTGTGCAAACGTGAAGAGCCGGCTGCTGGTGCCTGTAACCCCAGTTACAGACACAAACAGGTGTCCAGAAGCTCTCAAGGAAATAAGGCTGAGAGTGATGCAGAAAGACACCAACATCCTCCTCTGGTCTCCCATGCACACACAGGGATCTGTATACCTGAACACACACAGACACACAACATACAAGCACCACAAACAGACAAATATAAAAAAAGTAACCACTTTTAGTTAACTTCTAATAATCAAAGGAATGGGACTTAATAATACCAATGTCATATTCTCAACAAAATACAACTAAAAAGCAATCCAATATTATTTGCATCTGAAACAATGGAAATCACAATTTTACTCTGTTTAAAACATATATAAAGCAGATGCAACCTTACACATAATCAAAGGACATAACTTAAAGCAGTGACTAGAAACCATCTACCCCAATACATTCATTATGATATGATAAACTACAAGAATGCTGAACAGAATGTATTAAGACAAGTGTTTCACATACTGTGGATGGCAGAATAAAGAAATTCATGATACATTTCTAGAAATGAACTTCTCAGGAGAAAGCAAGAATATTACAAATATTCATACCCCATAGACTCTTAAACTTACTTCTATAAATATCACCAAAAATATTTACTGTAGAGTTGGATGTTACTTTGACTTGTGCAACATTGCTGTGTTGGGACAACACAAGAATGAAGAAAAAGAAAAGACATATACAGAAAAGTTGGAATTGGGTGGGCTGCTGGCAGATGAAGACAGATACGACAGCCCAGACCAGATCTGTTATGATGTGCCTTGCTTGTCAGTTCTTCCACATAGCCATGCTCATGCTGAATCTTTTATAATCCTACTTCCTTGCATTGCTCTCCCTGGGTTATTACAGTATCAACATGTGAAAAAAAACCTACATCTTGACAGTAATGATAAATTGTACAATTCCGGATTTTAGCCACTGTGTGGACTATCACAATGATGTTCCTAAAGATCATTTAATGGCATAATATATGTTTTGAATTAAAAAGGTATCCAGAGTTTGAGTTCAAACTTTATCTGAACTAAAAAAATTATTTTAATATTATACTAATATATTTTGTAGGAATTGATTATAAGAGAAATAGTAAAATGCTAACTGTTCAGTTCTAGGTAGTAGGGCTGTAGGTAAAATTCTACTTTTCTTCTTAATATTTTTCAAGTTCTTTACAATCTGATACCATTTTCCTTCTTTAAAGACTAGGGTAGTGCTGGGAAGATGGCTTTTCAATTAAAATGTTTAACAATCAAGCAAAAGGACCAGAACTTGAATCCCAGATCCCATGTAAAATGTCAGATGGGTATGACAGAGGCTACAATTCCAAAGTCAGAAGGCAGAAACTGGGAATCATCAGAGCGAGCTAGCTAGATTCTTATCAGTGAGCTCTCTCTGGACTTGACTAGAGACCTTATCTCCAAAGAATAAATGGAAGAGTGATCAAGGATGAGCCCCAATATCAATCCACAGACTCAAGATAATACACACACACATGCACACACGCATGCACACATACATGCACGCATGCACACACATATGTCATCACATATATAGACACACATAAAAATGGAAAAAGAAAATAAAACACTTCCCTCCTATCTCCCGTCTCATGTCCTTAATAATGTGACCATGGTCTTGGGGGACAGTCATTGGAATCCAGAGAAAAAAGGAAGAGAACTCCTATGTCACTCACATTAATCCAACACTTGCTATGTGTGTGAGGAAGTCCTCGGGAACATATACTTCCAGAGGCAGGCAAATAAAAAGGGCTTCACAATGAATGGATTTAGAACCATTGCACTGAATGAAAAATGTTAGGCAAGATCTGGATTCCCATTAAGTAGAGCAAACTTGCTATGTGTCATCCCAGAAGACAGGAGCGAAAGCTGGAGTGAACAGCAAGGATTTCTGTTGAGCACGTAAGATGCCTAGCAGCTCCAGTGCATCCACTGAAGGAGCAGCTCACTGAGGAGGGACACACGCCTCTGGAGTCAAGGCTGGATAGCCCCTTGTAACAAGGTTGAAAGAGATCCAGCCACCCCTAAGTGGATGAATTGACAGGTACCTCCCAGGTCACTTCCAGGCTTATAATTTATACTTCATTCATCATAAAATGGAGGAGAGTGGCTTTCCTCTCTTTCAGCCAGCTCTTTTGTTCTACACAGGAAGATTCCATTTGAGACAGGCAATATTTGTTTGTGGATGAGACAGGATGGGATAAGATTCTGGAATCAAGGAAACAGTTACATCAGTTAGAGCTTTTTTGGTCATAAGCAACAGAAAACCAACAAACCATAGCGTGCAAAACAGAAATGAATTCGCCAAGGCTCAGGGAAGCCAATGTGAACCAACTGTGTGCAGTGTGGCTGGAGCCAAGGACTGTGCTCTATTTTTATCCCTTAGTCTGTGTTGCTGAGTTTGGCTACAGTAGGAATCAGGCTTGTTCAGAGGAAGCAAGAAGGGAATTCATGTTGCCCTTACTGCTCGTGCACCCTGCTCAGACTGAAGACTACTTCCCATAGAACTAGGTATTATCCTTTAGATGACCTACTTTGAGAGCTTGGGTCATGTGACCCATTCCTAAACCAATCACTATGTCCCAGGGATAGGAGTTATTGGATTAGTTAGACTAGGTTATATGTATACCTTCAGAACCGGGATGTGATGGGAATACACAAGCCTTATGTGGACTGTTTGGGCTGACCCAGCTATGGAAAGGAAGTGCCCTGTGTTCACTATAGAGAGATCTTGTCTGTGTTAAAAATGTCTACAAGGGTCTTAGGAGATAGCTTAGGGGTTAGTGTCTTTGCCTCAAAAGCAAAAGGACTTGAGTTCGGCTCCCCAGATCCCACGTGAAAACATGGGTGGAAAAGGCAGTGGTCTCACTTCCAGCCATTGAAGTCGGAGCCTGGGAAACCTAAAGCAAAGCACTAAGGTTGGAAGAGTAATTCAGGATGATTCCCAATGTTACCTTTGGGCCTCCACAGGCATACATACTGAAGTATCCTCTTGTACACACACACATACACACACACACACACCAAAGAAAAAAATTTAGAAAAAGAGTTACACCTTAGAACTGCCACCATAGAAAACTACTTTGCATCCACACCATCTGGTAATTCCATCTCTCTTCTAGCTTGAATTCCTCCTACTGTAGCTTCTAGTCATAGTGTTCCATTCCATCTTCAGGGTAGATTTCAATCAAAATATCTTCCCTAACCAACTCATTGTGAGGGTTAATTAGGTTTTCCAGAAACCATCTGTAAATTATCCTGGGATCTTCAGGACCAGATGCTGTGTAAAGATATGTTGTCATTAGAATCAACTCTTCATTTTTTATGCTTATGGGAATGGATCAAAAGTCAAGGAGAAGGAAATCTACAGATTATACCTAGACTTTATTTTGGTCTCAATAACCATTCTCATCTCCTTCTGATTTGCTTCTACCATTCACAAGGAGCAAACTGGAAAATCATGAATAGATTCACATATTGGCACCCTTCTCGGAAAGAAATACCAAACTCGGGAATGGGGCACCTGGCATGGCTCAGTGGGTTGTGGAACCTAAACCCAACAAGGATCCTAGGATCTGAGCCCTGTGGGATTAGCGGCTGGCTGTTCTCAGCGGCTTTCCTTTTTTAGCTCAGGTTAATGAGCTATGAATGATATATAATTGTCTGGACAGTGTGCGAACACCATAGTCTGGGCTCCTTTGTCAGCCTACAAGAGCCTTTTTGGAGACTGCCAGGGACAGAGCTGGGAAGCACATTGGGTGTCTAAGAGGATCACAACTCAGGGTTCAGGACATGTAGGCTGCCTTGCTGGTCACGCCTTAGGCAGGACTGGCACACAGCAGGGATCTTAATACTCCTGCAGGAGGGAAGTTTGACATTCACACTAAAGGATGCTCCAGGGAATGGGAGGGGGGCACTGGGAGAAAGGGAGGGAGGGGGTGAAAGGAAGGGGAAAAGGGGGAGAAGGTGCAAGGGGGACTGGGGAGGGGTGGAGGGAGGGGACGGGGTACCTATTAAGCTTGTATGATTGGGGAAAAAATAAATAAATATAATAAAATAAATACATACATACATACATACATACATACTCCTGCAGGTCATGTGGTCATATCAGCATTCAGAGTGGGTGGCCAGGAAACAGTTTTCTATAGTTGGTCTAGCATGGCTGGAAGTTTAGGACAAAGCTCTGCATATGTAAGTTAAAAAAAATTGGTTTGGGGTTGGGGCTAGAGAGATGGCTTGGGTGTTAAGGCCAGATCCCACATAACGAATGCCAGGTGGAAATAAGAATGGCTTACATTTCTTGCCCTGAAAAGTGGAGCCTAGGAAACCCCAAAGCAAAGCAATAAGGAAGTAAAATAATCTAGGATGATTTTCAAAGTCACCCTTAGGCTTCCACAGGCACACACACTCGAGTGCCCTTCTCTACAACACGTGCATGCACATGCGTGCGTGCGCACACACACACACACAAATTAATTGGTCTGGAAGATGACTCAGTGATTAAAATACCTGCCACACAAGCAGGAAATGCAGAGCTTGGATTCCCCAGATCCTACAAAAAATGTCAGGTAGGAATGGTGACTTGCTTGTAATTTCAGCCTCAGAAGATAGAGACTGGGAATCCCAAAGTAAACTGCCAAATAAGACTAATTCTACTGGTGAGTCTGGGTTTGATTAGAAATCTCAAAAATAATAAGGTAGAAGAGCAATGGAGGATTATTTCCAGTATAATCTTGGTCTTCAGTATACATGTGCACACACTCATGTGTCATGTCCAAACACATGAAAACAGGCATACCTATATAAATATGCACACTATAAGCATATACAAGTGAAAATGGAAAAAGGAAAAAAATCCCCTCAACTTTTAATAAGTGTTTGAAACATTAAAACTTATTCAGGTTTATTTGCTAAGTTAAATTAAAATTTTGTCACATCTACATGAAACATTTAGGATCCACTCTACAGAAGCTGAGTGTAGTGATGTGTGTTTGTAATCTCAGCACCAGAGAGACAGAGACAGGTGGGTTTGCTGCTCAGCCAACCTAGCCTAACAAGTGAGTTGCAGGCAGAGAGGGTTCTGTCTGAAAAAAAAAAATTGAACAGCACTTGAGGAATGATGCCCGAGATCAACACGGACCTTGTACACATATGCACACACATGCACTGCTACACGTATGTACACACACACACACACACACACACACACACACAAATAAAAATAGAACTGGCTGTCTTACAAGTGTTAACAGAAGTAGAATGGCAAGTCACATCCTGCTGCTACCATACTCTGGCTTTAAATAGAGACCCAGCCTCAAAAGAATAGGTGGAAGAGGAATTGAGAATGATTCCTGATATCAACCTTGGACTTCCACATGCTCCTTATAACACATGCCGTTAACCTGTACTCACACATGTGCCCACATGCATGCAAAACACACAATTGCACATGTGCATCTCTCACATGCACATTCAGATGGAAACAGAAAGAGGAAAATGGAAAGAGCATATACTTTTATATAAGCCCAGTACAATGATTACACTAGAGAAATTTAGCACTGATATGATGCTAAAAGCTAATATGGAATCTATATTCAATAGGTTGGATTGTCCCCATCATGTTTTTTAAGCTCATTGTCTTCCATCCACTTCCACCACCTCTGTCTGTCACTCAGGAAGATGGTATTTTGGGGAGGGAAGCAGGCAGCTTGTTGCTTAGAAACAATGCCTCAGTTTGCATGTTAGATTGTTTTCTCATGGTAGCATTCAAGTTAGATGAATGAATTCTTAGCCAGGTGACCTTGAGCGAGTCATGGGATGAAGCAGACTTTAATCTAGCGGTAATGCTACATACCTCCTGGGGTTGTTGTGACAACCAACAGAGATAATAACCGAAGCACTCAGCATGGGAAGAGGCAAAAATAAACACCTGAAAATTGTTGGCTCTGCCATTAGCGTTATCCTTGCTAGCACCATCCTCCGCCTAATAAATCCTGTTCCCAAACACGTTTTCATCTTCCTGGGAAATTTCCATCAGCCTAACTCCAGTCTCCTCCTCTGAAATGGGGAATAACCACCATCTTGAATAGCTTACTGGGCTGTCAGGGGAATCAAATGAAAAAAAAATGAATGCACAGCAGAGTGCAAACTAGAACAGGACATACACTTGTAAGGAACATCGTTATTGTTGCCTGTGTTTGCATACTTTTGAATTACTCTCCTGTGTAACCAGAAAACACCAAGGGGGGAGGGGTTTAAAATGAAATTGGCACCCAGTGAAAATCTGGTTTCTATGTCTAGTAATACATTGAATTTCAGGGTTTTTTTTTAATCAGCAAAACCTATTTTCAAATGAAATTCATAGAATCCTAAAATATCAGACAAACATAAAGGTGCTCTGAAGTGTGTACATGGAATATAGTGGCCATGATATCCGTGGAAAGTTCCTAAGGTCGACCCCGGGAGCTGTGATGGGGAGGGATGTCTCTGATCACTGTCTCCCCTTGGCATCTGTTCACAGACACAGACTGTCATTTGTTTCCCTGGTCCATTTCCGCTGAAGAATGGTAATAACTAAAACCCCAGTGATAGTTTGCTTGGCTCATTATAAGTCATTATTAATTGCTTATAAACATCCTTTCCTAGAAGCAGCAGGCACCGACTTTCACTCTGCCAGGCAGACATCCACAGATCTGTCATGAGACATGCATGATGTCTCTGGTACCCCGTGTCTCCCACACCTGCGCAGCACACTCCCCATGCTGGAGGCTGAGCCTTCCTGTAGCACTCCCTTCCCTTGGTCTGCAAACCATCCAGCTGTACTCTTGGGGTTCAGGACTTTAACAACTCAATCGCACGTTGTTTGTAGTAGTACTAGACTTAATAAGGTGACAGGGAACTGACAAGAATCCAGTTCCTACCATGGACCTGCTTCTTACTAATCATCACAAGCAATCCCACAAGAAGACAAGCAGATCCTCATTTAGGTCACTTATTCAAAGGTCACTCAGCTGCACCAATGTGGGATTCAAACCAAGATCTCTAAGGCACCAAAGACTATCAATATTCAAATGGACAGTTGTATATTTTCTTAGGACGTCTAGTAACAGCATCAGTGTCTCTTCCTTTTCCAAGGGCCATCTTTCTTATCAAAGTGTGTATAAAAATGTTCTTATTGCAGGAGCAGCAAAACTGCAAAAGAAAATCAACAAACCACAATCCAGAACTTCAGAGACTCTATATCAATCACATAGAACTAGGACAGCCTAATCTCTCCCCATCCTGGAGCTCAGGGACATTTGCGGAAGAGGGGGCGGTAAGATTGTAAGAGCAAAAGGATGGGAGGAGCAACGATTTGCAAGATTCTCAACAATAGTTGGGGCCAAAGCAATCATAATGGAACTTTGCATGCCCTGCGCAATGTCCAGCGCACTGATGCCCTCATAAAGTCTAGCATCTGATAAGGGCACCGAGACCCCTGGAGGCAAGGGATTGACAGCCATAGTAGTGATCTTATGCTTAAGGGGAACAAGAGAAAGGGCTTATGGAAATGCCACTGGGTCCTTATATGTCATCGGAGAGGAGGACACAGTGGAGAGTTAGGCACACACAATAAAGGACTCTCTGGGAATTGGGGGGGAGGCACTGGGGGAAGGGGAGGGGGAAGAGGGGGGAGACCCCAAAGCCGAACCATCCCAGTTTCCATCAACAGTAGTTTGAGGCAGACAGGTAATCCCAGGGGAAGATGGCAAGTTCAAGGTCGGCCTGGCTATATAACGAGTTCCTGGCTATATACCAAGATCCAATCTCAGAAACAACAAAAACAAAGCAATACAGGAGAGTGATACCAGACTAGGATCCACTCACACAAGGCAGAATGAAGTTCTGCAGCAGCGACAGTCTCCTCATTACTGTTGTTAACAACCAGAAACCATTGGCAGCCCTATGCTCTGCTGAGTCCCATCGAAGGCAGTGGGCTGGGAAGGTAGCAGGTCAAAGCTGGGTCAGGCTGGAGTCAGGAAAGAAGAATGAATTTAATTCCTGAGGCCGTGAGGGAAAGTTGGCAGGAAGAATCTGGCTAGAGCCAGAGAGTCAAGTTAGAGTCAAAAGTGGGTACAAAATGGCAAGTCCCATAAATAAATGGAGGCAAGACACTTAGGGGGCACAAGATAATAGACAGACCTAGTATCTTTGATAAGCCATTTGCCCAGGATATCTGGCATTAGGGGTGGGAAAGGGGTAGGGAACTTGTCTTCATTTTTCTTTAATATTTTATTTATTTAATTGAGAGAGAGAGAGAGAGAGAGAGAGAGAGAGGCTGAGCAGGAAGAAGTTACAGCAACCCACGCTAGCAGTTCTCCCCTGCCAGGGACCCTGGCACTTGCTATTCTCTTACCCTAATCACCCTCCTTTCTCCTCTTAACTACTGATAACTTATTTTTCCACTTTCTGCCCACCCATGGCAACCTCAGAGCAGCTTTCTGTGGTGGACCCTTCTGACCTCACCCTCTTTTTCACGGCATGTTTTAAAAGCTGCAGTTTACATGTTTGTGTGATCACAAAGTGGATGTCTTTTCCCTACTGTATGAGAAGCAGGGATCACAGAACCCCAGGCACAGAGTCAGCACCTGGCTCACAGTAGAGTGCTATACGAATGAATGAGTGAATGAATCAATGAAGAGTGAATGAATGAATGCACACTTGGACATGGGAACCAAGCCTTTTAACCTGTTTTTCACAGCACTGTCCCAGGGGCTGTTCTGTGCCCAGGGAAGAAGCCAGTGGGTGGGGCTCCAGAAGCCACCCATGTTCACAAAATAAGCAGCTTCCTTTTTGCTTTGATGTTGGCATTTTCCACATGATGCATTTGGGGCAAAGGTCCCAGTCACTAAGAAATGTGTTTGGAAATCACCTTCAGAGACCTGAACCTTCTTCCCAGTTAGCGCTGCTCTCTCTCATCTTGTCTTTCTTCCTTCCCAGCAGAAACTTCCACAGAAATAAGGCCTGTCAAGAGTTTAAAAATAGAAATCCCTCGTCTTCTCCCTCTCTCTTTCCATTTCCTTTCCTTCCCACCACCTGGAGTGGAAGGGAAGGGAAGGGAAGGGAAGGGAAGGGAAAGGGAAGGGAAAGGGAAGGGAAGGAAGGGAAGGAAGGGAAGGAGGGGGAGGGAAGGGAAGGGGAAGGGGGAAGGGAAGGGAAAGGGAAGGGAAGGGGGGGAAGGGAAGGGCAAGGGAAGGGAAGGGAGGAGGGGGAAGGGGAAGGGAGGGAAGGGGAGGAAAGGGAAGGAAGGGAGGGAAGGGGAAGGAAGGGAAGGGAAGGGAGGGGAGAGGAAGGGAAGGGAGGGAAGGAAAGGGAAGGGAAGGGAAGGGAAGGGAAAGGGAAGGGAAAGGGAGGGAGGGAAGGGAAGGAAGGGAAGGTGAAGGGAAGGGGGGAAGGGAAAAGGGAAGGGAATGGAAGGAAGGAAGAAGGTGGAAGGGTAAGGTGGACGAGGAAAGGAAAGGAAAGGAAGGCAAGGAAAAGGAAAGCAGGAAAGGAAGGAAAGGAAAGGAAAGGAAAGGAAAGGAAAGGAAAGGAAAGGAAAGGAAAGGAAAGGAAAGGAAAGGAAAGGAAAGGGAAAGGAAACTCATCTTTGAAGAGACACATTCTTTTCTGACTCCGTGTAGCAACCCGGGCATGTGCTCCCTTCTAGGGCTCCCTAGTCAAGCCTGGAAGGTCTTTGCCAGCTAAGCAGCAGTACCGATGCTCTGAGCACCAACTGTATGCACACTTGCATGCACACATGAGGATGAAGCTGGGAGGGCTTACGAGAGGTGTGGCTGTAGGACTCCTACCAGATGGTCCTCTGCAGCTACAGTGGGCTCACCTACCAGGGAAGGAGAGTGTAAGCCAATCTCATGTGGTTTTTCGAAGTATTGTGTGTGCGTGCGTGCGTGCGTGCGTGCGTGTGTGTGTGTGTGTGTGTGTGTGTGTGTGTGTGTAAGAGAGAGAGAGATAGGCCAGAACAAACTAAATGTATCGTGAGATGTAGGAGATGTGTGTGCAGTCAGCAAATACAGCATATTTATGAATGAAACAAGAGATAGAAAAGAACACTCATGCTCTGAACACTTAGCTAGTTCTTAGTTCCTATTTATCACATGGTGGCTGTGTGACACCAGTGAGTAAGTGAGCTCCCATCTCCTCCCCTCAGTTCACTTATCTATGAAATGGGGATAATGAGACTCACTTTTCAGCACTTTCACTGGCTTGAATGAGATAAATCTGGGCCAGAGAGATGGCTCAGTGGGCAAAGACACTTGACACACAATTTGACTGAATCCCCAGAAACTACATAGTGGAAGGAACCAACTTGCACAAGTTGTCCTCTGGCCTCCCACATCCGTACCCTGGCACATGCATATGCTCCCACACAAAAGATAAATAAATGCATGTAAAGCCAAGTTTTAAATTGTCAGCAAAAAAAAATAAATGTGACAGTCATACGCTCAGCAGTAATAAGGGGCCCTTGCTACAATGTGGCAGACATCTTAGCTCTGCTGTTTTGGACCATTCAGTACAAAATAAACTTATAATGGCTAAAACTGCCCTCAGCAAAAGTTATGGCTTATTAAAATCTGGCAGACTGCAGCCTCTTCACAAAATTCAGATTTATAAACTCTGAACCAGAAAAAAAATCCAATTTGGACAACAAATTTGTAGTTAGCATATTTTAATATGGACCAAAAATTGATGGACTTGTCAAATGCATTAGTTAATGCTTATTTTGCTTATAAAATAATTTGTCTCGATGAAAAGTTTCAAAAACATTAAGTGATAAATGGAAAACATGTAAACAGTTTAAACTATTTTACATTAAAAAACAAGATTAACTGCAAATTAATTCAAGGCAGTCCCTTTGGAAAATACATACTCTAAGAGACTTTTTCAATCTAGCTATAATTATGATTAAAACTACAAATGTGTAAGTACAGAATCAAAATCATTTCACTTGATGACAGGTAGAGTGACAAGATTAATAGTGACTATTGTGAAAAATGTTTGGATAAAAGACAAGTAGGTAGGGCTAGGTAGATGTGCTGGGATGTCCCAATGAGACAGAGGAATACTTAGGTAATGACCGCCAAGGATAAGTAATCTGTGTGTGGTCCCTCTGCCTTCCTGTTCTTTGAGATTTGCATAGTACGACTCTTCTGTGGATACAATGGAAAGAGATGATATTGTACAGAGAGAGGTTGACAACGGCATTCAGCCCTTGATTCCTTTTATGAGCCTGGACGATGCAAGACAACCTCTAACATAAACAGATCAGTTCCCCCATGGTCCAAGATAGGCCGAGAGGTGACAGGTCAAAGGCACACAGCTTCTGGGCTCTTTTCCATAGAGCCTGCTTGAATGTCTGCATGCATGCCAGCATGGTTGGGGCAATGAAGTGGGGTGTACCCACCCACTCCACAACTTCTCTTGGTAAATCTTTTAGCAGATCCTAACTAGATCCCAGATTGGTTCTCTTGTCTCATGTCATGTACTTTTCCTTTTTTTGTCTTTCTCTGTTCTTCTCGTCCCTGGCATTTTTGTATGAGGACTACAGTCATACAAGAAAGAAAGTCAGATAAAAAAAGAAGAAAAACTGTAAGAGGAAGTTATGCCAGAAGACAGATCTAGAACAGGTGATCAGAGAAATTGTGGCAGAAGCAATGGGAAAGGACACCATGGACAAGTATCATGACCAGTGCATGTTCAGACCCATCCAGGGCCAACCTTGAAAATATATGTCTCCTTTCCTATCTAGATACATGTCAGTCTAACCAATGTAATGATCACTCTGTAATTTGCTTATCTTCAAATCTCTGACAGTGCCTCTTATTTATTTTCTCTTACTTATGATAGTCCAGTTATTGGCACCTTATGTACCTTATCCACATAAAGGTTAAGAAGAGGGACTATCCAGCATGTCTGAACAAGTATACAGAAAGATGCCATCTTTCTCAAACAGTTCCCTCTATTTTATTCACTTGCCTATGGACTAGTCCTGCCCACTATGGGCTGGGCTTTTCCCATCAACTACACGATCTCCTGCTAGTTTGCTCTGGGCTTAATTCAACTACTAATTCTTTACGAATGTGCCCATAGTTCAAACCTTCAACTGTCAAGCTGACACCGGTGTCCAACTATGATAAAAACTTTCTGGAATGATTAATAGACACTTTCAGAGGTAGGTTTCCATGGTGATTCTAAATCTAGTCAAGTTGACAAGGAAGATTAACCACTATGTGCTTCCCAAGCATCTTCATCCTTTATTCCTTCAGAGTTGTGCTCTCTCTGGGCACCAGCACTCCTGGGGCCCAAGTGTTGCCACCTACATCCTCATTCCAGTCAAGTGTCTCAGCAACTTGGAATACAGGGAAGGCATAGGCTATATAACCTCCCCCAACTTCTTTCAGAACCAGAAAATATAAGAAATGCCATTTTTGAAGGAATGAGGTGATTTGTGCAATGGATTTATTACATGACTATCTTGCTCATTTTCCAAGTACTGATGGCACAATTGGTGCAGATTCACATAGGAACTCCAAGGACCATGTTTAGAAGACGAAGCTATTCTCCTCTCCTCTTTTTCTGTCTTTGGATATATGTTGTCATGTGTGAGTCTTCGTGTCTATATGTGGGTATGCATATCTATGCATGTATTTGTGGAAACCAGAGGTTAGCATCAAGTGTCTTCCTCTATTACACTTTACCTCCACGTGTGTGTGTGTGTGTGTGTGTGTGTGTGTGTGTGTGTGGTGTTGTTGCTGTTGTATATATGTGTGATATATTGTGAGTATATGTGTTCACTTGTGCTCATGTAAATGCAGTAATTAGAGCAGGATGCTGGGTGTCTTCGCTATCATCCTCCACTTTATTGCTTTGAGACAGAGTCTTCCAACGACCTGGAAGCTTTCCAGTTCAGCTAGGCTGGCCAATAAACTCCCAGTGAATTCAGGACCCTCCTGTCCATGTCTTTCCTTCACCCCAGTGTTGGGGTTGCAGGTATACACAGCCATGCCCAGGTTTTTACATGGTTGCTAGGTATCTAAACGCAAATGCTCATGCATGTAGAGAGAGAACCCAGTAAGCCATATCCCTAGCTCTCGCTTTTTTTTTTTTTTTGGAGACAGGATCTTCCCTTGAACCTAGAGTTCACCAGTTCTGCTAGCTTGGTTAGCCAGCAAGCCTCAGAGATCTGCCTGTCTCTGCTGCCTGGGATTTGAGCTTAGGTCCTTATGTTCAAATAGCAGGCACTTTACTCACTAAGCCATTTCCCCAGTCACTGCCTCCCAAGACTTTATTTTATTTTGAGATAAGATCTCACTTTGTGGTCTAGACTGAACTTGTCTCAGCTTCCCAAATGCTGGGGTTACAGGTATGCATCATCACCCCAGACTTGGAAATAGTCGCTTCTATTAGTAAAAGCCCAGTTCTGTCTTCAAAGGGCATGAGCCACTGCCACTTTCCTTGGCCCCATTTCCCTGTTTTTGTAGGAGATAAAGTTCTCACTGCTGTGAAAGGATGCTGTGCGTTCTGACTATTCTATTTCCAATCCTATCCTCTGAGCTAATACCAGAAAGCTATCTTATTCTCATGAAGTATGAATGGGGATGAGACATTGAAAGGGGAGAAGGAACTTAATTGTGCTTTTCTCTTTCTTTTCTTTCCTTTTTTAGTTACGAATGAGAAGCTCGTCATGTCTTTATAAATTATAGAGCGACTTTTCAATGGTCCCTTTCAATGCATTGCTCCCTTTCTTAGCTGAATTTATGATGAACTTTCAATAAAATTGGACAATAAAAGTCAAAATGCACAATAAAAGTAAACTGCTTTGCAGTTATAAGTGATGGTTCATTGCTTTGAGCTTTAAAGTATTAATAAAGTAGGGTTTCTTTGAAACTGAATGTCAAGATTTCATTACATGAAATAGTTTCTTGAAAGCGTTGTTTTTGCTTGGATATTTTTAATGGTTCAATCTTGCTTTTTGCTATGGGTTTCACTGAACCACTTGTCAATAGATTATGGGGGGGTCAGTTATTAGTTCTTCCCCCCACTTCACTCCAACTAATCACAAAAGCATAGGCACCAAGTCTGTGCTCTACTTAAAGCATATTACTGTCTACTTTCCAACAGCTCTGTTAGATAAGCACAGATGTTGTCCTCATCTCGTTGAGGAGGAAACTGAGGCATAAAAAGGCGGAATACCTCACCTAACAGCCCATGAATGACACATATGCCACTGCACCATCACACTTCTAGAAAGCTTGCATTATCTAACTTTCCACACAGTCACACCTACTGGCCTTCACATGTTAGCCTTTGGCATAGATGGTGTTCTAGGAATCGCCATGGCAGAAAGAACACACACATTCACAAGTTTTCCCCCACTGTTATGCTCATTTGTTTGAAAAATATCAACACCATTCTGGAATGATAGCACATGGATGATTTGTTATTGCTGCAGACCACACAGGCAAATGGACACACACATGAGAGCACACGGGCATGTGTACACACTGGGAGGGCACGCTTATGTGGTCAAAGCTCTGACAGCGATTGTGTCTCATGGAAGTCAGAAGAAGCACGAAGATGAGGTTTGCAGGCCTGGTGTTCTTGTGAGACGCACCCTGAGAGAATTGTGTGGGAGGGTCCTTCACTCTAGCTACGCTCCAGCCCTGGAGCTAGAGCTGTACTATTTGCATACAGGGTGACCTCTAAATGTGACAGGTTTGCTGCCATGCACCTCCTGAGGCCTTTCCCTCAAAGCTTCTCTCACTTGCTCTGGAGATGAGGACCTTGCCTGAGCCTCCCACCATGATGCTTTCATAGCCAATTACGATTCTATTCCATTCCCAGCAAGGAAGCTGGCAGCTTTGGGTCTCCCCAGCAGGACTGACTGGCTACAATTAATGTCTCTTCTAGAGCCTGATTAACTAAGGACAGGCCAAAATACTTATTCTACCCTCAATCCCACATTTAAATCAGCAAGTGGGGGTTTCCCATATCACTGGCTCTATTCAGAGTTCTCAGTTCAAATATGTTAACTCCTCATATCTCATTCTTAATGGTGGAGCTTCACAGAGAGTCAGGAGATAATTTCTGAACTGGGTGGTCCCAAGAATAGATGAGAGACTCCTTCATTCCTTTGTTGTGCTAATACCAGATCATTGGGATGAATGGAGGACCTGTTAGTCACATGCTAAGGACCAGGGATTCAGCAGTAGCCTTAGAGTGATGAATGGTGCGTTGGAGTTTTGAATGCAGAAAGTAACAAAGAAGAATGAGTTGCTTGAGGAAAGACAAAAGTTCAAGCAAGGGAAATGAAGAAAGAAAGAAATTAATAGAAGTGGAATTTCAGCATGTGGCAGACATTTTAAATATATTATAACAAGGAATTCCTGTAAAACTTTTTTACAGATAAGGGAACTAGCACTCAGGTTAAGGAAATGGTCCAAGGTTATGTAGCTATCGTGGTAAAGTGATTATGCCTGTGGCCTATACTCTTAAGCCTCTCTGTTGCCACTTCCTTTTGTCTATACCCATTCACATGTGCCCTGCAGGAGCTGTGTGAATTGCTTGGGCCAGTGGAATCCTAGCTAACTTGAAACAAGCAAAGGGTCAAAGTGCTTGCACACGAGAATCTGTCCCTTCCCAATGGTGGGTTCTCTTTTACCATCATACAACACTCTGTGCAATCTTTCTGCATAACAAATGTGGGTCAGAGCTGGGTCATCCTGTTGTACATCAGCTAGAGTCTGACCAATTCACAGATTCCTAAGTTTAAGTCAAGCCAAGAACGACCAAACCAGATCAGTAGAACCACTCAACTAACTTGCAGGCTTATGTGGTTGTTATTTTACACCGTTGATTTGGGGGTATGGTTAGCAACTGGAGTTGTCGATGTAGCTAGTAGATGGCAGAGAATATGTCCATTAGTCATGAAATGAGGAAAAGGCTGAAATCACAACAGGGGAAATAAGTTATGTTAACATACCTCCTTACCCACAAGTGTCTCAGTCACGCAAGGATCTCATAGGGAAGATGGTATGGTCGTTTGCAAAATCTGGGTATCTTAAAGGGCTATGGGGGGCAGTTATCTGATTGGCAGATTTACATGCTCCTGGGACCCTTCAGTCCCAGGTGCTTAGCCCTGTAGTTGCCCTCTCAGAATCCAAGCTCTGCAAAGACTCTTGACAGGAGTTCGCAGGTCATCCGTATCTTTCATCTGTTCCTGGAGAAGGAAAAGTATCCAGGCTAAGATTGGCTGTTTTCTCCTGACTAAGTGCCTCTTGGTCATTTCACGGACAAAGCCTTCCCCCAGAACTTCTTTTTTTTTTTTTTTCAATATGTCAATTCAAAAGTTTAATGAATGGAACATGGCAGACAGAATAACAAGTATGAAGACAAGATAGAAGAATTGGTACATTCAGCCAATAACAACAATAAATTTAAAATAGAATGAATGGAGCATGCAAGATGAAAAGACTAAAGTATAAAGTACATGGGAATGAGTATAGAAGAAGGAGAACTCCGCTAAGATCTCTCTATGTGCTCAGGTTGATCTTGAAGTTGAAGTCTCTCTGTTTTCTGCCTCTTTTGCATGTGCCTCTATGCCTGACAATTCTGTTGTTCCTTCAATTTTGAATTATATATATATAACTCAATTTGAACTGTATATCATTATATAAGTATAATGTACAATTGTACAAGCACGCACAAACTTTTAAATACATGTGATATGTGAGATCATTGAACTCAGGTCACCAAAAGGCAAGTGCCTTTACCCATGGAGTTATCTCACTGGCCTACTTCTTTTTTCTTTCTGTTTTAATGATCTTGCCTTTAGATATTTCATATGAGTAGAGATATCCAATAATTTTCCTGTGTCCGTCTAATCTCATCTAATGTAATGTTCTTTTTTTTATTAAAAATTTAATTATACATTTTAAAATTTTTTACCAGTTCCCTCCCTCCCCCCTCCTCCCCCTGAACCCCCTCCTCCCCCTCCCCTTCCCCCAGTGCCTCCCCCCCAATTCCCAGAGAGTCCTTTATTGTGTACGCCTAACTCTCCACTGGGTCCTCCTCTCCGATGACATATAAGGACCAGTGGCATTTCCATAAGCCCTTTCTCTTGTTCCCCTTAAGCATAAGATCACTACTATGGCTGTCAATCCCTTGCCTCCAGGAGTCTCGGTGCCCTTAACAGATGCTAGACTTTATGAGGGCAACAGTGCGCTGGACATTGCGCAGGGCATGCAAAGTCCCATTATGATTGCTTTGGCCCCAACTATTGGTGAGAATCTTGCAAATCGCAGCTCCTCCCATCCTTTTGCTCTTACAATCTTACCGCCCCCTCTTCCGCAAATGTCCCTGAGCTCCAGGATGGGGAGAGATTAGGCTGGCCTAGTTCTATGTGATTGATATAGTCTCCCCCAGAACTTCTTCAGCTCCATTGCTAGTCCTTAAAACCTCTGCCTCATTCCTGCAGCTGCGTTCTGCCTTCCCTACACTGTAAAATAAGGGTTTTTTGTTGTTGTTGTTGTTAATCCATAGATTATCCGCACTTGCAAGCCTTCCTTCTCGGATCACACTGCGGTACCTTGAGAGCTCTCGGTGAGAATATGGAAAGGGGGTAGGACTTTGACTAGGGGTAATAGCAGCATGCTGACTTCGATGCTTTAGATGAACACTGATGACATTTATCTGAAAATCAATTAAGCTATATGTGCCTTAAAGAGTGCACATTCCACATGCCATCAAAGGCAACCCAGATGAAATTCAGTAGGCCACATATTATGCAAAAAGACTTGAAAATGGGAAGTATGGCAGGGAAGAATGAAAATGGAAGGGAGATGGGATTAAGGATTAAGGTGTGAAAATACAATAATTTCACTATATTTGTGTATGAAACACTAAAAGAATAAATTAGACAAAGGGAAAGGGAAAGAAAAATGTATATGTCCTTTGATTTAGTGCTGCCATTCCAGAACTGTCTTCTAAAGACATTCATGGTTATAATCTGTGAAATCAGAGATCACTAGGAGAATTTTTCCTTAACATAGCATGAATGGAAAATACAAGTTAAAAATAGGCTGCATATTACGTTCCTGACTTGGGGGGGAGGAGTTGTCAGGGGAAGGATTGTAATGATGAGGAAAATTCAAGTTATAATTAATCTCTACATAGTTTTAAGATATGGCTTTCCTCTCCCACCCCAGCTACTAGACAGGTATGTTGTTGGCTTTCTCAGACATGGTAGCAATTTTGTCTTAAAAACCTAAAAGACTGGCAAAGATCTTGGGGAAAAAAAGAGTGGCTGAAATGATCAATGACATGAGAATGAGATCTAAATATAGGGATTTTCATCATAGATGGATGATGGCTGAAGGCAAAATGAATAAAGTTTTAGACAATCAGTAAGTCTAAGAAAAAGAAGAACAGGGCCTTCTCACCAAATCCCAGAAATTATCAGGAACAGGAAGCCACAGTGGCTTGCTTAACTCCCCAGTCATCAGAGATTAAAAGCAAATAAAAGGGAATGGTATTTTATATGCTAGCCTCTTATTAGATGACCACAGGCTGAAAAGCACGCCAATAGCTGTGACTCTGGATAGGATTGGGCATTTGTGTCTTCATACGAGACTGTCTCTTGGGCCACAGCCATCTCGTGTTGGCAGCACTAGGACTGAGAGTCAGTATTCCAACCAAGGTTGCTGAATAGTTCTGTAGTCTTTAGACACAGCCTCAGTCCTTGGAGGGAAACAATGTTGGTCTCTGTGTACAGCTCTGCTGTTCTGTTTATACCTCCTATGGTCTAACTCCACGCTGGCTTCCATGCATGATCTCACTGAGAACACTGGAAGGCTCAGGGAAGCAAGAGAGGTTCTTGGGATCCTTCCGTCTGTTGGCTGTCTAACCATAGAGCAGGGAAGAAGATTTTTAAAGACTCTCCCATCCAACCCTTCCTAGTTCCAGAAGTAGGGACTACAGAATTCTTTGACACAGAAAATGAGATTGCCAAGATGACAGAAGCCACACTTGGAGCAGCTTCGAAGAAGCGTGGAGCCAACAGACTGGAGTCTATTCCTGTGCCAGAGTCGTTCAAATTCACTTAGCATGCTTTCTGCTGATGAGGAGCTGGAGCCAAGACTTCAGGAATAGTAAGCTCCCTCGAGAGGTGTGAGAAGAACTGGGCTGCTTACAGCCGACTCTGGCATGGGCGGCCTCATCCCAGAGAGCCTGGAATCTTGGATCTGAATCTTCCTGTGCCTCAGTGCTGCCCAGTGCACCGTCATCCTAAGGAAGGCCAGCGCTCTGTCTGGACTTCACCTTTATCTAAGTGAACTATGATAATAATAAGGCTGATAGGAGGAGCATGCAGGAAGCGTTGAGAAACAATGGATATGTTTAAAAGGGGCAGAAGAATAATTAGAGTAAAAACCTTTTTCCTTCTGCTTTTTTGTTAAATGGTTTTCTTAATTATAATTATAAATGCATGTTAGTTATGCAAATTAATGGGTTCCATCAAAACCTCAATGCGCATATACGTTGTGCATCCTGATCATTCCACATCCCTATCCCATCCCTCCCTTCAGCCCTGGGTCCTGCTCTTGCTCTCTGTTCTGCAGACATTCTTAAAGCTCTCCTTGTTCCCATGAATGCATAAGGCCAGAACTCCAAGACAGAAAGAAGAATGACGGTTGTAACCATCCACAGCTCAATAACCTTCCTTTTTCCTCTGTCACAGGGGGTAGAAATGCAGGCTTGCAACTAAGAAGTCTCAGGTGAGAAGGAGGTAGGTCCCAAGAGACATGGAGCAGGAGAGTGAATGATTAGCTGTGGCTGCTGTCTTATTCTTTCCTCTTCCTGAAGCTCCCGGACAGGTTAGCAGCACCTGGAAACCCTTGGCTTCCCTCAAGGTTACCACTTATTCACATATTCCCAGCTTATGGCAACTTATAGCTCACAAAATGTGTGACTCAAGAACTTCACTTTTGAAGCACTAAAGTGAGGTTCTTGGTAGGGCGATGAAGTGCAGGGGCCACTTGTTCGCAGTGCAGGAGAGAGTTCTGGTATCTACCTCCTTCTGTTAGGGCATAAAGAGCTTCACAGAGGGTAGGTAGGAACACAGGGCCCAGGGAACAGGGCCAGCATGAACACTCCCCTGTGTCTATCACACGGGTCCTAAGCCCTTCTCATCCTGTCTTTTCCCATTTCGTCCTTTGGAAAACTTGAGGACACAGGAAAGATCTTGATCCTACTTTACCTCCCCAAAAACTTACCAAGCACACACAGGTAACACATGGCAGGATCAAGGGCCTGACTAACCATGAGATACCAGCCTAGGCATGGCAGGTGCTTAGGACAATACCTGATCCCTAACACAGATGCAAAGGCATGAGCTAGCAGGAGAGGCAGCAACATGCATAAGACAATATAGATGCAGATGACAGGGCAGGAGATCTGAGAAATTCAGTGTCCAATTATCTAGCAAGTGGGACATTGGGATTTGAACCCAGCAATCAACATTTGAAGACAGGGCTTGGCACACAGTGAATACTCCATAAGTTTCAGCTCTTCGTACTTATTTTTATCTCTGTATACATATAAGTCTTGAAGTAATATAGGAAACATAAGGTTTGTTAGAGAGTAACTGGCCCAGCGCTTCACAGAATGAGTCTTAGCCAGACTTGCTTCAAGACACAGAGCACAGGTCTTCGTGAACTCTCCGGAGTGGAGTCGGCAGGCGAATGCTGACTGAGCCTCCCAGTGATTCTGGTGCCTCCTCAGCTCTGCAACAGCGAATCAAGATGCAAATCATTTACACCCACAGTCACCAGCCAGAGGGTGGTGGGGCGGGATTATGCCTGGGAAAGATCTTGCTTCTGTGCTTTGTAAGAGCCAGAGGTGACTCTGGTTCCCCCCCCCCCCCCCGGACTGTGATCTGGAGCACTGGGAAGCAGCACATCTTCACAGCTCCTTTTGCACCAGCAACATCTGCTGTATCCCCTCAGCACTCTCAGTGATGCATTAATTACAGTGAATGAAAATGAGTTTTAAGAGAATTTCACCACAATGCCTTCCAGAAAAAAATACATGGGGTTTTGCACAATTGAGGCTGGGTGCTCCTGTGCAGGGACCATCAAGGGCTGATCCAAGGGACCAGCACTTTCCCTTTAACCTGGTCGATGATTTATGTGCGGGCTCTGGCCTGATTTCTGGAACAGAAAGAGAACACAGTGACCTAGCATCCCTGAAACTTCAGCCTAGTGGCCTGGAACCTTGGAAATAGGCCCAGCCCCCTGTATGCAAATAGCCCAATTCAAGCAACTCAGGGTTTATCTAAATTATGTTTTTCTGTTGAGCCAGGCAGAGAACTGAGGCAAAATCAACCTTTAATATTAGTTCATTGGTAATGATGTTGATGGCAATGATGAGTTATATAGAAAGACAGACATTATCACATTTAGATTGTTAGAAACACAGATATGATTATGAATGTATACATTAAGTGTGACCTTCTTCTTGCCAGTCCTCAAATAGTAAGGTTTGTTTACTATGCAGATCATGTTTGACTTCCTAGAATTGGATGTTATTTAAATTCAATTATTGTGAGGTTAAGTTCGTCTCTTTAGTATCAATTGAGTACATTTACAGGCAGTTAGAGGGAATAGGTACATTTATCTTATACCAGTTAAATTATAGGGAGAAAACACTTACAGGAATAAAATAATTATTGTGATCATGGAAATCACAGTTTGAAGGATTTGGGTTGAGTCTTCTGCTTTCCTTGTTTCTTTCTGTATTGCTTTTTTTTTCTTTTAAGATGATGAACAGATTGGAAATTTCCCATAAAGATGGGAGTACACTGTAAATGTAAAGCTGACGTGTACGCGCCTGTGAATGTTTGTGGAAGTAAGCTGCTGTTATGAGAGTAGAACTAGAAATGATTTTGTGGTTAATTGGATTTAGTGTATTAAAAGATAACTGCAGCTCATTAAGGCTTTGAATCTTTTTTCTTAGTAATAGAGTTCTTTCTTCTTTAAACTCACAACTGTTCCTTATTTCCTTCTGCCATTGTTGGCACACTGTTGGTCCCTTGAAGGCAAGATCTGACCTTGGTCCCATTGACAAAGGCATGGGCTGGCCGAGAAGGATGCTTCCTTCTCATGTTAATGCTGAAAGATTGGAGAGGACCACACAGGAGACAGAACTGCCCAAGCACGGTCTAACCTGGTCTGCGCAGATTCCGAATGGCCTGTTTATGAACAATAATGGGCTGTCAGATCACGGGGAATCTTTAGAGGTCATCTTGACAAAGTAGCCTGCCTCCCATAGATAAGGGGGAGACTCTTACCACCCTGCGGGGAGGCAGAAATCATGCTCTCTCCCATTCATCCTTTAGTCTTGGCTGGTGAGAAGACTTTCACAATTAAGTCATTCTTCTTGATCTTCATACCAGAAAACATTGATCTCCCATGGTCTGGAGAAGAACTGACTGCCCACTATCCTGATGGATAAAGACACTGTAGTTTTCCAGATGCTTCTAGCTCCTTCCTCCTATTGACTAGTTGCATTTGGAGTCCTTCATTGTCTCTTTCCTCCCCAATCCTACTCCTCAAATCTGGATCCCAGCTATACAAATGACTGATCCACAATCATGGACTCAGGTTGTGCCTATGAGGTTGGGGGAATGTGATATTGATAAGCTTATTGGTAGCTAGTCCCTAGAATATAAGGGCTCCAGAGGAATATAGAAAAATGACTCCTTACTGTCCCTGTCAAATCAACCATTTATCATCATAGAAATTACTTACATTGGAATGTAGGAAAGTCTCTACATTCTTTGGTATCCTTTTTAATCTCCCACAATTGCAATGAAATATTTTTTCTTTTGTCCCTATGCCCATTATTCTCTATCCCAGTACAGAGCCCCACCCTGAAGAGAAAATTCTGACTTTGAAATTTAGATCGTGTGACTCTTCATAGAAGAACATCTACAAGGCAACAGGCCCTTCCCTTGCTAATAGAGACTCCATCTCACAGCAAGTTCTATGAATTATGATGCTGGCAAATATCTCCATCTCTTAGCTTTGTGTTAACAATTACCTCCTTCATCTCAAGGAACATGAAGGAGAAGAAAAAGAGGAAACACGACCTTTTCCTGAGCCCCTACCACACATAGACATCAGCTAATACTCATGGATATGACCTGGAACTTGGTTGAAGGGTTTCTGTCTTCATGATTACACTCTGAGGGGGAGCCAACAAGGTCACTTCTTGAATCAGAACAGGAAAGGTAAGGGTTTACAGAACAGGTTGCTATGAGACAAGAGACAGGTGACACCAGTGTGGGCAAAGATCATCTAGATGCCTTGAGGTATTCTGATGGACAGGCCTGACTTCAGAGTTCATCTCTTCCACTTTCTTGGGTGGGCACAACCTCTCTGGGTTGGTATCTTCATCTGTAAGGTGCGGAAAATTGTTACCAGCGTCAGTGTTGACATAGTAGGTGGTCTACTATCTATCAAAAAACATTCTAAGGGAGTCAGTCCTTCTGGGGTAAGGGATCTGGGCAGAGTTCTGACATCCAGTCCAGAAGTGCCTTTGTTGTTACAGGGCACCGGCAGCCCTTGAAGGCTTTTTCTCTGGAATATGCCTCTAAACTGTACCCTAAGACTGGTGTTTTCATTGTCTCCTTCTTCTAATCTTGTGGAACAGAAAACTCTAGCTTAGTGTGGGGCTGTCTTTGCTACACTAGGCTGCTCTTATTTCTTCCCGCTCAGAGGTAAAGATGCCTGGTTCTGTGTGAGTGAAAAGGAATGTCTTTGGTTCACCTCTCACTGTCCTGGCAACTGGGTAACCTAAGGACTCCTGAAGTCAGACTGAAAGAGGCAAAAAAATGAAGCAAGCTCAAAGTAAACAAGAAATCTGTGAATGGAGAAACGACTGGAGTCCTACAACTGCAGCTTGCCGTGTCATCGGCAAGAGGAGGATCTGTCCTCTTCATCAGTCATAGGCAAGCCAGAGAGTCTTCTTGCCCTGCCTCCTGCTCCTGGCACGACCTAAACCCAAGGGGCCTGAGCTCTTCTCATCAGCATCCCCAGAGTCAGGGGTCCCCAATGCTGTTAGCGTCCTGTAGTAACACAAGGACCATTCTGGGCTAAAAGTCAGAACTGTGTTTTGATTCCTTATCCTAGAAGGGCAAATCTCCTAGCATGTTCTTTAATCTTAATCACTCTACATGGCTCAGTGGATCCTTTTTCTTAAGACTCTTCTTCCTTACTTATTTGATTGATCTTAGAGTGATAATATGAAATAGAGTTGTAATTTTAAAAAAATGAATAAAAAAATGAATTAAAGTCCTTGTAGAAAAGGTGGGTTAGAACTGCAATCTAATGAGAGGACTCACTTGTCAAGTATTTGCATGCCTGACTTCATTTAATTTATCCTTTGAGGATGTGAGTTATTTGCACTCAGACCATGAAGAACAGAGCCTGAGAGAGGCTGAGGAACTTGCCTAGGCTTGTATACCTAGTGAAGGGCGTTCAAAACCAAAATGTCTGGTTTGTAAAGCACATGGTAGGTAGTAGCTGCTCACACCCACCATGCCTCTCAGAGGTCAGGGGTTAAGAGAAGATTTCCTTTTCTTGTCTGGATCATTCCCAGGTGGACTCTAGTCCCGGCGCCTTGAGCAGATCATTGAGGCATTGCCTGGTACCCTTCTTATTTAATAAGCTCCTTTGATCATTGGTGATTCTTGTGCCCTGCAGATGAGTTAGCATAATATTTTCCACCTAGTGGGTGAAATTGGGGGAGCTTGGAAGAGGGTCTTGTCCTTCCCACACTCTTTCTTATATGTCTCCAATATGCCCAGCCGATGAGGCATAGTGTGCAGCCCAGACCCCAGCGGATTTGAAAAAAGAAGCAACACCAGACTGTGGGTAATGATGCAGAGAGAGGAGGTGGGGCTGCAGGTGGCCAGCAGTGGAGATTCACCTGAGGGGCTTGAGCTGGGTCGATAATAATCCTCCCTCCTCCAGGGAAGGAGACAGAAAAGAGACTCATGGCAGTAGTGTGGACAGAGCAGCAGGAAAAGGGGCTTTGATTGGTTCAGCGAAGCTCAGACTGACATTGGTTAGAAAGCCCCAGCTTCTCATTCTACCCATGCCATTGACTGGCTCTTTGACGTCATCATTTAATCTGTCTTCTAGTGATCTCTCTTATATTAAGAGATTTTTACTGGGGACTGTGGGAATGCATATTCTGGTTTTCATGTTCCATGTTTTAATGGAGTTTGCTGCAAAGAACATCATTAAGTTTAACTTCAGGTGCTCAGTAAGTTAAGTATTTTGCATAAGGTCCTGAGTCCAATCCCCAGAACTCACATTAAAAAAAAAGTTTGGTGTAAAAATATGTGCTTATAATTCAGTGCGGTGGGGTGGATAAGTCAGTCTAGCCTACTTAGAGAGTCCCAGGCCACTGAGACCTGGTTCCAAAAAATGAGTTTGATGGTACCTGAGAAATTACTCCCAAAATTGACTTCCAAACTTGACTCCCAAAATTACTCTGGCCTTCATGCATATCTGCATACACATGAACATGCATATATATAAACACACACACACACCTAACTAGAATTCATGCTGCCACCAGTCACTTCCACTTCTGTTGTTCTTGAAGACTCATGAGTATAACAGAAGATGGTAAAGCACTCAGATTAAGGCATTTTAGAAGCCTTAAACACCAATGTACATAAACAGTAAGTGGTGTAACATTTGTATAAATGCTAAGGTTAAAACAGCATCCTTATGGGTCCCCCCCCTCCTCTAGATCACCTTTCCTCAACAGATGTAAATGTTTCTAGTAATTTCATTGTCCTTGTTTTCTAATATTTGTAATGCCAGAAGGAAATCCCATTCTCCCTTTTGGATGGTCTGGTATAGATGTGGGAGACTGAACAAGTTGCTTTAGTGGAAACACCTCAGCTCTGGTCTCTTGGTTTCTTAGGCACTGAGACCAGGCCAGGCCATGTTCCCTTCTTCTATAGGTAAGCACAGTATTCCTTGGAAAGCTCTGGCAAGACTGGATGGTCCTCATCCAGTGCTAATGTACAGAGCCCGGGCCGTGATATCAGCTGTCCTTCCACTATCCGATCTTCCTGCCTTTTCTCACAGCAGCTTAGGCAACAGTACTGTAGACTTGCTGTTGCTTGGAACCGTTGCCAGGGACCGGAAGTAATGTCTTTTACCTGATAGGCAACTTGATACGGCTGCTTAACAACCCAATTAATCAAACCCAGCTCATCCTGTTAGAATTAATGAGCCTAGGAAATGCTGCCATGAATAATGAGGGCTTCTGCCCTCCCCTAGCAGCTCTCTGCACTCACTCCTTCCATTTCCTTCTCACAGCCCTAGCACACACATTCAGCATCAAGAGTGGTTAGGCTTGGCCGGATGTGGTGAGTGGCCAGCAATGCACACGTCTCCTGTCTCTTCCTCTCCTCTCCCCGGCATGCAGAAGCCCAAGACTGCCATGTTCTGGAGGAGCAAAACCACATGTCTATCAAGGAGATATGCAGTGCTCAGCTGTCAGGACTGGACTGTTTAACCGTGAAGACACTACAGTAGGCACTAGAGATGCAAAGATGTAAGATATTGTCCTGAGAGGCCTGGGGTCCATGAAGGTGGAGAGGCAGGATGGCAGGAGGGAGTGAGATGCATTGAAGAAGGGGGGGAAGGGGTAGAAGCAGGGATGAAGAGAAGCAGGGATGTGTACTCAATATGCTTGTAAGACTAGAAAAATAAAATAACTTAAGTTAAAAAAAAGATATTGCCCTGCAGGGGGGCGGGTCCCCCACAGTGCAGTGACCCACAAATGGGGAGCACTGTGACAGGGGCATTGTAAAGGGCCATACTCTAGAGGGACTGTCAGTATTAGAAGAACCCAGTGCGGAGCCAGGTGGGGTCTCATGGGGCTAAACATCTATCTATGCTACCCACTTAATTTATTATGCATATATATGCAGCGTATCAGGCACTACAAAAGATATCGTATCAGTGAGATGAACAGGGTTCTCATTCTCATAGAATGGACAGTGCAGTAACCTAGAAAGAACTTTTTAAAAATTTTTGTATTTGTTCATTCAAACCCAAAGGTTGTTGAGTGTCTTCTATTGTGAGCCTTGGTACCAGGGGAGGGAAAGATGTAAGTCTCAACTGTGCCTTTTGGTGGTCTTTTAGAGAGCAGATAAATATAGGAATAGATTCTTGTAGTTGTGTGCATATCTCTAAGAGGGATAAGCTAAAACCACTAAGCAGAAAGTACTTTCAGACCAAAGTACTGAGTAATTTCAGCCTGCAGAAGTTGAGGATGAGTCCCTGTAAGAGGGTGTTGTGTGACACTTCTCTTGGGGAGACACCATGCTAACCTCTATTCATCCTAGAAAGGGATTTAATGACAGACCAATGTATAATTATACTGAAGTCCGGTTTGGTGAAACAATGAGTTCACTGGGGTTATACCGGAGTGTGGGGGAAGGTTACTTACAGGAATAGGGATAACTCATAGGCAGCTACATCAGCAAAAAGTCCACCCCAGCCTGGGTGACACTCAGGCTGAAACCCTGGAGCCCTCTGTACAACCCACAGCAGCTCTGCTCACTTGAGAATTTCCTCTGGACTCCTGAGCCACTACAAATCTCTTCCAGAGAATCTCCACTACTAGGAGACTTACCATGCCTCCTTCAACCTTGTTAGTTCAGAAACTTCCTGAGCTTTAGGTGCTGTTTACTTTCTCAGTCTCAGGCGCCTGCCTCCAGAATAGAATGCTTCCTAATACTACATAACACCTTCTTTAGGTTAAACCAGAGCAAAGTCCTACAGGGTAACATGTTGTGTATGGGGGAAAATCAACATATACTGTACAAGACAGCAAGCATTGGAACCGTCTGGAAGACAGAGCTTAAGTTTGAGTAGTAAACCAGTGGCAAAAGAATTTCATCTAAGCAAAGGCTATGATTCTGAGTAATAAGAGTTGAAGTGCATGGGAAAGATAATGACAGAAATGTTGAAAGGAAATGGTTGGTTTTCAGTGTGTGGTGAAGAACACAACTCAGTAAGCACATAGATTTTGAAATTTAGAGGTCAGGAGATCCTCTACTTGTTTATTCATGGTTGAGAGCAAGGCGTGGCTTCACGAATAGCCAAATCCCTAAATGAGAGGGATGTGATTCAAATAACCTTATCCCAAGCATACCGTCATAAGACTTAGAAATGGGACTGTGCATGGGTCCTTCGATAGAAGTAAGACTGAGAAATTAGATCCAAAATAAGTGGTGGGGGGAGGGGGGAGGCATGAGAAGTAAAGGAGGAGGAGGCTATGTGCAAGACCACAGGTCACACAGTGCTCGGCTGCTAAGGTGTGTGCAAAGATTCATGAAGAGTAGTAGGGATGTTGTAAGCAAGAAGGATGGACCCTGAGTAAAGAGGAAGAAAAGAACAACAACAACAAATAAAAATAGCAAGGAGTGGAAGGGGAGAGAGGAAGAGCCAGTGAGGCTCACGGAGGTTTTTTGGGACTGCAGTGACTTCCGTCACAGCTCACATGTCACCAGAGTGCTGGAGAATGAGTCCATCCTGCTGTCCATTCACAAGGGGTTTCAAATCCCTGACGCCATCTAGCTTGACCAGGCTATCTGCCTCCCAGCTCCCAACACTGCAAGGCTCCTCTTTGTCTTTTTCACCAAGTCTGAAGGGAGCCATCCAGGTGTTCAGCAAAGACCCTGACTCAGCCTTTGTTGTTTCTCAGTCCTGGACCCAGTATAGAAAGCTTCACTGAGAGCGCTTAGGTCTGTGTGGGCGTGGCTTGCAGGAGAATGCTGAAGACCTCAGCTTTACGGTCTACAGGGGTCTCACTACCATCAGGCAGAGTGAGCCCTGTGGCATACTGTAAGTTGAAATGAGACCATTGATAAGTTTTACATGAAGATTTCCTGTGAAACTAGAGATGGATATTGCCTGGCATGTATGAGATCCCGGGTTCACTCACCGGCATTAGGGGGAAAGAGTCAGAGTTCCCAGCCTGAGACACCTGGGCTGGTAGTGACTGAGTCCTCAAATCGCTGAGATTTCCATGTGTTGTCTCTCTAGCCCTGTGGGTATTTGAATTCAGGACCTATGATTAAGCTTTTGAAAAGAAACTCTTGACACCTCGTTGCTAAAGGCTTCCATAGAAAGTCTGAGGTTTGCTTGGAAGTACAAGAAATATTGTCCTGTGTCATACAGCAAATGGGAGTAAGAACTCAGAACGGGCAGCTGAGCTGGCTGCAGCTGCTTGACTTCCTCAGTGGAAACTCCGGAGGTCCCAAGATGTCTTGGAGGACACATGTCTGCAGACAAAGCCAGTGGCTCTGCGGTAATAGCCTTGTCTAAGCCCGCGTGGCATCAGCCTCCATCCACCTCCTCCTCTCTCCCTGCAGGGGGAGCTGCTGAGTCCGTGCCGCTGCGACGGGTCGGTCAAGTGCACGCACCAGCCTTGTCTCATCAAGTGGATCAGCGAGCGGGGCTGCTGGAGCTGTGAGCTGTGCTACTACAAGTACCACGTCATCGCCATAAGCACAAAGAATCCTCTGCAGGTATGGCCGGGGCCGCTGCTTTGTGGTAGGACAGTTACTGAACCTCTATTTACGGCAGTTTGGGGGGTCCAGGAGAGATCCAGGGAGGAGGAAATGAAAGGTCTTGTTTTCTCTTAAGTCTAGACAAGAAGAGGAAGGAACTGACAAAGAGATAATTGAATGTAGAAGGACAGAGATCAGGAACATCAGGTGAAAGAACAAAAATCAGAAAATGCATGGGTTAATGACAGAAGGAAAGGAAGAAGGAAGGGGAGAACAAGAAAAGGAAGAGAGAAGAAGGGAGGGATGAAGAACAATGCCAGAGGGAGAAAGAAGGGAGAGAGGGAAGAGAAGAAAGAAAGGTCAGTCCAGGTCAAGGGTCAAAAGAGCCCCTTGGGAAAGCACAGTGGGAAGGTTGAAAACTGGGTCAAAGCCAAGGCTGGAAAAGAATTACAGGTGAGAAGACCCATGGTACGTTTCAAACTTTAATGTGCGAATAATTTGCCTAGAAGTCCAGAAACCTAGAAACCTGTGGAGCTGCACTGTAGAGCTCTCCGTGGAAGGGAGGCCTCAGAGTGGGGATGGGGCACTTCTGGATGGTCGTGTCAAAAGTCGAATGCATCTCAGCCTTCTTGACCTGAGCCAGGAGGTGATAGCACCAGGAGCCCCTCCGTCTGCTGGTTCCGTCTTCAGCCTGTCCTTTCAAATCTTAAAATAGAGGAGCCATGCAACAGCTGATGTTGTATCCTGCGGGTGCCAGCGGAGGTCTGAGTGCATTAACCCACCCCTTCCTTTTCAGCTGACTCAAGCCTCAGGAAAGGTCAGATCCCAAATCCATGAGCTCACCCCAGGGAACCCCCACCTTGGTTTCACCTTTGACTCACATAATGGAAAAATCATTCAGGTATAACTTTTTTTCTGGGGGAAAAGAAAAGGTTATTGTAATCTTACGTCAGGTAAGCAAATGGCAGTGTTGGCAATATTGGTCTGCTAATCTATTTTTAAGTTACTATTCTGACTTCCATTATGAGTTTCTAGACACTGGGGACCCCTCTGACTCTGTTAGTCCTTGAAATGCAATGGTGTGTATTCAGTAAATGCCAGTGCGCTTTCCAAATAGAAGTAGTTTATAGACTAGAAGCTGTGTTGTATGGCAGTGGACTAAACCGTCCCAATTTTGTGTCCTGGGCTCCCTTTGCCTGGCTAGGTATGTGACAGCCTGTCCGCTCAGCTCCAGTGGGCATCCTATGCTCCAACAGCCCATCTGGTCCATGCGCATAGACCATAGGGCTGGCAGGCCTGACTAGAAGCCAACAGAGCAATGAATGGGGATCTGACTTCAGAATCGGAAGACCTGCTTCTCAGGTCTTTTGGGCCTCTCACCTTCTGATTCATGTCCCTTGCAAAGCCATAAGAAACAGCACAACCATTCATGATGGGACACCATCTCAGTGACCTTCTGGAAGCAGTGTTTTTATCTAGAAACCTTCTGAGGCAGGATTCATAGCCGTGTGGGTATCAAGGCTCTATTAACTGCTTCCTAACCTTTCTTCTCTACTTCTGACAGCAATTTCAGTATCTCCACCTTCTCCATGATTTCAGTTGACCATGGTCAACTACATTAAAAAAAATATTAAATGAAAAATTCCAGAAATAATTCATAAGTTTTAAATTTCATGTCGTTCTTAGCAGTGTGAGGGAATGCCATGTCCTCTTGCTCCATTCTATGTGGAGACATGAGCCATCCCTTTGTTTCATGTATCCGGGTTGCATACGCTGTGTACCCAGCAGTCACTTATCAGCCATCTTGACTATCACCTCAGTGCTACTGCGTCATACACAGTATAGTATCAAATTTAACATGGAGACAACTCAGTTGACTGGGAACTACTATCATTGTGATAGGACAGGGGATTTGAAAACCTGCTGGAGGTTACATAGCTATAAAGTAGTGGTGCAGATTACTGACTACAACAGAACCCCTCAACCACACACTGCCAGGCACTCTTAGGTTAATCCCTGCTTGAGATATCTCTCTGTATTTTCATTAAACACAGTAAAAAAAAATGTCCTTAAGAACTCTGGCTTAACATTTCGCTCTCATAATACTCTAGGAAGAATGGATGATCTAGCACTTCCATCTTTACAGAACTGACAGTCTTCATGATTTATTGGCTCTTTATGCTCAGCGAGTTTTGGAATACAGACTAGAACTGGGGCCTTTGATCCCTTGCTCAGTGCCCCTTTCTGGCTTTAGGGAAGAAACATCTTATACTCCACCCCTTTGTCTCTCTACGTGCTGGTGTTGCAGGGCTGGGCATCACGAGATGGAGAAGTCTCTTGATTGGGGATCAGAATCTCATTTGGAATAAGGTTCCCAAAGTTCCAGGTGTGTGGTGGCAGCAGAGCCTACTACCAGTGGTGTCCTTTTCCCTTCCCAACCTTTCTGTGAGGTCACAGAGCTCTCTGCTTCTCTGATCTCTCTTCGAAGTGCCTTCCCCAACTCCTCCACAGAGCCTCACATGGGACACAAAAGACGAAAGTTTTTGGGTGCTTGCTGCACAGCATGAGGACCAAAGTTGTCATAACAAGCGGGGCATCCCATGCCCGTTTGCAACACTAGCTGGCGCTGAGCAGCATAGACACAGGAGGGTTTCTAGTCTAGCAGAGAAACACAAGCTCCAGGTTCAGGGAGGGACTCTGCCTCAAAGGGATAAGGCAAGAGAGTGACAGAGGAAGACAGCTGATTTCCTTGTCTATCCTTGAACACAAGCTCACACACTTGCATATACACGGGGGTCATATCACACTCACATGCATTCACACAGACACACATAAAAAAGGACAAGCGTTCCTGCCCACCGCACCAGCTCCCTTCCTGGTCATGCTCCACTCTGTGGTCAGGGCACCATAGGCTCCTCAGGTGGCTTGGAGCCTGTAGGAAGGCATCAGGTTAGGAGGAGCTGCTATGCCTCTGTAACACAGGCATTCTTGAAGTCTGGAAAGCAGGAGAAGCCGAGGTTACTGACACCTCAATGGTAGAAACAAAAAGCTTAGTCAGAAGCCTTTCTTCTGGGCTGTGGGACTGGCCCTGGAAAAAGCATTTGTATGTAAGAGAAGCCTGTGTGACTGAGCCATCTTCTGGAAAATTCCTTTGTTTTGTGTAACCCTAGTTTGGGTAACAAATGGAAAATGTAAAGGTCTAACTTCCTGCAATGGGATGCTATCTGTGTAATTAAATGTCAAGGCCTTGAACCACATCTGCACTAGAAATGAAATGCTTTCCAGTGCTCTATCTCATCTGAAGCCAAAATGGATGCTTCCTTTGGACCACCGATAGCAGAGGGAGGACTCCCTGTAGGCAGGTGGATGGCACTATACCTTTCTTTCTATGTTCAGGCTTAGTGCTTCCTGGGAATGGTCCCTCAAGAACATTATGAAAAACTCTGAAAGGCTGTATTTGTATATTTTTAGGGTTTTCTGTGCTCCCTAACCTGTGGGCTCTATAGGGCAGGTACCTTGTCTGGTTTTGCCTGATGTTTTATCTCCAACATCTAGCATTGTGGCCAGGCAAATAGAATATAGTTAATACTTACTGATTGTGTGATTACATGAATCAGCAGTGAACTAAAATCTAACTCATGGCTCATTTAAGCCAGTATTACCTGGACTAATCATAAAATTCCCAGAATCATAAAATTCCAGGGCCAGTGAGACAGTTCATCAGGTTAAAATGTTTGTTGCACAAACCTAATAACCTGAGTTCAAACCCTAGTACTCACATAAAAAAGTGAGATATGATGGTATGCGTCCCAGCATTCCTACTGCAATATGGGAGGCAGAGACAGAGAATCACCCAGAGTAAGAATCACTGGAGTAAGAAAAGTAACAGCAACAGGAGTTATCCTGCTTCAACAAGGTGGAAGGAGAAAACCAACTCCAGAAGTTGTCCTCTGACTCCCACACACATGCCATGGCTTACATCTACCCTCACTCACACAAAATTCACACAACACACACACCACCACCATCAATAAATTAGAAAGAAAATTAGAAAGAAAAATTCCAGAGATGCAACTCATCTACATGCCAGCTTTCAAACCCTTCCATCAGTATTGCTATAACTACAGTGCTTTTTTAAGAGATGAAAGCAAGAAAGAGGAAGAAACCAGTCTTAGTATATGGTTAACATATGATTTCCCCATACCCTGCACCTTCTCCTTGTCTGTCACATTGGGTACTGTATAACACACATATTAAGTGGCAAGCAAAGTGGTATTGTAGGAACAAAATAAAACTGGAAAAAAAAGACCCATGCTTTCTTAGCACCTATTAAGGAGAAAATAGACTGTATCACTCTGACAAGAATATTATGGAACCTTAAATCACCATCTACATAAATTACTTGCTTCTTTTTCTCCTTCCCATTTCCATGTCTGTCAAAATCCATTATAAGAACTTCTTCCTCAACCCTGGCTGCCCAGAACCCCCTCTTTACAATGCTTGGTCATTTCATATAATATGGGTTTCTTCTGTATCAAATGTATGATATAAAACTGCAAAAATGACCATTATACTACAAGTTGGGGGGCTGTGGTTTCAATTCTATATCTTGAGGTGGCCTGCTGGAGCAGAAGAAAGAGTGGTAGGAATGGGAGGAGGGCACCCAAGCAGTTAACCAACATGCCACTGTCTTCTCCACAGTGGCAGGCCATCTCCCTGACAGTCATTGAGAAGGTTCAGATTGCAGCCGCCATCTTGGGTTCCCTCTTCCTCATCGCCAGTATCTCTTGGCTCATCTGGTCAACCTTCAGTCCGTCAGCAAAATGGCAACGTCAAGACCTCCTCTTCCAGATCTGCTATGGGATGTATGGCTTCATGGATGTCGTGTGCATAGGTGAGTCTGGGAGCTCATCTGTGCGTGAAACTAGTGACTACATGCCGAAGAAATGGACAGCTCCCTTAGATTTCCTTCCTACAGGGGAAGTGCACCATACTTGAGACCCGTGAACTGGGCAAAGTTCACAAGCTTATACATGAAAGGTAGGTGAGAAAAGAGGAAAGACTGAAATTGCTCCCAAACATATCCATCTTGCTCTGCTGAAAACAAGGATAAAAAGGCTTGCCTCTGAGGTAAGAGAGAGAGACCTGTTGATGACTTCATCTGCTCCAGACCACATGTGGAAGGTTAGGTTTCTTCTCCATTGCATATCCTACAAGAAGTGCCCATACAGCAAAATACTCAGAAGCAACCTTCATTAAGATCTGCTTTTTATTATATTTTTGGGTGTATGTGTGTGTTCACATGTAAGGGTGCATATGTATGTGCAAGTGTATTCCTGCATACGTATGCATTCAAGTGTGGATATCAGATAACATCTTGGGGTGTTATTTCTCAGGTGACTTTTACCTTTTGTTTGAGACAATGTCTCTCGTTGGCTTGGAACTTGACCATGTTGGCAAGCTAGATGGCCAGCAAGTTCTAGGATATCACCCCATCCAGGAGAGTAAAGGCACGCCGCCATGCCTGAGTTTTCACCTGGGTTTTATGGAACAGAATATAGGCCCTCACATATGCAAGACAAGCACTTCTTACTGACTAAGTCATCTCCCCAACTTCTGACCTTTTATTTTTCTGTAAACCTGTCCTAGTGTCCTGAATTTCTATAGTCTAGCTATTGCAAACTGTACATAGGGCTGGGTTCCACACATGGTTCCAGGAGCCACCACTGGACATAGGAAATATAGCACCACACAGATGGACTCTGGATCCTTACAGCTGCTCGTGGACTTGGGCTTTGTGTATTTACATACATTTCTCTTCTAGGTAAGATTTGGTTTAAAGAGCTTCAGTGTTTTAGGGAGAAAAATGGGAAACATTGCTGTAGTTCCTCCCTTCAAAGCCCAAATCTATAGTCCTTCTCTTTTCTGCCATGGTTGGTGAGAGCTGAGTCCATTTTCTTTCAACAGATGGTTATTGACTGCAAAGGCTTGTCCAGGCCACTGAGGAGGTGGGAATGGCGCTGGCTACTCTAAGTGAGATGAAACATGCTTGAGCACCGGCCATGCGTTCTCGTCTGGAATGCCCAGCGTGTCCCCTAGCCACAGCACTGGGAACATGACAGCGTCGCAGTGGTGTTCTCTGGCATTGGCGTGCGCGTTACATCAAAGATGCTCCACGGCTCTGTTGGCAGGAAAACACCTATTAGCTAGAATTTGGCTGGGATGATAGTGATGTGAATCTCTCTGAGATCCTTTAATCTTAGCATTCAGAAAGTCCTGGAGCCTAGCATACTGATTGCAGAGCCATGGGCCAGGAATACCAGAACTTGTGAATTTATCTAAGTCATTTTTTTTTGCCTCTCTGTGCTAACTAATTCAATATATCAACCTTGTATTCAAGAGTCTTTTAATTATGGCACCTAGACAGTGAGAGAAATAGCCGAGGTGGGGAGTGTTGTGGAAAAAGACTGTGAGTGGGGTGGGACGACTTGACATTAACGCATTCCACCAAACTCCTTTCCTGCCCCTGTTGATGCCTCAGGTTGTTGATGCCAAAAGCCAGGTGTCTCCATGTGGAGCAGTACAGTAGATCTGGCATGGAAGGGGGAACAAAGGAGGTGCTTTCTGTAGGTCCCTTCAGCTGCGCTTCATGCTCCTTCGGGCAGGTGTTTGTCATCCTGTGGTGTTCTTCTCTGAGACTTCCCTGTCCCCCAATGTTTTAGTAAACAACTCAAAAGAATCAGTCCTGCACATCAGTGGGGTGGTCTGAAGAGAGGTAACTTGATATATCATGGAGGCCTGAGCCCCCACAAGTGTTGACAGGCCAGAGCGAACCCTGAGGTCCATAGAAGCACACAGGTAGAAGGGTGGGAGGGAGGGAGAGGGAATGGTGAAGGGAAAGGAAGGGATAGAAGAGAGGGAGGGAGGGAAGCTGGGATGAATACTTAATATGCTTGTAAAACTAGAAAAAAAAAAGGAATCAGTCATGGACCCTAAATATCTGTTTTCTCTTTGTGGGTCTATGAGATGGCAGGGGCTTGGCTGGGTTGGGCAGGGTTCAGCTTCTGACTAAGTATTGGATCTACTTCCAATGTCACCTCGTGCTGGGACCCAGGTTAAATGAGCTGGGGCTAACTGACTGTACTCTTTTAGCCAAGTACAAGATCCAAAAAGGGCTGGAAGAAATTGGCAACACCTCCCAAAGCTTCTGCTCAGAACTGGCACACTGACCCTTCTGCCTGTAGCCCATTGGCCAGTGCAAATTACCAACAGGACCAACATCAGTAGGGACATGAAGCAGAGAAGACTGCTTTCCCTCCTTCTCTTGGGTAGTGGGGGTCAGGTGGGGTATGGGCATGAGAGAGAACCATAAATACCTCCTGCCACTCATATTCCCACAGATCTGAGGACTAAACTGAACATAAATATGCAGCCAGCCAGTTCACTCCCCCTACTTTTTTTTTTTTAACAGTATGAGAACTAGGGCTCAGAAATGGGAAGAAATCTATTCAGAGCTCTTGGTTGGGGTGAGAAACAAGGTCTCTCAATTTACAGACCAGTACTCTTTCCATTATGCTATATATAGAATATCTAAAAATATCCTAGGCCCCCTTAAAACCCATCTCCCCGTAGCTGTGAGCATTCATCCCCAGCACTATTGCGTTGGCCTGTGTGGAGCGACAGTCTCTACTGCTCCCGGTGTGGCTCTCTGAGCAGGGCTCCATATCCCACTCTCTTCCTGTGTATCTCTCCAGCTCCCAGTCTCTGTCCATCTTTCTCTTGGTTCACTTCTGTCTTTCTAATATGCATAAGTTATTTAAATCTCCAGTCTCTGGGAAAAGCTCAATGCACTGAATATTGAGTTTTCTTGTCATTTCCCTTTCTTCCCTCCTTTTAGGGAGAGGAAATTCCTGGATGCAAAAACCACACCTCCGTCTATCCATTCTGCTCAAACAATCCAGTGGGAGCTTAGGAGACAGACATTGGATGGGAAGGAACACATAAGGACCCCAGTGGTTTTTGGTTCCAACTCCAAAACTGATCAGATAGATTGAATGTAGACTATCTTGCATTTAAAGAATTCAGACTCCTCTGACATTTTGTTCATTATAATTGGAATTACTTCTATTTCTGAGCATTTCCCTGGGGACAAAGATGATTCTTCTCACTTTTCAGATTGACATCCTAAGCCTGAAAGGTTTGTCTCAAGCTGACTGTCCACAAGCAAAAATGCTGGATGATGAAATCGGAGGTAATATGAGGCATGAGGTGACAGGCAGAAGTAGACCCCACGAGCAGCTTCCTGTGGCGGCTGTGACAATGGTGATTTTGATGATGATGGTGACATCAAATGGTGATGGTGATTTTAAGGTTGAAATGCAGCTATCAGCCACTCTTCCTTGCAGTGGTACAAGCAAAGGGAAAGCAAATAACACTGGATGGGCATTAAAAACACGTGCCTTTGGGGGTTTTCTGGAGGCTTCAATGCCCACCTTGGATAAGTTTATCTTCAGTCTCAACCAGACATTCACAGTCACTGGAAAGCACATATGACCCTGGTTGGAAGCGGGCAGGGTGACAAAGCATGCTTGCGTCTGTAGGAGAATCTGTGCACCACGCATCCTTCCCAGTCTAGGCCCATTTCATGACTCGAGAGCAAAACGAGATCCATAAAGTTGGTGCAGAGTTAACCTGAGCATAGTTTTCAGGGCTCTTTGAATATGCTGTTCAGAAAAAAATTGGGTAAAAAAAAATATATAGCCACAGTTCCAAGTTACTTAGGCAGAGGTAGCAATTTAGCCACTGGCTGTCAGGATGAAGGAAAATGAGTCACACGGTCAAGCAGTGGAGGTGAAGACAGAACCAAGAACCTTTGGCTGTGAATTCATGGTACTTTCTATGCCTATTTCATCTCTGTGAACTTGCACCCACCAACTAGGGGTGACTTCCTCAACCTGACAATGTTGTAACATAGCAGAGGTTGGGGGCACTGGAGAGGCAACTGCTGGTAGTTATCAGAACTTCCGTAGGCCCCGCCTGTTCTTGTCTTGTGCTCAGCATTCAGGGGGTTAGCACCTTCTTTTTGATCAGTACTATTTTTTATTCCATTTGAGAGAGAAGTTTGAGAAATGAGTTGAAATTAGGATAGCTTATCACCTTGTGAGTCTGGGGAAAGGTATTTTGATTGGAGAAAGCTAAGACGGGAAGTCCATACATTCCCAAGAATATTTATTGAGAATGCCAAGTACATACACTCAAACAGGGGAGAACTGCTCTCAGGATCTTATGCCTTTGGGGGGGGGAGAAGTAATCAGTGACTTAGGAAATTAAAACTGGATTGGGCTGAGGTTTGGACACAGGATGAGTGAACCCCAGGATGGGGGAACCTGGATCAGAGGGACTCGGGATGTTACAGACTTCTTTTAGTACCATTTATTAGCTAACTTGTTTTGCTCCCCAAATCAAGAAACATTAAGAGAGCGATGGATAAGAAACACCCTTCCAGGAGCTCACAGTTTACAATCACATTACAGCTCTGTGTGGGGGTCCGGGGTCAATAGGAAGTGGAGAGGAAGGTAGAACAGGGCAGAGAGCAACAAACTCTCTTGGGGAATTCTACAAAGCTTGATGAAGGAACTCTGTCCTTGAGTTAGTTTCAAAAGATAAATTGACATTTGTCCAGAAGAGGGAAAAAAACATTGCAGACAAAGAAACACAAAGTAGTAGAAACACAAAGTAGACAAAGTATGCTTAGAAAGCATGTTTGTATGATTTAATACAAAGAACAGGGTAAAAAACTGGTGATAAGCAATGACAGAGGCCAAAATCCAAGGGTCACAAATCATGTGCCAAGAACTCAGACTTGCTGAGGATAGTAGAGACGCTGATAAAATTTTGCACAACAAAGTTTCATTAGACACACATTTTAAACCTATAAATCTGGAAACTCTGGGGAGGATGGATCAGAGCTGAGCAGACTGCAGGTAGGAGGGACTGCTTGGGAAATGCTTGTAATAATCTGAGCAGGAGCAGAGAGATGCAATGCAATGGCAAAAAGAGTGAAGGGACGACCTTGAGACTCACATAGCATGTGGCACTGATGGAACTGTTTGGACTCCTTCCTAGATAGTGCGAGCTCAGGGCTTTGGCTGGAGTAGGGATTGGGCACCATAAGCTAATCATGAGAATGAGTCAGGCAGTGGAAGAACAGGGGGGATCGTATGGTATACTTTGAGAATGGCATCAAAAGAAAGGAAGCTCTTAAACCAAAAGTCCAGAAAGAGTGGCAAGAGATGAGTCCTATGCCAAGAGTTTACAATCAAGAGAAACAAGGCACATGGAGGACAGAGTGGATACTTAGAGGAAATAGAAGTGTCAGGAAAGGTCTCTTTGCTAGAGAAAGAAGAGAAAGTCTTCCACTGTGCCAGGTGGTTTCCTCCTGTAAGGGAGAAGATGTTGAGTGCATCAGGCCAATTCTGGCAAGGATTAGTGGCTGACTAGAAGAAAGGTGATAAGGAAAGTATGTCCAGGTTTCCATTGGAAGTTGGATGAAACTTGAAGCAGATGTGAAGGTCAACAGTAAGAGCTGAAACTGTTGATGCGCTAATATGGGAAGAATGTTCAGAGAAGAGGTAGCTGGAATGGAGGGCCAGAGCAACATTAAACATGTAAGTAGTAGTTGGGACAATGAGATAAATAGAAATTGGTTATCTAAACCCAGAGTGGTGGCAGGAATGGCAAAATAAAATGGTCTAGGGTTTGTCTTGCTCAGTATCTTATGAACCTTGCAACCTTGAGAGATTTGTATAATCTCTGCTTCTCTTTCCTCCTCTTTGAAACAATATAATAGCACCATTCCTAGAGGATTCCTAAGGACTAGACATTTGTAAAGGACAGTGACCTGGGGTAGGAGGCACTTGGTCAGAGTGGAGTCCCCTTGCAGTGAGCACTGAACAGAGTTTGGCTGACTTCCACCACACTCCAAACCCAGGCACAGCCTGGGCAGATAGAGGGCCTGGGCCCGGTGCTCATACAGTCTGCTGTTACTTGGAGAGCATCTTTTCTGAAGGTTCTTGGTTCCCTCGCCCACCTGCGTCCCCTCGCAGAGATCTGATTGCATCTGATGGCCTTGGCTCACCTGCCTCCTCTAATGACACTGTCCTCTGTAGCCAAGAGACTGATAGAGCCTCCAAGCAAACAAATGGGACATTCTCTGCTCCACTGGGTCAAGTTATTAGCACTTAACAAGAGCAAATTAATTAAGGGCTTTGACACCCCAAACCATGTTTTTTCCACTCCACAGACCTAAGAGATCAGTTCTCAAAAAGTCAGCCTTGCAAAAAAGAGGATCTCATTGCCATCATTTCTGCTCTTTGCTCGTGAGTGGAAACAGGGGGGAGGAAGAAGAGGACTGATCCTGAGATTATTTCCAAACCTTAAAAACAGTGCGTTATGGTAGCCAGAGAAACTGTAGAAACCTCATTAAAGTTTCTTCTATGTTGTCCCTTGAGGTTCTGTCTTGTATTGCGTAGACGCCTGGCCCCCTGGCATTCCATTTAACCCTCATTTTAATTCACCTAACTAAAACTTTGATTCTGTCCTTTATTTCCTCTTTCTGGCTAGAAAGAACCTCACCTGTCAAGTCTCTAAATTTCATGATGAGGAAACTGACATTATTTTAAAGGCAGCCTGGTGTGGTTAGTCTTGGAAACCAGATTAGCCATCAGTTCTTCTTTCTCATGAGTAGTTTCTTCATCTATAATTTGAGATCTGGTTAGATCTGGTGACCTCCAACATTCTTCCATCCTAGGATTTGGAAGTGACTTACATAGTCAGAGGCAGCAAGTGGGGCTTTGGAGAATCTCTAATAATGTCAGACCAGACCAAAACTTGAGAAACAACCTCAAAGATGGGCAAGAGGATACTGCTCTATGTTCTGTCATCTGTAAAAAATTGGTGCTGTTTTTTGGATTGATTACCTCATATCTGACCACCAAGGCCTTCCTGTGCATGGTCACTGCTCTCTAAGGCTAGACCACTGGATGATTGGAGGGCGATGGCTATGGGTTTTGAAGCAGTTTTGCTGAGCAAGCACTGTACGCTTCTCAGGAGACCCCATGGGAGCCACTCCATTTCTTCCAGGTATGCTGACAAAATCCAGAATATTTTAGAAGCAGTCCTTAAGGAACCGTCTTCCACACTGAACAGCTTCAGGAGTGACATGTCTGTTCACTGGTGGATTCATGGTTAGATATCCCCAATCTGACAAATAAGTAAACACTTGTCATAGTTAGGCACAGGTGTCAACTTGACAGTTGAGGGTTTGAGCTCTAAGCACATTTGTAGAGAATTAATGGTTGAATTAAGACCATAGCAAACCTGCAGGAGATTGTCTAGCTGATAGGGAAGGCCCAGCCCATGGTGGGTGGGACTAGGCCCTGGAATAAAATACAGAAAGCTGATTGAGAAAGTTGGCATCCTTGCCAGACATGCTAATTTGGCAAGTAAGGATTGTCCCTCTCTCAGCCATTATGTAGAGATGGTGTGGCCAGTTCCCTTGGCCCTGGTGTTGGTGCGTTGCTCTCCCATCAAGCTTGACTGAGAACTGTTACCTGAAACAGTAAGAGAAAATAAACCCCTTGTTCCCTTAAGCCATTTGATGGTGATTTATCAGCAACCATACAGGCTAACTGCAACAACACTCAAGCCAGTAAGTACGTTTTGGGATTCCATGAAACATGCCATCAATCACAAACTGTTCTTCTCTATGGCCTCTGATCTAGCATTGAAGTTGTATCTGTTAGGATAATAGTTTAGCCCAAACAGTATTCAGGGACCCAAGTTCCTTCCCCTTTGAAGCCACATAAAAAGACCTTTAAGTCTTTCGCTTCTTTCCAACATAAACTAGAATATGAAGACGGCAACTCCTCCCTCAGCACTTTTCCCTACAATAGCTATTTCTTTATTTTTAACATTTTTTATTATTATTTCTGCTCACACAAACTTAGTAGGTACACCAGTTCCCTCCCTCCCTCCTCCTTCCAATAGCTATTTCTTAACCTCTGGCATGACTCATGTTCACATGCACTGCTGGTAAGGAAAAGGACTAGGAATGTCACTTCTTCTGGGAAAGGTCTTATTCAGGAAGGACATCTTAGACAGCCTGTCTCACTGAGGCACTTCCAGAAATACTCTGAGCTATGAAAGTCTAGTAAGAGAAAATACCCAAGTTCCCAAGTACAAACTGTTAAAGGCCCAAGGATTTTAAAAGAACAAATTATGAATACTGGATGTGCCAGTTATTTTTGCATTGCCTCTTCCAAAGTACCTGACAAAACTATTTCCAAGGAAAAGTTTTGTTTTGGCTCATGTTTCAGATGATTCAGTGCATAATGGCAGAGTAGACCTTGAGGTGAGCACATATAGTAAAAGCTTGTTCAGATAGTGGAAGACAGGAAGCAGGAAAGCAGGCTGGAACCAAAGGCAGATACAACTTTCAAAGTCTTCTCTCACCAGCCAGTGGCTCCACAGCCTTCCAAGTACCACTACAAACTGGAAACTAAGCATTCAAACATGAGCTTGTAGGAACATTTCAAATTCAAACCACAGCATGGAGTTTTGACCTATCTGAACACACAAACAATTTTTGTAAATTCATAATAATGTACACAAAATAATGTGCACATGGCCACACATGAGAAGCATGATATCCCCCAGAGAACATTAGGTGGCTTTGTCAATCGGGCATCTCCAGCAGCACCAAAATAGCTAGTTATATTTACTCATTTATTATTTATGTGAGATGAAATCATATGATGCGTATTTAATAATGATGATAAAATAAACGGGCATTTATTATTCATTGTATTCCAGTGCTACGAAAATTGCCTCAGATACTTGAAGAATATTATCTTCTTTATTCCCTCAACTCTGTGGTGCAGCTGCTGTTGCAAATTCCCATGTTCTTGAGAAGGAAATCAAGGCTGAGAGATGCACCACCAATGACCTGAATCACTGAGGAGGAAGCCACCCCAGGCACATGTTCTGTTTCACTGAACCTAGGGTTACATCCCACTTCATGGACATCTGTGAGTCCTTAAACAAGGCATTAGCTTCTCTGAGCCCAATTTCATCATCTATGAAGATGATGATATGGCTTACTTCATAGGGCTTTTGTGAGAAGTTGTCTATTTTGTAAAGTCCTTTTAGAATGACAGACCACTGTAAGCATTCAAGAAATACTGATTGACTGTCACCATCACAGTGAACGTCATCACCATGTCTCAGTGTGGCCGAGAAAGCCAAGGCTATGGCCATAGAGTAAAAGCGCTAAGCCTCACAAGGAAACCCCTGTACGAAAATCTACAGGGTCTACGGATGTAAATTTGCAACTACTTCCAGTGTTCAGATACTTGGTGATATCCGTGCACATTTGGGACCCCAAAATTTCTCTCTTCTAACCAGGCCTGTTTCATAAACCCCACTTCATCCCAAAGCATTCTGTGTCCTCAGTACTTTCCTCAGAAAAGGCTTCTCGCGGGTCCACACTGCCCCAGGTAAGCAGAGAGGGAGCAACGGTTCCAGTTCAGAAGCATCAGGACGCGCTCTGCAGTGGCGGGGGACAACCAGTCTGGCAAGAGTCTGTCAGGATGAGAGCCCTATCAGAAGCCCCCTGAAGGGGACACTCCCCACCACCAGTGCCCCAGAGAAAGCTGAAGAGCTAAAGTGATGGAGATCGGTGGCCTCACATACTTTCTCACTGACTGGTCTTTTTGTCCTTTGAGTCTTTAATTCTAGTATCCTTCAGGTCAAAGTGAGTCTGTCCAAATGGGGTGCCAGAGTCATCTCTCTCTCACCACTGCATCAAGGTAGCCTTCAGGGGTCATCCTGGCCTCACTGGGGGAAAGATAAAGAAATGCCCTGTAGGACGCTCTGACATTTCTTGGCAATAGTCTCTCTGAACAGTCATTATGTTTATTTCTTTCCCACAATTCCTAATATTGTCTTTAGTGTGGGTGCCAAACAAGGCTGGGTGCCCTGAGGGGTACAATCTAGGAGGTGAATGTTTGACCACAGTGGGGTTTCAGGTTCTAAAGTTCACAGTCGTCCAATAGTGGGGAAGTTTGAGGGTTTGAATGAGGAATGTCCCCATTGGCTTGTGTACTTGAACTCTCGGTTCTCAGCTGGTGACACTGTATAGGAAGGTTGTAGAATCTTGTAGGAGGTAGAGCCCCACTGGAGAAAGTGGGTCACTGGGGGTAGTTCTTGGGGTTTTGTAGCTTGGCCCCACTTTTTTGCTCTTTACTCACTAATTGCAGATACATTATGACCAGCTGGTTCAGGCTCCTGCTGCTCTGACACCTGACAGGATGGACTATGTCCCTTAAACTGTACATCTAAATGAGCCCTTCCTCCCTTATGTTGCGTCTTGTGAGGTTTTTGGTTGGAGCAATGAGAAAAGTAACCAATCCAGGAGGTTCACAGGGCAGGGGTAGGGGTGACCTTCAAAGGGCAGCACTGAAGCCCCAGGTAGTGGGAGGGGAGGCCTGAAATGGAGAGTATGCCCCCACACCTGCAGAATCTTAGTCTCCAGAGTGTCTTCCAGCTCTGGCGTGTTTATCCTCTGTAAACAATGACTCGGTCTGAGGATGGAGAAGAACAGTTCCATAAAAGAGCAAGTGTTTGTGATGAGGACGCAAGAGTCTCTCAGTCTCTTCCCCCAACAATTCATTTCGTGGGCCTTGATGTTAAATGTGTAGCAGGTGCACACTCAGTCTCATTACAGCGGGTGAGGAGAGGACTAGCTCCTATTTGGTGATGATAAACCAAGACCCAGAAAGATCCCCTTCCCTAGGGTCACAGGGCTCATGAGTGGCAGACACTCAAATGTTCAATACATGCTCACTGATGAGTGAGCACTGCAGGGCCCAAAGGTCTTTGGATCTAGAAAGTAATCATTTCTACTGTTGCTCTACATTCTAATGCCTGTCATCTTTGGATAGAGGTTATGTTTCAAAATGACTTAAAGCTATATGTGTGTGTGTGTTTGTGTGTGTCTACAGGTGTGTGTGCATGCATGTGTACACAAGTCAGAAGTCTGACTCAATCCACCTTTGTTTTTTGAGATAGTAACCCTCACTGAACTTGGAGTTTGCCAATTTGGGTAGTCTGCTTGGTCAGCAAGCCCAGGGATCCTGTCTTCACCTCCCTAGCCCTGGGATTACAGGTGTGTGCCTGGCTTTTTCATATGGGTGCTGAGAATCCGAACTCAGGTCCCCTCGCTTGCACGGTAAGCATTTTACCCGGTAAGCCAAGTCAGTTCCCCCACCCCTCTGGTTTTCTTTCATAAAAACTCACAGCTTTCTGCATAGCAGGAATAAGGACCGCCACGTCTAGGCGTCTAGGCGGTGTTCTCAGTGTGGCCCACCCCCAGAGACCGTCAGCATCGCTGCAGGATTCTTAGGAGATGCAGATACCCAGACCTGGCTCCAGATCTACTGAGTCAGATTCTCAAGGGTATCTGGGTTTTACCAGGCTCTGGTAAATCTTAGGGTTGTTGACAACTCTTATGTCACTTAACTATTATACCCGCAGGAGCTGGGGTGCAGAGGGGACTCTGGGGTTGCCGAGGTGACCAGAGCTTTCTCTACAGACTTTCCAGTCAGCCTTCATTGGCCGGTTAGTCTACACATGGTGGGAACCAGCGTTTTGTCCCACGGCGGGGGCTCAGAAACGCAGAGTGAGCACTCAGAAAAGATGACGTAGGGCTGAGCTGAGTCTTCACTCTTCTGGACATGGTTAAAAGCAGACAGCCAGAATGCACCAGAGAGGCCATGATGCTGTATGGGAGAAGCCCTTGTGGTGGCTATGGGGGTGGGAGGAGCTGTGCCCGCAGGGCTGCTCATCCCCGGTGCCAGCCATCTCTCCCTTCCCTGTGGGCCAAGCAAAAAGCCGGTTTTGGATAGGGGTGGGGATAGGAAGGGAGAGATGGCAACCTATGGAGCACATAACTGCGTGAGGAGCAGGAGCCAGACGGTAGAAAGACATCAGAAAGATCGAGCGGCTGTTCCTCCAGACATGAAGCCCTGGTCAAAGGGAATTATTAAACAGCTGTGTGAGCAACAGAAAAGCTCAGGAAAGGACTCGGCCAAAACCTACTGGCTTTCTCGTTTCACCATGCATCTATTTCTCATTTTCTTTCTGACGTTTTTGTTTTATTTTATTTTGTTGAGAGAGGGTCTCACACAGCCCGCGATGACCTCAGACTCTCTGTGTAGCCAAGGACAAGCTTGAGCTGCGGATCCTCCTGCGATCTCCTGAGTACTAGGGAATCAAACCCAGGTCCCCACACATGTTAGGCAAGCGTTCCACCCACTAAATCACATCCCCATTTTCTTCTACTCCTACTCTGAGGTCTTCACCCACTGTGTTGTTCCCTTACCTGAATTCAACTTCTTTCTCTACCCCCTGCCGTCTCTCACTCCTTGTCCTCTGTCCCACTGCTGATCTTTCCCATCCTTCCTGCCCTCTCAAATGAGCCCTGCTCATCTTCCACGCAAGGAATCAATAAGTAATTTGTAGAGCAGAGGGAAGGCTGAGGGGGCTGGATATGAATGAGGTAGTATTTCCAACTTTTGCCAAACAAGCGTTATCTAGAAAAACAGGTGCACCTTCCTCTGCTTCAGTCACCTATCCATTAAAAACAGTTTAATTACTGCCGGAACACTAGACAGGTAGGTAATTAAAAGACACCATTCAAACCAAAAGTTTTAAGCCACCCTCTTCAATCACAGTGAAACTGTCTGATCGAGAAGTTAATTGAGGATAGAGCGCAGAGATTCTAGCTGGGAAGAATTTGTTTAGGGCCCCCCAACCCCTGATTCACTCTGCCCAGCCCCAGTCTCCTCTTCACAAGTTCCATGATGCTCTTGGTGCTTCGGTGGCTGCTGAGGCTCAGCCAGAGCCAGCCCTGTTCTCATGAAGTCCACAGTCTGGGAAAAAACCCCACGTGAGTGAACGAGGCATGTAGAAGAAATGGACAGGTGAACAGATGACTTCAGCACTGAGGGTACACGGATAGACACTGGAGGAAGGACAGAAATAACATGGGTCACACACCTAGGCTCAGAGTGGAAGAGCCTGTCGCACTGGCTCCGGGATCCATAGATGGTCTGTAGGAGATTTATGCACATCCTAAAATTATGAGGACAGTTTATATTTTCCCCCAGAGAGGTGTATTCACCTTTCTTTAGAGAGGAGGCGATGTTTATCTTTCATCATAAACCCAAGGCTAAAAACTCCAGACTCTCTCTTTCTCTGTGTCAGTGTACCCATGAAGGTGCATCTAAATAAATACCATCTCAGGGCTGCTAGAACACTATAGGAAGATGTGGCATGGGTTGCTCTCGTCTCCTAGAGCCTGTGTGGGCAGAAGAGCTTTGAGGGGGGGACTTTTGCAAGGAGGCAAGGGTAACTTGTACACATTGCTTCTATGAACCAGATCTTCAACTGGGATCTCCACAGCTGCAGGATGAATCCAGCAGAACCAGACATACCCAGTCATTTCCCTCGCCATGGGCCCAGCCTTGCCCCATAGACAATCATTCTTTTCATCTTTTGCTCATTCCATCTTTCCAGGCTTTCCATGGTGACCTCTGGGCTTCATGGTCCAACATTGGCATGGCTTCTCTGTGTGTTCTTTTCATTTTTCTCTGATCGAAACATGGCTCTCTCTTACAGTGCTGTTATTTCTCTCACACACAACAATCTGGGGCCTGGAGGTAGGGTTTGTGCACTTCTTGCTGCCTTTGCTCCTTCACCTTTCTGAAGCCCCAGCCCTTTGATGTGATGGTCTTTCTTTACCATAGGTACACACTGCCTTTCCCATCCTCATCTTTTCTACATATGGCTCATACACTCCCTCCATCTCTCCCGTCTCAGCACTCATGTAATTCAGTGTACTCTCTCATTGGAGGCATATTGGAGATGTACAGGATGTGTTTGTTTTCTAATATAGATTACCACAGCATCTATATTGAAATGTGTATTGTTTTGTTTTGAGTGACTTCCCCCTAATTTTTTTACTTTATATTATCTGTTCAGGCATTCTATTAATTCAAAAGAATATAGCAGACTTGTACTGCCTCATGAACTTTATTTCATGATAGGATGAAGGATAGTAAACATACTTATTAGGGCTGAGGAAATAGCTTAGCTAGTAAAGTGCTTGCTGCCTGAGTATTAGGACCCAAATTTGATCCCCAGAAGCCAACTAAAAAAGCCAAGCATACAGTGGCACATGCTGGGAAGTAGAGGCAGGTTGATGTCTGGGGCTCACTGGCCAGCCAGCTAGCCTATTTGGTGGGCTTCAGGCCAGGGAGAGGCACCGTCTTAAAGGAAGGTGGATGGCACTCGAGGACTAACACCCAAGGTTGTTCTCTGACCTAGACAACACCCACGCACGTGCACATGTATACACCTTCACATGATCACTCACATTCACAGAGTTTTATAAAAGGGGACATTTGCTTTGCTAGAACGGAGGATAACACAAATCATTGATCTGACTGTTTGGTTTTGTACATACTTCAAGGACCTTTCCTTCTAACCTGCTGTTGCAATCAGCCTGCATGGTGCTGATAAATGACCATCAAATGGCTTAAAGGAACAAGGGACTTATTTTCTTACTGATAGTCTGGTTACAGTCTGAACAGTTTGATGGGAGAGCATGCACCAACACCAGGGCTGAGGGAACCATCTCTACATAATGGCTGAGAGAGGGACGATCCTTACCTGCTAGACCAGGAGGACTGGTCAAGTATATACAAGAATGCCAACTTTCTCAATCAGCTCTCCATATTTTATTCCAGGGCCTAATCCCACCCACCATGGGCTGGGCCTTCCCTATCAGCCAGCGGGTTTGTTCTGGGCTTAACTCAACCATTAATTCTCTACAAATATGCGCCCAGAGCTCAAACCCTCAACTGTCAAGTTGATACCTGTGCCTAACTATGATACATACTTTATTTCTAACTAAGTGGTCACCCTTTGTCATTAGAAATCAAACATTTTCAAAATCTGCATCTGAACCTCCAACATTCTGACCACACCCAGTTCCCATCTTTATAACTCATTAACTCCTACAATTCAACAATCTGATGAAGACCTCCTGCCTGGATTAGTCACCATTTTTCATTATTCTTTGCACCTTTTGTGTCCTCAGTTCTTTGCTCCTAAATCTAGACTCCCCTGTGGTCCAATGTGATAACCACTCCTTACTAACATATATAACTTTCACATCCACTTGCCCAGAAAAGCATTTGTAACACTTAAGTCTAACTTTCTTTTTACCCCACAAATATACTTCAACAAGCAGTTGATATAGAGATTTATACCTACAAATCTCAAATGGCACTCAATAGAATCAGATGGTTATGTTGGATTTCCCTCATAAATACATGATTACTTTCCTTCATAATTATGGCCATATTTTCCCTATAAGTATTCAGCAGATCCTCCTGATCTCTTTTCCCTTGTCTGGTGACTTCATGGTAGAGGATGATGCTCTTGGATGAGACATATCTGCTTGCCCCACTAGCCCTTCAATCATGCTACCTCCACCTGTTCCCATGGGGTGGGGAGCAACTCCTTATCTTACCTTCTCACTTCTGTGATAAAATACCCTGACAAAAGGAACTTAAGGGAAACAGGTTTATTTTGGCTTAAAGTTCCAGAGGGATACAGGCCATCATGGTGGGGAAGGCATGACAGCAGGCAGGGAAGGCATGGTGGTGGGAGCAGAGGACTTGTCACGCTGCACACACACATTGCATTCACTCTCTAGAAGCAGAGAGTGAACAGGAAGTACAATTGGTCTATAAAGCCTCAAGGACCACCCCCAGTGGTGTACTTCCTCCTAAAGAATCCACAACCTTCCCAAACAGTATCACCAACTGGAAATCAAAAGTTCCACACAAGAGCCGGTGGGAGACATTTCACATACAAACCACAACACTCCTCATTTGACTGGAGGTGACCTCAACATTTAAAAAGACTTACTACTAGCATCACTCTTGAAACATCCTTCTCTAGAGTTCTAGGTCTCCTTATTTGCTGGTGTTTCAGATAGTGATGATTCCTTCAGAGCTTCCTTAGCTGGAGAGATGTCTTGGTGGGTAAGGTGCCTGAGCAAAACCTGACAACCTGAGCTTGATCCCTGGAGCGCCCACAGTGGAAGGAGAGAACCAACTTCTGAAAATTGTTCTCTTTCTGTCTGTCTGTCTGTCTGTCTGTCTCTCTTATAAATAAAAGATTTTTTTAAAAAAAAATCCTCCTTTTCTGGCTTTACCTCCACCAAAGCCTCCAATGATCAGAAACTCAGTCATTGTTTACTTTCCCCAGGATATCTCAGCCACTTTCTAAACTTCGAATTCCACCTGTCATAGTCTGATGCCATCCTAACACTATAACCAAGGATAGGCCATTTATGAGCAGTAGAACATTATACCAGTTCTGGAATCTGAGACTGGACTCTGGAAAGTTGAGGATCCTCTGGTGGGGATTTCTTGCTATATTTACACATGACGAAAGGCAGAAGACAAGTGAGAACCTGCTCTCTGTGAAGGCTGTTTGTAAAGGCGTGCAATCCAGCACATGAGGAGGGAGTTCTCATGGCCTAATCATTTCTTAAAGGTCACACTTTTAATACTATCTCATTAGTACCATCTAAATTTTAAAGGGGGTACAGTCAAACCTGAGTACCACTATTACATCCACAAATTCTATCTCTAGACAAGCTCATCTGAAAATGTCAGACTTATGTCCAACTGCCCACTTGGACTTCAGCTAGATTTCTTTCTGACATCTTAAAGTTATCATGACCAACACACGACTATTAGTCGGTGTGCTAAGCTGAATGATGATTCTCACAAAGACATTCAGGGCTTAATCCCTGAAACTGTTGAATTTTTATGGCAAAAGGGCTTTGATATGTAATTGAGTATCTTGAAGTGGGGAGATTATCCTGATTCATTCAAGTGGACCTTCCTTGTAATCACAAGGTATCTTGTAAGAGAGAAGCAGAGAGGGGCTGGAGAGGTGGCTCAGGGGTTAAGCCTCTGCCTTGCAGGCAGAAGGTCCTGAGTTCGGATCCTAGACCCCACATATAGACGCCAGGCGGAAGTGGGGCGGCCTGCGTTTCTGGTCCTGGTAGGGCGGAGCCTGTGAATCCCCGGGCAGAGTAAACAAGGAGGAGGTGGAGGCGGTCCATGGTGGTTCCCAAATTTGTCCTTGGTTCTACACACACATACATGCATACACGCACACAATTGAATAAATAATAAAAAAATTAAAAAAAAAGAGAGAGAAGCAGAGAGAAAAAAAATCTGAAGACATGCGCAATAGGAAGGGGTAAAACAAAATAAGTGTGGGGGCAAGAAGGGCAGGCAATTTCTAGGTATTGAAAGGACAAGACAACAGTCTCCTTCGAAGCCTTCAGGAAGAACCAGCCCTCATCATACCTTCATTCTAGCTCACTTACAGTGACCCCAGAACTGAAAGAAAATACATTTGGCTGATTAGGGACATTCATTACTTTGTGGTTAGTCACTACAACAGCCATAGAAAACTACTGCGACCACCACTACACAAATCCGCATGCCATGCCTAGAACCTTTTATATATCAGCAAAGGCAACCCTACTCAACCACTCATGGAGGTCAGAACCATCAGAGCCATCTAGATGTTTCTCTTTGCCCACACTTCAGTGTCTGTCAGCTACCTGCGATATGCATCCAAAGATCTCTCACCGTCACCATTGCTGTACGCCTAGCATAGGTCACTAAGGTTTCCAACTTAAATTATGATATTGCTTCCTGCTTAATTTTTACCTCCTTACTCTTGTTCCTACTGGGGCCAGAGTGAATTATCTGCTAGACAAGTGCTCTAATACTGAGCTACTGCCCCTACCCCAGAGTGAATTACCTGAAAGGTAAATAAATCTGAGTGCATTCCTCCTACTAAACCCTTCAGTGGCTTCCCATTACCTCGAAAGAAATGCAAACTCCTCACCATGGCATGTGATTATAGCTGAACCTCTGCCTGCCCTGACTCCTGTCCCATATCCACATGCATTCAGGGTGCTGGGTATGCCAACCTTCATTATGACCCTTGTGCATTAGATGTATTCCTACCAGACATTACCATCATTTCCACCTCAACCTAAATCGTGCCTTTTCCCACCCCTCTTGCTAAAATGGGACCCACAGTGCCTGCATCCATGACCATTTAACCCCGTTTTCCCTTCCTTCCAACTTTTGTAGCAGGTGAAATGTCTGACAGGTTTTTACATGTCTCCTGGGTGCCTCTCCCCTTCAGTGTAAGCACTGTCTTCAGTTCTGCAGGATCCCCAATGTGTGGCACACAGTAGGCAAACAACTGAAATTCATTTGCTTCGTTCAGCTTGTTTCCCCTGACATGAATATTCACTCTCCCAGGGGAGTTCGTATTTCAGTAGCAGTGACTACTTCTGCAAGGAGGTAACCAGTGGATTTCAGATGCCATTTATCAGGATCGGAATGACCACAGACTCTTTTTTGGTTTTTGTTTCCTTTAAAAGCATGCAATTCATTTAACATCTGCTAAATACTGAATGCCATGGATACATAATATAGGGAGGAAATGATATTTCTATTATGCTACAATAGAAGAATTTGGGTTGTGTCAAGCTAAGAATGGGGAGGGATGGAGTGGAAGAGGTCGGCATTTCATATAGATGCCCAACTCTTTCATGATCTTCTTCCTTCTGGTGACTCATGGAGCCTGGGAGTCTTGGGATGCTCTGGAACCACGTGACAGAGCTAGATGGTAGATTTGAAAAGCATAAATCAACCCAAAATAAAACCCAGCTTCCCCAGTGCGTGTATCTATATGTAAACTAAGGAGATGATGGTCTTTTTCTTGTCCTCCTTGCTTAGCCTTTGCTTTCCTTCTCTCCCTGCTGCCTCAGGTCTCATCATCCACGAGGGACCCTCAGTGTACCGCATCTTTAAGAGGTGGCAGGCTGTCAACCAGCAGTGGAAAGTGCTGAACTACGACAAGACGAAAGACCTAGAGGATCAAAAGTCAGCAGGCAGGACAAACCTGCGGACTTCCTCGTCCACCCAGGCCAATATCCCCTCCTCAGAAGAGGAGGCCACCGGCACCCCTACCCACGAGGAGGGCCCCGCCCGCGCTGCCAGCCACCTCTCAGGCCCCGTGTCCCATCACCACTGTGCTTACACTATCCTGCACATCCTGAGTCACTTGAGACCTCATGAACAGCGAAGCACCCAAGGCGGCAGCCGAGAGCTCGTCATGAGAGTCACCACGGTATAAAAGGAGGCCTAGGGGGAAGGCTAAGACCGCGCACAGCACAGGAGACAGGCTGGGCCAGAAGGGGTCCAGGAAGTAGGGTGGGAGGCCAGGGCAGCCAGCCATTTGGAGGGTGGTGGGCCATGGGAGAGCCCAGAGCAAACGGGAACTGGGAGGGGAGAGCTGCTGCCTGGAGCACTTTTGTGATTTCCAGACAATTCCATCCTCAACTGCAACAAGGGAACAAATGCAAACTCTCAACAACAGCCGTCGGTACAGACAGAACCTACCCTAACATAATGACCCCCCAGATGCACCAGTAGCAAGACACCCAGGAGGAGAAGCTGCACAGCCAGTGCAAATGGTCACCGGTGCCCATCCACGGGGGCATGATCGACAGAGAGGAAAGCAACGCCGCCTGTTCTCTCAGCCTGGAGTTGGTTGTGTATTTTCCCTGGCTGGGTGTTGCACTGGGCACTCTGGGGAGAGGGAAAGGCTGGGACCCCATGGGCTGGTTTGGGAGGGTCTTTACACTCATCAGGTAGCAGAATTCTAATGACTAGATGTCTTTAGGGACCCTGGGAGATGGTTCAGGAAGGGAGCTATTTGTGTGAGTGGCCAGAAGGAAAAGAGGCCGTCTCCTCCAGAAAGAACTTTCCCAGCTAGAACTCTGAGTTTCTTGTGAGCTTCGAGACGCTTGGAGATAGGCGTCTTTTTGTGCCCTTGCTATTTTATTTTATGGTTATTTGGCGCAAAGATGTTTACAGGACACACACACACACACACACACACACACACACACACACACACAAAGACAAGTACAGAGTTCTGATGGGTACCTCAAGCACAGTTCTGCTGCTGTGGCTTCAGCCTTTAAAACTGTCAATCCAGGAGTAATTATCCAACGACCCAGCCCTACCCACAGCCAGGATAGCTCAGTGCCATGTCCTTTTGGCCTTGGCACATGCACAGGGCAGAGAACCCTGCCCCTACCCAGGGCCCCTCCCATCTGGGTCTCCTAGGAGAGCTGCTAAAGCATGGGAGGAAGCTAACTCGTGTGTCCCAAGAAGGGAATGGAGACCGGTCTAAGTATTTCTTGCCGCTTGGGCCCCCTCCTAAAGAGTGCTGTGTGCTGTGTGCTCCCTGGTCTTTTCTTGTGCAGCCAGGTGGGCCAGGGGTCAGGCAGGGAGCACAATTTGGGGCGTTCACCTGAGTGCTCCAGGACCCTGCCAGGGAAGGCCACTGGGTGGTCACCTGCAGAGTTTCTTGTCATTGCACAATAGCCACATCATCCTTGGGTATTAAACAGACACTGTCAAGTACTTTTTTAACTAGTTTTTAGGGTTTTTTAAAAACTCTCTGTTGTTTGTAATATTCTCTTAAAAGCTTGGAAATAAAATTTCTTTCCCTACCGCTCGTGTCCTTTTCCCAAGTTTTTCCTTCCTCTTTCCTGTTCTTCTTTGATGGAACTTGCCTGCTTTCTCTGTTCCCCTCCACCACTACAATCTCCTTCTTAACATTTCTCCTTTGAAGGTCTATAGGGGGCAGGGGGGCAGACAGGTATCATGTGTCCTCATTTCAACATCTATACTCATCAGCATATGTACAGAGCATACACGGCACCTGTTGTGATTGGTGCATGTATATACATGGTATATGTATGCATGAATCTGTGGTAGCACATTGGGATCCTGGCTTTTTCTTAGCTTCTAAGCCAGTGGATTCTGTCAGGTCATAAGCAAGGTCTTAAGCCTTCCCAAGGACTTAGCACAAGAAACCCAGAAGCATTAGTGCTAGAAGAAAGTAAGGGAACTATATCCCAGTGGATCTATTTCATAAGAGTTGAAAGGCCCATAGGAAGGAGGTGTGGAGCTGTGTTTTCCTGACTACTTTCCTTGAAGTGTCAGAGAACAGTATCTAAGCCAAGGTGCCAGAGAGGCTTAGACAGATAGACAAAATAATCCACTCTTAATTTGTCCTGGTCTTTCTTCCTTAGGTCCGACAGATGTCAAATGATGTTATCAGAAGGCTTAGGAAAATTCCTGTGTGGAGAATCTTAGGATCTGGAAGGTTAGAAAAGACATCATAACTAGTGAAAGACTAGAAGACACACCAAGAAAGCATGAGACAAATGAAACCAGTCACACATACAAACAAATTATCTTGAGTGAGGTTTGAAAGGCTGTGGCTCGGCTGGCGGAGTACTAGTTTAGCATGCAAGAAGCCCTGCACAAACCAGCACACGCTTTCAAGCCAGAAGGATGCTCAGTTCAAGTTCATTCTTTGCTACACAGTGAGTTCAAAGCCAGATGACCCTATCAAAGAGAGAAAGAGAGAAAGAAAAGAAGGAAGGGAAGAAGGAAGGAGAGAAAGAGAGGAGGAATGCAGGGAGGGAAGAAGGACTTGAGTTTTCAATGTTGTCTGTGTAGATTATCCATTTTTAAAAGAATGAAACAATGTATATGAGAACTTTGGTGATCACTGTTCTTTCTTTGGTGATTCACAAGACGCTTTAGTATTTTTTTAAATCTTTATTATTTTTATTGTTATATAAATGAATATAATGACTATAATATTTTTAACCTTCACCCCAAATCCCATCTCCCCTCCTTTTCCCCTTACAATCCTTCATCTCCTCTGTCTGACTCCCTCCTATTTCGAATCTTTTCGCTTGTGCAGCCCACTGCTTCATCTAGTCTGTGATGGCTTATGCCTGATCTGATTCATGCTCCAGCAAGCATCCTATATTAGTGGATATACCATACAGGAAAGCATCCTCCTTACTTCCCCATTAGCATTAGTCCTCATCAGTCTCTCAGAGAAGTGTGGAGCTTCTTGAGATCTTTCTGATGTTATGGTGAGATATTGATAAGACAGTTTCAATGCAATTGTTGTGTAAATACATATATCTTCCTGAGATCTTATATATCGCAACTATATCATGGCCAGGAGATAAAATGTGTGGCTCACCACCTTCTCACTTCAGATTCTTCCAATCTTGCCACCTCCTCTTCTTCCATGTTTTCTGGGCCTTGGGGTGGGGTTAGGTGAGGCATATATGTCCTGTTTAAGGACAAGCAGTCTACAGATCTCTATTTTCTACATTTTGGCAAGTCATGTTTCTCAGCAACTTTCTGTTGTAGAAGAAGGCATCTACACTTCCGTATCTTATGGCAATGTGGGATTATCATTCTGAATGTGTTGGGTTAAAGAAAAATCCTGCGGTTTGGAAAGATAGTTTGGGGGTTAAGACTCTGCTTTGGCAAGCAGAAATTCCTGAGTTTGGATCCCAGGTCCCATGTAAAAACGCCAGGTGGAAAAGGTGATGGCCTGTGCTTCCAGCCTAGGTAGGTGGAGCCCGGGAAATCCCAGAGAGAAGCAAAAAGGACGTAGAAGCAATCCAGGGTGACTCTTGAAGTTACTCTTGGTCCTCCACAGGGACACACAATGCCCTCTAACATACACACACACACACACACACACACACACACACACACACACACACACATACTCCTAGGATGTTGTACTCTGTGGGATCTTGATAATACAAGCTCAAGGGAAAAAGGACTTGATTTTGTCTTGTTGGCTGCTATATATTCAGGGCCTGGTACAGTGTTCAGCAGACATTTTTGAATGAGTAAGATGCTGGCAGGGAGAATAGGAGTGTGTACTCTTCAGCATCCTGGAGATGTCTCTCCTCTTCTTCCAACTTACACTCTAGCTGTCAGGGTTAATCATAGAGTAGAAAGGAAAAAGTTTGCCCAACAGGATGGTAAATCCTTTGTGCTTAGGGGAATGGAGCTTACAGGTACCATACATGGAGCAAGATACTACCTAATACTATGGACAAGGCAGAATGCTTGATATAAATTAGTCAGTTTTGCAATAACCTGACCAAGTAGAACACCATTACTATCTTTATTTTATAGAGATAAGAACCAATGCAAAGAAGAAACCTGCCCTACATCATCAATCAGGATTTCCTCCCTGGTAGTCTGGAGGAGCTCACAACCCTCCAACACGCTTCCAATACACAGGAAGCCTGCATCCGGCCAATGCAAAGAAGCCACCATTGGTAGACATCTCTTACCCAAGTTTTGGAGGATGTGGAAATTGGTGTGAAATATAAACTTTTTGTCCCTTGCAGGAAAAAAGCTAAGTTTACTTAAAAAACAAATCTTGCTATTTCCAGATAATATCTCTGTTAGATGGAAGCCTATGTATAGTAAGGAATTAGCTATCTCTGAGAACTGGAGAATTTTGAAAAAGCAACAGCTATAGTTAAGCTACATTTTTATATGCAAATGTTCAGATTTTATAGGTTATATAGGACTTTTGCTTCTGGGAAGAGTTGAAGAATAAGTAAAAATAATCAAATTATATGTGTTTAGATTTTTGGCTTTGATTTCTAGTGATAGGTGCAGAGTGGAAAGTGTTTGTGTGAGGAGGAGAGTTCTGGTCACGGTCCCGAACACAAGACGATTCCACCTGTAAGAAACCCTGTACCTCTCTCTGGGGAAAACCAGATCGCTCATCTTAGAGCACACAAACTCCAAAATCATAGACTTTTTACTAAAAAATTAGACTTCCCAGCTCCCATATGCTCCTCACCAAGGTGAGTCCCAGCTCTTTAAATGTGTCGCTTGTAACTACAGGCCAGAATGCCTTGCTTCCAAGCCAAAGAACTCAGCAGCTGTTTAGAGGACAGGAAGAACTGGGTCTGGGTCACAAAAGAAAGCAGCCACATCCTGTGCCTAGGTCCTTAATTTCTTTTTTAAATATTTTATATATTTATTTATTATTTTTGTTTGTTTGTTTATTCAATTGTGTGTGTGTGTGTGTGTGTGTGTGTGTAGAATTCGGGAACCACCATAGACGCCTCCACCTCCTCCTTGTTTACTCTGCTCCGGGATTCACAGGCTCCGCCCTACCAGGACCAGAAATGCAGGCAAGAGGCTTAACCCCTGAGCCACTTCTCCAGCCCCAAGGCCCTTAACTTCTTACATGTACAAAAATCTAAACACAAAGCAAGCCAGTGCCCTTGGTGATGGTCACAGCATGGCGCTCCACCGAAGGCCAGCCAGTAAGGAAAGGATGGAACCCCACACTCGGAGTCACAGAACACTGTCAGGTCTATGGTCCAGAGAGACCCTCTCCACAGAGAAAGGGCAACCTGCTCTTGCATCTGTTGAACAGGAAAGTGGAATACACCCAGGATCTGTGTCTAGCTAACAGTGCCCTTTGCCCAACCACTGTGAGAAAATATTAATAATAAATGTAGTTAAATATACAGTGTTTTCCATCTGCCAAGCTGCACCTCCAACCTTCTCACATCTTAATTACTTTAATTCTCAATCAGCCCCACAAATGGTTAACCTCTAGTATCTCCAATCTCAGGATGGTGGGGTGCAGAGGAGAAGTGGGACACCCATAGTCATGCCGCCATACAGTTGTGCTGGAATTTACACCTCGGCGGCCTGGTGCCACACACTGGGCTGTGAACACATTACAGTGCCTCTCAGAGGAGTGGAAAGGCATGGAAAGGTTCTGATTCAGACACGATGGGGGGGGGGTGAATGGACATAATCCAGATGCCCTTTTTGTCACAAGTCCTCAAGGTCAGCTAAAATCAACTTTAAGCTCTTCACCCTTTATCTATCTCATGAGAAGGGATTTTGAATCATAAAAAAATCCTAAAAAGTTCTGTTTCCCCCTTCCACAAATTCAGAATTGCAAAAGCACAGGCTTTTATCATCCATCTTGCAGTAAGTTATTTGGACCATGCGTTAAGTTCAAATGTTGAACATGATTCCTCTGCCTTGATTCTCTCTTCTACCCTAAATAGTACCACTTGTCATTGTGTTTAATAGTTTACTGGAAATTAGAGGCACCATGAAGTTTACTCCTATGAAAACCTGTGGTGAAAAACGGCTGTGTGGAAGGGTCCTGCTAGGTAGGTATATGAATATGAATACGATATCACCATTTTCCAGGGTTCCATTGCCTAGTTACTAGGCTCAAGCAAGAGCTTTTCTCAATGAAGAGCCTACCTGGCAAGCTTATCCTCACTAACTGTAAATAAGGAAGCCAACAGGGCTCCTCTCTCGGGGAATTTGCATGTTTGAGAAGAAATAATGCTTAAGCAAGAGAAGCAACTCTGTGAGTGGTGAAACCTCAGTCATTCTCAAGCATTTTTTTGTCTAAGAGGATCATACATGACCAGCACAGAGACAGTCATATGGATGCAGGTGAATGACAAGTGTGCCCCCTACAAAGGGGTGAGGCAAGGCCTGTGTGGTGAATAGCCTGCCAGTGCTCCTGGGGGCATGGGTATACCCAGGTGACAATGGAGAGGGGCAGGAAGGCCCTCCAAGCCCTGGTTTGAGCATCCTTCTTGTCCACAGGTTAGATTTGGAATGTGACCTCTTCTGCCCCATCCAGTGGCCATTCCAAGATGTGATTATTAAGGGGTGACTCTCTGCACCTTACTCTACTACGACTTAATTATTACTGTATCTCCTGCAAGAAATGTAGCAATTCTGGAGTTCCCTTTGCCTTGAGCATGTTAAATCTACATCTGATCAGCAAAACATGGTGACATTACTGTAAGCCCTGGTCCTTCCTTCGAAACTCAGAACTGAGGCTTATCTCATATTGCCTGAACCTCCTCGAATCATTTCAAAGGACAGCAGTTGTTTTTCTGTCCAGCACTCGGGAACTCTCTTTCCCATAGGAAATCCACACCCTGTGACTTTGGTAGGACTGAACCCCCTCAACCAGCAAACCAAAGAAGTGGCTTTAGATAATGATCTTCTTTACCAGTCCACTGCGATTGGTTCAACAATGAGCACGGGACCAAAGTCTTTCTTAGGATTAATCTATTCATGCGGGGGAAAGAGGTTTCCCTCCACGAGGGGGCTAGCAGGAAGGTGTGAGTCCAGGAACATGGAAGGCGCCCTTTTCTGCTAATATGGAAAGCATCTATCTTCACATTGAAGTCAAGTAGAAGGACACAGAACAAAATGAGATGGTTCTACTCTTCTGGACCCTCACCCATGACTGAGATAGGCCCCTACTAGATTTCCAAGAACACAAGCCAACAAATTTCATGTTGTTAATGCTAGCGCGGAGTAGATTTGGGTCACAATTAAAAACAGTCTGTTAATACGATGGCTTCCAGCAACCCCACTACAAAGCTTTGGGTGAAACCCACAGGAAGTTGGTGCAAAGAGACTATAAGGAGCTGCCTCCCTCTCCAGTGCAATCACAGCTCAAGCTTGGTATCAGCATTTATGACTCATTATTCTCCCTTCATTCTCCTTTTGACAGATACTGTACAGAGACATGGATGCACATTTAAGTTTCTTACTAATTTTTTTTTCAATATTGTATCAGGGGTGATAGTGGAAACTAGACAGATCTATGGTCATAACTGATTTCAAGGATAGCAAGGAACAGAATCCATGTGAGGGCACCAGACACAAGCCATGCTTTCAGAATGTCAAAGTGGAAAGCGGAGGCACAACTGGGAGTGAGGCTTTGCTGCGCTCTTTGCAAGGGGTCTCCATTACTCCTGGTATTGGCCATGGCCTTTCCTCATGCATAAGCCTCACATTAGATTATTTATTGAAAAATACGACCTTCAGGACAATATTCACAATGGCCACATACTGTAGGATAACTGAAAACAAAAATAGAAACTGACACTCATATTTATATTCTAAAATGCTACCGATAATATACTATTACTTCTATTATTATTACTGAATTAGGTAGGTCACGATGAGTTCCTGACTTTAAGGATGAAGAGCTGAGGGAGCAACAAGAACTGGGTCAGATGCCGGGCGGAAGCCAGGGCAGCCTGCGTTTCTGGTCCTGGTAGGGCAGAGTAAACAAGGAGGTGGAGGCGGCCCATGGTGGTTCCCGAATAATAATAAATAAGAAAAAATAATAATAAATAATAAAAAAGAACTGGGTCAGAATCCTCTGTGAATGTGGGAAAATTTGGTCTCTGGTTTTCTCATCTTTAATATAATGATAATCAATTCACTTCCCAGAACTTTGCAACTCTTATCGATAATGCAAATAAAGCCAGCAGTGAATATATTATTGCTATTTTCATCTTATTATAGCATCACCATAGCACATAAAAATCATGTTAAATTAAAGCAAGATTGGATATCTGGTGCTAAAATGCAACTCGTTTTAAGTTTTCTATCAACTACAAGGAGCAGAGACACCTTTAAGAGGAACTTCAACATGTAAAGGGTTTATTTTTTCTTTCATGATGAGAGTCTGGAGGTAGCTGCTGGTTTGTGCCATGAGCAACCAGGCTCTTTCTGTTTGTTCTGATACCCTTGGCATGCTGATTCACCCTCTGTGGCTGTACCCTCATTACCTTGAGGGGGCTAGCAAAGCTCAAAACAGGAAAGAAAGAAGGGGAACCAGTCACCTTTCTTCTTCATATCAGGAAATGCTAGTGCTTACCCAAAATCAAGTTTCAACTCCTAGATGTTTCTAGGTGTTATTTTGGACAGAAACATGTCACATCAGCACTCCAGCCACAGGAGGGACTGGGAAAGTCATTGCATAACCTGTTAACATACCAAGGAATGAACTGATGGACTCAGATATTGGGAAGGCCAGCTGGGGCATCTTCCCTGATCCAGGGGTAAGAGGGCAAGTTGAGGGTCATTTGGTAGAACTCAACATATTTAAAACATATAAGCCCTTCATCCCAGCAATCCCGTTCTTTTGGAGGTGTGCTAACTGATAACAGCAGATGTCAGATCTACAAAAAGCTTGTGAAATAAGGACGGTGTCATATTTCAAAGTGAGTTGCTCCTCAGGGGCTCATGTGATTTGAATCCTTTGCTGGAGGAGTTAATATTTGGGAAGACTGTGGTACCTTGCTGGAGGAGGGCGTTTCTGGGGGGGGAAGGGTGTGTCTGGGGGGAGGGCGGGTTGTGAGATTTGGTCATCTAGTCCCCGCTTCTTCTCAATTTGCTTCTGCTGTCTGTGACTTGAACCAGCCTCCTGATTTCTGCCATAATGGACTATATCCCTTGTGGAACTTCTCTTTCTCCCTTAATAAATCTCCTTTTCTCCTTTAGGTTGTGTATTAGCATTGTCTCACAGAAAAAGAAAAAAAACTGCTACAACAGGTGTGCTATAACAACATGAATTTGGAAGGATCTAAATGTCTACCTGATGTGGAGGTGGTGAAGTATGAGATGTTGAAACCATCAGCATCTGAGAAAACATCACAGAGCTGAAGGGACTGACAGAGACATATCTGCAAATTATAGTCACTGCAAAACACAACCTATAGGACAGTACGCACAATGACCACATGCTTGTGACCAACAAGAAAAGTAACATCTATATTTTGTGTTTCAATATACCATATTCCAAATAACGTAAAAAAAAAAGATGCCACTGATCTAATTGAAGCTACTTATTCCTGGGAGAGTGTGAGACTAAGGAATATAAAGAGAAAACTGTCTTGTTCCTCCTTTTTGTTTTTGCATTTTAGCAATGAACCCATGCAGCATTTGTATGACGCTTTATACCATGGCACATATATTCAGTAGAATTGTAGGCAACCATAAAAACTAGAGCTAAAATCCTTTTAGGAAATGAATACCAAATGGTGAGATGCTCAGCCACAATCTCAGCACTAAAGAAGATGAGGCAGGAAGATGGCTTGTCTGAGGACAGCCTACATCACACACTGATATTCTTGTAAACATATGCGTGCGCACACACGCACGCACACACACATATACACGCACATGCGTGTGCACACACATGGATGCACACATACATACATGCACTTGAGCACACACATGCACACACACACACAAGCATGAACACACATACACATGTATGAGCACACACATGCACACATGCATACACACCCGCATGCATGCACATGCACACACACACATACACGCACGCAAGCACATACACTACCTCATGTTTCCTTGGAACTCTCTTCAGTGCTGTCTCAGGAGGCCAGGGCAAAAAGAGCACCACAAGATTGTAGCCAGTCTGTGATACACCATGAGTTCTAGAACAGCCTGGAGTACAGATCCTATCTCAAAAAAATTAATTTAAAAAGCAAAGACCAGGTGCTACAGGCAGTTAAAAGTTTCAAGAATGGTAGAGACAAGGAGGAGAGTCAAACTCTTCAGTGGTGTAGCCTCCAGTACATTGCCCTCGATAATGCCCATTTAGACAATCCTAATTAAAAGCAGTGACTTTGAAAAGGGGGGGAAGGAATGAAAGGAACACCTGGTTCTGAAAAGGAAAGGATTTGGTGGGAAGCAGAGGGGATAAGAGAGGATAATGGTGGTGTTGCAGTCCGCCTGCATGGTTGCTGATAAATGACCATCAAATGGCTTAAGGGAACAAGGGTTTATTCTCTCTTATGATTCCTGGTTACAATTCTCAGTCCAGCTTGATGGGAGAGCACGGACCAACACCAGGGCTGAGGGAACTGTCCACACCATCCCCACATAACAGCCGAGAGAGGGACAATCCTTACTTTCCAGACCACATGTCTGGTCAAGTGTACACAAGGATGCCAACTCTCTCAACCAGCTCTCCATGATTTATTCCAGGGCCTAATCCCACCCACCATAGGCTGGGCCTTCTCTATCAGCTAGACAAATCTCCTGCAGGTTTGCTCTGGGCCTAATTCAATCACTAACTCTCTACAAATGTGCCCAGAGCTCAAACCCTCAACTGTCGAGTTGACACCTGTGCTTAACTTGACAGGTGGAGAGCCTATTCTATGTGCACAAGATGCGTGGTCAGAGTTGGTGAGCAGTCTTGGAGACCCTTGATCTCTTCCCACTTTTCAAGCCTTCTTAGGAAGGATACCACACAGATAACTGATGCCAGCACCTCACCCCATGCCCACCCACCCACCCACAGCACCCACCGGGTTCTGATAAAAGGCTCCACTCAGTTCTCTCCCCAGGAACATGACAGAGACAGTCAGTGAAAGCTCTGCTTGTCCAGCCAAATGCTGCAGCCTCTCAGGCGCCTGTCCTGGCCTCTAAGCCTGGCAGATGTGCTGTGGGAAAGTCAGTCAACAAGATTGACAGCACTCAGCTACTAAAAACAAACAAGACAAAGGCTGTTTCTGAACTGGGAGGCAGATGGAGACCCTAGGGAATCAGACAGAGTAAACAAACATCAAACAAATAAATTGTGCTTCAGCTGAAACAGAGGAGGAAAGTAAAACATGGACAGCACCTTCTCTTTTTGTGTGTGTGTGTGAAGTTTCTTGTAATAGGAGTTAGTACAAAGTCTGCACCAGTCTCTCTCTTCCTACACATATCCTATAGATCTCAGAGCCCAATGCAAATGCTATCTTCTTTAAGATACACTCACGTCCTCCTCCCATAGCTACCACCAGTGCAAATAATCCTATCTCCTCCTGATTTTCATTTCACTTTGCTAGTACCATTTTGGCATTGTTTGGTTTTATTTTTCCCATGATTCATTCAAATGTCTCTTTAACTGCACTCATACATGAATCTTTAATGATACCCAAAGGATCTCAATAAAAGTATGTAAATATTTTCTTCTGTAGTAGCAAGCATTTTTGTTCACTTATTCTGAATTCTTTTTTTGTTGACAGTGTCATACATATATGGATTTTTGCCATTTTTCTCCCCATATTATCTCACTTCCTTTTCTTACTTAGTAAAATCCTCTTTTTCCCAAGGAGTTTTCCTCCTAGTACGTGGGTGTGCATGTGTGTGTCCTACTAAAAAGGGTTCTGCAACTAGCATGTTCCTGGGCCCTTGCTGTAGCATAGGAGTTACATCAGCGACAAACACCAAGGAAGTAAGTGAGTCCCCATCCCCCAGCCAGCATCAACATTCGCTCTGAGAAGCGTTCTTCCCCATCCATGACATAATGTTGATGGGCCCAATCTTATACAGGTAAATACAGCTGCAGTGAGTTCATGGATATAGTGGCCTGTGTCCAAGAGATGGTACTTCTCCGCCTTCTGATCTTTGCTAATACATTTTTTTAAAAATTTTTTTAATTTATTCAACTGTGCGCATGTGCGTGTGTATATGTGCGCGCGCGTGTGTATGTCCGTGTGTGTGTGTGTCTGTATATGTGTAGAACCATGGACGAATTCGCGAACCACCATGGACGCCTCCACCTCCTTCTGCCCCGGGATTCACAGGCTCCGCCCTACCAGGACCGGAAACGCAGGCCGCCCCCACTTCCACCTGGCGTCTATACGTGGGATCTGGGATCCGAACTCAGGACCTTCCGCCTGCAAGGCGGAGGCTTAACCCCTGAGCCACCTGTCCAGCCCGCTAATACATTTTTTTATATAGTGCTTCCATTGTCTCCTGGAAAGGAGTTGCCTGCATGCTAATCCTATGAGCCAGGCTTGGAGTATATTCAAAGCAGAGATCATTTCATTATTTTTCAGTTATCAGCATCTAATATGTAGTCCAGGCCAATGAGAACTAAAAAATTAATAAGTCAGTGGTTTATCCACTTCATAAACATTCATAGAACATGTGAATACGACAGCCACAGGTACTAAGAAGGTGAATAAGATAGTAAAATCTTTGAATTCATGGAGTCTACAGTCTAGAACATCAAAACAATCATATAGAAGGTAATTAAAGTTATTAGTACAATCATGAAAGTGTGGGAAAAGTAGATGGTTACAAAGAGAATTTAAGTTTATCCAAGAGAGGAAAGTCTTCTAGAGTGAAAAGATCTGATTTAGAAAGTTCTGGCAAGACAACTGACGGTGGGAGAGGTCAGCCAAATAGGAGGGCCTAGCAAATATTCAGGAGTGAGCTAATACAGTAAAGGTGAGAAAGAAAAGGGGGAGAGAGATGAATAAAAGGATGGATGGACACGGGAACAAATGAACGAATGCAAGTAGTGAAATGCAAACTAGGTTTAGGTTCCTCATACAAAGCTCTGCAGAAAAGCACAAACACTTGCCTCCAATCAGGACAGTCCTGGGCAGGCATGAAAACAGTTCTGTGCCCAGTTGAAGCCTGACTTCTCAAGAGGCGTGGCTCTCCTTTCGTGGTCACTTCACTTTCATGGCCAGATGACATCTGCCTCATTGACTTTCATTGCCGATTAAGTCTTGTGTGCTGGGTTTTCATCTCCCTTATTTCAGTCCATTCTCTTCTTGTTCCACTTTTGGGATTTGTGCCACACTCATCATTATGGCAGAGAGACAACTGGAGCTCTCGGCAGGTGGAAGTTCTCAGGGAGCCAAGCAAACCTAGTTCCCACAGCTCAGGGCCTCTGCTCTGGGAAAACACTGCAGTGGGAATCCTGAGAGCAAGTGGTAAACACAGTTTCAATGGCAAGCACTGCTGAATAAGTAAGACGGCAAGACCACCAATCACAGCCATGACCAGTAAGAGAGTTTCTGGTCAAAATTACATCCTTCTTCCCAATCTTTATTACCATCTTGCATGAAGACCAAATGTAAACAGCAATTTGAAGGACATTGCTCGTCCAGGTACTGTCTGATGCCATTGTACTCATCCGGTCACCGAGGACAATTGGTTTATCCATCTGTTCACTCCAGACTTCCAGATCTCATGCCCCTATCTCAATCAAAAACTTCATCTTTCCTTCAAAAACAAGCAATATCACTCCTGCTTTTCCAATTCCAGCTCAGAATGATTCTTGCAGCATTCTATACTTTCTCCATAGCCATGTCCAGTTTGTTTTGGTCTGAGTGTCAAACATCAAGCATTTCTGCTCTGACCTCTTGTCCAGACTTTGAGATCCTGGGGAATGAAAAGGAAGTCTCCTCCCCTCCTTGGAACTCCAACCTCTGAGAATGACTTGCATCATTGTGCCACCAAATGGCACTGGCATCTGGCACTTGCTTCTCATTCTGCTCTAGCTGGCTGTAACTCTCAGGCCAGCACTTGTCCCCAGCCACTCAAAAGACTGGCTTCTGCTGTGCCATGTTTGGGTTGAGGAGTGCTCTGAAATTCTAAGAAGAAACAAGGGAGTAGGAATCATGGCTGTTTCCAGAATACGATCAACACTGGAGGAAAAGAAAATCCTGCCTTCCGTTTGTCTTACACTCTCACCACTCTCGTGCACTCTAGTCCTTCATGCTTGGCTCTTATTTCTTACTCCTCGCTTGTATTTATGACATTACATAACTACCTCAATTTTGGATTTAATTGACTATAAGGATATTGACAGAGAATCCTTTGCTGACTGGCACATGGTTCCCTGGGTAGTGATTCTGCACTCACGTGGAGGTGGTGGTGATGGTGTATTTCGTGCAACAGAGAAAAGCAAGGCACTGATTCTGCACCTGTGTGAAGGTGGGGTGATGGTAGCCATGTGTGTGTTGTGGAACAGAGAGATACAAGGCAATCCAGCAGGTGCCAACTGGTAGCCTCTCTGGATCAATAATATTAATGATTCCAGAGTCTTCTAAAGACTTACTTCCAACTCTCTTGGCTTTTTCAGTATTATTATCACTATAACAAGGATATCCCAAGGCCCTTTTACTTAAAGAAATGACAAAATGGCCCCACAGGAGTGGGTGGCTAGAGGTAAACTTGACCTTAATTTGGGCATTAAGGTTTCAACAAGAAGGATAAATCATATTATGAGTACTCGTTTTGCCATCCATGTGACCACTTATTCTGACTTAGCCTCAGAATTTCCAACTTTGATATTAGCCACAAGGCTGAGAGGCGATACCCTGAAGTATTCTGCCTGCTTTTATGAAGACATGTTTATGTATCTCTGCTGGCAAAACAAGGCTTGGGACAGGCTTTCTGGCTGCACAGGATGTGTTCCTAAAGCCCTCCATCTCTCCGGGGCTTCATCCTCTGCTAGGTAGATGGAAAGTATGGGATTGTGAGGTAGGCTAATGGTGAATGATGACTGAAAATCCAAGGTTGTCACTCATTGCAAGGGAAGGGAAGTAGGTGGGAGCATATAGCTCAATCAAGATAGAAGATGGAAGATCTAAAGTCTGTGGAAATCATTACTCAGTATCTGCGTCTTCAGGACCTACTCTATGCCAAGTCAAATTGATCAGTAGAAATGAAATTCAAGCCACAAACACAGTTTTGAACTTTATACCAGCCACATTTAAAAATGTGAGAATTGGGGGCTGGAGAGGTGGTCCTGGTAGGGCGGGGCCTGTGAATCCCGGGGCAGAGTAAAAAATGAGGAGGTGGTCCATGGTGGTTCCCGAATTTGTCCATGGTTCTACACACACACACACACACACACATACACGCACACATACACATACACGCACACACATACATACACGCGCACAATTGAATAAATAATAATAAAAAAATGTGAGAATATACGCAAAAATAATCGTAACAATGCAAATTTTTTCTTTAGAAATTTCTAAATCATCTTACAAAGTAGCCAGTTTCCTTAGCATTTTCATATATACTTAGTATTTCTAAGATATTATCACTTCAGTCATGTTTGGCTGATATGCACACAGTTCTGGGTTTGATCCCTAGCACTACATAAAACCAGACATGATAGCATATACAGACTGCCCTGAACTATGAGAGACCCTACACACACACACACACACACACACACACACACACACACACACACACGCTATATAGTAAAATGCCTAAGAACACCACATACACACATGCAGGTGTTTGCGCATACACACATACATACCTACACACACGCACACGCACACACACACATATTCAAAATTCTGAGAGGATATTTTGTGTTCTGGTTTTCACACCAAGACATTGAAACCCAATATGCACTTTATAGTTTTCGGCACTTCTACATTCTAGCCATATACTGAGTGCCAAGCAATTGCATGTGATTAACAGCAGTTGTGCTGGACAGCAGTGTTCTACTACATTTTCTAGTGGAGCAGTCTGGACGTGTGAGCCTATCCTCTGAGTCACACCGTAATGAGTCTGACAGTGATTTGGTCTCTGGTGTCAAATAACAGCTAGAGTGTTCAAAGACTTAGATCTGGATAATAGTTACAGCCAACACTGCTGGAGTATTCACAAGGAGGGACATTGTGTGATGGTGTTTTACTGTGTTCAGTCATTTCGGCTGACAGCACATCTGATAGGTGTTGCTTTCACACTTCTTTGTGAGATGAGGAAACGCTAAGTCACTCCAGACCATATGGCCCGTGCACGGTGAGCCAAGGAGCCCAGTCTGCCTGATCCGTGTACTTGGGCGTGTGTTTACTATTCCACTTACTGTGTTCCCTTGAGAAGTTTGTCTGAATCTGTTGACAACATGTGGCTGCTTCTTAGCTCCCAGGGATGCTGCAGGGATAGAACAAAATTGTCATAAGTGGTATGAATGTGTGCTCTACCTCATTATGATGCCAAGAATGGTCACATCCTTTGATTCCTTCAACTGAGATGACATTCACTGCATGCTGATTGGCAGGAATCCAGTGTCATATTTTGGGAATCCTCTTGTTCCCAGGACCAACAGAGTCCTTAGGGAGATCGACCTGGCTTCACAACCACCTGTCACTGTCCCTGTATGCTGTACAGGTCATGGGGGTATCTGCACCCTCCAAACTAGAACTGGATTGGTTTTAGCACTACATAACATCATCCTCCACAGTGGGCTTTTCAAGGCACAGCAGAGCAAATTGAAAATGTCCACTTAAAACAAGACATTGCAAATAAAAATCTGGATTTATAGTGTTCCATGACATTCATATTCCTCCATAGCTGCCAATAGCTGGGAATGGGTAGCAGTTGTCCCTTTTACAGGATGTAAATTTTTAAAAATTTTTATTATTATTATTTATTCAATTGTGTGTGTGTGCATGTGTGGGGTGTGTGTGTGTGTGTGTGTGTGTGTACAACCACAGGTGAATTCGGGAACCACCATGGACGCCTCCACCTCCTCGTTTACTCTGCTCCGGGGTTCACAGGCTCCGCCCTACTAGGACCAGAAGCGCAGGCCGCCCCCGCTTCCGCCCCGCGTCTATACGTGAGGTCTAGGATCCGAACTCAGGACCTTCCGCCTGCAAGGCAGAGGCTTAACCCCTGAGCCACCTTAGAGGATGTAAATTAAAGTCAACTAAGTCCTCCCTATTCCTCACCATAGCTCAGCTACAGTTACAGCTGTCATTCATTATCACCTTTGCTACTGCTTTTAGTTGTAGAGACTCATCTCTCTGTATACAGCTGAACAAAGCAGACCACAGTGGTTCACATGGTTCCCAGGGTTGCAGGTTTCCTCTTCACTAATTGTGCCTTGCAAAAGCCCTTGTGGTCTAATCCTTGAGTGCCTAACAAAGCCAATCTCTACAGATCCACGTGCCCAAAGGCACTTCTAAGCCTAGGTATGTTCTGACACCATCTGCAGATTCTGTAACCTCCTGCTCTTTCCAGTTCCACAGATCCTGAAACACTAAATGTCCATTGTCTTCTGTAACAGCACACTTTCAGTATGTGTGCATGCTTCTAAGGAGACAAAACTTAAAACCTCTATGGGATCCTTTTTATCTTCACAGTGGTTGGGGGAAATATCATTTTGTCTTCCATAAGAAGACCGTGTGGTAAAATGGTTAGGAGAATAGAGTTAGAATCTAGGTCATCTAGGTTTGAATTTGGCTTTGACCACTCACTATGTGTATGAACTTAGAAAAGTTATTTGGATTCCCTGTGCCTTGTTCTTCCATGTGGGAAAACCAGTTATGTAAGATAATCACCTGAATTCCCAATACAGTTACCCAATGCATGACCCTCATTCTTGCAAAACCACAAGCCAATGGGCTGGGAAGATGACTTGGAGATTAAAGTGTTTGCTTTGCAAGCAAAAGAACCTATATTCGGATCCCGGTTCCCATATAATAATCAAGGGTAGACATGGCAGCAGTCTGCAATTCTGGCCCTAGAAGGTGGAAACTGAGAAACTTCACAGCAAACAATTAAGGAGGTAGAACAATACAAGATGATTCCTGAAGTTACCTTTGGGCCTCCACAGCATACACACTCAAGTGCCCTCTTCACACACACACACACACACACACACACACACACACACACACACACACACACAAATCGAGCCACACTTTTAGCAGGTCACCTACTCTATTACTTATTCTGATTGATACATAATAGTCATGGAAAAGACTGTTGCTATTTTCTCTGTCCATACCATCTCCAAAGTGTGAGGTCCGAGTCTGGGAGACTTTATTTTTCTTTTAGAAAGCTTCTGATTTCAGCTAGGCATAGAGGCAGAGCCTGTAATCTCAGCACTTGGGAGATGGAGACAGGAGGATCAGGAGTTTAAAGCCTTGGTTACATAATGAGTTGGAGACCAGCCTGATACATAAGACACTGCCTCAAATAAGAGAGAGAGAGAGAGACAGACAGACAGACAGACACAGACAGACACAGAGATGAGAAAGAGGGGCAGAGACAGAGAGAAAGGAGGAGGAGGAGAGAAGAGAGGAGGATGAAGGAAAAAGGAAGGAAGAAAACAAGGGAGGGAGGGAAGAAGGAGGAAGGAGAAGTTCCTAATTTCCAAGCAGCATATTAAAGGTACCTTACTACTTTCCAGAACTTGTAAAAGACTCTGGCCTGCTCCTTGTGAATGGGCAGTCTGGGTAAAGGGTACTGGAGAAAAGTGGGTTTCTACCCTGTAGAAAAGAACTCAAATGCCTGTTCAAGGACATCTATAAGACTCTTTAAAATGTTCCCCACTAGTGATGTCTTTCTACACAAAATTTACATGACCCCAATATATATATATAGTTATACAAATCAACATTTACTGATAATAACCCATGAAGAAATATATCTAAAAATAATTCTTTAGTGTACATATAGTTGTCCTATTTATAAGAGACCAAAGCAAATTGACATTTTAATGAGATGGATGTGTTTATTTTCACATAAAGAATGAGACGTTGACTGACTATCTGACGCAGCAGAATGCAGAGCACCTTCAATGCTTTTCAGAACTGATCAACACTTTGATTTTATAATTGTCAATGCCACTTCACATAAGTACACAGAAGAAAATTACAGAACATGTTTAAGGCCCTGCAGAAATTGGAAATGCTGTCTAAATCCCAAGACAAAATTCATTTAATAATTTTCTTTTATGAAATCCGTCAGCAACTCAAACAGTAATTTTTAAAATCAAATATTTGGACACAATGTATCCAAAGATACATTAATTTGACACTTACATACTGACAAATGACAGTAGGAAAACATCCAAAGCCTTTGTTTTCCATAATTAAACGATTATGTTCCAATAAGAAGAGAAAGCCTTGTATGTGTAGTGTAAACACAAGTCTTGGATCTGAGCTCAGGTGTCTCGGGCAGTTTGCTAGTGTTGTGAGGCATGAAAGTGTGCAGTATAAAGCACACGTGTTGTGCATGCAGAACCAAGGCTGCAGTGAGGTCATGTGGTGCAGCATGAGCTGCCAGAAGCATCTCAGATTCCTTACTCATTTGCCTTTGAATTAACTTTTGATTGCTGCACATTCAGAAACCTTCTACTGTTGTTATATTTTTCACATGTTCCACTTGTATGGAACTTGTGGCCCACAATTTAAAAAGGGGGTCCATTGACCAGCTGGGTGACTTTGGGCAAGTCCTTTACTCTGCTAGCCCCTAGACTCTTCATTCAGGAAGGGTCTGCACTGCACAGACTCCACAGACCTGGTAAAGAGTCTCTCCAGCTCTTCCTAGTTTGTCTCTCATACGCAAATGGCTGCGAGCACCAGGTGTTCCTTCTGCCCCAGAACCAGTGAGGTACAGAACAATCATGTCTACTGTAAGATCCAGGTTCCTGTATCTTAGAATTGCTTTAAAGATCAGACACAATTGTTGCCGAATCCCAATTGTTGCCGAGTCCCTGCCGGGCCAGCCGAGGCAGTGATGGGGTCACCACCCAGACCCCAGGAATCAGGTGAGGAGCAAGCAGTGGATGAGTTGCTGCAGATTCAGCTTTATTTAGGAAGTGTTTGGGCTCATATAGGGTCAACCAGGTCAGGGGTCCAATCAGGTGTTGCCATTTCTCTGCTCCGGGGAACAGCCACCAATCATTTAACTCTTTACTAGGTGTCTGTCATAGTTAAGCACAGTTGTCAACTTGACTGTTGAGGGTTTGAGCTCTGGGCACAGTTGTAGAGAGTTGATGGTTGAGTTAAGCCCAGAGCAAAGCTGAAGGAGATTGTCTAGCTCATGGGGAAGACCCAGCCCACAGTGGATGGGATTAGGCCTTGGATAAATCACAGAGAGCTGGTTAAGAGAGTTGGCATCCTTCTGTTCATTTGGCCAGGCATGCTGATCTGGCAAGTAAGGATTGTCCATCTCTTAGCTATTATGTAGTGATGGTGTGGCCAGTTCCCTCGGTCCTGGTGTTGGTGCATGCTTTCCCATCAAGCTGGACTGAGAACTGTAACCGGACTGTCGTAAGAAAGTAAACTCGATGTTCATAGCAGCATTGTTTACAATAACAAAGACAAGGAATCAACCCAAATGTCCAACAGTTGACGAGTGGATAAGGAAACTGTGGTACATCTATACAATGGAGTACTACTCAGCCATCAAAAATGATGAATTCCTGGAATTTGCTGGGAAATGGATGTCATTAGAAACAATTATATTAAGTGAAGTATCCCAGACCCAGAAAATTAAGCGCCGTATGTACTTCCTAATAGGTGGCTCCTAATACCAAACCCACCCATCCCATCTTGAGACACTCATAGGTAAATCTATGTATTACCTACAGTAATTGCAAGGATTATGAACAGGAGGGATGGGGTTGGAGGGCCACACCAGAAACAAGGAAAGAAGTGACCATGTAACAGTAGAGAAAATAGGCCTCCATCAAGGACTGCAAGAAAGTAATGTGACACCTAGTTAAGTTCACAGACATTTGTTCCTGATCATTTACAACTAAGGGGGTATGAACTCACCAGAAGGGGAGGGCATATAGTCCGGCAGATTAAAAAGTAACCATTTTGCAAATGGGTGATTGACCCCTCCCATTGCCTAAGGCCATATGACCCTGTGATTCCACTTTTGGGTATAAGAATTACATCTACCCTTGAATGTGCTCTTATAATAAGACTCCAGTTTAACAGCTTTCTGTCTCTGGCCAGGGGGTGACATACAGTGCCCATCACGATGGAGTGAAGGGCATTACAGGAGCAACAAAACTGCAAAAGAAAATCAACGAACCACAATCCAGAACTTCAGAGACTCTATATCAACCACCTAGAACTAGGCCAGACTAATCTCTCCCCATCCTGAAGCTCAGGGACATTTGCAGAAGAGGGGGTGGTAAGAGTGTAAGAGCAAAAGGATGGGAGGAGCAATGATTTGCAAGATACTCCACACAAGTTAGGGCCGAAGCAATCATAATTGGACATTGTATGCCTGGTGCAATATCCAACACACTATTGACCTCACAAAGTCTAGCATCTGCTAAAGGCACCAAGATCCTTGGAGACAAGGGATTGACAGCCACAGTAGTGTTCCTATGCTTAAGGGGAACACAGGAAGGGGTTCAGGGAAATGCCACTGGGTCCTTGTACGTCATCAGAGAGGAGGGCCCAGAGGAGAGTCAGGCATGCACAAGAAAGGACTCTGGGAATCGGGGCGGGAGGCACGGGGGGGGGGGTGAGGGGGATGGGGCGAGAGGGGTGAGGGGAGGGTGAGCAGGGGGTTGGGGGGGAGGAGGAGGGAGGGAAGGAACTGGTGTATCTATTAAGTTTGTATGAGCTGAAATAATAATAAAAATGTATTATATAAAAAAAAAAGAAAGTAAACTCCTTGTTCCCTTAAGCTGTGTGATGGTCATTTATCAGCAACTATGCAGGCAGACTGCAACATTGTCCATTGCAGGGGCAGGTTAGATGGCCGCTTCCCATTGTTTGTTCATCCCTCCGCCTGCATGGTTCTCTATTGGGACATGTCTGGGGCATGTCTGTACGTATCCAGGCTTGTCCGTAGCCAGGAGCCAGGCTAGGGCCTCCCCGAATCGGTGGTGCCACAACAATGGTTTTCTGTTCATTAATGGTACCCACGCTGGGCATGCCACACTTAAGCATTCTTTCAATAATTATACAATATTTCTAACAGTGCTAGCAACTGGAAGAATGAACAAAACTGAGGAATATAAAATCCAACAAACACACACACACACACACACACACACACACACACACACACACAGAATAAAAAAAATTTTAAAAGAATTCCTGTAATGACTCTGTGTCTCTTTAACTTTACCAGTGTAAGGGGTACCAGTGAATCAGGCTGTGTCTAGCATCTTCTAAGATGTTCTGCTATCAAGCGCTAGGGATGTCACTCAGTGGCGAGTATGTGGATCAGGCTCTGAGTTTGATTCTCAGCACTGAAAGAAGAAAAAGAGATGCATGGTGGCACACGCCCACAATCCCAGCATTTAGAAAGCTAAGCCAGGATGGTGAGTTTGAGGCTAGTCTGGACTCTGTAATTAAGCTGAAAATGATATGGGGAGAGGGGATGCCTCCGCCTCCAATTTGAGCCACAATTGCATTCTACACAAGCTAGTAGAAGGTCTCACATGAATGTGTTTCCAGAGACTTCCCCCACACTGCACAGATCCTGGGTTCTGGTGTCAGGAGTCTAGATGCCTCCCACCAATGGAGCGTGATAATAAATGAGTTCATTACCCTGGCTGCTGGGACCCGTGACAGCCCATCTGCTGGCATGATTAATTAAAACTCTGACTGGAAAGCAATCAACTCTCAGAGCATCTTCCAGATTATCATCTCTGCTGGATCCTAAAGAGAATAGGGTCTTCCCAGCTCAACCCCATTGCCTCACTCTCCTGCATGTTCCCTGCAGGGTCTCTTGCCCAAGGGAAGCTCACCCTATTTAAGTGGAGGCAGAGTGAAAAGAACCAAATCCTCTAAGTGAGGCGAGGAAAACATTTTCAGAGTTCTCCCTCTTTTCTTGACCCAAAGCTTGACATAGTGAACTCCTACTTTCAATTCTGCATTTTTCAGGATTCTCCAGAAAAACAGAACAAACAGGACGTATATACGTATGACACTCTGTAGACACTCATGTATCCATGTTCATTGAAGCTCTATTCACAACTGCAAAGAAATGAAATCAGCCTATATTCCTATCTATGGAAGAATAAGCAATGAAAGTATGGTGTATATATACAATGGAATACTATTCAGTGATCAAGAAAAATGAAATTATGGAATCACGATAAATCTATGGAACTAGAAAGTATTATATTAAGTAGATTATCTCAGACACAGAAAGACAAATGCTTCATGTTTTCTCTTGTATGTGGATGCTAATATTTAACTTCTAATTGATATATTTAATTTGGAATTCCTGTAATAGACAGAAAACTTGAAAATTACCATTAGGCAGGGTGGGAGGGAGGAATAAAGTGAAGACCTCAAAGGAGCTATAAAAAGGCCAGAGGTGGCAAGGTGGAAAGGGAAATAGTGGAGGGAAAGACACTCTTTCACTTATAATGGGGTTACAGCCCAGTAAATCCATCATAAATTGAAAATGTCATAAGCTCGTGAGTGGTTTGGGGAAGAGTTCGCAAAGGCCCATAGATTGAAGTCTTGGTCACCAGGCTGAGGTACCATCTTGGTAGAACTTTTAGGACACGAGGCCTGGTAGAAGAAAGTTAGGTTGCTGGGATCATACCCTTGAAGGGGTGGAACTGCAGCCTCTTAACTCTTCCTCCCCCATCTGGTCCCAGGATGTACACAGCCCTATCACAGCTCCAAAAGCAAAATGCCAGCCAACCATAAATAGAAACCTTTAAGATTATGAGCCCAGGGCTGGAGAGATGGCTCAGGGGTTAAGACTCTGCCTCACAAGCAGATCTTGAGTTCGGATCCCAGTGTGCACTGTACAGCTGCGACCATTTGATTGAGAGCCGTGGCTTCCTGCCGCTGCCCAGCATTAGGAAAGAGTAAATGCTACCACCCTGGGAAAAATGTAAATTCAAATTTTAAGCACAATTTTCACACCATTGTAAAGTTGAAAAATTGCAAATTGAGCCATTTGTTTTAAGTAAGAGACCAGTACTAATTTGGAGAGACTCATAAGAATCTGCTCACAAAATTGGGAGCATAAGAAGGCCAAGATGTGACATCTACAAAATGGAGAACTAGGAGCGCTTGTAGTGTAATTTCCAAAGGCCTGAGTAACAGGAATGCCAATGTTCTGCAGAAAAGATGTAGGTCACACAGCCAGTTCACCATCCTCTCCCACCTTCCTCTGTGGATGATGGATCACCACATTCTCCTATTCAGGTTCTTAGTGGATTCGACAATGTTATCCACTCTTTATTTAGACCACCAATTTAGTGTTGATTGCTCCTGGAAATACTTACAGACATATCTGGAAACGTTTAACCAGCTATCACGGTGTCCTTAGTCCAGTCAAGCTGACACATAAAATCAACCATCAGTGTTTCCATGCAGAGGAATTCTCTTTCCCTATCTTCCTCCCTCTCCCCTCCTTTTCTATCAGTAGCTGCCAAGTGGCCTAAATAGTACTGCTCAGCCTGTAGTACCAGCTCTGGGAGCTTGCGGGTGCTTTCTTTGCGATCAAGGCTGCAGCTGCTTGGCTCTCCAACTGGATATGATCACAGCGTGTTCATTCCTACAGTCAGAACCTATTGTGGAAGGAAGGTCTGAAGAGTCTGGGAATGAATGCCAACATCCTGGCAAGACAAGAAAGGCGTCAAACTTCTGTGGTTTGTTGGTAGCTTGAAGGTCCTGGGACTTGGGAGTGTGATCTAAAATGAGCTTCTCTGGGAGGTAAGGCATCTGTTTGAAAACCTCGTGATCTCGATTCAGTCCTTGGTAGCCCACATGGTGGAAGGAGAGAACTTCTAAAGTGAGCTTCTCGTCTGAATAAAGCCATAGTAAAGAGTTGCCTTTCTGGGCCCTTACAACCTGAAAGGTATACAGGAATTCTGTTTCTGTAGCACCTCTCCTCTCAGCTTCAGATGCTATCTTAAACCAGTCTGCATACAGGATCCACACCAAGACACAGCTAGCTGTGACTGTTCATGATATTACCTTTTTTAGGAGTACGTTCATTTTAATGAGGACCGAAGCAAGCCCTGAATTATGGGAATGAACTAGTAGTGAGCTATTGTTTGAACATGTCCCCAGAATTCAAGTGTTGAAAGCTTAATCCCTAATTCAACAGTGTGGGGACAGGGCTTTAAGTGGCAACTTAGTCACAAGGTCTCTGTCTGTATGAATAGATTAAAGCCATTTTTGTAGAAGTGAGTACATTATCATGAGTGGTAGACTTTTGTGTTTCCAATAGGCATTTGTGGTTTTGGGTACCATAAAGCAAAGCAGAGATGGCTCAAAAAGAATGAGAGAGAAAAAAAAAAAAGAATGAGAGAGGTCAGGCTCAGGGAGTAATAATCAAAATAAATAGTCAAGAGAAGAGGGGTGAGCAGGGAACTTGGGGTCATCCTTGTGAGTCACTTTAACTATGCCAGTACATGGCTTAGGTCAGTGAAAGGTAAAACAGTAAAAGAAAAATCCTTGCCATGACCCTGCTATCCTCGAGCTACACATAGTTCAGACAACTCCATGCTACACAGGAATAACTAGATAGCTTCGCTCAAACAGATGTTTCCAGCTGTGTTGCCAAGAAACACCAAGGCAATTGTTAAATGTAGTATACATGGAATTATCTGGAGATCCTTTTATTGTTTAGATGGGTGGTTTGTTGCCTTTTCTTTGTTTTGAGACACATTCTCATTCTGTAGCCCAGTGGCCTTGAACTTGCAACAATCCTCCTGCTTCAGCTTCCTGAGTGCTGGTATTACAGGTAGGAGCTGCAGCTCTGCCAACTGGGGATCCTTAAATATGCTGCTGCCTGACTCTTACTATGATGTAACCCATCAGGAGTCCTGGTAACGTTCCAGATGATTCAAACAAGCAGTACGCAGGACATCACTGCCCCAAAGTCTACATACCTGCCTGGGCCCACTCCCAATAGCCAACCTCTATGGGAGGTATGGGACAAGGGGACGGAGGCTCAGTGTGACAGGACAGAGCTGTAGGAGGCTCAATAAGGCTCCATGGGTAGAGGAGGAGTGAGGGAGCAATGGTAGCACTGAGAAGTCAAAACCCTAACATGAGTCCTCTTCCCACAGGTGAGAGCCTCACACTGGCTGCAGAAATCAGATGGTGGCAAACTGTAAACACTTCCTTTAAAAAGGCAAAGGGGGCTGGAGGCTCAGGGGTTAAGACTCTGCCTTGCAAGCAGAAGGTCCTGACTTCACTCAGCTCGTGAAAACATCAGGCAGAACCCATGCTGACCTGCATTTCTGGCTCTGGTGGGCAGAGTCTGGGAAATTCCAGAGTGAAGCAAAAAGGAGGGAGAAGCAAACCAGGTTGATTCCCGAAGTCATCCTTGGTCCTCCACAGGGACACACAGTGTCCTCTGATACATACACAGACACACAAACACACACACACACACAATCAATCAATCAATCAATCAATAAGTTGTTGTTTTTTTTAAAAAGGGAAAGGGTCTGAAAGAAATGAGACTGAGGCAGGAATGGAGACAGGTGTGCCTGAGGACCAGTGCGCAGGCAAGTGGCTTGTTCTGAGAAGAGGGGAGAGGCTGGGCCTGATGTGCTTTTTTAAAAAGCACATGCCCTTGACAATGGGCCTTCCCCCCAAGGATCAGGACCCAATGGGGGAGGGGAAACAGGGTCCCACAGTAAGTGACAAGCAGGCCATCTGGAGTCCCTTGGGAGCTGCCTTACTTTGGACCCTCATCAGCTCCCTTTGAGGTTGTTAGCGCATCCACTTCATGGACACCTGCATCCTGCCCTGCTACAGCAGCCTCTGCATTGCTTGCTCCACTGTGTCCTGCCCCTGCGGAGCCTCCTCATCCAATTGTACACTGCGGCCAGCATGACCTTGCTAAAGTGCCCACCTGATCCCTTCCTTTCTTCAGGAACAGGGGACTTCAGAGCTAATTATCCTATCTTGTCTCTGTAGTGGAACTCATTTCCATTTCCCATCATGCATTATATACCTCCGGGCCAACCACTTACCCCTTCCTGAGCCTGTCCTGACCTCTACTGTGTCCTCTATTGGAACAGCCTGCCCCTCTCCTCTTGATTAAATTCTGTCCCATTAGTGTTCATCGTAAATGCTGCCAATTTCAGGAAGCATTTCCAGTTATTAAGACTGAAATTAATCTCTTCTTCAGTGTCTCTGCAAGTCTTCTCATGTCTTTCACAGCCCATTGTGAACTTCTCACCCTACTGTCCATGAACTTCCAAGACACAACTTGTGCTTCCAAGCAACCTGTGCTCTTCAAACTCTAATCTTCTTGAGTGCCCAGTAGAGCTTTGGATACAGCAGGTGTTCAATGTGTGTTTACTAACTTAAATATATAGATGAAGGAGGAGTGGGCAAAGGGACCAGCTTGTGGGTACCTGGACTATCAATTAAAAGGCCCCCTTCCTGCCAGCCATGACGTGGAATAAGATCCTTGCAGTCTACACAGCACAGTGCCCATAAGGACAAACATAAAAAGAGAAAGCCTCACACTTGAGATGAGTAAGATGATTCCTACATGGTCTTTCCTTATAACAAACAAGAATTCACAAATAAAGGGACACAAAGGCACATGTATATGAACAAGCTAACATGTACAGAACGCTTGTTCTGCAATCACATTCTCAGTCAATAAAGACACACTGATTATTTCTTCACAAATAGCAGCTTGGCCTTTTCTATTCACAGAAAAAAATGTTCATCATCCCTCCACACAGCTAGAATGTCTAGCACATTCTACATGTACACACACAGAGACACACATGTATACTTACTTTTATAGAAAGGAACTAAACCCCAGATTCCAGCATATCTGCCAGCAGACAATAAAACATATTCCCTAAAGAAAGCCTTTGCTCTGTGTGTATCCAGCTCAGTCCCCCCTCATATACACATATACACTCTACATTTTCTCTTTGCAGTCAAACTAATCAATCTTAGTGGTTGATTATGGTTGGATTATATTCTCCCTCAAAACTATGCTAAAGCCCTAATTCCCCAGTCCCACAAAATGTGATCTTACTAGGAATAGAGTCTTCACTAATTTCACTGATGCAATTAGTTGACATTGGTCACACTGGGTGGGCTCTAAATTCAATACGGATGATATCTCAGGCAATAATTCCTGGCTCAGGAAGAGAATGTGTATCTGTATGCTAAACACAGAGATATCTTGTATGTGGATAATGTACTATGTACTTGTGTGTCAGAGTTTGTTCTATGCATGCATATATATTATGTATAAGAAGCCAAAGAATTCATTTTGCCCCCCAACCATCAAACATCATGTGTATAATCTCTCTTCCCCCCCCAAACTTCAAGTGTCCTCCCTGCTTGGACTATTAATTAGAATCATGTACTTCCCATCTCCCTTTGCCAGTGGGCGGATAGCAGTTTATGAGTGGTGATTAAGCTGCTATCAGGACACTAATAAAAGTGGCCCATAAAAATCATCTAACCTTGACACTGTTGGAGGATCCAGGGAGTTTGAAGGAAGGGAAGGAAATTTTTAAACAAAGGAGCAGGCAAAAGGATACACTGTGGTTAGTTAATCTGCTGAGATTCCAGGATTTCACACACATACACACACACACACACACACACACACTGCACACACACATTCCCCTCATCCAACCCAAGTAAGCTTTCTTTTCTTCTAGAATATTTCATTGTCTCTTTTACCTTCAACATTTCTTATAAGGAAGCTGTTTATTTTGTAGAAAATACATGGCCTGTTTGAAAAATATACAGAACAAGTTACAGGTAAAGTTGATTGTTGCTGCTTACTGGCTAATCCACTTGGGGCTGGAAAAAGAAGTGCTCTTCCAATCAACACATGCTAGTAGTATAGAAGAATGAACATGGGAATGGAGGGGCTATGAATGACAGGTGTTTACTGGGTACTATCTAAGCATCAAGTATTATATGTGATTCATCCTCATTCATCCTGCAACCTTGGATATTAGGCTCACATAAATCCTTGTTTACAGTTGCAGAGACTAAGGTCAAGAGCAATTAAACCACGACTACAAAGCCAGGATATGGTAGAGGCAGTATATGAATCTCTTTGTCATTTGAAAGGAAAAGCAGCTTGTTTTTCCTCATGGTTTTGAAGCTGCAAGGTCAGGGAGCCCCATCTTGCTGGCAGGCCCCTAATATACACTAGCAGCAAAGCATGATGAGAGAAGGAATATGCATGTCTATATGCCTATCCTCTGTCCCTATCCTCACAGAGCTACCAAGATTCAATCATGTTGTCCGTTTGGTGGACATTGAAAAGTAGACTTTTAGGAAGAGGATGGAAGAGCAATAGGGATGTCACCAAATGGCTCTGAAACTGGTTCAGAACTAAAATAAACTCAGGTTTGGGGTGGTAGCTTGATGGTAGATTGCTTATCTAGCTAGCACATAGGGGGATTTTGGTTCAACTCTCAATGTTGCCCAGAAAAGCAAAAATGAGAACAGAACTAAAACCCCATGTCTGTCCTCCCTACTCCTCCTCCAGCTCCCCAGCTGCTAAAGGTGCTTGCTTCAAGCGAGCAGTGGTGATGGGGGGAGGGGCAGCTCCACTCCTAGAAAGCACTCACCTAAACTGTGGTTTAGGGAACTGAAAGGCTGTGAAGGGACCAAGTACACATTCCCATCCCCTGGAGAGGCCCAAGTCTTGCAACAAAGGGTGAGAATTGCTCCAGCTCCTTTCCTTAGACGCTGCCAGTGCCCTAGGAGGTGAGGAAAAATAGGTGGAGCAGAAGGGCTTGGGGAGGAAGCTGGAGTTTCTGACCTGAGAACTTTCCATGGGAAGTGTTCCTTCAATGACCTAAGCTTAAACCTTAAACAAACCTACCAACTACCATACGAACAGCAAAATCAAAGTCCAAAAGGCTGAGACAAGTCCTGAGTGCAATGGTTTGGACATGTTACCCAAGGTTACTGTGTTAGAAACCTAAACCTCAGTGCAGCAGGGTGAAGAGATACACGGACTGTGAGAAGCCATTCGGCCATGAGGGCTCTGCTCTCTGGATGGGATCCTAATGAAAAGATGAGTTCAGCCTCCTCCCCTCTGCCTTTCACCATAAGATGGCAAGAAAGGCCAAAGGCAGGTTCTTCTACTTTGGATTTCACAGCTCCAGAAATCAATCTATACTTTAGAAATAACCCAGTCTCAGGTATTCTGTTGTGGCAGCATAAATCAACCAAGATTCGCAATAAGTGAAGGAACTGGCTGGCAGAAGTGATATGTTGGCAACCCAGCATCCATTCTCCCATTTCTCCTTGCACCGTCTTTATCAGAGGTGACTGAAATAATATTCTCACTTTCCCAGCTAGGATTAGACATATGACAAACTTCTGCTCAAGAAGCCACTGGACTAGGCCCATTAATAATGGCACGACTGTTTTGGTTGTTACCCAACTCCCCAACACACCATCTTTCCTGCTTTGAAAAGGGACAAGATGAGGAAATGATCAAAAGAATCACAGCATCTTCAATCGTGCCATTCCTGAGAGCCATGGCTCACTGGCAGCTGCCTAAGTCAAATTTCCTGCAACAAAGGAAAATTAAGGATCTACTTACTGAAGGCGATGCTAGCTGGCAGTCCTGCTATTTACAGCCAAAGTGCTCCTGACTGATGTCCACAAAACTCACATCCATGCCATAATACCAGAACTCTGCATACTCGCCTTTCCAGGAATACATTTTTTTCCTGCTATATTTTGTGGCATCTTAATGTTTCAAAAGTAAAGCAAAGTAAAAATGGTCACCGGCCTTTTTTCTTTAACATCATTAATGGTATTTTGGAGGAAGACTGCATTTAAAAGGATTCCTTGAAATGCATGGCTTGGTCTGTGAGGACCTGTGTTTTCCAAAGGTCACATTGTCCTTCCCACTGCTTCTTAGTGTGAAAGTCAAATGGAGACAGATAGGAGGAGGGACCAGAGTCTAGGGACAAGTCTACAGGCTGGTTTAAATAAACACAAGCCCTATAAAGCATTCTGCTGCTAAAGAACAAGGCCGCTTTGAAATGGAAATATGTCATTTGTACCAAAATATATTTATGCTGCTGTTTAGTAAAATTTTCTTTTAAATAGTCTTTGGAGCCTGCAATACATCCTTTTCAGTTATCTGTGGTGTTCTCTCACTTTTTTAAGAGTACATTTGATGTTTGATATAATGATAAGCCACCTCTGGTCCATCTTTGTGAATAACGATCAAAATAATATATATGCTTACTTTAAAAGGGTAACTAGAACAAGTGTATTGCAGCCCAAGATTGCTTTGAAGAACATCAAGAACTCCAGGCTTATTTTTTCCTTTTTTTTAAAGTGCTATAACTCCTGTCAGCTTTGAGTGACCTAAGTGGGGTGTTCAGGCAGCCAGAGGCCCACTTTCTTTCCCCACTGGCCCTCAGACAGACGTGGAGACTGCCTCAGGTCTGGGCATTTGATGCCAGTGTAAGAAGCCAGCAGGAGACTGGCAGGTCTACCATTCTGCATAGATCTCACACCTCAGCTTTTTATCTGGTCCAAACAGACACTGACCTCCAAAGGAAGGACACAGGACGCAGGAACTCAGGCTCAACAAAGAAGGCTCCTGGGTGTGGATAAAGCTGCAGGAAGGACGGCAGATTCAGAAGTGCTGCAGCTTCATTAGCACTAGCCTACCAGAGCTGGGGCATGATACCATCCAATTTCTGAAATACCCCTCACCCTCTGTCAATACAAACTAGTGAGAAGTGAAACACAGTTTTCAACCTTTTACTCTTACTAAGTCATAGTTGAAAGGCATGCCTGCATGACACATGATTGCCTAGACTGGCCAAGGAGGATGAACTATGCCCATCTCCCTGCCTCTGGGCAAGACTGCTTCTAACCTGAATGTAAAGATTTACCAGGGAAAGGGAACAGAAAATTTTTCATATTTTCAAACTCACGGAGGAGATCCCTGCAGAGAAGAATCTTAAAACTGACACCTACTCAGTATTTGAAACAAACAACAAAAACAAGTAGCCACATCAAATGAATATGATTCTTTGACTGTATTTCATCCTGCCCTATCAAACTAATAACTTGGAATGTGATTTGAAAATTATGAGTCCTGACCAAGATCTTACATATGCTATCTTTTGTGCTTTCCTGGCTGGGCTACTACCTTCAAACTCTTTCAAGGGTAGAGTTCAGTTTGTTCTTAATTGTGAATGGGAAGTTACACAGAGGTTGACCTTGGTCTCAGGTAGAAGCTTGAGGACTTATATTTTGACCCATAAGGACGGTCAGGTTTATGTCATGAGAACAAGAAGCAGATGCTACCCACAAACACCTAGGCTTCCCTAATCCCCGAAGTCGCTCTGTTCTTCCTTGCAGCAAAGGTATCATTCACTCTCCTTCTATAGTCTAGACTGTTTAGATGGAGAAAGAGGGCACTTCTTTCCTTTCCAAAATGACTACAATCCCAACAATCCAATGCACATGCATAATATACCAATAATGAGACCACACAAGAAAGTATATGCCAATTAGAAAATAACAATGATTCTTTATAAACTTGGATGGGGTCTAAATTGTTCCTTGTAACATACAGGTAGTGGTCACTCCACAGTGACTTGGGGTAATTTCCCCCAAGTAACCTGTTAGGATGATCTCAGAGCTTCAGCTTCCGAGTGGTTTCCTCCAAGACATCCTGGCAGAGCTCTCAGCACCACGAAGATGACACTCCTTGTTTCCCCACACATCCATGGCCTACATCATATCCAGCTGTGAACAAAAAAAAATGTATTTAGAAAGGAACTAGGCCCATTAAAACCTGTTTCCCTAGTGAGGGTTTAATGAAGCTACATTGGTAGGTATCTATCAACTATTTACTCTTTCACTACTAAGAATTCCACTACAAAAAGGTTGGTAACATAGTGTATTGTTGTTACTGTATAGTTATCATGTGAGGCTCAAAGATTTTTTTTTTAACCCAACATGAAAGATGGATGCAAAAGCCAGTATTTACAGTTCCCAGGCACCCACAGCAGGATGAAATGAGGTCCAGAAACTCTCAAGTGCCTATCAGTCTGTCTCGTTATATTAAGTTAATTGAGAACACTTAAAAGTAGGTTTATAAAGGCTGTTTTTATTTGTCAACCCACACAAATTGCATGTTATACTGCTTACTTTTGGTTAAGAACAATTTCAGTAAATTATAACATTTTGCTACTAAGAGCCTCACTGGTTCTCTTCAGCTCTTCAAAAGAGGATTATTCTGAATGAACAATGTAGCTGAAACTACAGAAAACAGGAATTCCCATTACAAAATCACCTATCTGATTAAATTCAAAATGGTAATAAATAATAGTGTAGGTAGCAATGAGTCTGTGATAAGCAACTTCTGTGGCTGTATTTACAATCCAGACAATCCAGTCTTTAAACATTTGGTATATATTTAAAAAACACTTACCAAATCATCTACATCACCACTTTCTTCAGGTATTGCTGTATCATGCTTTGGTTTTTCTTTGGGGGCCAGAAACTGTAAACAGAAAGTCAGTTACAGCACTACAATGGGATGTGTGCTTCTTTTGTTTCTTCTCTTAGTGTTTCACACATGAATATAGTGAATATGTAATAGTTTAACTCTTTAATCCTCAATCCCATCCCCCCTTCCTTTTCCTATTACACCCCTTCTTCTCTGCCAGTCTCCCTCCTATTTTGTGCTTTTTTTTCCACTGGGTTTCACATGAGCTGCCCTGGATGACATGTGCCCTAACACTTGATGGAGCATGAATCACATACAAGTAGGTATAGTATCTTTGCCTTTCCCTCAATCAGCATTAATCCTCATCAGTCTCTCAGGAGGGTGTCTCTTGAGATCTTTGGTAAAATGCTGATAGGACAAATCCTGTGCAGGTCTTGTGGAAATATAGCTGCCGTGTAACAGCCCTGAGATGTTTAGAAATTAATGTCTAACTACACTTCTGCCCACCTTCAAGCCCTACAATCTTTTTAATATTTTTTTATTATTTATTCAATTGTGCGTGTGTGAGTGTGTGTGTATGTGTAGAACCACGGGCGAATTCGGGAACCACCATGGACTGCCTCCACCTCCTCCTTGTTTACTCTGCCCGGGGATTCACAGGCTCCGCCCTACCAGGACCAGAAATACAGGCCACCCCCACTTCCGCCCAGCGTCTATATGTGGGGTCTAGGATCTGAACTCAGGACCTTCCACCTGCAAAGCAGAGGCTTAACTCCTGAGCCACCTCTCCAGCCCCACAAGCCCTTACAATCTTACCACACCCTCTTCTGCAATGTTTTCTGAGCTTGGAGATGGGAGGAAGGGTAGCTTAGATGTTGTGTTTAGGGACAGTAGTCTGCCATTACTTACTTTCTGCACTTTTGCCAGTTGTAATTTTCTATAATAAACACCTTCTATTGCAGAAGAAGTTTTTATGCTGAGTGCTGAGTACTCATCCAATCTGGTACTTGGAATACTATTTACTTGCCTATAGGTTCCAGTTGGAGCAGTGCAGGGTATTTTATTTTGTTTCTTTTGATGAAAAGATAGTCTGCTCCCATAGCCATGAGCAAATCTGAGAATGCTCACTTAGCCAAGTCTCAATGCAAATGGCCTCCAAGAAACATGAACTCAGCATATTTTCCTTCTTTATTCTGGACAAGAGCGTTAGTTCAACAGTCCATACTAACTAGTCACCAGATAAAGTTCTTGTACAAAGGGAGGAAAAGTCGTGCTTGTCAAGAAGGTGTCTCTGAGAACACAGCATTCTGCATGATGGATACTTCATTTCTGATTCCATCGGCTATGCTAGCATGTTGAGGCTAAGAAAATAATAAAGCACCCCAACCTAGAATGATTTGGTCTCTTTTGAAAGGAGAACAAACAAGATTATAATCTATTTCTATACTCCACTGAGGAAAAAGAAGTTAACAGAGAACAGTGACGAACAAGGTATTTAGTCATAGAAATCCTTCTGTTTGTGTTAGAAATCATATGAAAACAAGTACTGAGGAAATTCTCCAGAATAATCACTCCAAGGCTTGGAGTGTCTAAAAGACAGACACAGAAAAGGCCTTAAAGTGAAGTCTGTAAGGAACCACAAATGACATTTGGTTTTTATCTGGATGTGGTTTACACCCTGCTTCTCCAAAACATAATGGCAGGGAACTTTTACAAATTTCAAGGCATGTAATAACTGCATCTAAGAGTCAGGTTTCCACCAATGCCTTCCTGTCCTAGCATAGAAGTGAATCTTCTGGTATTTGACAAGAGCTTCTTCCTTACACATTCCTATTATTTTTAGGTACAAAGGAGGTAAGTGAGGCCTCTGAAACCTGAGACCTATGCATGAAGATGTCTCTTCTTAGCAAATCAAAAACCAAAGTCATCCACTAAATATTAAGCTGCATGCAGAGAGTCCCTGGGTGCCCGCTTTGCTCAAACACTTTTATGCAAGTAACAGAACTGCAAGAACAAGGCCATTTCTGTGTAAGTGGACACTGCTTTCGTCAGCAGCATGTCCATGGCTGTCTTCTGGACCTTTTTACTCATAACTCATTAACTTCCACTTTGATTGAGAAATGAATGAATTCATTTTCTTTTAAGGACATTTATGGATCTTTCCATAGTCCTTTGCTGACCTTACACTAGACCATGTACAGAGACAGAAACTCCTAGAAATAGGGTTGAATATCTGGAACAGAACTACAAGGTAGCTTCTGTATCATTGATACTAGGTACTGATTCTGGATGAGGATTAATAAAGATTTTTGAAGGCCAAATAAAAATAAATTAATTAGAACTCAATGCTTATTTACACGTGGCTTTCTATGTCAACTGTTAGAAATAAATTGTGCTCTAAGAGTCTCAAGTTAGTCTTCACAATAGCCTTGATTATTATTGCTATGAAAATTTTTTATTTATTTTTTACCTTATCTACTCATTATTGTTAACCAGTACAGACATTTCTGTATATCAAGCACGATATGGTTAAAGGACACAATTTATTCAGTTGGGGTGAAAATAATAAAAAAAAGAAAATAATAAAAAAAAGACTCCCATGGGGCCACAAATGACCAGCACCTCCCAAATAAATGACCAACTCCACGGGCACAGTTGTACAACAGCCCACCTGAACCACAGTAGGTACTTACTGGTGAGTGCAGGCAAACCCCAATGCTTCTTGGCATTTATCCTCTAAAAGCTCCAATTCCCATTCCCTCCTGCCTGCAAAGCCACTTCACATTGCAATTAAAGGATAAATTAAGACAGGACGGTCTGCACAGTGTGACCACGGTATATATAATTAAACACAAATGGCACGTCTCTGAGACGAGGCCAAATTCCTAGGAAGAGAGGAACAGCAGCAACAACCCTTCATTCCATCAAGTGCTGAACATCTGCAGCTGGTTTTCCTGAAAGATCTGCTGCACATTTCTGCAAAAACAAATTATGGGCTGCCATCCATTATCCTTCCCAAAGCCCCGGGCAAGATTGATCTCCACACACAGGGCTCCTCATCAGTTCTTAACAGCAAGTAATATCTAGAGTGTTCAGAGATGGGAAAGCTAGAGACAGCATTCAAGGACTGGCCTGCTTTCTCAGTAAAAGGAACACATTCTCTGAGCGCAGCAGAAGGGGAAGAGGCAAGTAACTCTAATCTTTTTGTCCTATTTTTTTCCTCTTTAATGTGCTGAGAAAGTAAAGAATAAATAAACACCTGGGTGACACATTTCCTTTTCCTTAACCACCATCATTTTACTTGGAGTTACCACAAAGAGCCTCCCTACCTAGACACCTTTACGAAATAAGTAAACTACTACTTTTTATACTGGCCACATTCAGAGAATCCAAAACTTCTGTATAGGAACTGCCAGTCTTAACGTCCAGTAAAACTAAAAGCTATCAATTGGCTTGCGCTTAGATCCTTACCAAAAGCTAAATTAAATACAAAAATACATTGGGCCAGTGAGATCGTTCAAACATGCAATCCCAGCACTTGGAGGCTGAGGCAAGTGACTGCCGTGAGAAGACCAGTCTGGTCTACACAGGGAGTTACAGGCAGCCTGGGCCACAGAGTGAAGCGCTGTCTCAAAAACAATAAACAAACCTTCCACTTCCACTGGGTTATTTCCACATCCTCAGGTGATTACAGATGTACACACTTGGGTAGCTCAGGAGTAGAATGCTTAATACGTGTAAAAAGCTCTCTGTTCGATCCCCAGTATGACAAAAACAAAGCAAAAACTAAGACTTAAAGGAAAAAAAAAAATCAAAGCCAAATGTGCAGTCTCTGCATTCAGAAGGATCAAGAGTCCAAAGTCATCCCTGGGATATATAGCAAATTGAAGGCCAACATGGGTTACATGAGACCTGTCTCGAAAGAAAGGGAGGGAGGGAGGGAGGGAGGGAGGGAGGGAGGGAGGGAGGGAGGGAGGGAGGAAGGAAGGAAGGAAGGAAGGAAGGAAGGAAGGAAGGAAGGAAGGAAGGAAGGAAGGAAGGAAGGAAGGAAGGAAGGAAGGAAGGAAGGAAGGAAAAGAATGAATAAAGATGAACATAAACTTGCTTAAACTAACGTAAATAAGGATTTCATCAATGTTATAGGATGTTTCATTCACTGGAGGTAACAGCACAGCAGAGAAACCTTTCAGTGCATGGTGGGGACACTCGCATTGCTTTAGCTTTGCTGCTTTCTCAGGAACCCTGGGCAAGCTGCTTGACCATTTTATAAATAATTATCCTCAAACATCATATCTCAGGAGATTGTCATCAATCTCAGATGATATTAAAAAGTAAATGTTCTAATTTAATATTCCAATTATAGGAATTACAGTCAATATATGTCTGAAGAGATTATCTGGATCAATACATTTACAATACAAAGACCAGCCCTAGATCTGATTGGAACTTCCCAATAGCAGATCAGATAAAAGGAACTATAGAAAAGAAGACTCAGAAGAAGGGAGACTCTCCAGGAATCCTCTAGCCTTCAGCTGTCACCCACTAGCCTACTGGATGTTTGCAGGGACTTAGCCTGTCTCCAGCTTCAGCCACCAGCTATATTGACTCCGCCATGAAAGACTATTTCTCCACTCTGGAATCATAAGCTGAATAAATTTCCTTTTCTCCCTTAAGTTGTTTGACTTTGGGTGTTCTCCCACAGCAATAGTTAAGAGTAACCACTACAGCCATCTTAATTTTAAAAAATGCAAAATACAAATGCTAGGTAACATTGTAATACACATTATTGCTTTTCTTGTCCTAACATCTGGAAAAACTCTATAAGAGATTTAAAGAAGAAAAGAACAAAGGAAAAGGTCACAGGGTCCAATGGGACCAGCAGTTAAAGAAATAATATTTTTTTCTTTTTTCTTTTCTTTTTTTTTTTTTCCGTAGACATAGGGACCTTCTGTGTCGCCTGGGTTGTGATAGTTAGATATACAGATGTCAACTAGATAATCAAAGGCTGAGCTCTGAGCACATTTATGAAAAATTAGCAGTTAAGGCTAACCCTGAGCAAGCCTATAGGAGATTGTTGATTAACATGGGAAGGCCTAGCCCATAGTCAGTGGGACCATTCCCTGAGCAGGTACCTAAGATGGAGGGAGATAGTTTAGTAAGTTGACATTCTTCAGCATAGTTGAACAGACTTGCTGTCTGGCAAGCGAGGGCCTTTCTCTCAGCAATCTCTGGATATACTGTGGCCAGTTCCCTCAGTTCCTGGTGTTGGTATGAACTTTTCTGTCAAACTGGACTAAGAACTCTAACCAGAGCTGAAGAGATGGCTCAGGGTTAAAGCCTCTGCCTTGCAAATAGAAGGACTGGAGTTCAGATCCTGGATTACAGGTTAAAAACACCAGCAGGAAGCACTAGCATCCTATACTTCTGGCCCTGGAAAACAGAGTCTGGGAAATGCCAGAGTAGTACAAATAGGAGGTAGAGCAATCCAGGATAATTCCCAAAGTCACCTTTGGACTCCACAGGCATACACAGTACCCTCTGATACATACACACACACACACACACACACACACACACAGAGACACACACACACAGAGTAAATAAATTTAAAAAAAACCACTTTGTCTGAAAACTTTGTCTGAGAATCCTCTTCTCAGGCACTCAGATATGGCTGGTGGAGGCATGGAGAAGTGGTGCCATGATGTGCTGGGAAAGTGGCTTAAGTGGCATCCACAGGTCCGGGTCCTGGTCAATTCTGTTGGCCACTAACTTGTTGTAGGGCACTGCTAGTTAATTTCCCTCTCTAGATGGCAGTGGTAAAACAGCCAGACTCACTAAGCTCTGATATGATCTATGGCATCACAGTAGATTATCAACAATAAGGAGGACAGATCAGGCACTTATAAGGAAAACAAATGTTGAAAACCTTTCTCCTCTAAAGCCTCATGGGCGCTCATGAAAAACAGCACTCTAAAATGAAAAGATGGGCTGGAGAGATGGTTCAGGGGTTAAAACTCTGTCTTGCAAACTGAAGGTCCTGAATTCAAATCCCAGGTCCCACATAAAAATGCCAAGCATGCACTTTCAGCCTTGGTAGGTGGAGCCTGGGAAATCCTAGAGTGAAGCAAGAAGGAGGCAGAAGCAATTCAGGATGATTTCTGAAGTCACCCTTGGTCCTCCACTGGGACACACAGTGCCCTCTGACAGACAGACAGACAGATAGACACACACACACACACACACACACACACACACACACAAACTAAACAAACAAACAAACAAATAAATAAAATGGAAAAGATCAATCTTTTTTCTCTGTATTGTCAGCATGGAGTGAAAGAAGGGAGGACCAAAATCAGGCCTAGTGACTTAGTGTGAGAGCTCAGATACACTGTTTGGACTCTTCTACCTACACAGAGCTGGACCAGGAAAAAGAACAGGTGGGTGAAATCATACAAGGCTATGCTAACATGAAATTACAATGACAATAAAAGGAATTGCAAAAGGGTAATACTTATGCCTGGATTTCAAAATAAAATGAAGAGCACCATAAAACTTAAAGTGCCCATCTAAATGGATGGAAAAAAAAATTTTTTTTGATACAGGGTTTCACTATGTATCCCAGACTGGACATCCACATGCCTTCTCCCAAATTCTGGAATTACAAGGCATGTACTACCTGGCTGGCTCTATGAAATAATTTTCTATGTCTGTAACAAGTGTAGATTTACATTCCATTTCTCAAGAATATAAAGTCCATGTATTTCTAAAACATACTAGAGGGAATTGGCTCTCCCTAAGATGCTATGCAAGTGTAAAGTTATAGTTTAATTGTTATTTCAAGTGAGCATCCCTAAGTTATTATTTCCTTTCAAATGTCAACATTACATAATGAGAATGCAATAGCTTACTAATTTAAAATAGCTTTGGTAAATACCTTGAAAGAATGTAGTTGGACTATGAGGATGGTTGTTTGATCTCCCTAGTTAGAGTCAAATTTTCTTTAATGGTTATTTGGGAAGTAAAACCTAACACTGAAGGCAAAGCAGTTTAGGAGTGCTGTTTTCATGGGCATCCATGAGGCTGAGCTCTGTCTGAATCATTATCTGGAATAAGCTTAATAAAGGAGAAAGGTTTTCAGTTTTGTTATCCTTATAACTGCCTAATTGGTCCTTTCCTGTTGTTGATAACTACTGTGGTATCCTAGGTCACATCAAGGCTTAGTCAAAAGTGACTGAGTTCCCTAACTGGCTAAGAAAAATACCTGAGGCATGGCACTCCATTAAAGTCAGGAGGAGGGTTGGTGCCCTGAAAGCTTGCCATGAAAGCATGAGGTCCTGAGTTTGATCGCTGACACCATGCAGAAAAAGCCAGGTACGATGGTGTTTGCCTGTAATCCCAGCATGGAGAGAGTGGAAACAGGAGGATACCTAGAGCATGTTCATGGACAGCCATTATTTCCTACCATTATCCAGACATTTTATGTTGCTTGATGACAGATAAACAATAGATAAACAGATAGGTAGATGATAGAACTCTAAATGAACATCATACAATGTTCTACAGCCTTTGGAAGTCAAAATGTTACTAAAAAATTTGGTATAAATGCAAAATTGGTGGAAGAATGGCAAAATGTGAAAAAGAAAAGAAGACAGCATTTCCAGAAGTGAAAGGAAGTCTGCAGGGCCGAAGGACAAGTACTCTGGCTGTAGATAATGCATTCCAAAGTGTCTCACAGAGCTGATGCACTCACATTCAGCTGGACTTCCTAATTTCTCATCTACCGTGACAGTGCGTTCTGCTAGTGGCAAAACACCAGTCCATAAGCAAGAAGGCACCAGGTAGCCAATGGTGGGAGAACAGATTATTCTACTTGTAATTCACTGAGTTCCCTCTATTCAAAGAAGGTGACATTCCCACAGTAGTCTTAAACTACAGCTGACATCAGTTCTGATGATATTAGAATCATCTAAGGACTGTACCTTATTCCTAGCAATTAACTGAAAATTCTCTCTATAGCTTAATTATCAGACATTAAAATTCCTGATGCTTAGGCTCTTTGCCCTTAAATTCAAAAGAAGCTCTCATATGCGCAATACAGAACAAGTCTCACAGAATCTGAAAGTGCATCATCTTTCTGTAGATGTCTTTCCTCGCTCACACCTGGGATTCGCTAAGCTGTGACACTTGTTTAAGGTATGCTGCAGGGAGGCGAGGGCTATCTTTTATAACTCTGCATTCCCAATCGCTATAACTAATGTACTTAACTCCTATTTTGATGACAGACTTTAACAAAGTAATAATGACTAAAATCATATTATATGTGGACTTCGTTTAACAAAAGTTGGTTGGCAAGGCTTTGCTCTATGTCAACTTGCCTAGCTATGATGTCCAGTGGTTCCATCAAATGCTACTCCTGATGCTGCTGGGAAGGTATTTTATACATGAGATAACACAATCATCTGACTTTAAGACTAGTCTCTTTAGTGCTAGCAGACCTCATCTAATCAGGTGAAAGGTCTTGAGAGAGCAGATTTCACAAAGAATTCTGCCTCAAATGGAAACATAGAAACCCTACCTGAATTTCAAACCTAGAAAGTTAAGACTTATCAGCCCCCACAATCATGTGAGTCAAATTCCTTAAGTCAGTCAGCCCATCAATCACGTTCTCTCTCTGAATTAATTCTATTAGCTGTTTCTCTGAAAAACCCTGATCAATATAAAAAGGAGATGCATAAAGTGACAAATACAAATAAAATCAAACAAGTGAGTGACATATTCAGGCCCACAATACTAACAGCTAACTTCAGCAGAAGTGCCCATAGACACTGCAGAACACTGAGATGACAATCAGTACTTTAGCATCTGCATCTATAATAAATTCTAGGATCTCATCCTTCAAGGTAGCAGCCCATGATTTTCTCTCTCTCTCTCTCTCTCTCTCTTGCTCGCTCACTCACTCACTTGCTCATATACATATATATCATGGTTTGTATATGAAGTCAGAGGACAACCATGGGTGTTGCTCCTCACTGTCCACCTTATTTGAGATAAAGTCTCTTGCTGTCAGCAGCTGCACTCATTAGACCAGCTGGTGTTTCTCCTGTATCCACCTCCCAACTCCTGCGCCTAGCACAGCACAAACTAGGCACAGTAATGTACATAGAGTACATAGTAAAAATTTTTTTATTCTTTCTGGCTAATTTCTCTTCCAAATAATACTTTGATCCCTGCCAAATGCTTTAGTGTTGAGTTGCAAATTCATGGCATTTTTGGTTACATGATGAACATTTCCAGTCTTGTTCTTGTCATTCCCTTACCAGATTCCTATTTGCCAGCCCCAGGCTAAGTTCTCTTTCACCGCACGGGGTTACTTTTGCGTATCCAACAGAGCCCTATGCTCCCATAAGATACTATTTGAGCTTCTCAAATAGCAGGTTGCTGTCACCTAGCAGAAGCTTAGTAGCTGCCAGGTGCTGTACTAGCGAACTAGGTCTGTCAGTAACTGTGGCTTAAAACAGCATATTATGAACCATATACTTCTGAGCTATTCAGTTTAATTTCATTACAAAGGGTTAGGGCTGTAGTTCAGAGTTAGAGCACTTGCCTAGCATGCATGAACTCTTGGGTTCAGTTCTCAGTGGTTAAGGAAAGCAAGACCAATTCTGAGCAAATGGCTCAGCAGGCACAAGGCAAACCTGGCAACTTGAATTTGATCATTGGATTACACAAGGTGGAAGGAGAAAATCGACTTCTGAAAGCTGGTTTCTGATCTCCACATATGCACTGTGGCATGCTTGCACTCTCTCTCTTTCTTTCTTCCTCATTCTTTCTAATAAATAAAAACTAATTAAACACAAATTTTGGCACAACTTTTACTTACAATGAAGAATTACTGAATTAAATAGTGACACATACCTGACTCACAGCTAGTTAGACTCAATAGTCGCACAATCAAACAGGAAAGCCTTGGCCTAACGAGTCTTCACTGGAAGCACTGGGACATCCCTGCTGCTAGAATAGAAGTGCTTCTCCACCCACACAGTCCCCTGCCAAAATGTCAACAAAACATGCTCAAGGCTTATCTCGGACCAAAATAATCTGTGGGGCGATTCTGGATTTTGTTTTGTTCTTATGGCTCTGGAGCTTTGAATCCGGAACTTGGCCAATATAGGCAGTTACTGCCACTGGGCTATATTCCCAGTCCAAGTGTTTTAATATGCAAAAAAAGGGAAGGGGGACAGTGATACTTCATAGCCTTTACCAAGATGTAGCTAAGCAGGACACACTGTGGAGTTCAATATCTACAGCTTCTGAAGCTGGGACTGCAGCCAGATACAAGAAGCATAACCATGGGATGTCTCCTACATGGATGCTGCAAATGTTGAATAAAGAAGGGTGTACCTACACCTCCCTCAGAGACCAACGAGGACTAAGATGGATGGGAGAGAGGGGTAGCAACTCTCCCCAGGGATATGCCCATTGGTACATTCTCCAGCAAATGCCCAGCACATGTCATTACAGGCACCCAGATAGGACATAGCAAACCATAAACACACAGAACGCAGGAGAATGGAAGGGAGATAAGTGGAGAAGAAAGAAGGCTTGGAAGGAGGAAAAATGGAGATTGGTATGGGGTAGCAAGGGGTATAAATGAAACAAACCCATTTATAAAGCCTTAAAAAGTATAAATAAGAAAGTAATAACAAAGAATGTATGCACTGTGTTAAATACTCTCAAAGTGTAGCTTCCTCAAGGTCCTAACACATGAAGAAGGGAACTGGCTCTCAATACCTTTTTGGCTTCCTCAGCTGTAACAGAGCTTCCAGGGGCTTCATCTTTGGAGATCAGAGTAATTCCATCTAAAAAGTAATTCACAGAGTAAAAATCAACAGAGAGAATCCATCTCAACCCTCTCTTTTCTACCATACTCCTTCTACCTTTGCTTGGGAGACTTGCAAAAATAAAGGTGCTCTAGTTTAGAAGGAAAAGTAAAACTGAAACAGCAGCTAATATAAGCTGTCTTTTTGTCTCTCATTATGACCGTTCCTTATTTTGCTACAGTAATAAACAATAAAGCCACATCTTCAGTGCTACCTGCTCAATAGGTTATTTAACACATCTCTAACGCTATCTACTCTTTTATCAATCCCAGACTAAAATAGTCTCTCCTTTATCATTTGTTTATCCCTTTGAAATGACCCTCAACCACATCTTTAACTTTTTTACATTATCTCTCCTAAGAGATTACATTTTTCTAAAGAGCAGAGACTAGGCCTTATTCATCAATACTTTCTCTCCATCCATGTAAGATATATGAAAAGTTCAATAACAAGTGTGTAAATTACTTTATACTTCCATCCAAATCCATCAGCAATTCACTGTTGGGCTCCACACAGATTTTTGTGAATAGCAGTATACTGACTACCGACTATTCTTCTTACCTAAACTGGGCAAGTCCTTAACAAATATTTCTTACATGCAAAATGCTATACAGTGATTAAACATAATGAGCAGCAGAGGCAAGGTACAAAACAAAAAAAATCATGCAAACATAGTGATGCATGCCCATAATTCCAGCACTGGGGAGGCTGAGGCAGGAGGACTGGTGTGAATTCATGACCAGACAGGCCTACACAGTGAGCTCAGACCAGCCTGAACTATTTAGCAAGCATGTTACAAACAAACAAACAAACAGACAGACAAAGAAAAATCATTTTTATAGCGAAAACAGTCACCAGAACTATAAAGATTAGCCTGGGAATCCATGGGATAGCATGGGCTAGTTAACCTTTGAACATGCTTCCTCCTGGCCTAGTCCATATGCTACAAATGCTATGTGTGCCATTTAAGTTTCTTTTTAGCAAATGTGCTATGAGCATTCAATAAAGACCATAACCAATCTCTTTCACCTATGGGGCCAGCAACTGAAATACAGTAACAACTTGAATAAGCCCCATTAACCATCCATCCCAATTGTTTTTCTTCCCCAGAGTAAAAGTTAAAGGGCTGAAAAATTAAGTCAGGAAACAGTTTTCCATGTGATGACATGGTGCCTGCTAGAAACTAATTTTATCCTCTGATTAAAGGTGAAAATGTTTCATACCATGTCTTAAATGTATTTTCATAATATCTAATTTTAATGATTCATATTAAAAAAAAAACTGGGAAAAAGGCATGAAGGATAGTAAACACCAAGCCTGACTCTGAAGTAATGCATGCCCTCTGCTGTCTGGACTTCCTTCCCGCAGGCTGCTGTGGGCCGCGAGGAACTGACTGGTTTGGGTGCCCAAAGCAGCTGTGCTGCAGGTTAAGCAAAGCACAGAGCAAGTGAGGAAAGATGGCAAGGGGGCACATGCCATGAGTCAGCCCAAATGCTATGGGCCCAGCAGGGCTAAAGGACTAGGAATCTGAAAAGGGGCCTATGGTGGTCTCTATCAACAAACAGAAAGGCACAATTCTAGAAATGAATCAAAATGCTTAGAGTATGAGATGAGCTTGCTGTGTTTTATTTGATATTCACCACTCTTTACTTAGCAAGATTTGAGTTCAAATAATTCTTTCTTAAAGCCAAATGGATGTCATGAGACCTCACCAAGGATACCGCTCTACATAACTTACCTTTAGATGTTATATGTATACTTTTAAAGTAACATAAATATTTGAAGGAAAAAAAAATACTGCCTTACCCTGAATGACAATCTCCCAGAAGTGATGTAGCTGTTTAATGTCCACTTTTTCTTGCAGGTCTCTCAGGAAATTGTTGAAGCGTTGCTCTTCTGCAAACTGAAGTGAGCAGCAAAGAGGCAAGTCAGAGCAATCCAAAGCTGGATTAAAGTGCTACACTTTGAATCCACCATAGTAAATTGTTGTTCTTTAGTAAATGGAAGGTAGCCATTCAGATTTGCTTTGTTCTTTGTGAATCAGAAACCCTTCCATCTGAGAACTACATAGGTTTTCAATAGCCTAGAACTTTATTTTTAACTTCCAATGCAGATAATTAAACAAAACAGGATAATCTACTTAATGCTCAGATATGGATCATTCAATTTCTTTAATTGTCAATTCAACCAATCATGTTTCAGCTATACCCCATGTCATATAACTCTTGGATTAATTTTGAAGTAAATTTCAGTCACATTGTTCCATTTATAAATATTTCAGCATGTAGTGTCTAAAATAAATTATAAAAACATATTTACTTTGGCACCATGAAACATATCTGTAAGTCCAGTACTGAGGAACTGGAGTTCAAGGTCGGCCTCAGCTATATTAGCAAGTTCTAGGCCAACTTGGGCTACATAAGACTGTCTCAAAAACGGAGAAAGAGAGAGAGACAGGAAACAAAGGGAAAGAAAATGAATGCATGGCATTATACATCATAAACTTTGTGAATTCTTTAACATGAGCAAAATATTTCATTTTTGTTATGCAAATTTCTTATACTTTCTTAAAAATAATTCTGTTCAAAAACTGTCTAGACTAACACCTACATGCCTCTGAAACCTCTTTTGCTCCGCTTCTATCTTTGTTGCATCTTCTGTGTTTTGCGATGATGGGGACGGAACCAAGGACCTCATTCACGCTACTCAAGTGCTCTGCCACGGAGCTTCAGCCCTAGCCTCCTTTTTTCCCCGCCCAAGTACTAACCAGGCCTAACTCTACTCTGCTTCCAAGATCAGATAAGACTGGTCATGTTCAAGGCAGTGCGCCCAATGTCTATCCTTCTCTCTCATTTTTTAGACATCCATATATTAGTACTTTTAACGACCTGTGGTGGCCTAGAGCAGTGCTCTAAAGCAGCAACACGTTTTGACCACCTTTCTTCATTTACCCAGATTTTCTCTACCCAACTGAGTTTGTCTTATCTGACTCTTCTTTTCCACAATTTTATCTTCTGTCTGAAGGGTATTTGGGTCATTTAGTTTGAATATTTTAGTCTAATCTAATTTTAAGCATGTTCTCATTATCTTGTCACTCTTTGTAATCACCTAAATTATTCAAGTATTAATTTGTTCATCCAGCCAGCAAATATTCAATAATCATGCACACAAAAACACACACTACAACTTTTCAATACTACTTTAAAAATACACTTTCTATTTTCAATGTGCTTATCTTTTGTTTAGGAGTGTAGAGGTCCATAAATAATTTGGAGATGTTTTATAAGTGTTCTCTAAAAGGTCCTAACAAAACAAACTCCACATAAAATGCAGGTTGGGGGTGTCAGGAGAGCTGAGAAATTATTTTTCAGTGTTCTTTGTTCTTTTCTGACATTCCTGTACTTGCTCCAGTCTTTGTAAATCCTTTTCAGTAGTTACATTAATACATATTTTTTACCAGGTTCCATCCTTTACAATAATGTCAGGGCTGCCAGAGATTGCAATGGGAATTTCCTTGATTGTCTGAGTAGGAAATGAAGCCTGGACTGTAGTATGACAAAAAGCTAATTCTCTGGGATAAAACACCTCCTGGCCACCTTCACTCCTCCGGAGAAATGACAGTAAGAGTTGCAGAAGTTTAGTCAACTGTTTCTCTTGGTATATACTGCTTTTCTCAGAGAGAACAGTGCTTGCCAAAGTCCAGGCTTATTTGTGGATGCTGCTTACTTCTGCCCTGTGACAGCTGCCAGCTGTTAGAGAGAAGAGATAGGTGAGGGCAGAGTTTACCTGGATGGCTTCTTCCCGGAAGGCTCGGATACAGTCCATGCTTTTCATAAAATACGGTGTTTCATTTGTATCCAAAAACTGCTCAATGTGACTTATTAGCTGGTGACTCACTAGAACATAAGAAAATAAATTTATTTTCCTAGATGCTTGTTAGGCAGAATATACTTCTTAGAATATGACTTCAAGGTATCCCAGACCCAAAAAATTAAGCGCCGTATGTACTCCCTAATAGGTGGCTCCTAGTACCAAACCCACCCAGCCCACCTAGAGACAGTAATTGCAAGGATTATGAACAGGAGGGATGGGGTTGGAGGGCCACACCAGAAACAAGGAGAGAAGGGACCATGTTACAGCAGAGAAAATAGGCCTCCATCAAGGAACCAAATAAGTAATGAGACATCTGATTAAGTTCACAGACTTTTGTTCCTGATCATTTACTACTGAGGGGGTATGATCTCACCAGAAGAGGAGGCCATATAATCTGGCAAATAAAAAGTAACCATTTTGCAAATGGGTGATAGACCCCTCCCTCACTGTGGTTTCCCACTTTTATTACATCTACCTTTGAATGTGCTTTTATCACAAGACTCTAGTTTAACAGCTTTTTGTCTCTGGCCAGGGGGTAACATGCAATGCCCACCAGGATGGAGTGAAGGGCATTGCAGGAGCAGCAAAACTGCAAAATAAAATCAACAAACCACAATCCAGAACTTCAGAGACTCTATATCAACTACCTAGAACTAGGCCAGCTTAATCTCTCCCCATCTTGAAGCTCAGGGAAATTTGCGGAAGAGGGGGCGGTAAGAGTGTAAGAGCAAAAGGATGGGAGGAGCAATGATATGCAAGATACTCCATACTAGTTAGGGCTGAAGCAATCATAATTGGACTTTGCATGCCCTGCGCATTGTCCAACACACTGTTGACCTCACAAAGTCTAGCATCTGCCAAAGGCACTAAGATCCTTGGAGGCAAAGGATTGGCAACCACAGCAGTGTTCCTATACCTAAGGGGACCACGGGAAAGGGTTTAGGGAAAGGCCACTGGGTCCTTGTACGTCATCGGAGAGGAGGGCCCAGAGGAAAATCAGGCATGCACAAGAAAGGACTCTCTGGGAATTGGGGCGGGAGGCACTGGGGGATGGGGAGGGAGGGGGATGGGGAGGGGGAGCAGGGGGTATGGGGGGAGGAGGAGGGAGGGAGGGAACTGGTGTACCTATTAAGTTTGTATGAGCTGAAATAATAATAAAAATGTATTAATAATAAAAAAAAGAATATGACTTCAAGGATGGTTCAGAGACTCCCAATTAGTATGAACAACAGTCACATTTCTTATAGAAGGGATAAGTTGCAAAAATTTTATTTCAAAAGTCTGTATTTAAGAACTTTCATGGAGATTGGAAAGATGATTCAAGGATTAAGCCTTTGCCTCAAAAGCAGAAGGACCTGAATTCAGATTCTAGATTGCACATAAAAACAGTCAGCTCTGGAAGGCAGAGCCTGGGAAATCCCAGAGCAAAACAATAAGGAGGAAAAACAGGATGATTTCCAAAGTCACCTTTGGGGCTCTATAGGCACACACACAGTGCCCTCTTCTGTGCGTGTGCGCGCACACACACACACACACACACACACACACACACCCCGAAAGAGAGGGAGGCAGGGAGGGAGGGAGGGAGGAAGAAAAGAAAGGAAGGAAGGAAGGACAAGGAAGGAAGGAAGGATAAGGAAGGAAGGAGAGGAAGGAAGGAAGGAAGGAAGGAAGGAAGGGAGGGAGGGAGGGAGGGAGGAGGAAGAAAGGAAGGAAGGAGGAAGGAAGGACGGAAGGAAGGAGGGAGGAAGGAGGAAGAGGAAGGAGGAAGGAGGAGGAAGGGAAGGGAAGAGAGGGGGGGGAAGGGAAGGAAGGAAGGAGGGAGGAAGGAAGGAAAGGAAGGAAGGAAGGAAGGAGGAGGAAGGAAGAGAAGGAAGGAAGAAGAGAGGAAGGAAGGAAGGAAGGAAGGAAGGAAGGGAGGAAGGAGGGAGGGAGAGGGAGGAAGGGAGGGAGGAGGGAGGGAGAGAGGGAGGAGGGAGGGAGGAAGGGAGGAGGGAGGGAGGGAGGAAGGAAGGAAGGAAGGAAGGAAGGAAGGAAGGAAGGAAGGAAGGAAGGAGAAGGAAGGAGAAAGAAGGAAGGAATGTGGTAATACTGGCATTAGTTAAGAAATAAAATTAAATTTCTAAAATGCTTTGAATTACAATTAAATATATTTTTGAGGTGTGAAACATGAGAATTTTTTAAAAATGTTTTTAAAAACTTTGATTTTTTTATTTGTGTGTATTAGAGGGCACTGTGTGTGCCTGTAGAGGCCAAGGGTAACTTTGGGAATCACCCTGGATTATGCTACCACCTCTTTGCTTTGCTCTTGAGTTTCCCAGGCTCTGTATTCCAGGACTAGAAGTACAGGCTGCCACCATTTCTACCTGGTGCTGTTTTTTTTTTTTTTTTTAAACATGGGATTGTGAGGCACAGGCTTAACCACTGAGTCATCTCTCCAGTCATATATATTTTTTTAATTTAGTGTGTGTGTGTGATATGTGTGTGTATCAGAGAGCACTGGGTGTCCCTATGGAGGACCAAAGGTGACTTAGGGAATCATCCGGGATTGCTTCTACATCCTTCTTGCTTCACTCTCTGATTTCCCAGGCTCCACCCATCAGGGTCTGAAGTGTAGCCCCCTCCATTTCCTCCTGGTGTTTTTACGTGGGCTCTGGGATCCAAACTCAGGACCTTCTGCTTGTGAAACAAAGTCTTAACCCCCTCTCCAGCTCTCCAGACCTATTTTTTAAAATCTTGTCCTTGCTTTTTATTTTCCCCCAGAAATTTGGGACTGTTTGGATAATCCAAATTACCTTTCCTAATATAGAAAATGAATCTTCCAGTTTCTCTAAGAAACACAACTACTGCTCAACAGTACCAGTTAGTGAAAAGCAATGAACCAGAGATGCCGGCCATAGTTTTTATCAACTCCAGATTAAATTAGAAAAGAACAGTGCCAGTCACAACACAGTGTTAACTGGAATGGGAAATCATTACCATGTCTTATGATGTTCGCTGGACCTGGATATTTTTCTGTGCTACTCAGCACTCCAACAACTATGACTGGTTAATAATAGTTGTTAGCAAGCAAGGCATAAATGCTATAGAAAGAGAAAATACATTAATAATGTTATTATTTCTAAAGTGGGTTGCAGGAGCTGGAGAGGTGGCTCAGGGGTTAAGCCTCTGTCTTGCAGGCAGAAGGTCCTGAGTTCGGATCCTAGACCCCACGTATAGACGCCAGCCGCAAGCGAGGGAGGCCTGCGTTTCTGGTCCTGGTAGGGCGGAGCCTGTGAATCCCGGGGCACAGTAAAGAAGGAGGAGGTGGAGGCGTCCATGGTGGTTCCTGAATTCGCCTGTGGTTCTACACACATACACACACATACCTCACACACATGCACAATTGAATAAATAAAATAAAAAAAAATAAAAATAAAGTGGGTTGCAACTTAAGGCTGTCTCTCAAAGAATGAAACAAAACAATTCTTCAGTAAGTGTGATAGTTAATCTTGGGTGTCAACTTCACCACACCTGGCATTAACTAAGATCAGTTGTGAGACCATCTGAAGATATTATTTGGAGCAATACATTTACAATACAAAGACCAGATCTGACTGGAACCTCCTGAGAACCAGTAGTGAACCAGGTAAAAGAAACCCAGACCAGGAGAGTTGGAAGGAGAGAGACTCTCCAAGGACATCTGTCAGCACTTAGCTGCCTCCAGCTTCAGCCACCAGCCATGTCGCTTCCACCATGAAAAACTGTTTCTCCCTTCTGGAACTGTAAGGTGAAAAAATTTCCTTTTCTCCCTTAAGTTGTTTGACTTTGGATGTTCTCTCACAGCAACAGTTAAGAGCAACAATTACAGTAAGAAAAAAAAAAAGCAGAAGAAAAACAAATTGGAACTTAGTCTGCTGACCACATCCAAAGTGATGGTTAAGCTGTGAGTAAAAGAACAAACCAAAGAGATGTGAGCATCATGGCCTAAATGTTCACTCTCCTTGACCTTCAAAGCCACTCTTGGGGTATTGGCTTGACAATTTATGCGGTATGGTCAAGATATTCTAAGACTGCTATGTTTCCCAAAACCATGACCTGATTTGAGCACTCAATTTAAAATGCATGTGAGTGCAATACTAAAGAAACTGCTTTCCAGATTCACCTGCAAAGGCTCAAAGCCACTCACTCTTTAATACTGGCCTTGTGAAAGACATGGAACCAGTGCCATCCCCTTATATCCTGAGGACCTTAAAGCATGTAGAAAGGAATGAAGGCTGGGTGAAGCATTTCTTAGTATAGCAATTTTGCAGCAAGGGAAACATATCCCAGTAACTATTTCATCTCTCCTACCAACTAAAAGAATATCATCTCTATTATAATGAAGCAGGATTGAAGGGACACTTCCCTGTGTAATTTCAATGTATCTTCCTAGCATGATTCAAAGGAAAGAAAGCATGCTCAGATGATCTCAAGCAAGGTAAACAAGAGAGCCCTGATTACTAAGTAGACAGAAACCCATCAACAAGAAGCTCAAAGCAAATAAAAGTTATCTTCTTCTCTTTTTCCACTCACAGAAGCCAAGTAACAAAACCGCTTGGTATCACTTAACAGCAGCCTAATTTCTCATACAATTTGATATAACTTTCATCCAGTTCTATGTATTCATCTGAGTAAAAATAAAATCCTTTGTGGGTCAAGAACACTGATCCCAGAGACTCCAAAATCACCATTTCTTTTGAAATAAGAATGAAGAGCCTTAGGAAGCTGTACGATAAATGCTTCTCTTTTCTTAATTTAGTGCCTACTCCAACAGTTATCCTAGCTAATATTTATTATGTAACCACTATGCATAAAAACACTATTGTTCTTGTCCCGTAAGATTAAACTAAGTTAAAGAGAAGCCTCTTGTCTTTGAGATGTGTACAGTTTCCTGGAGGATGTAATATATATACACAAAATTAATAACAAGGGGACTATCAATGTTATGAATTCAATTAATTGATCTGAAAAATGTTTTGTGTATAGGGCTTAATTTTTTGAAATACTTGTTGATTATAGAAAGTATCACCAGTGTACATGACTTTTTAGCTGAGCAATAAGAAATCAAATTTGGCTATCTTCCACTGTGAAGAAGAATAAGTTTTGGGGGGTAAGGGAGATGGTTTGGCCCATAAAGTGTTTGCTATGCAAGCATGTGAGCCTGAGCTAAATCCATAGTGCCCATGTAAAAAATCAGACATGACAGTCTGTAATTTCAGAGCTGAGGAAGCAGAGACAAGAGGATTCAGTAAGCTTATTGGCTAGTCAGCCTAACCTAATCAAATCAGTAAGTTTAGAGACCCTGTCTCAAAAAATAAGCTGGAAAGCCTCAGAGAAAGAAACCCATCAGCCTCTGGCCTCCACATGCACATGTATGTATGCACATGCGTGTACACACACACACACACACACACACACACACACACACACACACACACCAAGTATTAAGATTAGAAGTGGACAAACACCCCGTGTTTGGAGAAAAACAAATGGTCCAGTGACTAGACACGAACTGGATAGAAAAGCATTGGAGGGAAGAAGCTCCAAGAGAGAATATATAAATGTTTCCAGGTAGCAATCAGCTTTGGTCTCCTTAGAAGGTACAGAAGAAAGAGATTCAAGGCAAACCTTTTAGGAACCACAACATGGAGAGATGGATAGAAGAATGACAGCTGCTAGAAGAAATACACTGACAGAGAAAAATCAACAGGAGTTGAGTCATAGATACTAACAGAAGAAACTGAAGAAGAGATGTCTGTGTCCAAACTTTTACAAAAAGACTGCAAGTCAAATATTTTTTAAAAGCACAAGGGACTTTAAAGAAAGGAACAAGAATAAGCAGTCCCTATGCAGAGGAGCATAAAATGAGGAAAATAGGGAATAAAATAAAAGTCTTGAGCTGATCCCTTTAGAACCCATGGACACAGTTATACCACAAGTAATAGGAATGTGGCACTTCCTGATAAAATGTTGGTCAGAAAGGTCTTAAAGGCCCCCAAACATTATAGGCTTTTGCCATGGCTGTTGGTTGCTCTCCAAAAAACCACCAGTAAGACTTTATTACTGAAGATGCAACACAAATTGATTATAGTACATGGGCAAAGTGTATCAACTGGAACTGGACTGAGGACTTTCTCCTTGCTCCATAACTTACACAATACCGACAAATATTGTAGAAGCTGTTGGAGAGAAATAATCACAAGCCCCATTACCAGCATAAGATCTGTAAGTTGCAGTATAAATCACCATGGCAACAGGTGACTGCCAGTATAATAGTGGCATGAGTATCAAGGAGACAACGAACAGCTTTCTGATTGGACTCAAAACTCACTTGTCAGAATGGTACACATCCCTGTTACTGTAAAGTAGAACAAGAACCTAAAAATTGGGAAGGAAATAGATCAATAGGGAAGATAGCCAATAAACCTATAGGAAGGAAGACAGTACATCAAACTGCTCTGTAGGTAGCTGTTATTATAACCATAGAATGGGAACTCACAGTAGAAACCTTTGGGTCTAAAGCTGGATGAGTGAAGGGAAATCACCAGTGGGATAGCCTGAAGAGAGGTAACTTGTTACACTATGGAGGCTGGAACCCCCACAGGAGTAGACAAGCCAGAGTGAGCCCCGAGGTCCATAGAGGCATATGGGTAGAAGCATGGGAGAAAGTGGGAGGGAATAGTGAAAGGATGGGAGGGAATGGGAGGGAGGAGGGAAGGAAGGAAGCTGGGATAAATACTCAATATGCTTATAAAAGTAGAAAAAAAAAATTTAAAAAGCACAAGGGAATAAGAGCTGAAACTTACGGAGTCTTTTGACTCAGGAGCCCATTAAACAACTAAAGACATACTGAACTGCTTTACAAAAAGCCGTAATTTCCTGACCCACTTATCCTAAAATATGACAAACACAGACACAGATACAGACACACAAACACACACACACACACACACACACACACACACACACACACACACCATCTTACAGAAAAAATATTTAAATTAGACTAAAATTTGCAAATATCAAGGTCAACAGTCCATTTGTAATTACGATATAACAAAGACGGTCCACAGAAAATTAAGTTGGCATCTCCATGTCAACTTTCTATTTAAGAAAGAGTGCTTACACACCTGTGGACATGTTTCATATTTACATGTCAATTATCCTGTCCTTTCCTACAGAGGAAAGACATACAAGCAAATAAACATGTCCAGACTCTAAAAAACATCCAATGCATGAAAACAACCAGATTTTGCCTTTCTAGAATAATCACTGTTATGGCTGGAATGTGAACTATCCCTGACAGGCTCATATGATTGACTACTTGGTCTCCAGCTGGTTTGGGAAGATTCTGGAACCTTTGTAAGGTGAAATTCTGCTGGAAGTGCAAACTTTGGTGGGCCTCAAAGTTTGATAATGGAGCCCCAATTCCTGCTGCCTCTCACTCTCTCTGCTGAGTATGGCTGCGGTGTGACACCTGCTCTCCTGTTGTCATATCCATACTTTCTCTGCCTGCCACTACACATTCCCCACCATGATGAACTCTATCCCCTCTGGACCACACGCCAAAATAGTAACTCTTTATGTTGCTTGGCTCTTTTAGTTCAGCAAGAGAAGAGTAACTGGAATAGTCAGTCAGATGACCAGTCCTTCTGCCAACTGGTTCTGAATTCTGCCACTTTACCTACAATTTTCTGTGGTCCACTGACTATTATGAACCAGTTAACACCAGGGAATAGTCATGTAAAGAATGTTTTACATACTGCATATTAGAATGTGATGTGAACAAGAGATGTCCAACATTTGGGGCACTTCCAGTTTTGTTTCCCTGCCATTTTTAATAAATATGAAAATGCAAAAAAAAAATAGCTGACAAAAAATAATCTTCTACTTCAGCTGAATCAAGTTTTTTGGCGCCCCTGACAATCTCTGCAGCATGAAGGAAATGCTGATGACCAGGGAGCTTTGCTCTGTGCTGCATCAATGACAGGACTACGGAGTCTATCAATCTTCACACTCAGTAAATCATAGATAGACCCAATTAGACCTCAACCAAATGTTCTTCAGAATTAGCCAGTGTCTTATTCGCTTATTAGCAGCTAATATAAGAAATGGCCATTGGAAGAGCCATCCATCTTAAGATACTACATCAAGTGAAGGGTGCTCATTTAGCTCAAAGGAGGGCTCAAAATTGTCACTCTATATCTTGAAGTTTTACATGGAATTAATATATTAATTCATCATCTTACCAAAGTCAGGCTGTTGATATACAAAGTTGTCACAATATTGTTATACATTAGTATCACATTCACAAGGTATCCCGATCCAGCAATGTTCCATCACAGGAAAATGACAAATTTTGATTTGAAGTACATGTCCTCCCTCCACAGAAAGTATATGATAGCCCTCAGGTCACACAAAAGGACCACCTTCCTTCTTGGTGCATGGTAACAAGGGCCAAGGCAACCAAGGCCATACGTTAGTCTGCCTCTGACTTCATTTTCACTCATCACCTCTGTTCTGCAAAGATGTCTCCACTCAAGCAACAGAAAATAATCCTATGGGTTTTTCCTTTTGTCTGACAAAGATTTAAAAAAAAAAAAAAAAAGCAGTAGGTTTCCTCATCTGTCACACGCCACGCACAATGATCTGCTAAGGTATCTCGATGATTCTGTTGAACCAGCCAGCACTCAGGACAACAATTCATTTCATTTTTTTTTTTTTACAACAAACAAGCATAGTCATGCTTTATTAAAATAAACAGTGAAGTTTTTGGGATCAGTCCAGGGTGTTTAAAAGTCATCCAAGTCTGCATTTCCCATGGGGTAATTACATGATTCAGTACCCTGGACATTACTAGCTAAGCCAAAGAAAAATTGCTAGGAGTTATGAGAGATCATCTTGGGATTCATTTTGCTGGACTTTTTTTTTTTAAACATGTTTTATTATCTCTGCTCATACAAGCTTAATAGGTACACGGTTCCCTCCCTCCCTCCTCCCCCCCCCACCACTCTGCTCACCCTCCCCTCACCCCTCCCTCCCCATCCCCCAGTGCCTCCCCTCCCCCAATCCCCAGAGAATCCTTTAATGTGCATGCCAAACTCTCCTCTGGGCCCTCCTCTCCGATGACGTACAAGGACCCAGTGGCCTTTCCCTGAACCCTTTCCTTTGTTCCCCTTAAGCATAGGAACACTATTTTGGTTGTCAATCCCTTGTCTTCAAGGATCTTGGTGCTTTTAGCAAATGCTAGACTTTGTGTTGGACATTGTGCAGGGCATGCAAAGTCCAATTATGATTGCTTCGGCCCTAACTTGTGTGGAGTATCTTGCATATCATTGCTCCTCCCATCCTTGTGCTCTTACACTCTTACCGCCCCCTCTTCCGCAAATTTCCCTGAGCTTCAGGATGGGGAAAGATTAGGCTGGCCTAGTCCTAGGTGGTTGATATAGAGTCTCTGAAGTTCTGGATTATGGTTTGTTGATTTTCTTTTTTTTTTTTTTTTTAGACAAATTTTTAAAAATTTTTTTTTATTATTTATTCAATTGTGGGTGTGCGCGCGCGTGTGTATGTCTGTGTGTGTGTAGAACCACGGACAAATTCGGGAACCACCACGGACGCCTCCACCTCCTCCTTGTTTACTCTGCCCCAGGATTCACAGGCTCCGCCCTACCAGGACCAGAAGCACAGGCCACCCCCGCTTCCGCCTGGCGTCTATACGTGGGATCTGGGATCCGAACTCAGGACCTTCCGCCTACAAGGCAGAGGCTTAACCCCTGAGCCACCTCTCCAGCCCCGGTTTGTTGATTTTATTTTGCGGTTTTGCTGCTCCTGCAGTGCCCTTCACTCCATCCTGATGGGTATTGGATGTCACCCCCTGGCCAGAGATACAAAGCTGTTAAACTAGAGTCTTGTTATAAGAGTATATTCAAAGGTAGATGTAATAAAAGTAGGAAACCACAGTGAGGGAGGGGTCAATCACCCATTTGCAAAATGGTTACTTATTATCTGCCAGACTATATGCCCTCCCCTTCTGGTAAGATCACATCCCCTCAGTTGTAAATGATCAGGAACGAAAAGTCTGTGAACTTAACCAGATGTCTCATTGCTTACTTGCAGTCCTTGATGGAGGCCTATTTTCTCTCTCTGCTGTAACATGATCCCCTCCCTCCTTGTTTCTGGTGTGGCCCTCCTACCCCATCCCTCCTGTTCATACTCCTTGCAATTACTGTATTACAGAGATTTATCGTCGAGTATCTCTAGGTGGGCTGGGTGGGTTTGGTACTAGGAGTCACCTATTAGGGAGTACATACGGTGCTTAATTTTCTGGGTCTGGGATACTTCACTCAATATAATTGTTTCTAATGACATCCATTTCCTGGCAAATTCCAGTAATTCATCATTTTTGATGGCTGAGTAGTACTCCATTGTATAGATGTACCACAGTTTCCTTATCCACTCGTCAACTGTTGGACATTTAGGTTGATTCCATGACTTTGCTATTGTAAACAGTGCTGCTATGAACATGGTTGCACTTGTGCTATCGAGGTGAACCTCTGCTGCATGGGGGGTTATTCCCAAAAGTGGAATAGCAGGGTCATATGGCATTTCAATCTTTAATTTCTTTAAGAATCTCCAGACGGCTCGCCAGAGTGGCTGTATGAGCCTGCATTCCCACCAGCAATGTAGGAGAGTTCCCCTCTCTCCACATCCTCTCCAGCATTTGTTGTTGTTCGTATTGTGGATTTTTGCCATCCTGACTGGGGTAAGATGATATCTCAGGGAAGTTTTGATTTGCATTTCCCTGATGGCTAAGGAAGTGGAGCATTTTTTAAGATATTTGTTAGACATTTTAATTTCATCCCTAGTAAAGTTTCTTTTAAGTTCCAGGGCCCATTTTTTAATTGGGCCATTGGTTTCCTTGGTGTTTAGTTTTCTAAGTTCTTTGTGCACTCTGGACAGTAGAGCTCTATCAGATATGTGGTTAGTGAAGATTTTCTCCCATTCTGTGGGTTGCCTTTGAGCTCGTGTTACAATCTCTTTATCTGAGCAGAAGCTCTTTAATTTCACAAGATCCCAACTGTTGAGAATTGGTTGTAGTGACTGTGCCATTGGATGTCTGTTTAGGAACTGTTGGCCTAGCCCAATCAGCTCGAGGGAATTCCCTACCCTTTCAACTATGGTTTTTATAGTCTCTGGCCTGATATCACGGTCCTTGATCCATTTGGAATTAAGTGTTGTACAAGGTGACAAGTACGGGTCCAGTTTTAATCTTCTACATGTGGAGATCCAGTTTTCCATTTCATTCTTCTCACTACCTCAGTGCCTCATGTAAGCTTTACCTACCGCCCATTTTGAAGATGTCAAGAGCTGAAATAATTTTCAATGTTAAGAAGAGATTTACATTTCTAATGACACAGGCACAAAGCTAGGTCAATCATTATTATAAAGAAAAAGAAAAGGTAATATTCATCAGTACACAACACGCGAGGCATGGGGTCTAGTCTGTCACCAATTAAACCCACATGTGAGTTACAGTCACTATTTTAAGCCAGAAAGAGATATTTGCCTGATAGGAAAAGCAATCTGTGGTTTTAGCTTGATACAGGCCACTAAAATGGGACAGAGCACAAGGCTTTCTTTCTATCTTTTTAGGATATAAATTGGAAGTTATAGGTACAGCCTATGTGTATAAGTCTGGGTGAAACCAGAAGAAAAGAAATCACTCTAAATAGTTAATACAAGAAATTCAGTGCAGGCTATTGTTACTCCAGTGATGAGAGCTATAAAACCAACTGAAGATGGTGCCGCAATCCAGTGACCAACAATAATAGCAGTAAGTCTTCAGCACTTTTTAACATGTGGCACAAAGATGATATATGATATAATAGATCAACTATAAGGCAAACCATGAAGAACCACAGAAACTCTCCAATACAGAAAAGAAAACACCCTGACTTCTTTCTCCCTTCCTCTCCCACTACCAACCTCCCCACCAGTTTTCTATCAGAATCTCCTCCTCACTGAACCCAGAAGTCTTTAGACACAGAAGCCTGGGAAAAGCAATCAAGGCAGGAGGCAGCTCCACCCTCAGTTTGAACACCTAGTGCACCCACCTATTGAGATGGGACCCAATGAAATTCAGTTACATTGCTGAGTAGGTTCATGAGCACACTTGAAGCTTTTCCTGGGTATGTTATTTTTTAAGTTTTATTCTACAAATGCAGTACCATATAAAAATCGTTAATTTTACCTCTAGTGGAAACATCTTTACTCAGAGATGCATAGGTTTCCTTTTATTCAAACAGCTGCCAAAGAGTCATGAGATAGGGACAAATAAACAGGAGGTGCAGATAGGGACTGTGTCCTCCCAGAGGTCAAACACACGTCTCAATCCAAATTTAGGAAAAGGCATCCTGAACATTTTTTCTTTAAATGAGAAAAGATAGGCTGGTTTACTTCCTAAATATCCTTTCTGCCACTTCCAAAGGGTTTAAATCTAAGATTCCAAGTAGAATTTCCCTAAATCTGTGCTCCTTGGCTCTGATACTCATATCTGAGTTTTTGCCATCTTTATTAATGAAGTATTCTCATTGGAGAAAGAAAACCCACTGGATGATAACAACAGAAACAGAACTACAAAAACATAAACTTTATGAGCCTGAAAATGACCTTTCTAATTGTCTACTCTCTCAAGCTCCTGAACTGTGCAGAACTTGGCCTGTTCTTCGTCTTTCTTGGCCTTCCTCCCACAGGAGCTGTTCTGCTAGACTCTCTGCCCCACATCCCTCAATTAGAGCACCAGTGGGGTGGCGTCCCTGTAGAAATAGAAAAGGTCAAAGAAAGCCGACAGCACAGCTCAGTCATTGCACTACACATGACCAGTGGCACGGGATATTGAACTAGTTTATAAAGTGCTGACCACCTCAACAGTAAGATGTAGCCCTGGATTTTTTTATTATTTTTTTCTTTCCAATAAGTAAAAAACTCAATTAAAATCTCACCATTTAGGTTCCACAAGGCCCGTCACAGCCCATTTTTTCATGCTTAACGATTTTCTCATTAAATGCAGTAATTTCTTACAAATTGTGCTAATAAAAGTAAGTCCTGCTGGGTATTTTCCCCCTTTTTAAATGCTGCCTTTTCATTGATGTGTTAAATTAAAACCCCAGGCACAAAGAAGAGAGTAAATGTAAAGTCTTTATTGTTGGCATCCTTCCTATGGATTATGAGATCTCTCTCGTTTTATTTTTGTTTTTATTTGAGTTAACTGTGCCTTCTACTTTGTAGTCACAAGCAAGAAGGATGCCAAAGTCCTCTTGGCCTCAGCTTACTCTGTAGAACAAAACCAGTAGTGTGAGCTAATCAGAAACTAGAAATGGCATCAGCCCATAGCTGTAAGCTCACTTCACTTAAGAACATGACAGCATATCCTTTTTTTCTATGGATGAGTAATTTTCTATCCTAAATAGTTTGGATATAAAGCCAGATCTGTTCCCAGGTCAGGTAGCAAATTTCAAATTTCATGGTCAATGGGCAAACTCCATAGTCGCCTATGATCTTGCAATTTTTTTATTATTATAAACATGTAATTTGGTTCAATGAGATGGCTCAGCATGTAAAGGCATCTATGGCAAACATGAAAACCTGAGTTCGACTCCAGAGCCCACATGGTAGGGGAGGAATGACTTCTAAAAGTTATGCTCCTCCTCTCTCTCTCACAAATAAAATTTAAACTAAACAAAAAATGTGTAATTCACTGAACATTTCCCACAAAACCTAAAGATCATCGATTAATATTTATAGGAGATATAGCAGCTATACGTAACATAAGGACACCTTCTCTCTAGAATGATTTTCTCCAATTCCAGAAAGAGATATGTTTCAAGCACAAGATTGGGATGTGCTAACATTAGAAAGAAAACCAAAGGAAGATGCTTTCATGAAACAAGGAAGAGACTGTTTTGGTTCATTATGTAAAGTCCATGTCATATGTTTATGTAGTTTAAATGCCACACTTCTGAAAGACTGCATTGAGGGTAGGGGATGAGAATCAAGAAGAGCAGAAAAAGATAGCTTCTACAAATGTCCAAGGTCTTAGAACTCTAAACTTGGCAAAACTTATGAAAAAAGTGCCATGGAAGAATGGAGAACCTTACCATCATGATATGACCCTATTTTGGATGAATAAGAAGGAAGGATATGACATCATGTGTTCAGTACTGTAATAATTGTATAGGATCTGTCTGGCTTTGTAACTCAGTAGATGTCATCAAACTAATTCAGGAATTAAGAAGAAGGGATCAAGCAGCCGTAGTAATGGCACAGCCAAGAAGAAACAGTCTGGAACAAGAGACTAATCTGGCAATGGGATTCAATTAAAAGTTGGTAATTGAATGGAATCGAAATTCATATATTGGCTGACAAGATACAGTGATGAGTCAACTCCTCAAGAGAATAGACAGCCACTGATTGAATATGCTTTTATGCATATTGAAGGGGTAGGCAACATATTGTTTTTATAATAAATCAAGAATGTGAATTATTCTTGAAATATTAGGCACTAGAAATTTTAGAACAAACACAGTCTACATAAATCCTTCTAAAATTCCATAAATTATAACACCTTGGTTTATACAATACCTTTCCTTAAAACCTCCTTAGAGTACTCTCCTTATTTTCCACATTACTTTTTTGTTCTATTTTTATTGTTTTATGAGGAAACATTTATTGTATTTACAGCTTATACTGTAGAAATGCTACATCTCCCTATCTGATGATTAACATTCATTGAAAACTTAACTAGATTTGAAATAACTGAGGAGACACACTCCCAGATGTATCTCTGAGGGAGTTTCCAGAGAGGTTTAACTGAGGGCAGAAGAAGATCCACCCTCAAGGTGGGTAGCACCATCCCATACTTTGATCTTGGACTGAAAAAAAAAAAAAAAACAGAACAGGAGAAAGCATACAGAGCAGCAGCAACAGTTTTCATCTCTTCTCTGCTTCCTGACGAAGCAATGCAATGAGCCACCTCACACTCCTGACACAATTTTTCTGCTATAAAGATATCCACATCCCCCTCAAACTGTGAGCAACATAAATAATCCATCCTAAAGTTGCTTCTGTTTGCCACAGCAACAAGAAAAGTAACTAATATTCTGATTCTTCATCTGTGGGGCTATGACTAAGTTACAGATTTTCAAAGAGGCAGAAAAATAAGTCTCCTGAAATACAAAGTCAAATTCTTGTTACTACCAAACTCTGATTTGTAGAAACAAAGTCAGTCACTACTTGCTGGCAATCTGCAGAGAACATAGACATAGACAAAAACAATATGCCTCACCGCAGAGTGGTAAACAGCAACATCATCTACAATAACAAAGTATGCGATAAGAAAGCTCTAAATAAATATTGACACTCAAGACATTTTGGTTCTCAAATCACTGGCAAATCAAAGTGACTCTGCAAAAAAATAGAAAAATGAATTATTTTAAGGAGAGAACACCGTGATCAAATATACAGAGGAAGAAAGCTGAAGACAGAAAGGTAGGAACAGGAATACCACTTGGCTTGAACGCGGGGTTCCCAGGGCAGATTATAAGAATGACTGGTCTGGAGTGACAGGGTAGGAGCAGATTGTAGAAAGTTTATTAGACAGAGGATTGGTTTCAAAGACACTGGCGATGATTAAAAAGAGGGCTTAGGGGCTAAAAAAATATGGCTCGGGGGTCACCTTTGCTTCACAAGCAAAAGGACCTAAATTTGGATTCCAGATCACATGTAAAAACAGCAAGCAAAAATGGCAGTGACCTGCGCTCCCCACTCTGAAAGGTAAAGCCTAGGAAACCCCAGAGCAAAGCAATGAGGAAGTATAGCAATCCAGGATGATTCCCCAAGTAATCCCCCAGATTTCCTTGAGCCTCCACACGCACACACAAGTGACTTCTACATACACCCACACCCACATGTCCACACATACAACAATAAATGAATAAATTTTTAAAAATTCTAAAAAATAGGGCTGGAGAGGTGGCTCAGGGGTTAAGCCTCTGCCTTGCAGGCGAAAGGTCCTGAGTTCGGATCCCAGATAACACGTATAGACGCCAGGTGGCAGCAGGGGCGGCCTGCACTTCTGGTCCTGGTAGGGCGGAGCCTGTGAATTCCGGGGCGGAGTAACCAAGGAAGAGGTAGAGGCGTCCATGGTTGTTCCCGAATTCGTCCGTGGTTCTACATACATACACACACACACACACACACACACACACACACACACACACACACACACACGGATACGCACAATTGAATAAATAATAAAAAATTCTAAAAAATAGAAGGGCTGACCAACCATCAAACCCATATTGTAAGAAGCTAAATCTGTATGAAAGCACAGGCTGAATTGAAAAATAAGGGCTATAAAGACAATTAATACAGGATGCTAAAAAAAACAAACAAACAAAAAAATACAGGATGCTAGAACTGACCAATGGTAAAATAATGAAAGACTGAAGTAGAGTAATAGTACTTATGATGGGAAGAAGACAGGTGTGAGAGAAAACAGAATTTAAAATGACTATCAAGTAGTCCAAAATGGTGATCAACAGGAAATTAATGGGGTAAAATAACAACAGAAACAAAACACAATATTTGTGTCCCATGTCCTGTTAATACAATGAGTACTGGGCTAAGTCATCATGTAGGCCATAGCCTCATTTGTTAACTTTTCGGGGGCCTCTCGTCTAACATTTCAACTTCCTACTCCTTAAATTCTTCTCTCAAGCTGTCATTCACCTGTGTCTGTACCCATATATAGTTTGCCTTCCCTCCTAGTATCTTCCCTGCCACCACCTGTGCCCTCAATCCCATGCAACTCTTCTATTGAAGGATCTCAATCAGTCTCAGGACTTCTCAGACCATCTTCATGTACTTCGAGTACTTCAAGAAGTACTTAAATTCAGATCTGTAAAACCAATTTAATATACTGTTCTTTTCTTATCAACAGCAATCCTGCCCAGTTGCTCAAGTAAAAAAAAAAAAAAAAAAAACTAGGGGAGTTGTCTTTGACCTCTTTCTTTCTCCCATTCGCTACATTCACACTATCAGCAAAACTGTCCATTGTACTTTCTAAATATATGAAAAATCTGACTCTTCTCATTACTTCCTACTCCCTCCCCCACTGAGATTAATATGATAGCTTTTAAATCCTCTGTCTCCTTTCTCAACAAAACATAAAACATAAGTCAATCTGAACACCCTCTGCTTAGGACTATCCGATGGTTTTCATCCACAAACAGCTCAAGTTTAAGATCCAGGAGGTTCTGAGGTATGTGTTCTGGCTGTTTCTCTGATCTCACTACTTCTGTCCTGCAGTCACGCTAGTTGCCCTAAAAGGAAGCTGTGCCCATTCTGCTCCAGAGCAGCATGCTGCTTCCTTCAGAAAGTTCTCCCAGATATCCACTGTTTCTTCCATAACCATGAAACTTTCTCAGATCCCCCACATAAAAGCACAAGTCTATCTTACCCCAACATTACTGAACCTGCTACAATTTTTTTTCTTTATAGTGCTATCACAGTTTAATACTTTCCCAAATTCATGCCTTTTTTTTATTCAGAAGCTTGGTGATCTTAATTAGAAGATCTTTGCAGATATAATTAAGATGAGATCATTAAAGTTAGGTCTAACCTAGTACAACTGGCCTCCTTATGAAACAGCAGCAAATTTGGACACAGATACACAGGGAGGACTCCATGTTAACAGGGGCAGAGACTGGAATAACATGTACGAGCCAAGTACACTAAGGATTGCTGGACATACCAAAAGCCAAAAGACAGCCACTGAAAAGTCTTCAAAAGGAACCAATTCCTTCAGACTGTGACTTTGGACTTCCTAGTCTCCAAAACAATTAGAGACAAAACTTTTGTTGTTTCAAGTCATGCAGTTTGTGGTAATTTGCTGCAGGAGCCCTAGGGAACTAATAGGTACTTAGCACTACTGGGCATGGACAGTATTGTATTGGTTTACTGTTTGGGGCTTGCCTAATGGTTGGCTACAGAAAACATTCAAAAAACCTTTACTAAGTGAACGAATGAATGATCTAAGCCTCACTGGTTTGATCCCCTAAAACTGTACAGGATGAAGATGTCTTCCTGTGTTCCTTTAATTTAAAACAATACATGGTACTCAGTACTTGCTGTTTTACAAAAATGGAAATAGCGCCAACAGAGCTCTAGGGAATAGGAAAATCTACTAAGAACAACAAACTATGTATGAGACTACAACAGAAATCCAAAGGGATGAGACACAGCCAACACAATCACAATTACATGTATATACACATCATATACCTCACTGCTGTTTATTAAATATGACTGAGCTTCATCTCCACTTTCCTTTTTATTTTTGGTATATGTGTATTTGTATGTGGGTGGGTGGATGTATGATGCACATATCCATGTGTTTTGGCGCATACATGTATGCAGGTGCATATGCACACGTGTGTGGTGGCTTGAAGTTGACATCGGAAAACTTCTTGAATCGTTGCACACTTTTATTATTAAGGCATGGCCCCTCAATTGAATGCAGAGCTTGCCTATTGGTTAGACTAGCTAGCCACCTTGCTCTGGGAATCCTCTGTCTTTGCTGGTGGGGATTATAGCCAGTCACCATACCTGCCCAGATTTTACTTAGTTTCTGGAGAATCTGAACTTCAGTCACCTTTCCCACTGAGCTATCTCCCACCGTCACTACTTTACAAGCTTTTTCCTCTGTAGGCAAAGGTACATGGTCCAACTAAGGTTAGAGAGTTCTCCAAAAGAACTGTCTGTGGCTATGTCTTATGATGCTATTTAATATGCCCTAAAAACAATCATATTGATGACAATATAGCATATTAACAAAGATTAACAAGGTTATCCCTATGATAAAAATGAGAAAGCAAGAAAGACACAAAATGTAGGAATAGTAGAGCAAGTGGACAATAGTAGAGAACAAGGAAGGGCCAGTGAGACAACTCAATTTTACGGTAAGGCACCTGTGTGTGTGTGTAGGTCAGCATTTGATATTGTTTTCACTATTTTTTGAGACAGGGTCTCTAATGGAACCAAGAGCTCACTGATTGACTCATCTAGTCAGCAAACTGTGGGGATCCTCCTGTTTTCATCCTCCTAGCATTGGGATTACAGAAGTGCGCTGTGGGCCCAGCTTTTTATGAGAGTGTTGGCGATCCAAACAGGTTCTCAAGCTTGCACAGCAAGCACTTTATCCACTGAGCCATTTCCTCAGCCAGTTCTTAACTCTACGTATTGCTATATTATTAGGCATTGTAGGCTACTATATAACTATTTGCTTTTCTCCAAAGAACATGTAGTTAGTTTTTAATGAGGAGAAGCCCAAGAACAGTAGATTCCTCTTGTAGCAGTCTCTTACTGCCATACACAACAGCTTCCATTACCACTGAGTTCTAAATGCAGAGACATAATACATGAGCTGGCATTGACCAATGTAAAATTGTGAATACTTCTATTTCATTGATCCTTTAATCTTTTTTGTTTTGTTCTTTCTGTACCATATACTTAACTCTATTACTCATACTAAAAGTGAAATGATAAAAGGGATGCTTGAAAATATATTTTCCCTACTGCCCTTCAGAAGGTTGAATGACTTGAACAGTAACTGTTGCAGGCAGTATTTGGTTTGTGAATCCTGCCCTCTTTGTAATCTTGTACATTTAAAATTCCAATGGGTAAGTCTTGCTGGCTTCGTTACATCTCACCTACAGTAATTAGAAATGGGGCTGAATTACACTTACAACTGGTAAGAGTAAGAACTTCTGGTGTGCTTTTACATAGTGTGGTAACTGTGGATAACAATATTGTGTTACATATTTCAAAAAGCTAGAACAGAAAGGGTTTTGAAAGTCTTGCCATTAAGAAATGATAAATATTTGAGAACACAGATATGTTTAACCTAACTTAAGCTTTACATAGTATATACACATATCAAAACATCATATTACCCCAATAATATGTTCAATATTCAGACTGGAGAGATGATTAAGGGCTTAAGACTCTGCCTCACAGAAGTACCTGAGTTCGGATCATGGATTCCATATAAAAACCCCAGGTGGAAATAGCAGAGTGTCTGTACTTCCAACGCTAGAGTTTCCCATGTTCCAAACTCCAGAGTGAAGGATAAAGGAAAATAGAGCAATCCAGGATAATTCCTGACATTACCCTTGAGCCTCCAGGAGCACACGTGGTGCCTTCTGATATACACAGACATACACATAAACACATGAACACACATACACACAAAATAGGTAAATAAATAAAAATTTAAGGGAATATTTATGCTATGTATCTGCATACATATGCATGTACATATGTAACTCAATTTTTAAATTTAAATTTGTTTTAATTTAAATTATTGGAGAAAAAGAAATAAAGCAAATTATGGAGTAAGCCATCTTTAACAATCCATGTGTATTTTCTTCTCAGAGCATGAGCCAAACAATTAACTGAACAAAATAAATACAAGCTTAAGAAAAATGGCACAAAAGAAGGGAAAAAAGGAAGGATGAATAAAACATAAATTTTCCAAATCTATAAACACTGGCTTAAAACTTGATATATCAAAATATTTATCAACACTAAAATTGCCTTTCATTTCATAATAATCACCTTTGTGCTCTAACAAATTCCTAGAATTTAAATAATTTTTCTACGCTAAGTAAGCTGATCCTTTACTAACAAGAGTAAATAAATTCTCACGAGCAAAGGGTTCTATAAACAAACAGAAACTTGCAAAATATATATCTAACCTTATTTTCCTTAAAACTCCAATAGTTGAAGACAACACCCTTTAGTACCTGAACTGACAATATTTTCTTTTTTAGTAACTTGCAGAAATTTATTTGGGTGTCTTAGTAAACTAGGTGAGGCAAAGTACAAAGATCTCACTAGCCTGAAAGACCTTGAGGTGAATAACTTTCAATACTCAATACATCATGGAAAACAACCAGACAGAAAATCAACAAAGAAACACATTTGAACAAACTATCCGCCAAACTAATCTGATACTTACAAAACTCTTGACCTAACAATAGGAGAATGCATATTCTATATGGTAGGCCACGAAGTCTAAGAAGAGTTAATGCCATTCAAAACCTATCTTTTAAACATAAGAGAATTAAATTAAAAGTCAACAGAAAACAAATTTGGGAAATCCTCAATATTTGGAAGCTAAAATAATGTACTTCTTGCTCAGCATAGTGGCACAAGCCTTTAATCTCAAAATTCAGGGCCAATTTGTGGTACATAGCAATTGTAATGAATTCTACATCCAACTCCAGTTATAGTGAGATCCTTTTTATAAAGCAAACAAAACAGATATTTATTCTAAATAACCCAAGAGTCACAGAAATGATCATAAATGACATTGGCAAATACTTGGACCTAGGTGAAAATAAATATGTAACGCATGATAATTTAGGATGTGCAGCTAAATGAATGAAATGTATAGCTTTAAATGCTGGGAAAATGGCTCAGCCAGTAGTGTGCTCACTGCATAATTATGAGGACTTGAGCTCCATCCTCAGAACTCATGTTAAAAAACCTGGGCACAGTGGCTTATGCTTGTAGTCCTAGTGCTGGGGAAGCAGAGATACCAGGATACACTGACTAGCCAGCCTAGCCTATTTTACAATGAGTCATTCTGTCTCAAAAAATACAAGATCATTCAATGACACCCAAGGTTGTCCTCTAACCTCCACATGCATGAACACACATAAACACATACATATATGTCCCGCATACATGCACCTATATGCACACAAAGGAATTTAAACCATAATTTAACCTTCCACCTGAAGAAACAAGAAAAAGAACAAATTAAATCCAAAGCAAACAAAAGAAAATGAATAATGAAGATTACAGTAGGAATCATTAAATAAAAAAGTGATAATGGAAAAAAAACCATAAAAGCCAGATCTTTAAAACCTAAAATCTGTAATATTTTACTGTACTGATAAAGAAAAGGAAAATACAAAGTACCAGAACAAAGGACAATTAGGAATGAAAATACCATAATAAAACTTATTATCTGTATGGTACCTTTAAAATTTTATTTAAAAAGATTCCCAGGGGGGAGGAGGAACAGGGGCTTCGGGGGGAGGAGGAGGGAGGGAGGGAACTGGTGTACCTATTAAGTTTGTATGAGCAGAAATAATAAAGAATGTATATATAAAAAAAGATTCCCAAATACCAAGTCAGAAATAAAAACAGAACTCAAAAATATTACAATAAAATGATGTGTGCAATATTATATCAATTAATAAGATAACAGATTAGGTGAACGATTTTGTTTGCTTTTGTTTTGTCTGTATGTGTCCATATGCACACTCATGGGAGGTGGGACATGTTTTGCACATGCCTACAGGTATCTTTATTGGTCACTCTCCACGTTACTTTCTGAGGCAGGATCTCTCATGAAACTCGGCACTTTAACTGACCCCAGACTCGCTACACACTCCAGGGATCCCACCTGCACTATGGTTACAGAAGCACATGATGGTGTGGGTGCTGGGGATCTAGACTCCGAGCCTGTGTTTACGTGGCAGGTACTTTATTAACAAAGTCGTCTTCTCAGTCCATGCTTTTTAAGATACGCTCTCACTATGTCACCTGGACTAGTTTCATTATGTAGACCAGGCTGGCTCCAACTTGCAGCAATCCACTTGCTTCTGCTTGGAATTACAAGCTTGTTATTACCATATCCACTCTCTTAGGCAAATTCTTTTTTTTTTTAACATTTTTTATTATTATTTCCGCTCATACAAACTTAATAGGTAGACCAGTTCCCTCCCCCCCCCTCCTCCCCCCGAACTCCCTGCTCCCCCTCCCTTCCTCCCCATCTCCCAGTGCCTCCCCCCCAATTCCCAGAGAGTCCTTTATTGTGTATGCCTAACTCTCCTCTTGGTCCTCCTTTCCAATGATGTACAAGGACCCAGTGGCATTTCCCTGAACACTTTCTCAGGTTCCCCTTAAGCATAGGAACACTACTGTGGCTGTCAATCCCTTGTCTTAGGCAAATTCTTACGAAGTTAGAAATCACCAAAATCAATTCAAAAAGAAGTAGAAAATCTGATAACATTTATAAGTAAAAAAAAAAAAGTATCAAAAAGCTTCCCACAAAGAACTCATGCTGGATAACATCACTGGTAAAGTCTATCAATTATTTAAAGAACTAATACCAATCTTGAAGGAAAAAAAGGAAAGGAACTTTCTCACTTGTTCTCTTATTCCAGTATTTCCCTGATAATAAAACCAGACAAAGTCGTCATAAGAAAACTACATACAAATAACCCTCATGAAGATACACACAAAAATCCTAACAAATCGTTAATGAATTAGAATATATAAAAAGAATTGTGTACCACGATTGATTGCAATTTATGCCTAGAATATAGGATTATTCACTTTGATAAAAATAAAAGTAATACATTATATTAATAGAAGAAATACCATAAGATCATCACAGTTCATAAAATGTATCTCGCAAAACTCAACACCATTCATAATAAAAAATTCCTAACTAAGTAGGAATAGAAAAAAATTTCTCCAAACCCTCAAAGGAAAATGGGAAATATTCATCAGCACATTCAAGAAAAAAGCATTAGAGGGAAGTTTGATATGCACACTAAAGGATGCTTCAGGAATGGTGGAGGAGAGGGCACTGGGAGAAAGGGGGGGGAGGAGAAAAGGGGAGAGGGAGTAAGGGGATCCAGAGAGGGGTGGAAGGAGGGAGGGGAATGGGGTACCTATCAAGTTCGTATGAGTGGAAAAAATAAAAAATAAAAATAAATAAATAAAGTAAAAAAAAAGAAAAAAGAATTAAAGTCATATAAGCAAGGAAGGAAGAGGTAAAACCGTCTTCATTTGCAGATAACGTGATCTTGTACATAAAAAATCCTAATGAGTGTGTTAAAAACTACTACAACTAATAAACAACGCTAATAGAACTGTGGGATATAAATATCAATGAAGACAAACAACTCAATTATACTATGATATATTAGTAACAAGGAAGTCAAAAATAAACCGAGAAAAGCAATTCTACCCACCACAGCATCAAAAAGAATGACTGTTTGCTATTAAATCTAACAAAAGAAGGGTATGACTTACAAGACTTACAGAAACACTATAACATTATGAAGAGAAAGTAAATAAGAATTAAATTATAGAGAAACAGTCAATGCTTGAGGATTAGTAAATTCACTATTGTTAAGATGAAATTTGTTTAAGTATTCCACATATTCAATATAATGAATATTCAAATTTCCTGTGGACTTTTTAAAATACAAACAGAAACTAATGCTAACACTGATATGGAAATGCAAAGATCCTAGAATAACCAAAAGTTGAGAAAAAAAATTGAAAGACTTATGATTTCAAAATTTACAGTAAACTTACAATAATAAAAACACTGTATTCATGAAAAACCAACACATAAGTTAATGTAGCATAATTAAGAATACAGTAAATAAACTTTTGAATTTGTAGTCAATTGATTTTAACTAATGAACTATGGCAATTCAATGGGAAAAAAAGTATTTTTAGCAACTGGTTATCCCTATACAAAATACATAAATTTTGAGCCTTACCTTTTAACTGTTCACAAAAATCGACTAAATATAGACCCACATGAAATAACTAAAACTTTCAGGAGAAACCATAAGATAAATATTTTGTAATTTCACCTAGGCAAAGATTTCTTATATGACATCAAAACAACAAACTAACAAAGAACCAAAAATGGTAAACTTGACTTAATCAAAATTACAAATTTTATACCTTCACAACTTCAAAACACACATTAAAAAAAAAAAAAAAACCAGCAGGTCTGAAGAGATGACTCAGGGGTTAAGACTCTGTCTCCCAAGTAGAAGGTCCTGAGTTTGGATTCCAGGTCCCACATAAAAAAACACCAGGTGGAAATGACAGAAGGCATGCACTTCTGGCCCTGGTGGGGAGAGCCTAGGAAATCCCCGAGTGAAAAAAAAGGAGGTAAAAGTGACCCAGGATGATTCCTGAAGTTACCCTTGGTCCTCTGATACACACCTCACACACACACACACACACACACACACATGCACGTGCACATTCACATGCAGAGGCACACATACGCAAAATCAATTAATTAAATATTTTTAAAAATTTTAAAAACAAGTCACAAACAGGCAGAAAATATCTCCAAAACTCTGATAAAGGACTTGTATTCAGAACATACATGGTCCGCTCTCAAGATAGCTCAGGGGGTAAGGCATATGCTAGCAGACCTGACCACCTGAGTTTGATCCAAGGAAACCTACATGGTAGAAGAAAACTTGTCCTCTAACATCCACTCATGCACCATCGCATACATTGCTTTCTCTCTTCTCTCTCTCTCTCTCTTTCCCTCTCCTTCTCCCTCTCCCCCCCAAATAAATATGATATTTTAAAAAAATTAAAAGGTCAAAAGATATGAATAGCCATTCTGCCAAAAAAAGACATATGAATAGTTTACAAAGAACTACACATTAAAATCTCAGTGGAACCAAACATAGCCACTTTTAGTTAGATTCAGTCAGCAATAACTGAGAGACAACATAGGTGTTATCAAACGGCTGAAGACATTGGAATCCTTGTGTTTGGCAGGTGGGGATGGTAAGCTTATTTTGAAAAGCTTGGCTGACTCTAAAAAGTTAAGCACAAGAAAGAAAAAAGGTAGAAAGGAAAGGGAGGAAGGAAATCAAACACGAATGTTTTCACATAGCACTGCAATCCACTCCAGTCCAAGAAAACAAACATAAGCACACACTTACAAGCAAATGTCCAGAATAGCACTACTTGTAATAGATCCAACTTTGATATTAACCCCAAAGTCCAACCTCTGGTGAATGGATACATAAAATAAGGCACACCCATAAAAAATATTGGCTATAAATAGAAATGAACTATCAATGCACACTCCAAAGTAGACTAACCCTAAAACGTCATGGTAAGTGAAGGAAGTCAGATATGAAACTGAATGATTCCATTAATGTGTAGTTTCTAGAAAAGGCAAATATTTAGTGATAGAAAGTGATGCTTGGAGAAGAAGTAGAAGGAAGAACTGACTACAAACCAGTATGAGGAACTTTGGGGGGCAAGGAAAATGTTATTTAATTGAACTGTGAAAGTGAAGACCAAAGTAACTTCACAGTAGAAAAATTTATTTCAATAGAGCTGTTAAATGCTCTCACTAAGAGACACATACCTCTTACAGGATGAATGACTCTTAATCCAAATAAAAGTTCATTTTTCTGTTTCCAAAGACATCTATGCTTGTAATATTTCTAATCCCTGCTGAAACTGCACTCTAATTGTGAATCAAACTCCCTTCTCGCCAAATAAGTAAGCATGACATTTTTGGTTTTAGGCTTTACAGAGAAAACAGGACTAACTTTACCAAATTGTATTTGCCATTTCTTTCTGTGTCAGCATATTTTTGGCCTTGGGCTTGCAATCTGAAAGGAGAGGACCAAACACTTTTATTACATTTAAGTGGGACTCCAAGCTGTTTCTCAGCTCCTCTTAACACATTTCAACTGATTAGTGGCTATTTTAACAAAAGTCTAACATCCTTTCCTAAACATCTTAATTGGTTACGAGCTTCTGTTGTTTGCCACAAGCAGTCACTTTAAGTCATTGATTAAAGTAGTTTACACATCAGCACAATCTGAAATCAGTTTCCTTTTTCAACCAGCTGGGCTTGAAAAGCAATCTTTAAGATAGTAGAATTCAAGAGCGAGCCAAGAACCATGTCTTGCATGACAATGACATACCAAACAAGAATCACAGAATTTATAGAGGTGGAGAGGGGAAAAAAATCAGTGTCATAAGTAAGCACTCCATCTACTTTCATTCAGCCTTATAAATCATATCACAGGCATTTATTGCAAGAGTGAACTCCAACAGCAAGTTGAAGGTCATAACCTTTTCTCCTAAGCACTCATTTTGCACCTGGAAACACCATGCCTTGGTCTCCAAGACGGCAGAGGTCACCAAGCAAACTGATGGTTCAGTAATGTGACAGCAGATTTAAATGGACTCTGGCCTCTTCAAGTTGTTCTAATGCAGGAACACACACACACATTCATGATCCACACTTTCAGCCAGAGTAAAAGATAGCGTTTCCATTTTTAAAACAAAATGTGAAATATTACTCAGCAGATTTGAGGAAAGCACTTTACTACATAACTGGGAAAACAAAACCCTGAGGGAAACAGGATTGTTGGGGTGTATTATATACAGACATGCTTGGAAAAAAAATAACTGTTTACTCAGACCAGGCATCAAACATGCATTCAAAGGCATCTCTTTATTAATGACAGCCAGGCCACATTCTCCAAGAGCTTCTTTACTCCTGAATAGGAATGTTCTGATTCACAGATTTACAGGAACTGGAAAGGATTTTAAAAGTGGAATAAACATGGATGGAAGCTTTTTAGGGAGAGTTACTTTAAAAGAATGAAAAATAATTTAGAGCTGTGAGTGTATGTGTGTGTAAACCCAGAGGTCAACATTAAACGTCTTTCTCAATCACTCTCCGCTTTGTTTTCTCCTAAGTACCCATTTTGCATTTCCACAAAATTTTGTGGAAATTTTGCATTTCTACAAAAGCCACCTGTGAACGCTATGTGTTGTCTTCAAGATGGCAGAAGTCACCAAAGCAAACTGATGGTTCAGTAATATGACAGCAGACTTAAATGAACTCTTGCCTCTTCTAGAAAGAGATTTTATCTAAAAAGAGCTCTAACAGATTATATAGTTCATACTGAAATTATATACATGAGGCTAATTACAAAAAGAAAACAAACACACATGAAAATTCTTTCCTAGATCACAAAACTCAGGGATCTACCATTTGAAATTTGGCTCCTGGCAGAAAACCACTCATTTATGAGTCAACTACTGCACAAATGAGATAGTGCTATATCATACAAAACCAGAATTAAATATATCTATTGACTTTGGTATAATTTCACTACTAAATATACCATATATATACCTAGTGCTAAGAGAACTTGGAAAATGAGTATTAGAAAATATTTCAAAACTGAAAGAATGTTTTTGATGCAAGAGAATAAGGTAGAGCAGGGTAGGGCAGGACAGGGGAAGGGCAGAAAGATTTAGTAGATTTCATCTAAACAAAAGAAAAGAAAAACCATGAGAAATTTCTTGGGAGCTACAGAATAAATGGATCACCCCCACCAGATGTACAGGCACATATTGTTGGTCCCTTCCTTGTACATAACACAGTCTTTAGTGGTAGCTGTTTCAGGGGGCGGCTTAACACAGCCACTTAGGATGCCTTGACAGTTTGTATTTTTGAAACCAGTCTGCTCATGTGAATTGTTTGGTGGAATGGCGCTCCACTGCCCTGTTACTATGCAGAAGTGGAATACGCCCTAGTGTATTAGTGGCAAAAGCAAGATCCATGAAAGAGAAAATCGCCTCATTATAAAACAAGTTACATTTTATCCTATTAGCTGTCTCTGCAGACCCATCTTTTCTGACAAGAGCCTATTTCTGACACAAAATAGCTATTTTACATAATGTCCCATGCTTGGGTGAAATTTATCCATTCAGACATATCTCAATCACAGGAATCAGGGGAATGACTAAAGTAATATGGCTTTTCTTTCTCCTCAAACTTGTCATCATTTTAGCTCTCTTCTGAAGTAGGGAAAGAGCAGTCAGGAATCCATTGTGTTCTTCTTCAGCAGTCCTGTTGAACTGCATGGAGACTTAAACAAGTAGATTGATTTATTTGAAGAACCTTAGAGAACTCTAAGGAACCCACAATAACAGGTAACAAATCACAGACGGCAGCAATGACATCATCATGACTAGCGTGCGGGAAAGAAACCCTGCTTTCACAGCAAATAGGTAGCTATTACACACATGCACCCACGTCAAGAATGTCTCTTTGCGAAACGGTGGAGCCAGATGACAGGGCAGACAGTGAAGAAAAAAGAAAGAGTCTAGAAAGCACCTGAGAGAGTGTCAAAGGCATCTCGCAAGAATGTGTGCTATCGCCTATCTCCCAATAAGGTTAGAACAAGAACCATCCCTCACACTGAAAACCAGAAGATAAGGAAATGTGTACCACCAAATATAGACTGCTGATAGTAGGACACACACAGACACAGACACACTAAATGAATAAATGAATGAATGAATAAAGTTCAAAAAATGTAAATTAAATTAGTAACTGTGCTCTAAGTAGGCATGCCTTGTTCTAGTTGATACCAGCAGGAGAGATGGCTAAGTTCTACCTAAGAGATCTTACCAATCATCTATTGTTGGCCAATCTTGCCAACTCAATCAAGGACTAAGAAGTAAAAAAATAAAAGGGAGGCTGGAGAAATGGCTCAGGGGTTAAGACTCTACCTTGGAAGCAGGAAGTCCTGAGTCCAGATCCCAGGTTCCACATTAAAAACACTAGGTGGAAATGGCAGTGGCCTGCACTTCTGGTCCTGGTGGGTGGAGCTTGGGAAATCTCAAAGTGAAGCAAAAAGAAGTAGAAGCAATCCAGGATGATTCCCAAAGTCACCCTTGGTCCTCCACAGGGACACACAGCCTCTGATACACACACAGAGACACAGACACACTAAATGAATAAATGAATGAATGAATAAAGTTCAAAAAAATGTAAATTAAATTAAAAAAATGAGAGGAAAGACTGAAGACTAGCTCAGGAATTAAGCCTTTGCCAAGCAAGTAAAAGGACCTGAATTTGGATCCTTAGATCACATGTAAAAATGTCTAGCAATAATGAATGATAGCCTGCATTTCTGCCCTGGAAGGCAGAGCATGGGAAACCCCAGAGCAAAGCAATAATTAAGTACAGCATTCCAAGGTAATTCCTAATATGAGCCTTGGAACACCATAGGCACAGACAAAGTGCCCTCTTGTACTCATGCCTGCCCACATGGATGGATGGATGGATGGGTGGATGGGTGGATGGATGGATGGATGGGTGGATGGGTGGATGGATGGATGGATGGGTGGATGGGTGGATGGATGAGTGGATGGGTGGATGGGTGGATGGATGGGTGGATGGGTGGATGGATGGATGGATGGGAGAAAAACAAGCAAACAAACAAATGGAATCCTCCCCTCCCTCCTTTCTCCTCCCCTCCCTCCTTTCTCCTCCCCTCCCTCCTTTCTCCTTCCCTCCCTTCTCCTCCCCTTTCTTCCCCTCCCTTCCCGTCTCTTGCAGGGACAAAGCAGATTAGTACCTAGGAAGATACTTAAAAACTGATGGGCATCGCTTCTCGGCCTTTTGGCTAAGATCAAGTGTAGTATCTGTTCTTATCAGTTTAATATCTGATACATCCTCTATCCGAGGACAATATATTAAATGGATTTTTGGAATTAGGAGATGGAACAGGAGCTTGCTCCGTCCACTCCACACATCGACCTGGTATTGCAGTACTTCCAGGAACGGTGCACCCCCTCGGGGGAATAAACTTGTCAAAAAAAATAAATAAATAAAGAAAAAAAAAAACTGATGGGCAAGGGAAGTGAGCCTTGGCTCACAGAAGACCTTAGTGAAGAGATGTCCAAACAGAAAAACAAAGCAGCAAGAAAGGAAGGATTAAAGAGAAATCAAGTGAGAACCACAAAGCATAACTGTGGTTAATAAGCCCACAGTCCTTTTGCTGACAGCCCTGTGGAAACTAATTTTGCAAAGGCAATGGAGAACTCTCTTTGCCAAGTCCTAGATGGAAGCAGGGAGGACATCCACTGTCACAACACTGGCAATGTGCTGGAACTCAAAGTCACACTCAAAGTGAATGAAAATCTATGATCAAAAGGCCCATATGTAGACACACAGTTTTATATATATATAAAACTGCATTAATTTTTTAATATAAAAAAGGAGGTTGTCAGGAAACAGTCTGACTAAATAGAAAAATCCAGTATGACAATGAGACATGTGTTTGAATCTCTATGTGGATTCTGGGGAAGTCTATCTCTTTCAATGTCATCATTTTTTTCATCAGTAAAATGGAGATGGTCATGCCTATTGTAATCTATATGCCACATGGATCCACTTGCTTAGTTATTTTTATAAGACTGTTTCAAATCCCTGGTTCCCTGTTTCAGGAATTTCCTAAGATGGAACGAATGTACTCTCTCATGGTCACTTCAGACTGTCACCTCCTGTATCCTCAGCTGCTCTCTCTGGTGGGCCAGAAATAATACTAGACCTCAAACTGCCTTTTCAAAATTTTCCTCCTTAAGAGTACACAAATCTAGCATTCACGGAACTTTGCCGCTGAGTACTTGGGGTCTGACTTGGGGACATGGTATGGAAGGCTGTGCCCAAGGATAAGTTCACTTACTTCTTCTTGTCCCTCTTCTCCTGAACTAGCCTTAGGATTTCTATTTTCTAAGAGCCCGAGGTATTCCCTCTTCCTCTCAGCCCTAGTGCCAGCTGGCTACCAAGCTTGGTGACAGAGACTCATTCTCTACCCTGAATGTCCACTAAAGTATTTCTCATCATCAGAAAAGTTGGACACTGACTATTATAACTCTGGTGTTTTCTTCATTTCTTCAGTGTGATTTCACAGGATTGCTATACAGGGTAAATGAAACAAAAACTTTGTAATCAAGTGGAAACATGAAGCTTCACACATAGTAAAGGAAAAAACCACAGACCAGTAATCAGAGCTACATTTAATCCCCAAGGAGACTGTTTTACATGAATCCAGAGACCAATCATTTCCAGAAGCAAGACCTTAGAGGCTGATTGGTCAAAGCAGTTGACAACATGCAGTTTAAAAGCTAAGACTGTGTCAATCTTTCCATCTTTCTTCAAAAATATAATAAACATGATTGAAAATAGGCTTCTTTGACTTATTTGATTGTTCAAAACACAAAGTTACTATGAAACTCTCTTGTGATGACCCCAATTCATGAAGCAGAGTTTTTGGGTTTTGTTTGGTTGTTGCTTTTTTAAAGAAAGAGTCTAGCAATCTTCCTGCCTTGACCTCCCACATTCTGGGATCACAAGCCTGTGCCACACGCACACTGAAGTGCTGCCTCCACTGATCCTTTGAATCCCTCCACTTGGGATTCTCGATTTTCTTTTACTTAGACAAAATTTTGTTTTGTATTACAACTCAAAGCTTTTCTCCTACACAGCAATACTTGTACAGGAAACCCTCTTCCTTCACTTTCTTTCAAAATCCAAAACATACAGACCCCCTTTGGCCCTTTGGTCATTGTGACCATGCAGCTGGTCTTCCTCGGAAATTTTCATGTATTTTGCCTTTGTTCCTGACAACAGGATCTGGCCTCGTAGACTGTTCACCCTTTCTGAGGCTTTGCTCATTATGCTTGTAGATCCCTAGAGTGGATAGCAAGGCACCTTAAATTTATGCTAGATAGCAGTGTTTACAGGCATTTAAGGATCAATGCACCTCCTAAAATGTCACTGTGTTGGATGAGAAATTTCTATGTATATATGAACATAAACATAGAGGCAGTTCATAAACAGTCTGAACTAGGGCAGAAAAAAGAACACATTACATTGTATACACAAAACCAAAGGATTAACAAGTGCCAATTGCTGCCATTCAAAGGATAAATGAATAAGAATCTGAATGTATTTAAGTGAGTAACACTAGTCACTGGTCTTCCATCCATCACTGGAGACCATTTTGACATCAACCAACAGCCTAAATGGAATTCTAGGTTATGTCTGATAAAAAAATGTGGACACAAGGTCACTTGAGATGGATCAAATCTAAAGGCACCAGGCCTTTCTAGTACTACTATAAATAGGGTCCAAACTCTTGGGACTGGAACAGGAATGTTTGTCTCTACAAATGGGAAGATACACCCCAAAGAACTCCAATGAGGTAAAGTTTGACAGGTCTGAGACAATGTTTCCATAACAGGGAGACCTCCACATTAGTTCTACCTTTATTCAGGCTGACCTGTGTTGTGTTTCCCCTCACCTGTACACTGTGTCATCCCAGTAAATCCCTACAAAAAAACACAAATGTGCACAAAAAAAGATATATACTGTGTAAAGCATTACAGCAAGTGCTATAGTCACTAGTACAGATTTTAAATCAGTGAGACTAATTACCTTCCTTTAGATTCTAAACCAGCACTTACCTTCCTCAAAGCTTGCCATCTTCCGTCTCACTAGAACACGGAAGTTTTCAGCAGGATTCACGCTTCCAACCTAAAATGAACCCACAGATAACGAGCCTGCAGTCTTTCTGGCAATACCCCAGGCAATACAAGGCGGCTAAATGTAATAGGTACACTCCTAAAGAAAAGGCCCTTCTGAAATGTCCTTATCAATAGGGTGACCCAAGGAAGGGCAACTTGGTATGCCACAGAGGCCTGAACCCCCACAAAGTAGATAAGCCAGAGGGAACCCTGGGATCCATAGAAACAGCCAGGTAGGAGAATGGGAGGTCTCTGTTGAAAGTTACAAGCTTCAAGCAGCTATAGTTTCCCTGTATATGTTCACATGCCTTTATTATGAGAGCTACTTACCTTCAGAAGGGTCAGAAGAAATACAATCCAAGCCACTAGCCAGCCAGTATAACCTTCAGAAGACCACCTATATATCCTAATATCAAACTAATTAAGAAATGGAGGGTATGGTAGTTTGAGGTCACAATTAAGTATTTTCCCCAACTAGGATAACATAAAAACCAACAGCTTAAGGCTTGATCCACTGAACTGTCCTTTTAAAGGATCTGCTGCTGGCCCTTTGGTACTGAAGCTTTAGTAGAACATGTAAAAATGCACATATTGAACATATTCTGAAAATGTAAAAGCAGCTGGTAATAAATATTTAGTGCAGTGCTAGGCAGAAAAGTTTCATGGATACAACTCTTTGCCACATAAGGGATTAACAGCCACAACAGTGTTCCTATACTAAAGGGAAACACAAGAAAGGGCTCTAGGCAATGCTACTGAGTCCTTACACCTCATTAAAGTGGAGGAACCAGAGGGAAGTTTGACATTCACACTAAAGGATGCTCCAGGGATTGGGGGAAGAAGGGGTGGCTCACTGGGAAAGGAATGGGAAAAGTGGGGAGGGAGCAAGGGGGTCAGGGGAGAGGTGGAGGAAGGGAGGGGACCCGTGTACCTACTAAGTTTGTATGAGTGGAAAAAATAACCACATCAGGCCAGAGTATAGAATATCAATGACCCTGGAATGCTCAGCTCTAATCAGGCCATCAAAACCTTCCCCCCACACCAAGGCTCAGGGAACCTTTCGGTAGAGCCACAAGAGCCACAACAGTGTTCCTGTTTTTACGGTAAGTTTTTAAGAACCTAAAAGTGGGATGAAGTACTTCTGACCAACACACCCTAACCATGACTAGGCATCTGTACCCAGGAGCTCACTGCAATGAGAGCTTCTACCACCAGATCTACATAACTGGCCAACATATCACTATTCCCCCAAGGACCAGCAAGGATGTCAGGAAAAACAACTGCACTCAAGACAGAGTCTCTGGGGCAGGTACTGGACAAGGGATGAGGAACCTCCCCATTTATGTCTTTGTCCACTAAAAAGCCACATATACTACAATAGAGACCTGATTCAAAGGGACAGAGAGTGGGAGGGCTATGGCTGGGTTGAAGAGAGCAGGGGAGAGTGGGAGAGGAGGGTGATGGTGGGGAGGGAGTTAGGGCAATGACATAAACTCATTTTGTTTATACATGAAAAATTCTCAGTAAATAATCTGTACAAAAAGTGCCACTATCAAGATGTTCCATGTTCCATACATTGTTAAAAACTGTTTGCTATAAATCATATAGATAATTCTATAGGTGATTCACTGATAATAGCGACTTCCATGAAGAATGAAGAATGATATGGGCCTTTATGATTCACATATAGGGAGGAGCAAAGAAAGTGGTAAGTTAGCCAATTCCCCAAGCCTGCACAGCTCATCCTGAGCCACAAGCCTCCTGCAAAAGGGGAAGTATACTGACAGCTCCACTTACCCTGGTGATATTCCCTTCAGCCAGGCTGGTGACACTGAAGTGACCGTCCCCTTCCTCAGTCTTGCATTTTTTGGCAGCTGGCCCCTCTTCATGACTAGGAAAGAAAGAAACAGGTGTGGGGCTTTTTTTCCACTTAAAACAAAACAAAACAAAAATACAAAACCCAGCATATTTGATATGAAGGGTATAAAGTCATTTTCCAATCATCAAAAACAAATGTTCCCGGGCTGGAGAGGTGGCTCAGGGGTTAAGCCTCCGCCTTGCAGGCGGAAGGTCCCGAGTTCGGATCCCAGATCCCACGTATAGACGCCAGACGGAAGCGGGGGCGGCCTGCGCTTCTGGTCCTGGTAGGGCGGAGCCTGTGAATCCCGGGGCAGAAGGAGGTGGAGGCGTCCATGGTGGTTCGCGAATTCGTCCGTGGTTCTACACACACATACACACACACACAGACACGCGCGCGCACATACACACAGTTGAATAAATAATAATAAAAAAAAAACAAAAAAAAAAACAAAAAAAAACAAATGTTCCCTTGTGACTCTCGACCTCTACCTGAGAGCTCCTCCCTTCTCTTGCTCTTAATAAAGCTTGCAGAACTTAGTCCTTCCTCACAACTGGCCAATCGCTGCCAGACCGGGCAGCCCCGCTCTGTTTCACAGCAGTACAGAAGTCACTGCCGGCAGCCCTGACACGAGGCAGCCCTGACATGAAGCGCATGTAAAAGCACAGGTAGCGAAAGTTCAACTAAGAAATCCATCTGTCTTTCCAATATTACTTCCCAGTTCCTATCTCAGAATTGAAGCCATTAACTTTTTGTGTACACAGAATTTTGTGTCTAGTAACCCATCTTCTCCACTGCAAGAGTCTTTTAAAAAATTTACTTGTCAAAGAGGGAGGGAAGGAGGAAAAGAGGAAAAGAAGAAGACAGAGAGGAGGAGAAAGAGAGAGGAGAAAGGTCACAACACTCATGTAGAAGAAAGAGCATAACTTGCAGAAGTCAGTTTTTCTCTTCTACCATGTGTGTTCCAGGGATCAAACATATTTGTCAGACTTGGCAACAGGTGCCTCTACCCACTAAGCCATCTCACCAGCTCTGTAAAACCTAGATAAGTTTCTACTTAACACCTGTCAAAACTTACTAGATAATCAAATACTCAAGAACTTATTCAAAAGTCTTAAGCAATTTTTTAAAAAATACATCTTTAAAAATCTTTTAGAGACTCAGGTGGTAGAATCTCAATTTAAAAAAAAAAAAAAAAAAACCTCTAATAGCCAGCAGAGTCCAACAGCATCTGTTGCTAAGAGCGATGAAGCAAAAAGTTTAATGAACACCTTGCCTCAAGTAACATACTGGTCAAATAACTAAGAGCAGTGTTCAAATGTTCCATAATATTAGTCGCAATGTCTGTGTGAAGTGGGAAAAGACAGTGACTTCACTGTAAATTCTCTATGAAGACACAAAGCCCTGAGAGGCAGAAATTTTCCACATAGTCACAGTTGCTTGCAGATGTTAACTGTGCTGCATTTGGATAGCAGGACTACCACTAATCTGTTCTTTTTCATTTTCTTTCAGAAATACACACATAAATTTTGTGATTCATTTTGTTAACCAAACATGTACTAAATATTTATTATGTATCAGCCACTATGCTAAACCCTGGAATACATACATTAATACACAATCAATACCTTCAAGAGTTCATACAAATAAAAAGACAGATATGTAAATAGAGAAGGTATTGTGAGAAGCTGCACAGCACAATTAGCAACTACTTGCCCTGGGCCTTAGGGTGTGATGGTGACATGGCTGATTCTTTTTTCTAAAACTAATCACTCTAGTTGGCTGGAAGGCACTAGGTCACTTCAGAACAGGGGAGGACAGTCACTAGACCAATGGGCTGAGAGTTTCAGCTCTGCCCCCTCTGGGAAGAGCAGAGACTAAAGGTTAAACTGATCACCAATGGCCACTGATCTAAACAATTCTGCCTACGGAATGAAGTCTCTATAAAAACTCAAAGGAGCAGAAGTCAGACATCTTCTGAACACATGAAGGTTGCTAGAATTTGGTGCATTGAGAAGCATGGAAGCTTTGCCATTTTTTTCAACACACCTTACCCCATGTATCTCTTCCTCTGCAGCCTTTGTAATAACTCATAATAAACCAGTAAACACTAAAAATTAACACACACACACACACACACACACACACACACACACACACACACACACACCATTCGGGTAGAAGAATGGATTGGAAAGGAATAAGACTAGTAAAGAAAAATCAGTTACAAAGTAATCTCTGTAGTGAGAAGACACACATAAAAGAGACTGGTGTGAAATGCTATTAAGAGGTAAAAAGCAGCAGTAAGATTTTAAGACCCAGGGGCTGGAGAGGTGGCTCAGGGGTTAAGCCTCTGCCTTGCAGGTGGAAGGTCCTGAGTTCGGATCCTAGATCCCATGTATAGACGCCGGGCAGAAGTGGGGGTGGCCTGAGTTTCTGGTCCTGGTAGGGCGGAGCCTGTGAATCCCTGGGCAGAGTAAACCAGGAGGAGGTGGAGGCGGTCCATGGTGGTTCCCAAATTCGCCCGTGGTTCTACACACACATACACACACACACACATACACACACACACACACACACACACACACATACACACACACACACACACACACATGCCCATACATGCACAACTGAATAAATAATAATAAAAAAAATTAAAAAAAGATTTTAAGACCCAAAGATGGGGAGGTCCACTGCTGGACAAGACATTACACTCAAGGCAAAGCTTCTGCAATGAGGGAGTCACAATGAGACCTGCACAATGGCTGATGCACCAACATGCCCCCATAGACTACCAAGGATATCAGGAGAAATAATTACATGCAGCGGAAATAGGGGCAGACAGGTGAAGACTCCTATTAGTGGGTCTGCCAAGGAAGGACCACTTAACCTATCACAGAGACCTAAACCTCACTAAAGCAGACAATCCCGGGAGAACCCTGGGACCCATAGAAGTAGATAGACAGGAGGATGGGAGGGAATGGGATGGACTGTTGAAAGGAGAGAGAGGAAAAGGGGAGGAAGGACAAAAGGGGGAAGGAGAGAGAAGGGATAATTACTCAAGATGCTTGTAAAACTAGGAAAAAATTAAAAAATATATTTTTAAAAAAGTAAAGAGCTAGTCACTATGTTGTGTGTTTAAATCTCAGTTAAACTCATCAACAACTCTCAGCCTGTCCTATCGTCAATATCCTTTTACAGAAGAGCAAATGAAGGCCCTTTAAAGGCAGGTATTTGTTTTGCTTGGCACAGAGCAATTTACTTGCCAATTTCAAAGGGGAAATGCTTGGGTTTAGATTTAAATGTATCTGATTCCAAAATCAATGCTATTAGCCACTATATAAACCTGAAGTGAAAGAGATGGAGGATTTGAGGTAAATTTAATACGACTTAGTAAACCAAATTAGACATGGAAAATTAAGGAAAAGATAACTTTCAGGAAATGAGATGTCATTCACTGAAACAGAATAACAGGATGAAGATACATGAAAGGAGCATGGAAGGCAAAAGCCAACAAAGTCACTGTGCTCACAGTGAACTGCACATTGAACTGCACATGCTGAACTGCACACTGAACTTATGTTGAACTGCACACACTGAACTGCACACAGTGAACTGCACACGCTGAACTGCACACACTGAACTGCACACTGAACTGCACACTGAACTGCACATGCTGAACTGCACACTGAACTGCACATGCTGAATACACACTGAACTGCACATGCTGAACTGCACACACGGAACTGCACACACTGAACTGCACACGCTGAACTGCATGCACTGAACTGCACACTGAACTATATATGCTGAACCTCACACACTGAACTGTACACTGAACTGCACGCACTGAACTGCACACGCTGAACTGCACACGCTGAACTGCACACACTGAACTGCACACTGAACTGCACACTGAACTGCACATGCTGAACTGCACACTGAACTGCACATGCTGAACTGCACACTGAACTGCACACTGAACTGCACACTGAACTGCACATGCTGAACTGCACACTGAACTGCACACTGAACTGCACATGCTGAACTGCACACTGAACTGCACACAGTGAACTGCACACGCTGAACTTCACATGCTGAACTGCACACACTGAAGTGCACACAGTGAACTGCACACGCTGAACTGCACATGCTGAACTGCATGCTGAACTGCACACGCTGAACTGCACATGCTGAACTGCACACACTGAACTTCACACGCTAAACTGCACACACTGAACTACACACGCTGAACTGCACGCTGAACTATACACGCTGAGCCTCACACACTGAACTACACATGCTGAACTGCACATGCTGAACTGCACACTGAACTGCACACACTGAACTGCACACAGAACTGCACATGCTGAACTACACACAGAACTGCACACTGAACTGCACATGCTGAACTGCACACACAGAACTGCACACACGGAACTGCACACACTAAACTACACGCTGAGCCTCACACACTGAACTGCACACGCTGAACTTCACACACTGAACTTCACACGCTGAACTGCACACGCTGAACTGCACACACTGAACTACATACAGTGAACTGCATGCTGAATTGCACACACTGAACTACACGCTGAACTGCACATAGAGAACTGCACACTGAACTGCACACACTGAATTGCACACACTGAACTGCACACTGAACTGCACACACTGAACTGCATACACTGAACTGCACACGGAACTGCACACGCTGAACTGCACACACTGAACTGCACACTGAACTGCACACAGAACTGCACATGCTGAACTGCACACTGAACTGCACACTGAATTGCACATGCTGAATACACACTGAACTGCACATGCTGAATACACACTGAACTGCACATGCTGAACTGCACACTGAACTGCACACACTGAACTGCACACACGAAACTGCACACACTGAACTGCACACACTGAACTGCACACTGAACTGCACACTGAACTGCACACGCTGAACTACACATGGAACTGCACACGCTGAACTGCACACACTGAACTGCATACATTGAACTGCACACACTGAACTGCACACACTGAACTGCACATGGAACTGCACACACTGAACTGCACACACTGAATTGCACACACTGAACTGCACAGTGAACTGTACACACTGAACTGCACACTCTGAACTCTACACACTGAACTGCACACGCTGAACTGCACACTCTGAACTGCACGCTGAACTGCACACTCTGAACTGCACGCTGAACTGCACACTCTGAACTGCACAAGCTGAACTGCACGCTGACCTGTACACGCTGAACTGCACATGCTGAACTGCACACGCTGAATCACACACTGAACCGCACACACTGAACTGCACACTGAACTTCACACGCTGAATTTCACACACAATGGACTCCTGAGCAATCTGTTGGCTAGGACAAACAGTGGATTTTAAAACTTTATGCGTGACATAATAGTGCAAGCTAAGGCAAAATGGCACAAGCTCTAGATTCAGATTACATACACTGAAATCCTAACTCCAGCAATCTACCAAGGGGAACACAGACAAGTTCTCTAATCCTCAGCCTCCTTGGCTACAAGATGGAATCAAGAGCCAGCTGAAGCGGCAGCCAGTCTGCCTACGACTGGGGAAGGCCCCTAGACCACACCCCAGGTCCCAGGTGATCTGCACGACACACTGCCCCTCGGACCTGGACCCAGACCAGGGCAACAGAGTCTAAAGAAAACCCAAGCAAAGCTCTAGGGGACAAAGACCATACATCTGAAGTCCTCTAAAATCATCCCATCACATGGGTGAGATTCTTCACATCCAGTTCAAAGATAAGTGAATCCTTTTTATTATCTTGTTTCCTTCAATTGTTAGTCACTGTAGTTTAACTTTTCCATATAGCTACCTCAAAATGCATACTTCAGGGACTATACCATTCACCCTCACATATCACTAAGGAAGTAAACCAAAAATTGCACTACCATACTAATCTTCACTCCCTGTCTACTAAACCTCACTTAATTGATGTACTAACAGTCTAATAGTCCCATCTAGGAAATAAAACCAATACGAGACAAGCGTACCCAACTCCAAGGCAAACACTAGCAATAACTGCTCAAATGTAGTAATACTGCCTGATTCAGTTCAGTCCAAAACACACAGAAACAAAAAGGTCAAAAGAGATAAAACAATGCCCAGGTCACAGTGCAAATCCATGAGAAACAAAAACCAAGACAACAATCTCCTACCAAAAGAATTAACCCCATAATGATAGATTCCAACCAGAACAAACTCACAGAAAATAGCCAAGAAACCCACACCCAAGATAATGATTTTCAAAGTCTGATGTTTACCATGATCAATACTCTGAAAGAGGAAATCCAGGAGAAGTTAAAATAACTGCATCAACCACTTTGAACAGGAACACAACAGGCACTTAGAGGAGATGAGAAAAACAATTCAAGAAACAAAAATAGGCATAGAGCAGTTAAAACAATCTCAAGCAGAGTTTAAAATTGAACTAAAAGACAAGTTATCTTCAATCCAGAACTTAACAGAGTCTCATCAGCAGAACTAATGAAGCAGAAAATAGAATATCTGATCTTGAAGACAAAGTAGAACTAACCAGTTCAATGGAAGATGTTGTTAAAGCTAAAAAGATACTTGAGAGGAATATTCAAGAGTTATGGGACACCTTGAAGAAGCCTAACATGTGCAACCATGAAATACCAGAGCAAGAATCCCAAAATACCACACCTAAGGAAATTTTTCAAATTATCATAAGGGAGAACTTTCCTCATCTAAAGAAAGAGAGGCCCATTCAAATACAAGAGGCATTCCGCACCCCAAACAAATATGAGCAAAATAGAAACTCGCCACAGCAAGTAATAGTCAAAATGCTCCACATACAGCTCTTATAATAAGACTCCAGTTTAACAGCTTTTTGTCTCTGGCCAGGGGGTGACATACAGTGCCCAGCAGGATAGAGTGAAGGGCATTGCAGGAGCAGCAAAACTGCAAAAGAAAATCAACAAACCACAATCCAGAACTTCAGAGATTCTATATCGACCAGACTAATCTCTCCCCATCATGAAGCTCAGGGAAATTTGTGGAAGAGGGGGCAGTAAGAGTGTAAGAGCAAAAGGATGGGAGAAGCAATGATTTGCAAGATATTCCACAGGTTAGGGCTGAAGCAATCATAATTGGACTTTGCATGCCCTGCCCAATGTCCAACACACTATTGACCTCACAAAGTCTAGCGTCTAAAGGCACAAGATCCTTGGAGGCAAGGGATTGGCAGCCACAGTAGTGTTCCTATGCTTAAGGGGAACACGGGAAAGGGTTCAAGGAAATGCCACTGGGTCCTTGTACGTCATCGGAGAGGAGGGCCCAGAGGAGAGTCAGGGATGCATATTAAAGGGCTCTCTGGGAATTGGGGCGGGAGGCACTGGAGGATGGGGAGGGAGGGTTGAGGGGAGGGGGAGCAGGGGGTACGGGGGGAGAAGGAGGGAGGGAGGGAACCGGTGTACCTATTAAGTTTGTATGAGCGGAAATAATAATAAAAAATGTTAAAAAAAAAAAAACGCTCCACATACAAAGAAAATGTGCTAAGAGCTTCAAGGGGAAAAAAAAAAGTCATTTTTCTTCTATTATGTTTATTTTTTTTCCAATCAAACAAACTTAATAGGTACCACGTCCCCTCCCTCCACCCTCCCCAGTCTCCCTTGCACCCCCCCATTCCCCTTCATTTCATCCCCCTTCCTCCCTTTTCCCAGTACCCTCTTCTTTCCCCCCTCCCATTCCCTGAAGCATCCTTTAGTGTGAAGGTCAAACTTCCCTCTGCGTCCTCCACACTAATGAGGTGTAAGGACTCAGTGGCATTGCCCAGAGTCCTTTCTTGGGTTCCCCTTTACTATAGGAACACTATTGTGACTGTTAATCCCTTATAAGGATCCTAGTGCCTGTGATCCATGCTAGAATTTGGGGAGGTAAACCTATTAAAATAAAAAATGATATTTCAATGGAAATAGTAAAAGCAAGAAGAGCTTGGAGAGACGTACTTCAAGTATTGAATGAGCAAAAGTGTCAACCCAGGCTGATATACCTGCAAAACTATCAGTCATGATTGAGGGTGAAGGAAAAATTTTCCAGCACAAAGACAACTTGAAGGCTTACATGACTCCCAAACTAGGCCTTCAAAAAATGCTAGAAAAATACACTCAAGCTTGAAGAAAAGAACAAGCATGTCCAGGAGGACAAAAGCGAAGTATAATACCACCAAAACCTAAAAGCCAAATAATACACTTATGAAAGCCACTAAACACAAAAAATGTCAGGAATTAAAAGTAATTTCTCCATTATAACACTAAATGTCAATGGAATTAACTCACCAATCAAAAGACTCAGATTACGAACTTAGATTAGAAATCACAAACCATCCATCTGCTGCCTTCAGGAAACACATCTCATCACAAAAGATAGGCACATTCTAGAAGTAAAAAGCTAGTCAAAAATTCTGCAAGCTAATGGAACTAGCAAACAGGCAAGGACAGCAATTACGCTATCTGACAAAGTGAACTTCAAACCAAAAAAAATCGTAAGAGACACAAAAGGATAGGATACTACATTTAGTCACAGGTACAATTCACCAAGAAGATTTCACAATTTTACTGAACATATACGCACCCAATATGGGCTCCTCTACATTCATTAAGCAAACACTACAGCATCTAAAGCAAGAAATCAACCCCAAAACGATAATTCTTGGGGACTTCAACACCGCCCTCTCAATGTGGGATAGATCAACAGGTCAAAAACTTAACAGAGACACATTGGAACTTAATCAAACTCTTACTGGAATGAACCTTTACAGATCTCTATCAAACTTTCCATCCACGCACCAAAGAATACATACACATTTTTCTCAGTAGCACAAATAGACCATAATTGGGCCACGAAACCAATCTCCACATATACAGGAAAGTTGAAATTCTAGCCTGTACCTTATCAGATCACCATGGTCTAAAGCTTGACATCTGCAACAAAACAAACAGCAGAAACTACACTAACTCCTGGAAACTTAACATTATGATGTTGAATGAGAATTGGGTTCAGGAAGAAATCATAAAGGAAATTCGAGATTTCCTAGAAGTGACCGATAATGAAAATACAACTTATCAAAAATCTATGGGACACAATAAAAGCTGTCCTAAGTGGTAAGTTCATAGCTCTTAATACCTACATCAAAAAAATAGAAACATCACAAATAAATAACAATGCAGCTTAAAGCTTTAGAGACACAAGAACAATTCAACCCAAAAGCAGTAGAAGAGAGGAGATTAGCACAATCAGGGGAGAAATATCACAAATTGAGATAAGGAAAACAATACAAAGAATCAACCAGTCAAAAAGCTGGTTCTTTGAAAAAATCAGTAAGATTGATACACCTCTAGCTAAATTAACCAAAATTAAGAGAAACCCCAAATTAACGAAATTAGAAATGAAAATGGAGTTGTCATTACTGATACCCTAGAAATTCAGAGAATTATAAGGTTATATTTCAAAAACTTATACTCTTGTGATATTTCAAAAACTTATACTCTGTGAAATTTGATAACATAAAAGAAATGGATGAATTTCTTTTTTTTTATTATTCAATTGTGCATGTGTGCGTATGTATGTGTGCGCGTGTCTGTGTGTATGTAGAACCACAGACGAATTCGGGAACCACCATGGACGCCTCCACTTCCTCTGCCCCGGGATTCACAGGCTCCGCCCTACCAGGGCCAGAAATGCAGGCCGCCCCCGCTTCTGCCTGGCATCTATACGTGGGATCTGGGATCCTAACTCAGGACCTTCCGCCTGCAAGGCGGAGGCTTAACCCCTGAGCCACCTCTCATTTCTAAGTAAGCACAACTTACTTAAACTGAATCAGGAAGTTTTGAATTATTTAAATAGTCCTATAACATATGAGGAAATGGATGAAGTAATCTCAAATCTTCCCACCAAAAAATATCCTGGACCAGATGGATTCAGCACAGAATTCTACCTGACATTTAATACTCCTTAAACTGTTCCATCAAATTGCAAAGGAAGGAACACTGCCAAATGCTTTCTATGAAGTTAACTAATATCATACTAATCCCAAAACCTAATAAAGATACACTTAAAAGAGAAAACTATAGGCCAATCTCTTTGACAGACACAGATGCAAAGATTCTCAACAAAAATGTTAGCAAATCGGATTCAAAAACCTTATCAAAAAGATGATTCATTGTGATCAAGTAAGCTTTATCCCAGGCACACAATGTTAGTTCAACATACACAAATCAATAAATGTAATTCACCATATAAGCCAATCCAAAGTCAAAGACCACATGATACTCTCAATAGATGCAGAAAAAGCTTTTGACAACATCCAACATCCTTTTATGATCAAAACCCTAGACAGTTGGAATGGAAGGAACCCTTATAAACATAATAAAAGCTGTATACAACAAGCCTACAGCAAGGATTATATTCAATGGGGAAAAACTTAAAGCATTCCTGCTTCGATCAGGAACTAGACAAGGCCATCCACTATCACCACTTCTATTCAATATTGTACTTGAAGTCTTAGCCAAAGCCATAAGACAAGAAAGGGAGATAAAAGGGATTCAAATCGGCAAGGAAGAAGTCACATTATCTCTATTTGCAGATGACATGATCGTATACCTGAGTGATCCTAAAAACTCCATCAGGAAATTCCTAGAACTAATACAGAAGTTCAGCAGGGTGGCAGGTTACAAAATAAATGTGCAAAAATCAATGGTCTCCTTATATGCCACGGATGAAAGAAGTAAAAAAGCCCTGAGAGAAACAATCTCATCCACTATAGCCCTTAAAAAAATAAAAATACCCTGATATAAACCTAACCAAAGAAGTGAGAGACCTTTTCAGTGAACTTTAAAACCCTAAAGAAAGAAATTACAGAAGACACCAGAAGGTAGAAAGACCTCCCATGCTCCTGTTGATTGGCAGAATCAACATCATAAAAATGATCATCCTACCAAAAGCAATATACTGATTCAATGCTATACCAATTAAAATCCCCAAGCAATTCTTTGAAGAAATTGACCAAACAATCTCAAAATTCATATAGAAGAACAGAAGACCCAGGGTAGCAAAAACAATCCTGAGTAACAAAAACACTGCTGGAGGTACCACCATACTAAACCTTAATCTATACTACAAATCCATAGTAACAAAAACAGCTGGGTACTGACTCCATAATAGATATGTAAATCAATGGATAAGGGTTGAAGACCCAGATGTAAGCCCACACAATTACAGCCATTTGATCTTTGACAAAGGGGCCCAAAAAATTCAATGGAAAAAGAACAGCATCTTCAACAAATGGTGCTGGCAAAACTGGATCTCCACATGCAGAAGATTAAAACTGGACCCGTACTTGTCACCATGCACAAAAAATTAATTCCAAATGGATCAAGGACTTCAATATTAGGCCAGAGACTATAAAAACCCTAGTTGAAAGTGTAAGGAACTCCCTTGAGCTGATTGGATCTGGCCAACAGTTCCTAAACAGAAATCCAATAACACACTCACTAGAACCAACACTCAACAAATGGGATCTTATGAAATTAAAAACTTCTGTTCAGATAAAGAGATTGTAAACCCAGCAAAAAGGCAACCCACAGAATAGGAGACAATCTTTACTAACTACATGTCTGATAGAGAGCTCTTATCCAGAGTGCACAAAGAACTTAGAAAACTAAACACCAAGGAGATAAATGGCCCGATTAAAAAATGGGCCTGGGAACTCAAAAGAAACTTTTCCAGAGACGAAATTGAAATGTCTAACAAATATCTTTTAAAAATGCTTCACATCCTTAGCCATCAGGGAAATGCAAATCAAAACCTCCCTGAGATATATCACCCCAGTCAGGATGGCAAAAATCCACAATGCAAACAACACCAAATGCTGGAGAGGATGTGGAGAGAGGGGAACTCTCCTACAACCACTTATACAACCACTCTGGTGATTTTTTAAAAAGTTAAAAATTGAAATGCCATATGACCCTACTATTCCACTTCTGGGAATAACCCCTATAAAGCCAAAATTCACCTCAATGACACAAGCACAACCATATTCATTGCAGCACTATTTACAATAGCAAAGTCATGGAATCAACCCAGATGCCCAACAGTTGACAAGTGAATAAAAAAAATGTGGTACATTTATACAATGGAACACTACTCAGCCATTAAAAAAGATGAATTAATGAAATAAGGAGAGAGGGGATCATGCTACAGTAGAGAAAATAGGTCACCATCAAGTATTGCAAGTAAGTAGCGAGACATCTGGTTAAGCCCACTCTTTACTTTCCTTCCTGGTCACTTGTGACTGAGGGGGTTTGATCTCACCAATCAGGGAGGGTATAGAGTCTGGCAGATAGATGGTAACCATCCTGCAAATGGAGACTGACCCCCCCCCCTACTGCAGTCTCCTACTCCTACTCCATCTACCTTTGAATCTCCTCTTATAGTAAGATTCCATTTAAACAGCCTTTTATCCAATACCAATCAGGATGGAGCCAAGGGCGGTGCAGGAACAGCAAAACTGAAAACAAAAACAAACCATTATTCAGAATACCAGAGACCCTACATTAATCACCTGAAACCAGACCAGCCAAATCTCTCCCCATCTTAAAGCTCAGGGAAACTTGCGGAAGAGGGGGCAGCAAGATTGTAAGAGCCTAAAGATGGGGAGGACCAAAGATATGCAAGATACTCCACACAAGTTAGGGCCACAGTAGCCATAATGGGACTTTGCATGATCTGCACAATGACTGTCATGTCAATGACTCCCCCAAAGTCTAACATGAATCATAGGTACTAGGATCCTTAGAGGCAAGGGATTAAGAGCCACAATAGTGTTCCCATAGTAAAAAGGAGCACAAGAAAGGGCTCTGGGCAATGCCACTGAGTCTTTACACCTCATTAGAGTGGAGGACGCAGAGGGAGGTTTGACATTCACACTCCAGGAGATGGGAGGGTGGAAGGGGGAGGCACTGGGAGAAGGGGAGGGAGGGGGGGTGAAAAGAAGGGGAAAAGAGGAGGAGGGTGCAAGGGGGACTGAGGAAGGGTGGAAGGAGGGGACTAGGGTACCTATTGAGCTTGTATGATTGGGGAAAAATAAATAAATATAAAAAAAGATGGAATCAACAAAACAACTATTGAAAAGAATGGCCACAGTGGTCTAAAGAGGTAATTAAGTAAAGCACTCCGCACCACACTGTGTTCAGAAAAACACTATCTGTTTCTGAGGACAAGTTCTACAGAACACAACAAATACTGCAGATGAATCTGATAGGAAGTTGTCAAAGATTAGGCAGGAAAATCTAGAGAAGTTGAAGTTAAGGAAGACAGTGAGTGTCAAGAAGAAAAGAAGAAGTGGCAGTGGCACATGCTAAAAAGAAAAGGTCATAAAGAAAAAGACCTTAAAGCTGAAGGGAATTTAGTAGTCCTGTCTTTTGGAAAACTGCATTCACAGAGATGTGGAGGAGAGAATGAGAGAGAGAAAGGTAGCAGTGTGGACCATCCCACTAGGCTCAGCTTGCAGAAGGAAAGATAATTATTAGATTAGTAATTAGTAACAAGTAGCAATTAGAAGGAAGAACACAGAAGGATTGTTTTGCTTCAGATGAAAAAAAAATGAGGAGGCTCTAGTAGGCAGAGAAAAACTAAAAACACAAAGAAAAGAGGCAGTATTAGTGGACTAAGGTAGCAGATGAAACAGCAGATAGGAGATGGGGCCACAGGTGAAGGAAGGAACTTTAGACAGAACAAGATATTCTGTGTCCACTGGACAGGGAAGGAAGAAATTAGGGTGACTGCAAAGCAGACATGTTTGAAGACAAAATGGTCTAGAAGGCTGAGGGGTCCCATCTGTCAGTCTGTTTTCTCTATGAAATTATCGCCACTGTAGTTACTAATGCTACTGAGTTAGGTACATAACTAGAGTCTTAAAAACTCTTTCCTGATAAATACTGTTCTTACACTGTGCCGTGCCTCTGTTCTTACACTGTGCCGTGCACTTTGCTGGCCTCTAGAATCAGCATATTATTCCATCAGTCCTTATGATAACTCTAGGTAACAGACATTCTTACCATCTCGATTTTACCATGAAGTAAACAGATAAATAGGGTAAGCAACTTCCACCTACAATCACTCAGAACAAGGAAAGCAACTCACAGTGGCTGACTCTAGAGTCTGAAGTCCTAACCATTAATCGGATGAAGCTGTTTGATGAGATAAAGTGGGGAGGTGTTTAAAGGAACTTGAAAAGAGCAGAAAACCTCAGTGTCTATATGGTGTGAAAGAGACATTAAGACCACACAGGTCGGTAGAACAAGCAGGTCTGGACCTCTGATGGCCCAGTTCTCATATAATTTCCATCAAGAGATGACATTTTCATTTCAAAAATGTATGTCAAAATTAAGGAAGTAATTCTTGCTTTTAGAGAAGGGCAGCATGTAGTATACTGTGGGACTACACTCAGTGTCAAGTGGGGCTCTTTCCCTCTTGAAATGAAAAAATTACTGCTACTAACAGTAGACACTCAACAGTTCTAAGCTGAATAGTGGACTCTCAGATGTGCAATGATTCTGCTAATGATGCTGTGAGGACTGCTGGACTCTGACTATTGCCTTCCCTTCCAGAAGCTCAAAATATTTTTATACTTAGGATTTCATTGGTAGAATAGCTCTTGAGATGAGATTTTTAAGAGGTAGAAAAATCTAATAAAGGTAAAATAATTTGACCAAAATCATATGAAGTGACATCATGGGAATGAAAACAGTGATTCCTAGCTCAGGATTCTTGTCTTTACCGCCGGAATTTTTTTTTTTTTTTTCAAGGGCATGGGTATGTGGGTATAGATATATAAAGAGGACATTTAAGTGTGTGTGCTCCTGGAGGCCCAAGGTGACTTTGGGGATCATCCCAAATTGTTCTTACTATTACTTTTTAGCTCTGGTATTCCTCAGGCTCTACCTTCTAGGACTGGAAGTACCGCCATTTCTACCATTTCCACTTTTACATTGAACCTGGGGATCCTAACTCAGTTCCTGTTGCTTGAGAGGCAAAGGCAAACCCCTGAGCCATCACTTCAGCCCCATCTATGAAACTACTTAAGCAGATTATTTGCCACTCCAAATCTTAGTCCCAAGCCTCTCTGTTGGAAGTATGAAAAGCAAATACATACAAAAACACAGATATGGTTAGGTTAGTGCAACCTCAAAAGCTGATTGGCAGCAGGGCCGATGAGATGGCTCTGCAAGTAAGATGCTTCCTCACAAACATAGCGATGTCAGTTCCATCCCACAATCGCAAATGGTGGTAAGAGAAAACTGACTTCCAAAAGTTGTAATCGACCTTCATCCATGTGCCATGGCATGTTTGGGCATAGTTGTGCTCCTCCCCCCACACCCCTTCTCTTTCTTTCTAACCTCTCTTTCCTCTTCTCTCTAAATAAATACTTTTTAAAATCTGCTTAGAGCTGTTTCATGAAAATGAAGGGATTTAAGAGTCTTGCAAAGATACTCCACACAAGTTAGGGCCGAAGCAATCATAATTGGACATTGCATGCCTGGCGCAATGTCCAACACACTATTGACCTCACAAAGTCTAGCATCTGCTAAAGACACCAAGATCCTTGGAGGCAAGGGATTGACAGCCACAGTAGTGTTCCTATGCTTAAGGGGAACACAGGAAAGGGTTCAGGGAAATGCTACTGGATCCTTGTATGTCATCGGAGAGGAGGGCCCAGAGGAGAGTCAGGCATGCACAAGAAAGGACTCTGGGAATTGGGGCGGGAGGCACGGGGGGATGGGGTGGGAGGCACGGGGGGATGGGGTGGGAGGGGTGAGGGGAGGGGAAGCAGGGGGTTCGGGGGGGGGGGAGGAGGGAGGGAGGGAACTGGTGTACCTGTTAAGTTTGTATGAGCTGAAATAATAATAAAAAATGTATTATAAAAAAAAAGAGTTTTGCAAGAGAAACCAAATCATCCTTGAATATAGGAGACACTCGAATAAACATTTGCTAAATAAATTATTTCTGCAGTTCTTAAAATCTAAGATTTCTAAGAAGAAAGGGCAGAGAATAGTGATGCAGGTAGGTGTGTACAACTGCCATAATTCCAGACTCCAGGCAGATCACTTGGCTGTGCCGCATACTATTACGAGAGCAAAAAACAAGGAGTCCAGCACACTCCAGCTTGTAGAAGAATGATAGGCCCACAACTGAAGGTATTATCACAGCAGGGATCCAATCGTAGCATGACTGCCTTCGGGATCTCTACAGTGTGTTTTTTTTTTAACCAGCTAATTTATATTTTAATCAAAGGAAGAGGAGAAAATGGCCCACTTCTTTCCAGCAACACCAGAAGGTAATCAAGATCATGAACTGAAGCTATAATACTGGGAGAAAAAAGGCCTGTGATTTCCTGGAGACCAGAGCAAGGAGGCCTTGGACTTTTATTGAACCTCTCTGAACTGGATTCAGAGGCACATACAGGTACAGACAATAGTGGTGGCAAAGGCTTCCTTTGTCAAACAAGGCAGGACAAAGTTAAAAAAAAAAACCCTCTAGAAATTGTTAGCATAATCTATTCAATGTATTTGCTTTTTCAATTTTGAGAACATTTGGGGGATTAACCTCTAGAAAGTGATGGAAAATGCAATGCTTTCTACTCAACTTGGACAATAATTCACTAAATAATGATTTATAGAAACCAGTGAAAGCATCTGGAAATTACTCAATACTTCTCCACTGGGTTATTTATAAATAATAAGCCTTACTTTGTCAGTGAAGATACAGCTGTGGAAAGGAAATCAAAGGGGGAAAAAAACTCAAAATGCAGCATAAAGAACTGAATAGATCATCCTGGTTTAAGGAAAAGTCACCAAGCAGTTGGCCAAAGTCTATCAAAAATCAGTGTTATTTACACAAATGATCCTGTATACTCAAGAACAATTTCTTCTACTTTACTCTGGTTTGCCTGGTAATTAATATAGATTCTGAATAGTGTGAAGAGGAAAAACACTTAATGGCCACTTTCAAGTTTAGCTAAAAGATCATATTAAAAGCATTCTGCACTCCTCCTCTGCAAAGGCCTCTCTCACAGCGCAATCAAGGACATCAGCAACATATTGACAGAACAGCTAACATACTACATTTTTCATTATGTTCATTTTTCTTCCAAAAATTTCATCAGCGCCTAACCTTCCCATTAAAGAAACTTCATGATGCTCCATCTGCTCCTCAGTTTAAAAAGGAAAAAATTCAGCCTTATCCAAAAACATTGCATAGCCTGGCTACATATAACTCACAAAAAAATTGACTGCCGATACAAAACTAGAACAAGTACCAAAACTTAATTCCAAATCCCAAGTAAACAGCAAGGATAAAATATAACTACAATGGGGCTGGAGAGGTGGCTCAGGGGTTAAGCCTCCGCCTTGCAGGTGGAAGGTCCTGAGTTCGGATCCCAGATCCCACGTATAGATGCCAGGTGGAAGCGGGGGCGGCCTGCGCTTCTGGTCCTGGTAGGGCAGAGCCTGTGAATCCCGGGCAGAAGGTGGTGGAGGCGTCCATGGTGGCTCCCGAATTCGTCCGTGGTTCTGCACACACACACACACACACACACACACACACACACACACACACACGTGTACGCGCACATACATATGCACATGCGCACAGTTGAATAACAATACTAATAAAAAAATTAAAAAGAATTAAATGACTTTTAAAAAATATATATATATATAACTACAATGGACAGGTATGAGAAACCAGTGTTTCAACATAAGGGTCAAAAAGCAATTTGTTCCCCCTTTATAATTCCTGAAATCCTTGGCAACACCATAATTCCAATGATTCTAGACCTCAAGCCCCAAGATTATCACAATTTTAAGTGCAATCCACATGAAGCACTTACTTGTCTAAGAAAATGTCCTGAGCAGTTACTTGATCCTTTTTCTTGATGGCTTCCGTTAGAGGGAAAAGAGCCTTTATTTTAGAGAGAGGAATCTGACAGTTTGCTGCCACCTCAGTGCGGGGTTCCAGCATACTCAAAATATGCTGCTGAATTGGAGGCAGAGGATCCTTGGGATGTAACGCTCTGTGCAGCAGACACTGTGAGGAAAGGTATAAGGATTTTAAGCACGGTCGGACACATAGTACACTGTTTTCTAATTTCTGATCAGGAGTTCTTCATCTTTGAGACTGATATATAAAACAGACAAGGTGAACTGGCTCAGAATCACCTCTATTAGCAGGATAATGGTCATATGTAAACCAGCCATAAAAACAGACTGAAGCACAGAAGCTGTATCTTCTGGAAACCTAGAAGGGCCCTCATCTTGTAAAAAGAAGCTATGGTTGAAACTACTCGGGAATATACAAGGTTCCCTAAAACACCTAACTAACTTCTGACAGCTGAGATTATAGCCTTTCCATAATAAATCTTTTGAGTTCTCGCAATCATACTGTACTTTCTCCTTCACTTAATCTTAGAAGCCAATGCATAACATGTGAAACAGAGTGAAATGGGAGCTACCCATTCTCAGGGTCCCAGCAAAGTCTCTGAACACATGATAGTGCTGAGTTGACCGGCACCACACAGGGGAGCAAAGTGTGAACCTGTCTCCGCAGGTCTGCTTCAGTCCCCACTGATAACCCTCTTGCCCTCTTCCGGCCTAACCATCTTTAAATTAGTCTCTCAGGACCTGCTCTCATTGATCTCGCACAGCTGGAGTCATCTGAAGACGAATTCTACTACGGTTTAGATCTGAAAAGTCCTCTGCGAGTTCATGTTTTAAACATTTGTTCCCCAACTGGCAGGCACTGTTTTGAGAGGTGGCAGAACCTTTAGGAGGTGGGGGGTGTGGCTTGTGGAGGACAGTCCCTAGAAGCAGGCCTCAGAAGCTTCCTCAGCCCCTGCTCCCACTGCTGCTGCCTGGTCTGCACACCTGCCCACCACTACAGAGTGAGCTGCTCCTTTGCCTTCCCTGACCTGAATCCCCCGAAACTGTGAGCCAAAGCAAGTCTTTCCTCCTTTGTTTCCAGCAGGTATTTTATCATAGAAACACAAAAGGGACTAACACAACTCCTTTCCAGCTCCTGCTGCTCCCTGCTGGTGGCCTACCATTGACCTCCTTACTCACAGCCCTGCAAACCCCAGCTCTTCTGGCATCACTCAAGCTTCTGGGTCCTGTTGGACCTTGGCAGAACTGACCCTTTCTTATCACTTGTTGCAGTTCACCTGCAGAGCTGCTGATAAATGACCATCAAACAGCTTAAAGAAACAAGGGGTTTATTCTCTCTTTTCGTGTTACAGTTTTCAGTCTAGCTTGACGGGAGAGCACACACCAACACCAGGGCCAAGGGAACTGGTCACAGCATCACTACATAACGGCTGAGAGAGGGACGATCCTTACTTGCCAGACCAGCATGTCTGGCCAAATGTACAGAAGGATCCCAACTTCCTCAACCAGCTCTCAGTATTTATTCATCTGTTCAGGGCCTAGTTCCATCCACCATGGGCTGGGCCTTCCCCATGAGCTAGACAATCTCCTGCAGGTTTGCTCTGGGCTTAACTCACACTAATTCTCCACAAATGTGCCCAGAGCTCAAACCCTCAACGGTCAAGTTGACACCTGTGCCTAACTATGACACCACTCTTAACTTTCTCAAGAACATCTCAGAGACCTTTCTGCCACTTCATAGGAAGCACCACCTCCCCCTCATCCTGCCACCTGTCACATGCTATCATTTCCCCATCTTACATTTTTAAAATTTTTTATTATTTATTCAATTTTGCATGTGTGCATGTGTGTATGTGCGTATGTGTGTGTGTGTGTGTAGAACCCATGGGCGAATTCAGGAACCACCATGGACCACCTCCACCTCCTCCTTGTTTACTCTGCCCCGATTCACAGGCTCCGCCCTACCAGGACTAGAAACTCGGACCACCCCCACTTGTGCCTGGCGTCTATACGTGGGGTCTAGGATCCGAACTCAGGACTTTCCACCTGCAAGGCAGAGGCTTAACCCCTGAGACACCTCTCCAGCCCCCCCATCTTACATTTTAAGGCACTTAGTATTATTTAAAAATATCTATCAGTTGTTCAGTGTATTATCTATCTCTTCCCTTGAAAGTACAGATCTTGTTTACTGATGAATTCTAAGTACAGAAAAGTACACCTGGCATAAACCAACACCTAAAAGACACTGAAGGAAATGTCCTTTCCCAGGCTTCTCATTGTGGACACAGGCATCAGGAAGCAGCACCAAGACTGGGCTAGGTTCCAGGGTGAGGCAAGTTGTCTGCTATTCATGTGAGTGGAACTGGGCAGCAACTCACCCTTCAGTTACTAAGTCAGAACCTGGCAGTATTAACATCTAACCAAAAGCAAATACTCTAAAAGGCGTACAAGATGAGCAATGAAATGTTACCAAGAATAGAAGTCAAATAGTTCACTGGGCAAGTGTTCCCGCTGTTTATTTATTTATTCATGTCTAGGATTGAACCCAGGGCCTTGTACGTGCTAGGCAAATGCTCTAACACTGAACTACACTGTCAGCCCTATTCCAACTTTTTAAAAAATTATTTATGACAGAGAAATACAGAAACAAAACATGTAGGTGCACATGCCACAGTGCATAATAGGAAGTCAAAAAACAACTTTCAGAAGTCAATTCTCTCACACTGTGGGCTCTGGGAATCAAACTCAGGTTGCCAGGCTTATGCAAAAGCACCTTTATCTGCTGAGACATCTCACCGGCCTCCTAGTCCCATTTTTAAACAATGTATATATCAATAGTTTTGAAGATTAAAAAAATGGAACTAAATAACTCCTAAAACTCAAACTATCTCATGTCACAAAGCATATGTTCATACTACCCCCGAGGACTTTCCTACAATGAAGAAAATGTAAACTAGAAGTAGTTTTCATAAAAGATACTTAGGTCTAACATCAAATAAGCATCAGTGCCCTCAGGCAGGAACCAAATGCCAGATTCCTGGAGAAATCCCGCGTGCGTCCTCCACCACCGCTTTCAATACACCAGCCACAAGTCTTCCCTCTCATAGCTGGCTCATTCGGTTTAGAGCTTGGCTCCTGCTTTCCTTTCTTAATTACTACATTTCCCTTGAGTATTTATCACTTCTTTTCAGTGAGTTTTTCATATAGTCTAGATATTAATCCTTGGTCACACAGAGTTAGCAAAGACTTGCTCCATTTTCTAGGTTGTCTCTTCACTCTATTAACTGTTTTCTTTGCTGTAAAGAAGCTTTTTAATTTCACAAGGTCCCATTACCCATTACCTGGGCAAATGGAATCCTATTCAGAAAGTCCTTTCCTGGGCCTTTATCTTGAAGTGTTTTCCCTACTTTTCCTTCTGACAGTTTCAGGTCTTCCATTAAGGTCTTTGATACTTGATTTTTGTGCAGAATGAGATATAGATTTAATTTCATTCTGCTACATATGAACACACCTTTTATTGAAAGAGGCTATCTTTCTCCAATGTGTATTTCTGCCATCAAAAATCAGGTAGCTGGGACTGGAGAGATGGCTCAGGGTTTAAGTTTCTGCCTCGCAAGCAGAAGATCCTGAATTCAGATCCCAGGTCACACGTAAAAAAAACAGGCAGAAATGGTGGCAGCATGTACTTCTAACTCTGGTGGGCAGAGCGTGGGAAATGCCAGAGCAAAGCAAAAAGGAAGTAGAAGCAATCCAGGATGATTCCCAAAGTCACTCTTGGTCCTCAACAGGGATATACTATGTTCTCTCTCTCTCTCTCTCTCTCTCTCTCTCTCTCTCACACACACACACACACACAAACACACACATAAATAAATAAATAAACTTTAAAAAGAAAATTGGGTAGCTGTAGCTGTGTGTGTTTACATCTGAAGTCTGTATTGTGCTCAGTGGCCTATGTGCTTGTTTTGGGGCAGGGCATATGCCCTGTAATATAACCTAATGGTAGGTGTAATGATGCCTTTGACATTATTCTCTTATGTTCAAGGATTGCTTTAGCTAACCAAGGTCTTTTAGGCAACCAAATGAATTTTAAGGTTGTTGCATTCTGCTTGTGTGAAAATGGAAATGGAATTAAGATTACATTAAATCTGTGGATTGTTTTCAGTAATATAGCCATTTTCCATATAATAATTCTTTCAATCCATTAGTATGATAAGTTTGTATACCTTCTAGTCTTTCTCAATTTCTTTCTTGAGTGTTTTAAACTTTTCATAGTAGAGGTCTTTCACATCTTTGGTTTGACTTATTTCAAGTTTTGCTCTTGGGTTATTATTGCTATTTATTGAGGCAATTGTGAATGAAGTTGTTTCCCTGATTTCTTTCCCAGCATGTTTGTCGCTGGTATTTAGAAAGGCTATTGACTTTTGCATGCTAATTTTGTATCCTGCCAATTTGCTGAAAGTGTTTATCAGTTCTAGGAGTTTTCCAGTGGTCATTTTAGGATCTCTTGTGTACCATATCGTATCATCTGAAAATAAGGATATTTTAACTTCTTCCTTTCCTATTTGTATATCCTTTATTTGCTTTTACTGTCATTTTTCTGTAGTTAACACTTGCAGCATTATACTGAATAAAAGTGGAGAAAATGGTTGTCCATGTCTTGATTATAGAAATGAGTTCGGTTTTTCCCCATTGGTATAATGTTGGCTATAGGTTTGTTGTCTATTGCCTTCATTATGTTGAGTTATGTTTCTTTTATTCCTAGCTTCTTCAAGGCTTTTACCATGAAAGGATGTTGGATTTTGTCAAAAAATTTTTTCTGCATCAAATGAGATGATCATGTACTTTCTGTCCTTGGGTCCATTTATGTGACACATTATATTTCTGATTTGTATATTAAACCATATGTACATCTTTATAATAAAGCTAATTTGATCATGGTGAATAATGTTTCTGATGTATTCCTGAATTTGGTTTGTAAGGATTTTATGGAGAATTTTTGTGTCTACAGTCATTTAAAGACTGGCCTATAATTTTCATGTGTGCATGCGTGTGCATGTGTGTGTGTGTGTGTGTGTGTATACACAAGTGCACATATGCCACAGCACACATGCAGAAGTAGAAGACAACTTTGGGTTGTTCTTCACCTTTCCAGCTTATTTTGAGATCACATCTCTTCACCACTATTATGAAAGCCAGGCTGGATATCCCACAGCTTCGGGAGACTCTCAAGTATCCATCTTGTAGGCGTTCCTTGCAGGCAAGCAGGGATTACAAATGCTTATGCCACTGTGTCTAGTATTTACATGGGATCTGGGGATCCAAACTCTGGTCCTCACAATTGCATAGCAAGTACTTTAATCACACCAAACCATCTCCCCAGCCAGGTTTTGTTTGTATTTCATTTTCACCTGGTTTTGGTATCAGGTTAATAACAGTTTTGTAAAGAGTTCTGTTGTGATCCCTCTGTTCCTATTTTATGGAATAGTTGGAGCATTGGTGTTAATTCTTTTTTAAAAGCATCAGAATTCAGCAATAATTCCACCTAACCTAGACTTTTTTAGCTGTGAATTTTTTTTATTAATGTTCAGTTCATTGTCTGTTATGTTCTGTTTAAATTATTTATTTACCTTGGCTTAATTTATTACATCATATGCATCTAGAAATTCAATCATTCTTTTAAATTTTCCAACTTAATGAATACAAGCTTTTAAAGCATGGCCTAATTTTTTTAATTTCACAGATTTCTGTTATAATGACTCCCTTTTCATGTATAATTTTATTCATTTGGTCCTTTTCACTTTTCCTTTCAGAAATTTCCAACCAGTTAGTTTTCAAGCCATGTTGTCCATCTCGTGACAAAAATCCTTCAATGAATCCTACCATGAAATCCAAACTACTAAGCGATGTATACAAAGCTCTTTACAACCACCTGCTACTAACCTTCCCTGACACCTCCTCTATCATTTTCCCATAGAGAAACTATTCTCTACAGCTAAATGAAAGTGTGTGTGGATCCTGCACTTTGTACTATCATGCTTCTGTATGTTGCTTCTTTGCACTGTGTGCCTTCCTCCCATCATCCTCCCCCCTTTTTTTCCAACATTGTCCAGATGTAAATTGCTCAGAAAAACCTTCCATAAGCCATCCACTTACAAGTCTCTTTTCTTATTCCAATGGTGTTTTCCCAACACTGTTAGTACTCAGTAAATATCTACATTTAAAAAACTGAATCAATTATATAAGTTCTAGTAAAGGTCTGCATGGATTCTTTGTACAGACAAGCCAATCAAAACTTCCCCCAATGAAAGAAAGCAAATGGCTATAATGTAAAAATTAGTTATCAGTGCTCCCAGCTTTAAAAGATTTTTTTTTTAAAAAGTCCCTGTGCTTTATGTGCTTTAGGTAGTATCTCATCACTCCAGCAAAGATTTATTGAACACAAATAAAGCCTACTCTAGATAAATCTGCCAAGTGCAGGAGTTTCTGCCTTTAGAAAGCTTCCCACTATACTGCTCCTCCCCTACTTATAAACAGCACAGCCTTTGGATCTTCAAGTCCACTTGTAAAATCACCCGAGGACTTCTTTTAATTAGTCCTTTCTACTTCGTTACACTTACAGCATTAAAGTATTCACTGAGGTGGGTCTTTGTATGTTAAACTTGATATTCCTATTTTTAGAACCAAAGTGCTTTTTTTTAACTACTTAAAAACCACCATGCAAAAATGAACAAAACAACAAAAAACCCAAAAACCACTAATCAGGCAGTTCCCTTGAACCATAGGCTCCCATGTGAACTTGGATCATTTAAGAATGCTTTATGAAGCGAGTCAAAAGACATCAAGGTCACACCATCGTGCACATGCCGACCCAGCCTGAAAAGAATGTTTGTGGTGCTCTGCAGTCCATGGGGGTGAGAAAAGTCCATGTTCTGCTCTCATCACTACAGCTCAGGACTGGAATCTTCTTTCCCTTTAGCCCTTGTTTGTCTCTCTCTTGCCTCAGCATAAATCAACTTTCTCTCTAATCTCCTTAGTCTTAATTCTCCCATCTTCCTTAATTAAAATCTACCTTTCAGTTCCTCTGGTTTAATCATCTGAAACACATATTTTTTTATTTTTCTTTATCTTGGTTATTTTTAAGTCATTTCATTGTATAAAGATGTAGCCCATTACTTTTCATTATAACATTTTTGAAAAATGTGGCACTGGAACACTTTTTACTTAATAGTAGTTAAGAGCCTGGCTATTTTGATATTTAGAGAAACAGGGAGAAAGCAAAGAGACAGCAAGAAAAAAATACATAAAATATAAACATTAAAGATAAACTGCTTTTTATTAACCCTGTAATTCTTTAACTGATTTTGAAGGCAGGGAGACCAACTTTACTTCTTTCCTAAAAGCTCAGAATATTTTTATCTTTTCAAGTAGAAAGAAGAAAATACTAGTTTTCCATTAAACAGAGCAACAGGGCCTCTCAAAGGCTATGATGTTCATTTGGGACTGGCCAATGATATAGCAGATTCAACTTTCCTTTCTTACCTGGAATAATCTCTGAAATTCAGGATTTGGAATTTTGGTGGTTGGAAACAAGTCTTCAATAGTGTCTTCCTCCTCATTTTTCTTTACCAAGCTCATGGAATCAATCAGATCATCAATGGCACTCAACTGTGTCTCTGAAGGATAAACAGAGAAGCAAAAAGAAAAAAAAAAAAAGGTTACCGCTATTATTTTCCACTAAAACAAAATGCTCTGCATTTGTGGATATATAGCAGCATTGGCAGGTTATTCAGTACTGGCTCTGAAAAAAAACCTCTAGTTATGCAGGTAAATTAGTCTGCGTCTTGGTTTGCTTTCCTATGAAATGAGCTACTTGGAGCAGTAGACCTTTTCTATCTCTTCCTGCTCCACCATTTGGTGATCTTTTAATACTGGAATGTCACAACAAAATCAAAAGAGTTTATTTAAGAAAAATACACAGACACACAAAACCTGATTTACTTATGAAGATTTGAACACAATATTTAGTATTCAATGAGCTAATATTTAAAAAAAAATGATTAGCTTAAAAACACTAGAAAAACTTCCTAAAGAAGCACAAGCTTTCTAAGACATAACTTTTTAAAACTATTTCATCTATTCATTTATTTGGGACAGAGTGTGTGTACAGGTTTGAGTATGCTACAGTGCAATCAATTCTTTCCTTCCATTCAAATTCTGGAATTTCTTGATGACAGAAACACAGCAATCTCTTTTTTATACCTCTCTTAATACCTAAAGAAAGCATGTGAGAGTACTGTCCATGCTACTAGGGGAGAAAAACCATCAAAGGTCTCATTAAATCTGTGAAATCTGCAAGTTATAATAACAATCACCATGGCAACAGGTGACCATCAGTGTAGTCATGGCACGAGTATCAAGGAAACAACCAACAGATTTCTGATCAGATTTAAGACCTGCTTTCTTAGAATGGAACACATTCCTACTACTGTAAACTAAGACAAGAACATATGAAAGGAAGAAAATAGGTCACAAGGGAAGAGCAGACTATGAAGTTTAGCTAGGAAGACAGTATACAAAACTGCCTTGTAAATACAATACCTATTATTATACAAACAGATTAGAAGAGCACTCAGCACTCAACCTAGAAGCCTTCTTCTACAACAGAAGGTGTTTATTACTGAAAAGAATGACTTGGCAAAATACAGAAAATAAGTAACTACAGACTGCTTGTCCCTAAACAGGACATATAAGCCTTACCCACCCCCCCATCCCAAAGCTCAGGGAACCGATCTAAAAGAGTGAGTAGCAAGATTGTAAGAGCCTGAAGTGGGAAACTGGTAGGCCAGACATTGTCTCCTGGACATGGCATAGTTGTGATATATGAGATTTCATGGCAGATATGTATACTTACACAAGAATTGCATGGGAACTGTCCTATCAACATCTCACCATAACATCAGAAAGATCTCCAGAAGTTCCACACCTCTCTGAGAGACTGATGAAGACTAATGCTGATGGGGAAGTAAAGGAGGATGCTTTCCTCAACTGCATACCCACTGATCTAAGAAGCTGCTGGAGCCTGAATCATGTCAGGCATGTGAAACACAGTGAGTCACATAGGTGAGAAGATTTGAAAATAGGAGGGAGTCTGGCAGGGGAGATTAAGGATTATAAGGAGAAAAGGAAAGGGAATGGGCCACTTGGGACTAAGGGGTGAAAATATTATAAAATCTCTATATTTACACATGCAACATTTAAAAAAGAGAGAATGGAAAGAAGAAAAAGAAAGTGCCCCTCAATAAAAATCCACCAAGTTGATACAAATGGCATAATCCAAAGCTATGTACATGAAAAGCGAAAAGCAACCCTTCCCAAAATGTTTCTCACTAGATCACATGTGTAACTTTGGTTCTACCTCATAGCAATTTAGCTGTCCCACTGAAGTAGTGCTTTTATTTTTTTTAATTTTTTTCCACTCATACAAACTTGATAAGTACCCCATTCCCCTCCCTCCCTCCACCCCTCCTTGAATCCCCTTGCTCCCTCCTCCCTTTTCCTCTTCCTTTCCCTCCCTCCCTCCCTTTCTCCCAGTGCGCCCCCCCCCCACCTCCCCATACTTGGAGCATCCTCTAGTGTGCATATCAAACTTCCCTCTGGGTCCTCCTCTCTGATGAGGTGTAAGGACTCAGTAGCATAGCCTAGAGCCCTTTCTTGTGTTCCCCTTTAGTATAGGAACACTGTTGTGACTGTTAATCCCTTGTCTCTAAGGAAACTAGTGCTTGTGATCCATTCTAGACTTGGGGGGGGGTCAATGATATGTCGGTCATTGTGCAGATCATGCAAAGTCCTATTATGATTATTTCGGCCCTAACTTGTGTGTAGTACCTTGCATATCATTGTTCCTCCCCATCTTTAGGCTCTTACAATCTTACCGCCCCCTCTTCCGCAAATTTCCCTGAGCTTGGGGATGGGGAGAGATTAGGCTGGCCTGGTTCCTGGTGCTTAATGTAGGGTTGTGAAGTAGTGCTTTTAGACTCCATCTTTAGGCAAAAGAGTGGAAGAGAGTAAGCAGTCTCTGAACATTACTTATGCTTGTATTCTTCACCTTTTCATAATACCTTTCGTACGATGTGTTCAATATGAAAGGCAGACAGATATTTATCAGGAGATGCTGCTTGCCTGACTGTGATTGAACATTTTACAGGAGGTTTCAAGCAATGTCAATGCCATCGCCACCTTTGGTGACTAGTGCAGTGTCCACCTGGAAACAGGAGCCAGTGTTTACACAAGGAGCAGTGAGTTTCACCTGCTACTCTCGGCTAATACCAGACCAAATCACTCTGGCACTATAAATTTCTAAACAGGCATCAGCTTGAGAAATGTGCCAAGGTTTAAGGATCCATTCTCCACTGGAAAACATATAAACAAAAATACATAAAGTCATAGCTTAAAATGGGCCAGCAGGGCTGGAGAGGTGGCTCAGGGGTTGAGCCTCCGCCTTGCAGGCGTGAAGGTCCTGAGTTCGGATCCCAGATCCCACGTATAGATGCCAGGCGGAAGCGGGGGCAGCCTGTGCTTCTGGTCCTGGTAGGGCGGAGCCTGTGAATCCCGGGGCAGAAGGAGGTGGAGGCGTCCATGGTGGTTCGCGAATTCGTCCGTGGTTCTACACACACACACACACACACACACACACACACACACACACACACGCACAGTTGAATAAATAATAAAAAAAATTAAAAAAAAAAATGGGCCAGCAGATCAAAAGATACTCAACTTTTATACGTTGGCTGATTTGTTTATAAGTTAACTTCTCTACAAGTTTGTACTGAGGGCTAAGAAGAGAGTGATTACAGTACTTGCCTAACATACATGAGGCTCTGGATTCAACCCCTAGTACTGCTTTAAAAAACAAAAAAAAAAACTTAATCAACTAATTAAATTTGGAATAATCAAGAGTTAGAGAAAGATCATAGCATAGTTGACAACTTCTGTTGTGATACAGAGGGACTCATCTCCAGAAAGAAGGTCACTGGCCCTAAGGATCCCTTTGATTGGTGGCTATTTTATATCAAACTAATCACAAAAGGCCCAATACTAAGAACTCATGGACAGAACCTCATTGGACACTCTCCCCACAATTCTCTAATCCTCCCCTGACTCAGATGATGCAGTAAACTTGTAACCTACAGTCTATATCCTCATTTCTTGTTCTTTCAGGTGTGTTTTTTACATTCTGCCCCCAATTATATAAATGGAAGATACAACCTGTGCCTGAAAATCACTCTAGCATCCTGATAGCAATTAATTAAATTTGGAATAATCAATAGGCAGAGATTCTTAACGACAGACAACCTTTCTCATAAAGCTCAAAGTAAATTCTGGAAACTTGCAATAAGTAACAATAAGAATTGAACTGTCACTACAAACTATAAAGAACAAAGAAAAAAGTTCATCTTTAGTATTGTCACTTTCATTTCACAGTTACATCAAATTGCATGCAGGGCTCTATAACCACAGGTTTAGTACTGCACAGTAATTTACTTCACTAGGACAAACTTCCTACTCACAAGTAGAGGACAGACATACAGAACCAACAAGTTGTTTCCTAGACACAGAAGGGAAAACCAGATGTTTGGACATTTAGAAGAAATGGCCATCTACCAAAAACATCTGCTGAAACCACCTTCATCATTACAGTGAGTGTATGATTGAAACTCAACTACTGCTACTCTGTGAAATACTGGTCCCAGTCACAGCCACAGCCAGTTGATTTCCCAAGAAGAATGTGTGGAGAGCAATTAGCAAGCTAAATGGAAATAAACTCACCTGTGGGAATGCATTTCTTATTATTTTTCAGTGATGGGAACATGTACTGGCGTAAGTCTTCCATGAAAGGCAACTGCACATAAACTAAACACTAATGAGAAAGAAAAGAGATAAAAAGCAAAATAACCAACTTAATGAAAAAATATGTATAAATGGTGCCAAATACTGTGGAAGCAGCATAACAAAAATATTTTAAAACTTAACCCAAATTGGACACATGAAAAATAAAGCATTTTAACTTCTGTACTGACTGTTCACAGTTGTTCACAACTGCCAGATATCTGACTTCTCCTTACAGTTCTGCCCCAGCAAGTTCTAAGTAGAAATGATAAGGAATCTAGACTTGTGTTTTAATAGAAGAGGCCCAAGTAAATCAAATTTCACAAGGGTCACAACAAATCATGTACACAACCTTTATTCATGGTCCCTATTTGTTCTCTTCCCATGGGATTCTGAAAAGTCCAAAAGGTAAGAACTCAAAAACCAATATTCACCTTTGCTGACTCAATAAAAAGCTTCTGAACACTTTTATGAATTATGCTGCTTTCAAACAACTGAAAGTCTGACTTGCAGACCAGCAGTATCAACATTTCTTGGGCACAGGCTAGAAGTTTTTAAAATTGGGTTTTAACCTAGACTTACAGAATTAGAGCATTTTAACACATCCCAAAACATTTTCCAAGGACATTAACAGTTGAGAAGCACTGCTTACAATGAAACAGTGGAGGGGATGTTGCTCAGTGGTAAGCTTACCTATAACCATAGGTTTGATGCCCAGTATTGCAAAAATAATTTTTAAACAATGGAAGAGGAATAAGGCCTGTAGGTTTTACCTCATAGGTGTCCTTAATATAAGGAAAAGCCACACCAACTTGAGGATTAGCTCTTTTGTCGTAAGCATATCGAACAATGGCCACCATGTCTAATTCATCCAAAGCATGAACCAGAGAGGAAAGTGCAACAGCTGCTGCCTACGAAAAAGAAGCATCAGCACAGATCCAATAAGTAAGAACGTGCACGCACACACACAGACAAAACCTGAGTATTTATATGAGTATCATCATCTTTCTTCCTACTCCAGATTTTTTCTAAAGCCCTACAACCTAAGGATACATAGCTTAGTGGCAGAATCCCTTCTCGGTATGAAAAATACCATGTTAGATCCCTAACACAATCAAAAAATAAATAAATAAATAAAAATAAAGTAAGACACTTTACCCACTTCAAGACCAAGCTGTATATTTAGTGTTCTCTTTTAGTACTTGATTACTAAATTCTCCATTGCTTCCACTTTCTTCTCCCTGTAAACTCAAGACTCAAATTTCCTAAACAAAATTTTTGCCCTTCTCTTCCCATAAATTACTGAATCTATATCTGTCCTTGTTTTTCCATCAAAATTTCATGAATAGCCTTGAAATTTCCACTGCTTAGAACACAATATATCTTTAACCTAATCCAGCTACTGCCTTCCTTCCTTATTGAAACCACCCTCTCGAGTCCCCATTCCTACCTGCCAGACCTTTAGTTCCTGCTACAGTAGGTGAACTAACCCTGACTTCTGCTCATCCCCTTTCACTTATTCTTAGACTAAAGAAGTAACATTCTCCCCTGATCATCCCCTATAGGCTACCATTTACCAAGCTCTTTTCTTCTCCCGAATAATTCTTCAATTTGACTTTCGGCCTTTCTTTCCCTCCTTCACTCTATTGTATGGCATGTCCCTCCAAACAAATAGCCACCATTTTGTCTGAAACTATTAAGATTGCACCTGTTGACTGTTGATGGTCCCTTGATGACAGAGGGGCTAGAAGGGGCTAGAATGCATCTGCATGCCCACATGCCCTTACACATGAGTTCTGGGAGGGACCCTAGAGAATATAAACTGATTAGTTTTTTGGGGGGGGTTCCATCTACACAGCCATGAGGAAGCCATCAGCCATGTGTGATGAGCTGCCCTTGAGTTGTCCTGCTCCTGTCAGTAAGCCTCACTCTACTCCTGTCAGTAAGCCACATAAACTCACTTATTCATCAAGTTGGATCATTACTATGTAATCATGTAATGTAATCATTACTTTGGTCTATGTCAGTTGTGGGGCATTTCCACAGGAAAAGTACTCGTAACACACACTAAAATTTGTCTTGTGGATTACTTCATCAATTCTCATGAGTTGGGGCTGGAGAGGTGGCTCAGGGGTTGGGCCTCTGCCTTGCAGGCGGAGGGTCCTGAGTTTGAATCCTAGACCCCACATGTGGGTGCCGGGCGGAAGTGGGGCGGCCTGGTTTCTGGCCCTGGTGGGATGGAGTCTCTGAATCCCGGGGCAGAGTAGACGGAGAGGAGGTGGAAGTGGTCCACAGTGGTTCCCGAATTCGTCCGTAGTTCTACATACACACACGCACACGCACATACACACACACACAATTGAATAAATAAAAAATTCTCATTAATTAAGTCAAAAGTCTATATACTCACTTTTAAAACTCTCCTAAGATCTAGCCTACTAGTTGGTAGATACTTCATCTTGCTACACTAATCTTCCAATCTTTCTCCTCCTATATTTCCTATTTTCACTAACACGCCACCTTCCATTCAGCCAAACTAAGGTCTCAAAGTCTTTGATAATACCACCTTCCTCATCTCAATTAACTCTACCTTTATGCTGCCTCTCAAATCCATCAGTACCTCCCCTGTTCAGAGGTGATCTTGTAAGTCCCTTCGATGAGTTCAATCCAGGACTCACAGAACTCATCAGTAAGCAGGTCATGCACTTGCCTTCCCTGGTACTTTTGCTACATAAGAATTCCTTTCTAAATGCTGAGGTAGGTTTCCTATTCCTTACCTGTGATGTGTAACCTAGCACCTCCAAACACCTTCAGGACCTTAGGAAAGTTACAGGCTTCATAATCGTTTAAGTATGTCTGATTGCCCCAAGTAGCATCTGCTGATGAAACTGCCTATGTGATCTGTGAAAAGCAAACACAAATCCCACTTACCCTGGTTACTAATGAAATTCTCCTTTCTTATTTTACTTTGTTTCATTGTTGATTGTGTATTTTCTTTATTATTGGGTAGTACTAACCCCAAAATATTTGTCAATTGTTCTTTAGTCCTATTTGAGATTAATTTAAAGGACAGAAATACTGTGTGAAATTCATCTTGGGACATTTCCTTGAATGCAAGATAGCCTCCGTGTAATATTTTCCCTAAAACTAGAATATATTAATGCATGTTTGAGAATTTAAAAGCACCATGATCAAAAGCAGAAACTATATTTTCCATATTTGGACTCAGCCTTCCATTAAAAACCTATGTAATCTGCTGGACACATCAAAAGAATTTGATTATAAATAGTATAAAATAGAAAATTTGTGACCTATAATTTATGTATAACCCCACTATTGTAAATTTAATATGAAATGCATCAAATTACAACTTTTTCATCAGTGAGATAATAAAGTTGGTATTAACAAAAAAAAAAAAAAAAAGAATTCCTTTCTAGTTAAAATCTACTCCTTAGCTTCTAACCCATTTTCAAGGTTCAGTCACATTAGGATATTTAGTGAGAGGAATGATGGCATCAGAATATCTACTATATTGTAATGCAATACTACACTAGTGCTTTAATTGACACTTCCATTCCTTTCCTTTCTCCACAGAGTGTAAATCAGCATATCAATATACACACTTTTTTTTAGGTTTTAGGCATTATTTATTTATTTATTTTTAATTCTTTTTCAGGATTTTTTATTATTTTATTTATTTCTCTCTCAGTTTTACAAGCATATTGAGTACTAATTTCTGCTTCCCTCCATCCTCCCTCCCTCCCATTCCACTCTCTTCCCCTCATCAATCCATTCCACTCCCTCCCACCCTCCTGCCTGGCTGCTTCTATAGACCCCAGAGTTCTCTCTGGCTTGTCAACTCTTGTAGAGGCTTAGGCCTCTGTGGCGTACCAAGTTGCTCTTCCCTGGGCCACCTCACTGATAGGGGCATTTCCCTTCACTCATCCAGCTCTAGTTCCTAAGGTTTCCATTGTGTGTTCTTATCTCTCTTGAGTTCCTTAGTCAAATTACAGGGCACATTGGTTTGTCAGTTATTATGCAGGTCTGGTAAGAACAAGTCTCACTGTATTGAGTTCCTACATGCAGCAGTCCTGCCTTGAATAAAATGTCTTGTCCAATGGTGAACCCTCCCATTTTTAGGTTCTTTTTTTTTTTTTTTTTATTCAACTGTGTGCATGTGCGTGTGTATGTGCGCACGCGCGTGTGTGTGTATCTGTGTGTGCGTGTGTCTGTGTATGTGTAGAACCACGGACGAATTCGCGAACCACCATGGACTCCTCCATCTCCTTCTGCCCAGGGATTCACAGGCTCCGCCCTACCAGACCAGAAGCGCAGGCAGCCCTGCTTCCGCCTGGCGTCTATACGTGGGATCTGGGATCCGAACTCAGGACCTTCCGCCTGCAAGGCGGAGGCTTAACCCCTGAGCCACCTCTCCAGCCCCCATTTTTAGGTTCTTATAATCTCACTGTCCCCTCTTCCTTGAGGTTCCCAAGACTTTGGTGGGGGGGGAGATTAGGTTGGCCTGATTTTGGGTGAGCCCTACTGGGTTGCTGGTACTCTGCATTATAACTGGCCATTGCTATCCACTTCACTGCTATTCTGCTGTCCTAGGCTGTATCCTGTTAGGATAACACTCTTCTGGGCTGAGTGTTAAGTGTTCTTCAAATCTATGGGTATAATAGTAAATATTTACAGAGCAGTTTGGTGTACGTCTTCCTACCTATAGGTTCATTGGCTGTTTTTCCCTATTGATCTATTTTCTTCCCTTTTTCAGGTTCTTGTTCTAGTTAACAGTAACAGGAATGTGTTCCATTCTGACAAGTGGGTCTTGAGTTCAATCAGAAAGCTGTTTTGTTGGTTGTCTCATTATACTCATGCCACTAGTACACTGGTGGTTACTTGTTGCCACAGTGAGTTTTATTGCAACTTGCAGAGCTCATGAGTTCATGAGGCCTATGATTATTTCTCTCCAGTAGCTTCTATAGTATTCTTTGGTACTGTAAGTGCACACATTCTTTGTGCAGAAAGTTATAATATGCAACTGACCACATAAAACATTTTCAAATGAGTTAGCCATAGAATCATAGAATATTTTAATTGAAAACCAGTAATATTCATCTACTTTAACAGCCATAAAATGTATCTTTAAAAATTTTATTATTTATTCAATTGTGCGTGTATGCGTGTGTGTGTGTGTGTGTGTGTGTGTGTGTGTGTGTGTGTGTGTGTGTAGAACCACGGACGAATTCGGGAACCACCATAGACGCCTCCACCTCCTCCTTGTTTACTCTGCCCCGGGATTCACAGGCTCCGCCCTACCAGGACCAGAAACGCAGGCCGCCCCCGCTTCTGCCTGGGATCTATATGTGGGGTCTAGGATCCGAACTCAGGACCTTCCGCCTGCAAGGCAGAGGCTTAACTCTTGAGCCAACTCTCCCCCATAAAATGTATCTGTTACTGAAGACTTTGCTTACAAATTTACAGAGATGGGCATCTGGTCACCTTAAATGAAGAAATCTATTTGCAAATAGTAATCCTTAGCAATGGAATGATTTTCATCTTAAACTCAACACTGTTAATGCCAATTGGCTCCTCTAGTATGAAGCACAGATTAATGTCTATTCCACATGATCATCTTCACACTGTGTGAAGACTGCTAATATCTGTCATCCCACCTCCTCCCCTATCTGCCCATACAAGTCTTCTACATAAAATTTTTTTCTGAAAGTATTCAAACAACATACTTTCCTTACTGCCCTGCCTTATATCATAAGCTCTAGTTAGATAATACCAGCTTTTGACTACCACATCAAAAATGCAATACATAAAACCTTAGGAAATGAAGATGTCTTTTATTAATTAACTTCAAAGTAACCCTACAATATAATGTGAAAATTCATTCTACAAATTTGAGTCATTCCCATCACTTCACAAAAAGAGTAAAGGAGTCACAGGAAAGAAAAAGCACACAGTCACTATACCTACTCTAAGAATTATCTCACAGAACCAACCTGAGATAGCTTACCCTATCTTTTAGGATCATGTAGTTAGCAATTAACTGTAGAACTGTGAACTATAACATTAATACTTTACATAGGAATTGCCACAACTCACCAGCTTACCAACTCCCTCAAGCACCAAAACTGCCAATGAAGTTTTTTTCATATTGAATTGATTCTAATAAAATTCCCAAGTTTCCTCTGTTCTCCAAACACATTAGACTAGGCTATGAGGCCCATGCATATGTGTCCTCAATACAATCCAATTTTTATTCCTAAATACAAGTTCCTTTACAAGATTGTGTCTCTACATTTTTATCTGACTATGTGACAGATTGCCCTTAGCTAGCAAATCTACATGATCGTACATGTGTCCTGATACAGCTTTGCGAAGAACATGCCTCACTGCATTCCCAGCAATTCTTGTGATGGGATCAGAATTTTCTTTGTGGAAAAATAAAACTAGTAGGAGTTAAAAGCAAAGAACAAGTGCAAAGAAATCAAAGTTCAATAATACATACCAAGCAAACCTGGGATAATTTCTATGAAGGTTTGATTCAGGAAAAATCATGAACTAGAATTCTAAAATCTGAAGATGTAGACATTTACATTGCTGCAATATATCTATCCAAGCATTTTCTTCTACTTTCAACTGTTCTCATTTAACAATGACACAGTCATCTACTGGGTGGGGTGGTCAGTCACATTTCAGAATTATGGAGAAAAAGGGGACATTAATAACCCTACTCCCTCCACAATAAGCCTTCTACCCTAGTTCACTGCTTTCAAATGCAAATACTTCAGAAATATGAAAACTACTTAAACAGTTTTGAACACATACTACATTGCAACTTTCTAATTAAGAGAAACGTCCCCAATAAGCTGTTAAGTTCCTATTTTTAGGTCAGAAAGAAAACATGTTCAAGAGGATTGGTAAGACTGTAAAACGCAAAAGTCAAGGCCATCATCCAGGCAGAAACCAGGCTGAAGAGAGACACACTCATCAGTGAGTGTGAATGGTGTGAAGAGAGACAGAAAGAGAAATAGACAAGTTTCCCCTGTGATGAAAACAGACCCATGAGTCATGGAATCACTTCTCCGTGTTTGCACCAGCATTAATAATCACTGTGCATGACAACCAAATGTCAACTTGACCCCAACCCCACTTAACATTTGACCATAAAATTCCTACACTTAAATACAACAAATATTACTTTTGGTAATACTTACCTGGTCTTCTTCAATTGCAGAACTATACCCTCAAGTCTTATGCCCAGGCTAAAAAAAAATTCATTCATCATTTCTTCTTTTTTAGGATTAAAGGTCAGTGAATTTTCTCACTGCTATTCCAAAAAGTCACGTCATTTAAAACACAAAAGCAACTTTTCTAAAATGACAACCCACTTTTTAAAAATGCCAATTCAATTCTACAAACTATTTCAAAGTCAACTCACCTCATCATCCTTTGCTGCAAAGACCTTTAGAACTTGATATCCCATAAAAAATCTTCTATGCACCTATGAGAGAAAAAAAATTTAGGTTTAATCCAGGATTTTTTTTTTTTTTAAAAAAAAAGGATGTTCAACTGCAATGTCACGCATTGCTAAAAAAAAATCCTACTTAAAATATTCTTAATGGAAAATTACATTGTTCTAAGAAGCACAAACAAAACACAACAGGAATAGGATATAATCTATCCTTGAGCTTACCTAGATAAATGTGAAATCAACTGCAATGCTAAAGTACCATCCAAGGTATTATGATAATAGAGCATGTGACAAGGCCACTGAGCTTAGCTTGGTCATGAGGGCCAAGGAACATTTAATGCAATAGCTGACACCTGAGTCAAGACTTGAGAGCTAAGTAGGAACTAACTGAAAGAAAGGTCTACACAAGATCCTGGGCAGACAACAGTGTAAACAGTGATCTGGAGTGACATAAGAGCACAGTGTATTTTGGGAACTGCTTTTGAAGCAGTGCAGTAGAATGTTGCAAGAGGAAAGCTAAAAAAATAAGATTGAAATTAACGAAAATGAGACCATGAAGTCTCTAGGAACAAAGTCCTAAAGAGCAGTGTGACGAGGCCTTCATGAACTACAAAACCACCAAAGCAAAGAACACATTACAAGCAGGACTGGAGGAAGGAAAACCAGCTCAACAACAAAAAAGTACTGTCTGTTGTCTCCCCCTCTTTAAATTTGTTTAACTTATACAGCAATCAGAAGGATCACAGCAACTCTACTGTGGTTAGAAAACAAATACTGAAAGTTCCTAAAATCATAACTACCTCTATCCATCTACCAAGATCAACTTATCTCTATCTATATATTCTAGAGCTCAGAACTTATTTAGAACATGCCATGTATTATACTGGGCATCACTTCTCATTTCAGTTTTCTTCTGCCCTCCCACCTTTAAAACTGAGAAAGTATGAAACTGATATAACACAAAACAAAACTTCCATTCCTCAGTTAAAAACTTTTATTCAGGGGCTGGAGAGGTGGCTCAGGGGTTAAGCCTCTGCCTTGCAGGCAGAAGGTCCTGAGTTCGGATCCCAGATCCCATGTATACACGCCAGGCGGAAGCGGGGGCGGCCTGCGCTTCTGGTCCTGGTAGGGCGGAGCCTGTGAATCCCGGGGCAGAAGGAGGTGGAGGTGTCCACGGTGGTTCCTGATTCGTCCATGGTTCTACACACACACATACACACATGTGCGCGCACATACATACGCACACACGCACAATTGAATAAATAATAAAAAAATTTAAAAAAACTTTTATTCAAAGATACATGACAACAAACCTGCATTTTTAGTTTACTACATTCATATGGATTTATTTATTCTATTAAAATCTGTAATCATTTTCAATTTATTAAAAAATAGCTAAGGCTGAGATGATGATAAGGTTCAGGAGCCAAAGACACCTGCCACAGGCACCCATGTACATAAACATGGAAGCCTGGCTTGAGTCCCAGAGCACATGTGGTGGAAGAAGAGAACCAACTTCTAAAGGTTATCCTCGGACTTCCACATATGCACAACATGGCATAAGCTCTCTCTCTCTCTGTCTGTCTGTCTCTCTCTCTCTCTCTGTCTCTCGCTCTCTCTATCACCCTTTCCTTTTTTAAAGAACAACCAGGCGTTTGGGGGGAAGCTGATGGGTAAGTCTTTTGTCTAATATTATATACCTAGAACCCTTGTCAACGTGGAAAGAAAGACACTGAAAGACCACCTACAATTTTTAAGAGAACAGCACACTCGCTTGCGCGCGTGCACACACACATACAGGCTGAGCAGGCTGAGCTCAGTACAAAGGCTGAGTGCTCACCTAGCATTCAAGAGGCTCTGGGTTCCAACCTCATACCTAGTACAATAAAATGAATCAATCAAACACAGTCATTTTCCCCATGGAAAACATGGTGTTCTTAATACCTTGTGTCCTTTTGTTAAGATAATGTATGAACTAGAGTATTTAAAAGTGAGTTTGTTCATGTGGGGAGCAGATTATCACTAATAAAGACATAAATTTTGAAGTCAAGGTGATCTGATTCAAAACCCATCTCTATCAGCATTTAGCTGCAAAACCTTGGGCCAGTTACTTAACAGTGTTAAACCTCAATTTCCTAATCTACAAAATGGTACTTAGAAGATTATAAGATTTAAATGAGAATTTATATAAAATGCTTAGGACATTGAGGATAACACTGTTCAATAAATGACAATTATAATCGCCTTCGTGGTACTTGTCTGAGATTGTACTTAAAGCAGAATTGAGGTTGGCCTTACATAATAACCACTGATCACAGAGCTCAAATATATGTGAGACAAAATCTGTCAAGCCTAGGAATCTTACCAGCATGCCAGAAAACTTTTCTTTCCTTTTTGGAAACCAGGAAAATTTTTAATCCATTTTCCCAAACCCAGACTTGAATAAAATTTTCTCTTCTTCCAGAAACAAAATAATAAAGTAATAAAATTGATATAAACTTAAAAAGAAAAAGTTGATTTAGAAAACAATTTAGGGCTGGAGAGATGGTTCAGGGGTTATACCTCTGCCTTACAAGTAGAAGGTCCTGAGTTTGGATCCCAGGTGCCATGTAAAAATGCCAGGCAGAAATGATAGTGAATTGCATTTCCACCTCCTTGTGGGCCAAGCCCAGAGAGAAGCAAAAGGAGGGAGAAGCAATCCAGATTGATTCCCAAAGTCACCCCTGGTCCTCCACAAGGACACACAGTGCTCTCTGATACACACACACACACACACACACACACACACACACACACACACACAAACGTGCACACACTCACATGCCTGTGGAAAATAAAGTTAAAAAAGGAAAAATTTAATATTAAATTTTAAGTTAGTATAAGTATTTCTTTAATGGAAAGTATATTGTTTGCTCGGTTCACTCTATTTTGCCTTTAACAAAAATAGGTCCACCTCACTCCCAGCATGACATACGTGATTTCAGTATTTTGGATTCTGATTATACTTGAAGTATTTTAGATATATTTCTCAAAAGGACAAGTTTCTACAAATATATCTAAATGAAGTTTCTGTTTCACCTGAGACTCATAGACAATGCCATAGTACTCACAATTTTAGGTTTATAGGCTTTCCAAAGTAAATAATTTTATTTTCAAGAAAATCATATTGAGCAATCCCACTGGAGAAATCAAAGGGACTCTCGACTTCTAACAATCATTTATTTTCACCAGCAAAGTCTAGTACTCTCAAGTTCTGACTTATGAGTTCTGGAGACACTTGTTACAGTAAGGACAATCATGAAGCAATTTTCCTAAACATCACTGAATTATTTTAACACCGAAGTACATAGTGGCTATATGTTTGAACAACATGAAGCACTTCAAATACAGAATATTGGATGATGTCTACTTTTATTATAACCTCCACATGAATTATCCAGTGGAAATTTCTTCGTTCCTATAGATTTAGGGTAAATTACACATAGAAAGATAACATTTGTAGTGACAACAACTTCATCCTTTCTGCAGCCTATCTCAAGAATATCTAAGGGATCTGGAAATCTTTGAACAATACTTCTAAGAGAGTGTGTGGCAGAGTCATTTATTAGTATCCATTTTTGTATCTACACTTTGGTACCTAAAAAACATGCAACTTGTAGATAAGCTTCACATCCTAGAAATCTACACTAGAAACTGAGAAAAAAGGTGACTGACATAAACCAATGATGCTCTGAGAGTTAATTATCGTTTAAAACCCAGCCAGATCTCTAATCAAATAAAGGGCTACTTATTTTCTAACAATTTAGAGAAAACAATACAACTACAAACAACTGGAAATTACTTCTTTAAGGCCACTATAAGCTATGACAGCAAGGCAAAAAGGAAAAGAAAACGGTGTTCTTCAGATTTATGTTACTTTCCTACACCTTGGTTTTTCTCTTCAAAAATGAAGATGATGGACTGAGGAGAGAGCACATGAGCAGGCACAAGGATGTGATTACATACCCAGAACCCACATTAAAAAAAGAAAAGAAAAGAAAAAAGAAAAAAGCCAGGAGTTGTCATAGTTGCAATCCTAGTGCATGGAGGCAGGTAGAGACAAATGTCTGGGGCTTGCTGGCAACAAGCACAGCTTACTTGGCAAGTTCATGGCCTACTAGAAACCCTGTCTCAAAAAAAGGTCGACAAGACCTGAAGAATGACATCCAAAGTTGTCCTCTGATGAATACACACACACACACAAAAATTATTAATAAGTCAAAGATTAGTTTTAGAAGACTAAAAGGAAAATAAATATATAAATAAACAGACCATCAAAATGCTGTACCTGAGAAGATCTACAGAATCCCAAAACGGAGAAGCACTTCCCGTCTGATTTATATTTCATTTGTTCCTCATCCACTTTAGAAAAAGGAACTATATCACTTCCATAGCGGAACCCTGGAGAGCAAGAGAAGAGCATCTGTGAGGCATATGGGGCCTTGTTTCTCAAGCTGAAGCGAGCTCTGTGACATTAACAATGCATGCATATCCCGGCGCTGGCCTCCATCTTCTATTCCCTAGAACCAAATGTCTGCCCCTTGTGATCACTGGGAAAAACAGCAGCAGAAACAAACCACAAATCTGACATCAAGACCATTATACTAATTACATTTTTGAAGTAGCATCTTCTGCAATCTAGTTACTTTAATGACTACTCGGCCTAGAAGAAAGAACATAGCACATGCAGCACACTAGCTACCCTCCGAAGATAGACCATGGTTGACTAAAGCATGACTTGTAAACACAATAAAATATACATTTATTCAGAAACCCAGAGATCCACAGAGAAAAAGGCCCATAGGAAGTTTTCAGAACAAAATGTTCCAAAACACATTTGGAGATATACAAGAAGCTAAAACTCTTCTACCTAGGAACATTCAATTGGTCCATTATGTCCACCTTTAAGAGACTTTTAGCCTCTTCTCTCAACTAAAAAAAGACAAAAACTTGAAGCCTGTTCTCTGGGCTCTGCTCTTGGGAAGACTGCACTCTTAGTAAGCAGCTTCTTGTATTCATGGGAAGAAGAAATGTCAAAAATCATTCTGGCCTTGTAAATACAACAGAGAAACTCATTCATCCAACAAGCAGTTAGGACTCTAGGGACAGATTCTGTGATCTGTGTTTATTTGTTCCTATTATAAGGTGATGTCATACAATTAATTAGGAACAAATTTCTACTTTGATACATGTCTTTTTTTAAAACAGATTTCAACAATTAAAAAAAAACAGGAAAATAATGACATATGATTAAGAGTGGTATATAGAGTCTGGTGGGCAGCTCAGCGGGTAAAGCTTCCGGCACAAAAATGGCAACCTAAGCCCACATGATGGAAAGAGGGAATCAGCCTCTAGGAGCTGCCCCACAATCTCCTGAACACTTGAGTGCCATGGCACACACATGCCTGTGCTACACTCCCTCTCCCTCTCTCCCTCCTCTCTCCCTTCTTGTCTCTCTCTCTACCTCTCTCTCTTTCAAATAATGTTTTTTTAATGTGGTATCTAAATCAAGTATTTTGCTCATTTTAGTTGTTGGTTTTCTGTGTGTGTGTGTGTGTGTGTGTGTGTGTGTGCAGCCATGCATTATGTGTAGATGTGTAAGACAGCCAATTCTCCTATCACGTTATCGTCTTGCCCTCCCTCCAAAATGGAGTGAGCAGACAGTGAAGGGTGAACAAAGGGAACTTTTATTTGCCAAGTGGGAGTAACAATTTGGGTGAGAAAACAGGTCACCACAAGCAAGGAGTGGCGACTCAGATGGAACAGAGATTTGAACTCCTGGTAGCAATGGGATGCTAGCCAAGAGCTTGAAACAAGTGTTCTAGCTCTGGAAAGTATCATGGTTCAGAGAAGTGTTATAGCCCTAAGAAGTGTCTTCAGACAGGTATCAAGATGCTGAATACAAGCAGTGAGAAGGAGAAGGTCTGAGAGGCAGGAGCAGTAGAATTCCTGCCTGCAGCTGCTAGTGAATGCTGCTTTGAGCATTTGAGCAGACACCCAGCAGACTGATGACTAGAGTAGAAGTTCCAACTATCACCATCCCCTCCGATGAATCCTCCTGTCTAGCCTGCCACTGGCATCAGAAGGTAGGAGGTGGGGTATGTCTGTTCTTCAATTGCTAGCATCTCTGATTGTCGCTGTCTGGAACCATCCAATGTCTGTCATCATGAGGACTGTTAAATACCATATATTCCTGGCACTGGTTGCATTGGGAATTTTTCATATCTTTTTTTTTTCCTCCATCAGTTTTCATCCAGCTGGGGTTCTCACGTCTCATTTCTGGCTGTCACTTTAATAACAGCCAGGAGCTCTGCCTATCTCCAATGTGCACGTGGGTATGGGAGTACTTGCCTGTCGTGCACATGTGGAGATTAGAGGTCAACTTCAGGTCTTGCTTTATCACTCTTCACCTTGAGACAGGGTCTCTCCCTGAACGTGGAGCTATTTTGGAGTATGCTGGCTGACCAGTGACACTGCCTCTCTCCATCTCTCCCTTTCTTTCCAGCACTGCTGTTGCAGGTGCACAACACCATGCCAGCTTCTACATGGGTGCTGGAGGCCTGAACTCAGGCCCTCACATTGCACAGCAAGAACTCTACCCACTGAGCCATCTCCTAAAGTCCCTAATAAATGCTTTTCTATTTTTTGTGTGTTGTCAGTTATTTCCTTGTTTGAATTGCTTAGTGGTGTCTTAGAAGTTCTAATTAAAGCTGCTTATGTTTTCTCTCTCTTCCAATTAAAGGGCAAATAACTAACTTTTTTCCGGGATGCAGAAAATAAAGGGCTGAGTATAACTTAAAACCATATTCCTTTGTCCACATGTGTACACTAGTTCCTCTGGGTAAGAAAAAAAACACCCACATATTAGTGGATTGGGAGTGGAAAGAAAGCAAAGGAAAGCTATGGGCAACTACAGAAAGATAAGGGAAGAAAGATGTTTCTACGCCCAGCTTCTAACCCAATCTGATTTTAACTCCTCCCCTTCCCTGCCTGAAACTTCTTGTTGAAGGAAACAAGAGCTTTCCTTGCTGATATCATCTGTAGTCCCTTCTCTTTCTTTTTTAAAGCATCAATTTATTTATATTTTTCAATATGATTTATTTATTTATTTGAGAGGGTTGAGGGAAAAGAAAGCACTTTTCTAAAAGTCCTAAAACTGTAAATGGCTTCACACTGCTTTCATCATTATGTATATACTCTTGATTTACATTCAAAACCCTTTACTAGTCCAAATTCTGAACAATATGAAGAAATAGACTCTGGAGGAGCACAACCCTTGATTCAAGCTGATAGCTAGGTGACTTTAAGCATGTTACTGAATGTCCTTCATGGTCCTAGTGATGGCTAATCTTGATTGTCCACTTGAAAGAGGATTTAAAATCACTATGGAAACAAACATTAACATACACCTGTGAAGGAGTCATTGCTGGATTAATTAGATGGGAAAACTCACCTTGAATGTGGGTCCAGAACTGAATAAAAAGAAGAAAGTATTAAGCACCAGCATTTATCACTCTACCTCCTGGCAGGATGCAACGTAACAGTTGTCTCAGGTTCCTACCATCACGCCTTCTCAGCTTGATTGACTACACACCCTCAGACTATGAACCTAAATAAAGCTGCCTTAAGCTGCTTTTGTCAGGTACTTGGCATAGCAATGAGAAAAATAACTACCACAGTCTTTATCTGTAGTGGGGACAGCAAGTTGAGACAATTAAAAGAAAAAAGCAGCCTGCCATTTGAGATAGACTGCAGGCCTCTGCCTGCTGCCTGCTGCTCTTGGGCTCTTCACTCCTGCAGTTCTTATGCCAGGATGGAATGATCACATAATTATGGAGTCATGACTCTAACCCAAGTCTAATTCCAAAATTCATGTTGTAAGGTATTACATGACCCATCAGGAGAAAGAAGATATATCCACTACTACCTTCATACCAGTCTAATCTGCAATACACTTAAATATACACAGGGAGATATAGTGCCATGGACAACACTTTCCCCAGGATTGGTGAACTAAAACTTTACTAAGGAGTACATGACCTAGTAACAAGTCTATCTAAGGACCCTAGTTGCCATATTAATCATCATTTAGTATCTTTTAAAATATTTATTTATTTATTTATTTATTTATTTATTTATTTATTTATTTATTTATTTAAGAGAGAGGGACAGAGAAGGTATACACATGTATGTACTGTGGAGGTCAGAGGACAATTTTTGGAAGTCAGTTCTCCCCTTCCACCATGTGGGAATCTGAGGATGGAATTCAGATCTCCATGTTTGCAAGCAGGAGCCTTATCCAATGAGTTATCTCACTGGCCCTCATATCTTACGATTTTAGCTCTTGAATATTCAGATATTCTCAGCTAACTTCCGAGTCCTCTGGAGAGAGATGACCTTTAGACACACTATTTAAGCCAAATGGGTAAAATACATTAGTACAACTTTGAAGATCTTACAATGACAATCATAAATCATTTTTCTTATTCCCTAAATTAGGGGAGCATATCTGGTAGGATACAAAACTGATATTGGCACTTGGAGGAATAATCATGGAGGCTAAAAGATAAGATAGGGGTTTGGAGAGATGGTTCAGAGGTTCTCGAAAGCAGAAGGTCCCGAGTTTGGATCCCAGGTCCCACATAAAAATGCCACGTGGAAAAGATGGTGGCCTGCACTTCTGGTCCTAGGGGAAGCAAAAAAGGAGGCAGAAGCAATCCAAGGTGATTCCTGAGTTCACCTAGTGCCCTCTGACACACACACACATGTGCTCGTGTGCACGTGAGAATGTGCGCAAATAAAGTCTACTGAAAAAAAAAGACAAAACATGTTTTTGCATTTATATAATGTTCTCCTAAAAAATTTTAATGTTAAACAAAAAACAAATAGTAAGCCCTGTTACTTCAGACACTTAATTTGAAGGGTAAAATACCACCCAAGTCCCCCCTAAGAACTGTATTGCCTAAAATCCCCACTAATGACCTAAAAGACCAGGATCTTGTCTGCTCGGTCCAATCTCTGTGACTGAGAGATATCGCTAAGTCAGTACTCTAGGCTGCCACCTCTTCACCTCAAAAGAAAGGCCCAGCTGCTTACCCTGGATAGTGTCCTCTTTGGGAACTTCAGTTTCATCATCGTCATTTAAGCAATAAACTGTTTCTTTTTGTATATCTTCTTTCTTCAGGGTTCTTGCATCCACAACTATCCAAGTCTTCTTAACTTTCTCTTGTACAATCTTATTTACAAAAGATAATGGGAAAGTAATAAAAGACAGGATTCTTACTAATAGAAGATCAAAAGCCAACCTGTCCTCTGAACAATTACTCTGGCTGCATTAGTTGCTCTCGCCTCCTATCCAAATTTTAGTCTATTTTATAAAAGGAAATACCTATAACTATCTCCAAATTCTGAAATTTCAGAAATATTAATTTCTGAAAACATATATATAAATTCTATGCAAACCCTCATTTTATCACAGTTTTCCAATAAAAAGAAAAGGAAGAACAATATAACAGTAGTTAGAAGCCAACAAAATTTGAAAAGGAAATCTACATCAAGAAGGGAGGAGACTATGGACACTCTTTTAGGCCTTTAGACCTTGATGGAACCCAAAATAAGTAAAGACTTGTCTCCAAGTTTTACTCTATGTTGTGGAATTAAGTTCCTGGATATGCTTGTGTATTTATGTCATAGATTTAAAAAATTCGTAGATTTAAAAAAAAAAAAGTAAGCTTAAATAAGACAAAAAAGCAAGGTATGGATTAAAGATTTCCACTCAGACTAGAATTTCTTCAGATAGTCACCAAAGCAACTCGCTTTTGAGGATGAGTTTCTATGTAAAAATACTCAAATGTTACAAAATACAATCTGACACTTTGAAACAAGACTTTGCTTATAATGTTTCACGGATGTTTATTATCTGTTCACTAATAATTCAATTAAGCATAACTGAGTCTCCAAGCTATGAACACAACTCTAGTGTATTAGCCACACCACTGCTATAATAAGTAATAACAAATTAATCCATTCCTTTCTTCAAAGAGAGGAAAGAAAAAGAAAAAGGAAAGAGAAAGTTCTGAGCTAATGATTAACAATGCAGAAAAGAGAAAGAGGAAATCAGCTGTATTAGAGAAAAATCTTAAAACTTCTTCTCCCAGCATGCTTTTTACATAAAAAGATAAACAGAGATTAAATAAAAAGGGAGAACAGTTAGAGAAGCAGTAATTATATTCTGAATAACCCACTCAGGAATTGTCGGCGTCTTACATAAGCATATTTATCTGCCTGGCAACACTGCTTAAAAAAAAAATGTGTACTTACTACTTACCGATTTGTAGGCTACAATCCTTATAGATAAATTGGGCCCAATGGTCAGCTGGCAGGGCCAGGGCATGGAACGCCTCACTATCTTCTTGAAGACACATAGTTGTCGCAGACTCTCACTTAGAAAGGAAAATACAAAAACGAAAGAAACCATTTTAAAGTGCTAATTTGGGCTAGATGATGCACTGATTTGTCTAGAATGAGAAGTGAGCTGTTCTTGATTATAAAGACAGGAACACCAGGGGATGGCAGGAAAGTGACAGCTGCAGTTGGGAGAGAGCCAGAAAACAAGTGAGTTGGCCCAGGAGGAAGTAGACTTGAATTATTTTACTGACAGGTGAAAAGGAACAGCTCTGCCTTTTACAGAATCATTTCTTTCAAGTCTGCCAGTGGTTCTTAACATTTATTCAGGACCAAGGACATCTTTCAGAATATGAAGAAAGCACATTCACAAATTAACACAGTATAAAAGGGTTCTCCCACTCCTGGAACAATGGCCTTGGGACATGAACCCTGCTCTGGGACACCAACAGGAAGGCACCAGCCTATAGCATCCATCACTCTCACAATGCATTAGTTAATGCCAACGCCCCTGAACATGCCCACAATAGAAAGTTAAATAAAGACTACCCAGAGGTAAAAGACTTGATAGTCTATGTTTGGATTTTAGATATTGATAGATCTATATTTTACTGGTGGGAAGGGCTAGAAGAGGAAAACAAATGCAATGTAAAATGACGCCTCCTTTTTCACAAATGAAGGTCTAATTTTATCTGCCCCTAATCAAACTCAACAGAGACTTGGTAGAATCTATGTTATTCATCAAGATAAAGAATAAAGGAATTGAGGTCAAAATACCCTGAGATTATACATCCAGACCTTAAGACTGATCTAGGCACGGGTGAGAAAAAGAATCTTCAAAGTGGTAGAGAATTACTTCACATTATCCACTGAGTTATGGACAAAGGTCTCAACAGACTAATTCTCAAAACTAATTTACAACGGTAGATATTCTACCTGAACTTCTGCTTTCAAAGTTAATAAGACACCTTGGTTTTGGGTTTGTTACGGAATTAATGGTTTCAAACCAGATATGACCAGTCTCACAAGACATTAGTAGTCCATACATGAGTCAGACATAAAACCATCATGAGGTATGAATTCTGTTCAGGAAAATTATTCTTTAATTTTTATATAAATGTAATCTTAAAAAATTAATTTTCATTATGACATTTTCATATATATTTACCATTATACTTTGTCACATTTACACATTACTTTCCCTTATTTCCTCCCCCACCAATTCCTTTCCTGTCAAATGCTGCACCTTCTGCTTTTATGTCACACATGTACATGTATACACATGCAAACATACTTAAATCTTAATTATGCAAAGAGAGAACATGGAATAATTTTTTTTCTCTTCTCTCATTATTACTCTTTCTTGTTCTCCCTCCCTTTACATAACTTTCTCCCCAAAAAAGTTCTTCTTCTACTATTATGGCATGCATGCGTGTATGTGTGTGTGTGTGTGTGTGTGTGTGTGTGTGTGTTTAATCCAGACTTTGCATATGAGATAAAATATGTGATATTTGTCTGAGTCTGGCACATTTCATTTAACATGATGATCTCCAATTCTGTCCATTCTCCCTCAAATGATATAATTTTGTTCTTTATGACTGAATAAAATTCCATTTTGTATATATACAACTATTTTCTTTATTCATTCATCCACTGATGGGCACCGAGGCTGAACCACTATATGTATTGTAATAAACATGGATATATAATACATATTGCTCCAGGGGAAAAAGACCAGAGTAATATATAAGATTTGAGAACAAGTGGACAAGCTCTGCAGTGGAGCAAAATTTCTTGAGGAAGTCAAGTTGTGTGTCCATATAGTGACAAGTGTAGTGCAGTGCTGTTCTGTACAATGACCTATAATGATGAAAATCCCATTCCTAACTGTGTCTGCTCGACAGGCAATTAAGCATTTGAAATGCGGCTACTGTGAAATAGGGACACACAGAGGGCTGGAGAGATGGCAGCTGAGGACCAGTGTCCTCAATCCCAAGAACCTACATAAAAGCCAAGGGCAGCCTCCCATAATCCTAGCACTCAGAAGAGCACACAGGGGAGCCCCACAGCAAGCTGACTAGCTAGTCTGGCTAAATGTGAGTTCTGGGTTCAGGGCTGAGAGACCTTGGCTTAATAAAAGTAGAAAGTGAACAAAAACAACATCAGACATGCACCCACACATGTGACCATGCATACATACACACACACACTCCATACACATACACACAAAAAAAAGAAAAGAAAAAAAAGTAGAGACATTCACCATGTCTAGAGATTCTCATACCCTTAGTCCATAAAACCAGTTATGATCAAAAATTCTTCTTCTCCTTGTTAACAACATACAGAATTTGCCTATTCCTTACTCTCTTATCATAAGAGAAAAAACCCACTGGGTACAAGATAAAGTCAAGGACTTTTTTGTCTCCAAAGAGAAAATACACACTCACCTCTACATGGAAAAATCTTAAACTATGAAGACAAAAATGTCTAAACAGTAACATAACAGATCCTGACTTTTAATTTTTTAAAATAAATTTTATGTGAGAGACAGAGAGAGAGAGAGCAGGCATGCATGTGAAAGTCAGAGGAGAACTCTGCAAGTCAGTCCCTCCTTCAACTGTGTATTCTAGGGATTAAATTCAGGTTACTAGGTTTGCATGCAAGTACTGAGAAATCTTGCCAGCTCCTAGCTTCTAATTTTTATATATGTGATTTTTATATACGTGGGAGTGAATACGTATAGAGGCCAGTAAACTGAAAAAGGAACTATGAGAAGGGGAAAAAGAGGCCTGGGGACAAGGGAAAGTGGAATACACTTTCTGACTGGATTCGAGGCCCACTACACAGGAGGAAATTCATGTTTGATACTGTAAACTTGGTCAAAACCCATGTCTAGGGAAGCCATACACCCTAATGAGGGAGAGAGTGCTGCTGTTTTCTTACATGAACATGATATGCCCATCAATTGACTCCTGAATATTTATGTTTATGTCTGCAGATTAATACTGCTGTCAGCTTTAGTTAGAGAAGCTTGTTTTAATAGTGGGTGACAATCACAACAGAGTCTATACCTTGCCAAAGTGCTGAGAATAAGTGACTGTTGAATGTTCATCCCTAAATGGGACATCTATGTCACCTCTATCCACCAAGCTCAGAAAATACCGTGGAAGAAAGGGTGGAAAGAATGTAAGAACGTAGGAAGGGATGGAGTTTTATGGAATGCTTTCTCCTTGACATAACTGTTGTACTCTTGAGTTCATAGCAGCTGCAATGACCTGAAAAACACCTGAACGAGATTGGTCCTGTCAACATTCCATTATGGAGTGGGGAGGGAATTATGAAGCTTCGCTCCTTCCTGAGATTTATAGACTGAGGATCTATGGTTGCTGAGGAGAGGAGAAGCAGTTTCCTCAGTGGTGTAGCCACTAGTAAATTGCTCATGCTTCTGTAAATAATCCCTCCCCTGTGCTGCTGGAAGCAACCCTAATTAAACCCATTGGGTCACGAGAGAGGGAGGGAGGGAGGGAGGGAGGAAGGGAGGAAGGAAGGGAGGAAGGAAGGGAAAGAGGGAAGGAAGGAAGGGAGAGAGGGAAGAAGGGAGGGAGGGAGGGAGGAAGGAGAGGGGAGGAAGGGGAGGGGAGGAAGGAAGGAAGGAAGGGAGGGGAGGGGAGGAAGGGAGGGAGGAAAGAGGGGAGGAAAGAAGGGAGGGAGGAAGGAAGGGAGGGGGAGGGAAGAAGGGAGGGGGAGGGGATGAAAGGGAGGAAGAGAGGAAAGGGAGGGAGGGAAGGGAGGGAGAGAGAAAAGAGAGGGAGGGAAGGAGGGAAATAAAAGTAAAAGGGGGCTAGGTGGGTAAAGAAAGGGGATCAGTTAGAGTGGGAGTAGGACAAGAGGATAATGGGAGATAATATGATCAAAATACATTATACATGTATGAAAAGTCACAACAAACCTATTATTATATATAATTAATGTGTGCTAATAAAAGACCTTGAAAAATGGTTTTTGTAGATTCATAAAAAAGAGAGGTCCAAGAAAGGTATACTAAGGTTGACATAAAGATATTCAATACTTTGTTCATATAAATTTACTTGTTAAATTTATATATTGCCAAATTTCAATGGTAATAGTCTGGAAATGAATCCAATTCATAAAAGATGATTAAGAGTGAATGTACCATTTCTTCAGTAAAATTCAGAACACTTATTAGAGCATAACTTCTAATTCAAGAACAGCTCATAAAAAGAAAAACATTAAGGAGACGTGTAATCAAAAGAAATCCATGTGGGTTTCATCACAAGTTGTCACTGGTGTTGTTACTTCCTACCTGAAGGAATAAATTTCATGTAGCCCTTCTTCACCTTCTAAAGACACCAGCATCTTCTTCACCATCCGAATACCTTCTTCTTGCTGCTCAGTGATTCCCTTTTGAGGAAAGGAGGATCCGTGATGGTCCAAGCCCAAGTTGTCATCTCCTCTGTCCTGAGTCTCGTCACTCTTGCCAACTGGAAAAGGCAAACTGCCAGGAGAGATCAGAGTAAAGCAGATTAGTCCTGATGCCAAATAACTGGATTCCATCCCCGTGACTGCTGTCACTCACTATGAAAAAGGATTCGTCAATCAACCTTACCGGGCCTCCTAATCCTCAGCTGCCAAGTGACACTCAAATGTCTGAAACCTCCTTGGTTTGGTAGGAAGGGAAATGTGTTGGCTTACATAACCAAATAGTTGAAAAATTAGGGTTACAGATACAATGTGGCATTAGGATATCCACCACCAGGACTCACAATATCTATGCCTTTCACTTTCTTTCCATGTTTAGCCTTTGTAGAGACTTATTTTCTTAGAAGGAACTCTTCCACTTGCAATACAGCAAGCTCTACTATGGTCTGACTGTGCCCCCCAAAACCCACAACCTGAAATTTAAAAGTAATTGTAATAGTATTAATAGGCAGGGCCTTCAGGAAGTGATTGTCAGAAATGAGACAGTTAGCCACATCAGAGATGAAAGAGCCTGCCCTTCTGCTTTTGTCCATTCCAACATGTAAAGACATAGCAGCATACATTATCTTGGAAGCAAAAATCCTTCACCAAACACCAAGTCTGCTTTGGCAGTATGATCTTCAGACTTTCCTGCCTCCAAAACTACGAGACATTCTGGCTTTGGTTTATAAATTGCCTGGACTGTTTCATATACAGCATGAGAATAGACAAAAACTCATACTGCCTAACTCCACTAGTTAAGGACTCTGGCTTCAAAAAAAAAAAAAAAAAAAAATCAAAACTCTGAAGGTGAGGTCTACAAAATCTCATAAAGATCTGTAAACCTAAACCAAGAGGTTAGAATTTGGAAAGAAATGCTTCCTAGAAAAATTCAGGTAATAATACTAATCAGACATGGAAGTAGACAAATTCTAGAACAATTTAGTAAGACAGCATGAAGATGAGGATATAGCCCATCGGTACAGCGATTACCTAGTGTGCATGAGGTCCTGAATTCAATCTCCATTGCCACAAATAATAATAGTTAATAATGAAAAGTCCCAGAATCCCAGGCAGCCCAAGGGACCCAGCTCCTTCTCACCATCCAGCCGGAGCCGCGCAGGGCGTGCGAGGAGGACGCCCCCCCTGCGCCCGGGCCCCGCCCCAGCTCCCCCAGGTTAAACAGCGCCCCGCCGACGCCCCATCCTCCCTTCCCCCACTCTGCCGCCCAGGCCGCTCGCAGTCCAGCCTGGACTCATCTCGAACTAGGTAAGCTCCGTCCCTGCCCACCCCCAGGACCCCAGGCCAAATAATTCAGTTAAGTGAAAAACGCACAGAAATTGAAAGAAGATCTTAAGAGTTAAAACGACAATGCTAAAGTCAAAGTGCAAATCCATGAGAAACAACACTCAAGTAAACAAATCTCCCACTGAAGGAATTAATCCCATAATGTTAGACTCCAACCAGAACAAACCCACGGAAAATGGCCATGAAAGCCTGACCCAGGATAATGACTTTCAAAATATGATCATTACCATGTTCAATACTATGAAAGAGGAAATCCAGGGAGGAATTAAATAATCGAATCAATCGCTTTGAAGAGGAACACAACAGACACTTGGAGGAGTTGAGAAAAACAGTACAAGAAACAAAAACTGGGGGCTGGAGAGGTGGCTCAGGGGTTAAGCCTCCGGCTTGCAGGCGGAAGGTCCTGAGTTCGGATCCCAGATCCCACGTATAGACGCCAGGCGGAAGCGGGGGCGGCCTGCGCTTCTGGTCCTGGTAGGGCGGAGCCTGTGAATCCCGGGGCAGAAGGAGATGGAGGCGTCCATGGTGGTTCACGAATTCGTCCGTGGTTCTACACATACACAGACACAGACATACACACACGTGCACACATACACACGCACATGCGCACAGTTGAATAAATAATAATAAAAAAAAATTTAAAGAAACAAAAACTGGCATAGAGCAGTTAAAACAGACTCAAGCAGAGTTTAAAACTGAGCTAAAAGACAAGTTATCTTCAACCCAGAACTCCACAGAGAGTCTTATCAGCAGAACTAACAAAGCAGAAAACAGAATTTCAGACCTTGAAGATAAAGTGGGAGTATTAACCAGCTCAATGGAAGAGGTTGTTAAAGCCAGAAAGATACTTGAGAGAAATATCCAGGAGATATGGGACACCCTGAAGAAGCCTAACATGCGTATTCATGGAATACCAGAGCAAGAATCTCAAAATACCACCCCTGAGGAAATTTTTCAAACAATCATCAAGGAAAACTTTCCTCATCTAAAAAAAGAGAGGCCCATCCATATACAAGAGGCATTCCGCACCCCAAACAGATATGACCAAAACAGAAGCTCGCCATGGCAAATAATAGTTAAAACACTCCACATTCAAGATAAAGAACTGGTGCTGAGAGCTTCAAGGGAGAAAAAACAAGTTACTTTTAAAGGTAAACCTATTAAAATAACAAATGACTTCTCAGTCGAAACAGTAAAAGCAAGAAGAGCTTGGAGAGACATCAAGTATTGAATGAACAAAAATGTCAACCTAGGCTGATTTACCCTGCAAAACTATCCGTCATGATTGAGGGAGAAAGAAAAATCTTCCAGCACAAAGACAACTTGAAGGGATACATGTCCACCAAACCAGGCCTTTAAAAAATGCTAGAAATGATACTCAAGCTTGAAGAAAAAACAGGCATATCCAGGAGAAGAGAAGGCAAGTATAACACCATTGAAAGCGAAGCAATATACTTATAAAAACTACTAAACATAATAAATGTCTGGAATTAACAATAGTTTCTCCATTATAACACTAAATGTTAATGGAATTAACTCACCAATCAAGAGACATAGATTACAAATTTGGATTAAAAATCACAACCCATCAATCTGCTGCTTGCAGGAAACCCATCTCACCACAAAAGATAGGCATGCCCTAAAAATAAAAGGCTGGTCAACAATTCTACAAGCTAATGGAAGCAGAAAACAGGCAGGGGTAGCCATTATGATATCAGACAAAGTGGACTTCAAACCAAAGAAAATTATAAAAGACACGGATGGATACTACATTTTATTCACAGGTACAATTCACCAGGAAGACTTCACAATACTGAATATATATGCACCCAATACGGGCCCCTCCACATTCATTAAGAAAACCCTACAGCGTCTAAAGCAAGAAATCAACCCCCAAACGATAATTCTTGGGGACTTCAACACCGCCCTCTAAACATGGGATAGATCAACAGGTCAAAAGCTTAACAGAGACACTTTGGAACTTAATCAAACCCTGAAAGAAATGGACCTTACAGATCTCTATTGAACTTTTCACCCACGCACCAAAGAATACACATTTTTCTCAGCAGCACACGGAACTTTCTCCAAAATAGATCACATATCAGGCCACAAAATGAATCTACACATATACAAAAAAGTTGAAATTCTAACCTGTGTCTTATCAGACCACATGGCCTAAAGCTGGACATCCACAACACAACAAACAAGAGAAAATACACTAACTCCTGGAAACTTAACACTATGATGCTGAATGAGAACTGGATTCAGGAAGAAATTAAAAAGGAAATTCAAGATTTCCTGAAAGACAATGATAATGAAAATACAACTGGGCTGGAGAGGTGGCTCAGGGGTTAAGCCTCCGCCTTGCAGGCGGAAGGTCCCGAGTTCGGATCCCAGATCCCACGTATAGACGCCAGGCAGAAGCAGGGCGGCCTGCGCTTCTGGTCCTGGTAGGGCGGAGCCTGTGAATCCCGGGGCAGAAGGAGATGGAGGAGTCCATGGTGGTTCGCGAATTCGTCCGTGGTTCTACACATACACAGACACACGCACACACAGATACATACACACATGCGCGCGCACATACACACGCACATGCACACAGTTGAATAAATAATAATAATAAAAAAATTTTAAAAAAAAATGAAAATACAACTTACCAAAATCTCTGGGACACAATGAAAGCTGTTCTAAGAGGTAAGTTCATAGCTTTTAATGCCTACTTAAAAAAATGGAAACATCAGAAATAAACAACTTAACAATGCAGCTTAAAGCTTTAGAGAAACTAGAGCAATCTGATCCCAAAAGTAGTAGAAGAGAGGAGATTAGCAAAATAAGGGGAGAAATATCTGAAATCGAAATTTAAGAAAACGACAGAAAAAAATCAACCAGTCAAAAAGCTGGTTCTTTGAAAAAAATCAGTAAGATTGATACACCCCTAGCAAAATTAACCAAAAGCAAGAGAGAGAAAACCCAAATTAAGAAAATTAGAAATGAACATGGAGTTATCACTACTGATACCCAAGAAATCCAGAGAATTATAACATCATATTTCAAAAACTTATACTCTGTGAAATTTGACAACACAAAAGAGATGGATGAATTCCTAAGTAAACACAACTTACCTAAATTGAATCAGGAAGTTGTGAATTATTTAAATAGTCCTATAACATATGAGGAAATTGAGGAAGTAATCTCGAATCTTCCCACCAAAAAATGTCCTGGACCAGATGGATTCAGCACAGAGTTCTACCAGACATTTAAGGAGCTAATAACACCAATACTCCTTAAACTGTTCCATCAAATAGCAAAGGAAGGAACACTACCAAATTCCTTCTATGAAGCTAATATTGTTTTAATCCCAAAACCTAATAAAGATTCACTTAAAAAAGAAAACTATAGGCCGATCTCTCTGATGAACACAGACGCAAAGATTCTCAACAAAGTCTTAGCAAATCAGATTCAAAAACATATTAAAAAGATCATTCACGGGGACCAAGTAGGCTTCATCCCCGGCACACAAGGTTGGTTCAACATACGCAAATCAATAAATGTAATTCATCATGTAAACCAGTTCAAAGTCCAAGACCACATGATACTCTCGATAGATGCAGAAAAAGCTTTTGACAAGATCCAACAGCCTTTTATGATCAAAACGCTAGAGACAGTAGGAATGGAAGGAACCTTTATCAATATAATAAAAGCTGTATACAACAAGCCCACAGCAAGGATTATGCTCAATGGGGAACAATTGGAAGCATTCCCCCTTCGATCAGGAACTAGACAAGGCTGTCCACTCTCACCACTTCTATTCAATATTGTACTTGAAGTCTTAGCTGAAGCCATAAGACAAGAAAGGGACATAAGAGGGATTCAAATCGGCAAGGAAGAAGTCAAGCTATCCCTATTTGCAGATGACATGATCTTATACCTGAGTGATCCCAAAAACTCCACCAGGAAGCTCCTGGAACTAATTGAGAAGTTCAGCAGGGTGGCAGGATACAAAATAAATGTCCAAAAATCAGAGGCCTTCCTATATGCCCAGAATGAAAGAAGTGAAAAAGCCTTAAGAGAAACAATCCCATTTACTATTGCCCCTAAAAAAATGAAATACCTTGGTATAAACCTAACCAAGGAGGTAAAAGACCTCTACAATGAAAACTTTAAAACCCTAAAGAAAGAAATAGCAGAAGACACCAGAAGGTGGAAAGACCTCCCATGTTCTTGGATTGGCAAAATCAACATCGTAAAAACGACCATCCTACCAAAGGCAATATACAAATTCAATGCTATACCAATTAAAATCCCAAAGCAATTCTTCAAAGAAGTTGACCAAACAATCTCAAAATTCATATGGAAGCACAAAAGACCCAGGATAGCAAAGACAATCCTGAGTAACAAAAACACTGCTGGAGGTATTACCATACCAAACCTAAGTCTATACTACAAATCCATAGTTATAAAAACAGCCTGGTACTGGCTCCAAAATAGACACATAGATCAATGGATAAGGATTGAAGACCCAGATATAAGCCCACAAAATTACAGCCATTTGGTCTTTGACAAAGGGGCCCAAAGAATCCAATGGAAAAAGAACAGCATCTTCAACAAATGGTGCTGGCAAAACTGGACATCTCCACATGCAGAAGATTAAAGCTGGACCCATACTTGTCACCATGTACAAGACTTAATTCCAAATGGATCAAGGACCTTGATATAAGGCCAGAGACTATAAAAACCATAGTTGAAAGGATAGGGAATTCCCTCGAGCTGATTGGGCTAGGCCAACAGTTCCTAAACAGACATCCAATGGCACAGTCACTGCTACCAACTCTCAACAGTTGGGATCTTGTGAAATTAAAGAGCTTCTGTTCAGATAAAGAGATTGTAACACGAGCTCAAAGGCAACCCACAGAATGGGAGAAAATCTTCACTAACCACATATCTGATAGAGCTCTACTGTCCAGAGTGCACAAAGAACTTAGAAAACTAAACACCAAGGAAACCAATGGCCCAATTAAAAAATGGGCCCTGGAACTTCAAAGAAACCTTACCAGGGATGAAATTAAAAATGTCTAACAAATATCTGAAAAAATGCTCCACTTCCTTAGCCATCAGGGAAGTGCAAATCAAAACTTCCCTGAGATATCATCTCACCCCGGTCAGGATGGCAAAAATCCACAATACAAACAACAACAAATGCTGGAGAGAATGTGGAGAGGGGGGAACTCTCCTACATTGCTGGTGGGAATGCAGGCTCATACAGCCACTCTGGAGAGCCGTCTGGAGATTCTTAAAGAAATTAAAGATTGAAATGCCATATGACCCTGCTATTCCACTTTTGGGAATAACCCCCCATACAGCAGAGGTTCACCTCGATAGCACAAGCACGACCATGTTCATAGCAGCACTGTTTACAATAGCAAAGTCATGGAATCAACCCAAATGTCCAACAGTTGACGAGTGGATAAGGAAACTGTGGTACATCTATACAATGGAGTACTACTCAGCCATCAAAAATGATGAATTACTGGAATTTGCTGGGAAATGGATGTCATTAGAAACAATTATATTAAGTGAAGTATCCCAAACCCAGAAAACTAAGTGCCGTATGTACTCCCTAATAGGTGGCTCCTAGTACCAAACCCACCTTGGGACACTCATAGGTAAATCTATGTATTACCTACAGTAATTGCAAAGATTATGAACAGGAGGGATGGGTTTGGAGGGCCACACCAGAAACAAGGAGAGAAGGGACCATGTTACAGTAGAGAAAATAGGCCTCCATCAAGGACTGCAAGTAAGCAATGTGACACCGAGTTAAGTTCACAGACGTTTGTTCCTGATCATTTACAACTAAGGGGGTATGATCTTACCAGAAGGGGAGGGCGTATAGTCTGGCAGATAAAAAGTAACCATTTTGCAAAGGGGTGATTGACCCCTCCCTCACTGAGGTTTCCTACTTTTATTACATCTACCCTTGAATGTGCTCTTATAATAAGACTCCAGTTTAACAGCTTTTTGTCTCTGTCCAGGGGGTGACATACAGTGCCCAGCAGGAGGGAGTGAAGGGCATTGCAGGAGCAGCAAAACTGCAAAAGAAAATCAACAAACCACAATCCAGAACTTCAGAGACTCTATATCGACCACCTAGAACTAGGCCAGACTAATCTCTCCCCATCCTGAAGCTCAGGGAAATTTGCGGAAGAGGGGGCGGTAAGAGTATAAGAGCAAAAGGATGGGAGGAACAATGATTTGCAAGATACTCCACACAAGTTAGGGCCGAAGCAATCATAATTGGACTTTGCATGCCCTGCGCAATGTCCAACACGCTATTGACCTCACAAAGTCTAGCATCTGCTAAAGGCACCAAGATCCTTGGAGGCAAGGGATTGACAGCCACAGTAGTGTTCCTATGCTTAAGGGGAACAAAGGAAAGGGTTCAGGGAAATGCCACTGGGTCCTTGTACGTCATCGGAGAGGAGGGCCCAGAAGAGAGTCAGGCATGCACAAGAAAGGACTCTCTGGGAATTGGGGCGGGAGGCACTGGGGGATGGGGAGGGAGGGATGAGGGGAGGGGGAGCAGGGGGTACGGGGGGGGAGGAGGAGGGAGGGAGGGAACTGGTGTACCTGTTAAGTTTGTATGAGCTGAAATAATAATAATAATAATAAATAATAATAATGAAAAGTCATCAAATATAAAATACTTAAAATTCAAGTATTATTGCATACATTAAACTCCTATGCAGGTATCAGCAAAAAGTTGGAAAGAAAAGCCAATCCTTTCTTATGTTTGATTCTATTTGATTAGAAGTTAAATCAAGACTGGAATTGCTAATCATGATATTAAATAGTCAGTATGCAACTGTAAAACCACCCAAATACATTCTATGATGTTATATATGGAACTTCATAAATACATTCATCTAACAACTAGAAATTCCTGTAACAGCCAGAAAACTTGAAAGGAATCATTAAGGTGAGATAGGTGAAGACCTTAGAGAAGGAGATATAAAGTGGGCCACACATACATTTACTGGTGAATGGAGACTTTTTTTCTTTAACTTTATTTACTGTGTGAGAATATGTGTATGCCCTGTGCATTGGATGAATGTGGATGTGTCGTGACATGACATCTGTGGCCATCAGAGGATAATTTTGTAAAGTCGATGCTCTCCTTCCACTTTTACATGGGCTTCAGAGATCAAATCCGGGCTTGCACGGCAGACACCTACTACTGAACCATCTTGTTGGTCATAAATGGAAAAATACCTACCTCTATTTTCTACAAAGGCACTGAAGTAACTGGGATGAAACGATATGGTAAAAGTCACTTGGCTAGCAAGGAATGAAACTAGAAGAACTAAGGTCTTTTCTTGTGAGGTAACATCTGACTTTACTTCTCAAACCACAACAGCCAAATGTGGTAAGCTTTTCAGTTCATTCACATCTTCTTAGTATGACAGACTTATATAGCTAAAGACCCTTCCTGTGTGCATGAAACACAGTGTATATTGACTGTTGCCACCATTAACCAGGAAGAGATAAGTGACATAAAAATGAAGAGTCAGGAATTTTATTATAGAAAACTAGGTTAAAATAATAGTTATTTGTACCTGTATTTGACCAGTCAGTAAAAGAAACTAAAGATAATGTTCAAAGAACAAGTCTATTCTGAACAGTAATTTTGGCTACAGTATTTTTCAAATGACACTAAAGCAACTAATTACACATGGAATATGCCAAACAATAAAACCACGAGTGTGGGCCGGAGAGATATTGCAGGGGCTAAGACTCTGCCTCCCAAGCAGAAGGTCCTGAGTTTGGGTCCCAGGTCTCACATTAAAAACTCCAGGCAGAAATGGTAGCAGCCTGAACTTCTCAACCTGGTGGGCAGAGCCTGGAAAATCCCAGAGCAAAGCAAAAAGGAGATAGAAGCAATCCAGTATGATTCGCAAAGTCTGCACAGGGACACACAGTGCCCTCTGATACACACACACACAAAATAAGTAAGTACATAATAAATAAAACCCCAAACTATATGGTGGAGTCTGTAGCATAGGAAGAAAATGTTATCCAAAAAAAAATACAACCAATCAAATAACAAGCAAATAAAAGGAAAGGCTACATTCCTTCTGCACACTCCACCGTGCTACTCATATAAAAAAAATAGAAAGATAAAAAGCATCTCTTTGAAGTGACAGGGACAGCAGTACAGTGCAGCATGCTTCAACCATGAGGAGGCGTCCTGAGATCACGAAGAGGAGCAAAAGCTGAGCTGGGCTTCTGAAGTACTGAGAAAATCTCGACCCAATAAGAAGTGTCACTTAAAAAGCTCTTAATTTCTCTGAAGTACCATCTTAACAAGTATCGTTCTGATGGCTTATTCTGAGTTCTTCTCTGCAGTCCCACAGAAAAATGTCCCTTAGCAGTGTTAAAGAGATACATGCATACAAGAGAGGCTCTTAATTCTCTATGTGCACAGGCAGTTAAGAAGCCGAAGGCCTACCCTTTGGAGCTGGAGGCTTCTTAGTATAGCACTCAATTTGAAAAATGAATGTCTCTGATAAGATTAATAATTCAACATCCTATATCATTGCATGCTCAGCTTTGACCAAAAATAGAACAAGAAGAAATAGGTTTCAAATACAACAGGAAGGATTAATATAATGAAAAGGATTTTTTTTTAAAAAAGTGAATTGTAAGACAAAAAAAGCAAATGCAGGAAGGATAATCCACTGTGAGAAGAGAAACTCTCTCCTTTATAAACTAGGAAATAAATATTTTCTCCCAAAATTGTATAACCCATCTCCAAATACACATCAGCAAATTATATTATCATATGTGCCTGCATCCTGATAAAGAGTTAATATGAACACTATATCATGAAGTAATATGACAGTCTTGTCTACCTAGAATCTATTACTGGCTCCAGGACATCATTCTCCAAGTTATATAAGAAGAAACTATCAGAGCTGGAGAGATGGTTCAGGGCTTAAGCCTCTGTCTAGAAAACAGAAGGACCTGAGTTTGAATCCCAAACACCACATAAAACACCAGGCAGAAATGGTGGCACCTGCATTTCTGGCCCTGGAAGGTGGGACCTGGGAAATCCCAGAGCAAAGCAAAAAGGAGGCAGAACAATCCAGGAGGATTCCCAAAGTCACCCTTGGGTCTCCATAGGCTTTCTGATACACACAACACACACACACACACACACACACACACACACGCACGCACACACATGTATGTAAGTACAAAAAAAAAGAAAAAAAGAAGGAAGGAAACCATCACTTTGTATGTAGACAAGAGATAAATAATATCCTCAAAAGGTGTCTCTAATTCCTTGAGTCTGTGGATCTGAAAAGAGTATACAAATGATTTGCACTTACCTCAGTTTCTCTGTACCACTGTGGAGTTCATGACCTTATCACCAAAGCTCAGAACAGTTCATGAACACAAATAAAATCTAACCGATTCCTATTCAGAAAGAGAAGACTCCCAAGAACCACTCTATAAAGGCCCCATTCACTGCATTACGGATAACAAGATTTGTCTGTACACATTACTCTTAAGACCTTACAAGAACTGCAGAGAGATGCCAGATTTCTTCAGGTTATGAATTATAATATCCAGCTGATCTTTGCTGAATGGACTGCTAAGGTCAGTGAACACTTCAATATGCCTCTTCTCAAACTTCTTTCCTCTAAAAGACAGAATTATCATATAAGAAATCATTCTCCTGAATTATCTCTACAACTTCAAATATGTTTTGTTACTGAGCAGAGGAATCAATCTAGGTTCAGTTAGTAAATGTAATTACAGTCTCCAAGTCCACATACTGTTGATGCTCAGTTGATACATAATTAAATATGGTTCTCACTTTGAACATCCTCAACAAAAACTTCTCAGCATCATAAAAATACTATGTTCCTGAATTCCTAACTCTAATTCCTGATGTTTAGCTTAAAGAGATGATTATTATGATTTAAAAAGTTCCCTTTACAAAAGTTAGTACATGGGAACAATGTAAACCAGAGACCCTCTCAGTATAGCACAGCTTCAGCATCTCATTCTTATAACTCCATTACACATGGAGTTAGTGGCAGGATTTTGCAGATACTGAGAAAAGCCAACACAGAGCAGAGACGTTATTGCAAATGTCTTTCCTAATGGTCAAAGGGATTGTGTGTTTGTGTGTGTTCATTTAAGGGCATATATTTTCAAGGTACAGTAATTAATTGAAGAGTTAAATAATTGGCCAGAGTTATTGTGCATATAATACCAGTTACTTATGGATTATCCTACTTAGTACTTTAAAAAATGGATAGTTAAGTCAAGAAGAAAATGAAATATATTAAATGTTTCTTTTTCCCAGAGAATTTCCATCAGGTGAATCCTTTCTTTTTTTTTTTAAACTTCCAAATATCAAAAAGGTTAAACCAATGAATTCTGTCAAATATTCTATTTGCCAAACCAAAATGCTACTTGATTAACAACAAACCATAGTTTTTCCAGACAGGCTCATGTCTGATTTTTCTGCAGGTGAGACACTTACACTGTTTCACGTTGAAGCACATCCATGCACACAATCAGTGCATCCAGGACTTAGCTTGTTAAGGGTGGAGACAAAACCAACACTGATACATACTGCATGAAAAGATTACAGGGACTTAGCACATTCATTTAACCAAAACTTACATTATCAATTAACTACCTAGGTGAGCTACAACGTAGTTTGCAAGTCATTCCAAACACAGCAGCACCCCCAAGTGCTCACAGATGGTACTGCTAGCTGCTTAGAATAACCCCTTAAAATTAGGGCATCTTGGCGCCTGCCCCTCTAGGCACTCCACATGTGGAGTCCTTGAATTCTTTTCCAGCTCCATGCCCCTCATGGATTCCATGCTGGAGTCCATGAGTTCTCCAGGGTGCCTGTCCCTCAAGGCACTCCACATCTAGAGTCCATGAGGTAGTTCCATTCTTTCTCTCCTCTAATAAACTCTATCTTAATCCTAAAAAAAATAAAGCATTTATGGAAGCTATCAAACAGTTCACTTTGGGTATCAGCCTGATTTTTGGTATAAAAGCATTCTCTGGCTTAGAAGGGTGGGAATGCTAATGTTACACTATTCTAAAAATACCCATCTTTACTGCCAAACATTCTAACCACCAAGCCCTCTCCTTATAGTCAATACATACATATACTCCCTAGTAGTTTCCCCTTCCTCTGCTGTCAACTTCTCAATATCACTAATGCAAAGAACAAGCAAATGGAAGACATGGAGTTGGGTGCCTGATCTGACTCATTCCATATTAATATCTCCCTTTGCTCAGAGTAAAATATCCCAAGGGCTGGAGAGGTGGCTCAGGGGTTAAGCCTCTGCCTTGCAGGCGGAAGGTCCTGAGTTCGGATCCCAGATCTCACGTATAGACGCCAGGCGGAAGCGGGGGCGGCCTGCGTTCTGGTCCTGGTAGGGCAGGCGCCTGTGAATCCCGGGGCAGAAGGAGGTGGAGGCATCCATGGTGATTCCCGAATTCGTCCGTGGTTCTACACATACACATACACAGACACAGACACAGACACACAGACATACACACACACACACACTCACATACATACGTACACATGCACAATTGAATAAATAATAAAAAAAAATTAAAGGGGCTGGAGAGGTGGCTCAGGGGTTAAGCCTCTGCCTTGCAGGCGGAAGGTCCTGAGTTCGGATCCTAGACCCCACCTATAGACGCCAGGCGGAAGCGGGGGCGGCCTGCGTTTCCCGTCCTCGTAGGGCGGAGCCTGTGAATCCCGGGGCAGAGTAAACAAGGAGGAGGTGGAGGCGTCCATGATAGTTCCCGAATTCGTCTGTGGTTCTACACACACATACATACATACACACACATACATACACACACGCGCACACATGCATACATGCACAATTGAATAAATAATAAAATAAAATAAAAATTTTTAAAAATTTTAAAAAAACATCCCCAGATGTTCAGAGTTGGGATTCAGAGAGCCTAGGCTGTGATTCTCCACATTCAAAGACATTTCTTGTCATCTTTCACTGGAAAAGGATACAGTCAGCTTGCTGAGAACCTGGCTGAATTCTGCTTTCAATGTCTTCCAGCAAATCAAAATCTGGCAGCATCAGGTGTCTATGCACTGTGATGTTTTGATACTGGTCCTCACTAGCAAGGGCATTCTCAGTGTTATTTGTACCAAACAGGACCAAAGCAATCTCATCCTTGCTCTCAGAAAATACCTAGAGAACAAAAGGTTGGAAACTGTATTAGAACAACCTGGAAGCAAGACAGCACCTAACCTACAAGGAGCAGGATGACCACCTCCTTCCAGCAGATTCCTAAACATAGGCTAGGTAAAACAAGGGACTTCAAGACCAGCAGATCCTAAACATAGGCTAGGTAAAACAAGGGACTTCATGACCAGCAGATCCCTAAACACACGTTAGGTAAAACAAGGGACCTCAAGACCAGCAGATCCTAAACATAGGCGAGGTAAAACAAGGGACTTCACGATGATAGTTCCTGGGTTCTAAGCAGACATTTTCATTGTCCCTAAGTCCCACTCTTCTTTTTAAAAAGATGAGAGGGTGGAGGGGTGATAACTGCTCTTCATGGCTTCCCACCAAGTCAGATTGTTCAGTAGTTTCCCCATAGGAATTCCTTTTTTGTTATGATTTGAAGCAGGGTCCTGCACAGTTTGCCCAAAATTCACTACATAGCCCAAAAAAGCTGACCTCAAATTACAATTTTCCTGCCTCAGTCTTTTAAATAATAAAATTACAAAAATACACCACCATGCCTTGTTTACACAATTCTTTTATTCCTCAAAGCAAGTCTATTTGACAGATATCATTTTCTGTCTGCTTTGTACGCAAGATGTTGAAGCACTGCATTCATGTCTGCAACACAGCAACCATCCACACTTTTTCTCTCTGTGTTTGCAGATTACTTCGTATTAAAAGAAAGGAAGTCTAATTCTCCACCCTTAAATATAAGCTGGCCTAGTGACTTTCTTAACTAATACAAAACAACAAAAGAGGCATCCTGAGATTTCTAAAGCTAGGCCGCAACAAGTCACATAGTAGGACCTCTTAAGATTTACTCTATTAAGATTTACTCTTGGAGGGTTGACTCAGGGGTTAAGCCTCTACCTTGAAAGCAGAAGGACCTGAGTTCAACATCCCAGACCCATGTAAAAATGCTAGGCAGAAATAGCAGAAGCCTGCACTTCCAGCCCTGGAAGATTAAGGCTGGCAAACTCCATGTGTGTGTGTGTGTGTGTGTAAATGGTAAGTAAATGTAAATAGTGTAATAGTAAATAGTAAGTAAATGTAAAATAATAAGCAAATGTAAAAAATATCAAAATTTAAACTCCCCTCCCCAAAATCATGTATTACAGGTCAAAGGTCAACCTGAAACTTACCTGCCGCTGAACAAACATGGTCAATACTTTCTTTGCTTGTTCCAACGGGGATTCTTCACCAGGAAAGGAGTTACTCATGGCAAAGCCCACATCCATACATAGCACAATAGCTGCCTAGAAACAGAGTCCCAAAGAGTATACATGAGATATGAGAGGGAAAAAAACAGATCTAATAAAATATTTTACAATATGCCCCTTGTTTACTGCACTCATGGTTCCTATCCTGTATGGATATTTAGGGAGGCATGATAAAGGAAGGGGACATATGCTATACATAGACTGCATGTGAGACATAGCAAGATTTACTCTGGAAAGCCCTTAAGTGGTCCTAATACTCCCTAAAAGTCAGAAAGGATGTGTCAGGAGAGGGGCATGCTCCAGCCAGCTACAGCTCCTTTGGCCTGAGCCCCAGAACAAACCTAGGATGAACAGATCTGTCCAAAATATCAGCTACACCTAAAGTCTGCTCAGTTGAGCCTAAAATACATTACACAAACCTCAATTGATTTGAAGACATACAAGCATGAATACGGATGCTTTAGTTACAAATCATTGAATGGTGTATTTTGCTACAGATCATTTTTGTGGCAATTGCTGACTGTTTATTAGTGCTAAGATGGTACACTTCGACAATTTAAATCAGTGTGTAAACTACAGATCTGAAGTGATTGATAGCAAATCTATTCTAGTAGAAAACACAGGCATAATAAATAATGTCAGAATAATGTTACATGATAGAGCTTTAAGTGGGCACTAAAAGACAAGGGAGAAACTTGTACCCAAGGGTAGAGAAATTCAAGGAGGCAGAAAGCCTTCCAGTATTTGATCCTAGAGTTTTAAAGAGTGAGGAATCGATCAGGTGAATAATGAAGTTACAGGGAAAATTACATAAGCAAAGGCACCAAATCATTAGGCAACAAAGAAAAAGTAAAGAGGATACATGTGAATTTCTATATATCATGCACCCAAAATTCATTAAATATAAATTCAAGGACACCTGAACTAATAGCAACTCAGAGCAATTTCAGAATAAATTCTAAGATGATAAGGCTTCAGTGTTCCATCCTCACAGATATTTTAGGTTGTATCAACATTGAAGTGAATCAAAGAAAGGAAGAGAGAGAGAAAGGGAGGAAGGGAGAGAGAAAGAGAGAGAGAAAGGGAGGAAAGGAAGGAAGGAAAGAAGGAAGGAAGGAAGGAAGGAAGGAAGGAAGGAAGGAAGGAAGGAAGGAAGGAAGGAAGGAAGGAAGGAAGGAAGAAAGAAGGAAGGAAGGAAGGAGAGAGAAAGAAAGAAAGAAAAGTATCCAGACATCTGCATTCTGGTCTTATCTCTACTAATTAACTCTGAGTCCTTGGGCATATCAATTAACCTCACTGTTAATTCAACTAGGAAAATCTGTTGGACTGGATGTGATGTAAGGTTGTTTATAGAATTAATATTCCTTGACACTATCAGTTCACATGTGCTGTGCTGACCACAAAAACTGTGAACAATTTTGTATATCAAAATGTTGCAGTTCGCCTGCATAGTTGCTGATAAATGACCATCAAACAGCTTAAGGGAACAAGGGGTTTATTTTCTCTCATGACTACTGGTTACAGTTCTTAGTCCAGCTTGACAGAACATGCACCAAGGCCAAGAGAACTGCCACACCATCTCTACGTAATGGTTGAAAGAGGGACGATCCTTACTTGCCAGACCAGCATGTCTGTCCAACCGTACCAAAGGATAACAACTTCCTCAACGGGCTCTCTGTATTTTATTCATCTGTTCAGGGTCTAGTTCCACCAACCATGGGCTGGGCCTTCTTCATCGGCTAGACAATCTCCTGCTAGACAATCTCCTGCAGGTTTGCTCTGGGCTTAACCTAGCTACTAATTCTCCACAAATGTGCGCAGAGCTCAAGCCTCAAACAGTCAAGTCATACCTAACTATGACACATAGCTTACGAGGCATAAATAACAGTCGAGGCAAAAAAAAAATCTTAATCAAGCTAGGTATGAAGATTAACCATAACATGATAGTTTCTCCTATTCTAAATATCAATAAAAGAAGCACTGTTTTCAGAAACAATAAACTTCCGGCTTTCCAAGTGTTTGGGAAACCTGGGTGAGTTCCTATCCTGGGAAGATACTTCCTAAATTTTGTTTAACTTTTACAACACATGAAAGTAAATACTATTTTTCTTTAGTTCATAAAAAATATTTATGGCATTCTTGAGCAAAGACAACTACTTGGGGGAAAAAGTAATAACCAACAAAATGGCCTTTGAGAGCAATTATATTTATATCATATAGTAATTCCCTGAGCAAAAAAAATTAATTCACAAAATATGCTGCTGCATTTTTTGCAGCACAAAAGCTACTTTTAAACTAGAATACACCAGAGAATTAAAGGTCTTTGGGCAATTCTTTTTTTTTTTTTTTTTTTATTTCAGCTCATACAAACTTATTAGGTACACCAGTTCCCTCCCTCCCTCCTCCTCCCCCTGTACCCCCTGCTCCCCCTCCCCACTCCTCTCCCTCCCCATCCCCCAGTGCCTCCCACCCCAATTCCCAGAGAGTCCTTTCTTGTGCATGTCTGATTTTCCTCTGGGCCCTCCTCTCCGATGACGTACAAGGACCCAGTGGCCTTTCCCGAACCCTTTCTTTGGGCAATTCTTAAAGAATCTAGAAAAAGGTATTAGAGTTTCACAATATGGATATTCTCATCTGAAAAAGTGGTCTGTAATAATTCAGAGTTCTTCCTGAAAACAGTAAGAACCCCAGAAAGGAAAATCTAGGCAGCATTTCATTTCTACACTGAAGCAATACAGCCTGCTAGAGTTTTGCTTCAGGTACATCTTCTACAAAAATCTCTTCCATTGACACTACAAAGTTTTCAGAAAAGAACCAGGGAGGTGAGCACTATCATGAGTTCTTATTTAATCAAAATTTCCCAAAAGGAAGTTGAAGGTAATAGAGTTTATCTATTCTGCTTACCTGCATTAAGTAAATGGATAAATAACTAACTGAACCCTTGTAATTAATTTCCCTCCAGTGATCAAAAAAATCGTTTTTAAATTCACTGTAATTTCTATTAATCTGGGACGTATATCTTTGGCAACACATTATTTTTCAGGGTTCTGAAAACACTTGGGTTCAAGTTCAGTTATGGACAGGAGGCGGACATGGGCTAATCATTTCCATGCTTCGGTTTTTCCACCTGCAAGCTGGAGGCAAGAATTTTCACTTCGGAGACTGGTGTGAAGAGTAAATGACGGAAATATGGGTTTAGATAAGTGTCTCGCACAGTGAGCGTTCAGTACATTCGCGATCATTCTTACGGAGACGATGACACTTCGCATATGGAGTTGTTTTATTTCCAACATTTCTCTGAAGCTTTACAACCTCGTCGAGTAGTTGACACGGTCTTGGCTTAACTTCCATCTTTCGCTCGGACTCTTAAGAACCGCGCTCAGAAGCCACAGCAGGCGCTGGATCGCAGGTGGAGCGGAACCTGAGGGCAGGACGAGGAGCGCGCGAGAGCGCGAACCGGGGAGCGCCCGAGCCAGGCTCACATACACACCTCCAAACCCCAAGATTTCTGCCCAGCGCACGCCCCTCCTGGCCGCCCACCAGCGCGACCTAGCTTCCCGCCTCACTCCTCGGGCACAGCTGCTTTCCCACCAGTCCGCTTCCTGAACCATTCTGTCCAGATCCCCGGGCCCCTGGCTCAGTACCTTATTCCCGGCCCACGCCATGTTGCCGGTCCGCCGGCGCCTCGGCTCCACTTCCGGGCGGGAACCTGCGGCGCTGCCGTTTAGTTCCGGCCTCGCGGGGCCGCAGCGCCCGGGCTGTGAGCATGCTCAGTTTGCCCTCCGCCTCTGCACCGCGGAGCATCTCCGACGCTGGTTCTGGGTTGACCCTGGTCCTTCTTCTGGAAAAGGCTCGTCGTCTGGCTCTCGCATTGCACCAACGCTCACGAGTTAGTGCCCCCTGAGTATGAGTCCAGAAAGTCGCTCCTTCCTCCAAAAGCCTGTGTATACGGATGAGTTTCCCAAGCAAAACTTGGAAACATATTCGACATTGCAGACACAGAGGGACGGATCTGTGACCGGGCAATAAAGTGACAAGTAAGAAAATGACAGTGACCGTCCCCTACCATTCTGATTGACTGTCGGGACTACCAAAGGAATGCACCCTGAAGATCTGAAGCTCCCCGGGGTATCTGATCGTCCAGAGAAGAACTGATCCGAGGAGGAATTTGTCTCTCAAAAGCAATTTTACACAGCCACATGAGGACCTTGCAGAATAATGGGCGGAACCACATGTGAAGAAGCAGAGCTGTTTGGTTATGTGTATTTCCATCTCTTGCTTTCTCCTGTTTCTATGTAAACACGTCTCCACCCCTCTGACAGACTAGGACATTGAATACTCTCTCCCCAATATGACCATAATGAATAAATTTCCTTTTTTCTGCTTTTTACCATCAATTTGAATTCTTATTAATTTAATAAGGGCAGGTAGCTGAATCAGCAGCATAAACTTGATTCTTATGATCTGGTAACACCAGCGCCTGGCAGTCTGATATTGCAAATGGTAAGATTCTGTATTTGGAAAGGAGAGGCTGTATTTGGAAAAGGAAAGTTTTAATTTAGGACCAAGTGTAAGGAGATATTCCAAGTATAAGGAAGATGAAAAGGAGAGAAGAAGAGGAAGATGGAAGAAAGAGAAAGGAAGGAAGGAAGGAAGGAAGGAAGGAAGGAAGGAAGGAAGGAAGGAAGGAAAGAGAAAGATGAAAAGGGAAGAAGGGGAGGGGAGGAGAGGAAAGAAGTGAAGCCAAACCTGTATTAAAGACTCTTCAATAGATAATTCCCGGGGAGACAGAGATATTCACTCTACTGTGATCCTCTTTCTGTGGCTCTGTTAGGCTTTCCCTGCCCTGCAGTCTCATGGAAATCGGTCCTCATAGACAGTCTCTGGAGTCATTGTACTGCAAAAACCAAGCCGAACTGACCCTAGTGTTGCTTTTTTCACAATTTACTGTGGAAAAGAGGTCCCTAGGTCAGAGCAGATAAAGGGGAGGGTGTGAATGCCCATCATCTTTCTTTATTCCCCTATCCATTTCCTTTATTGGTCCATGAGGACCGATTTCCATGAGACTGTAGGGCAGGGAAAGCCTAACAGAGCCACACGAAAGAGGATCATAGCAGAGTGACTATCTGTGTCTCCCCGGGAGTTATCTAGCCCCCTAGTGTGATAATATTTGGAGTCGGAGACTTTTGGAGACAATTACATTCGGATGCGATCAGAATCCTCTTCATGTTAATGTTCTTACAGGAAGACACACTAGAGGGCGCTCTCTACACTATCTCCACCCAGTTGAAGAGGTTACAAGAGTCGTTCGCTAAAACTCCAGAATCCACACAATTTTAAATTCATGATCTTGAACTTTCAGCCTCTAGAACCGTGAGAGAACAAATTTCTGTTCACCTAGTTCATGGCATTTTATGCCTGACTAGACTAATGCAATCGTTAAGCACCAATGGTCCCAAGACTGTTTCTAGATAGAACCCATCAAACAGCAGGCATTCGCACCAGCGCCAGAATGGCTGAACAGAATCCTTGAGACTAATCATCTCCATTGAGCTGGGCCCAAATTGAAGAACTACGAGCAAAAAAAATCCAATGATGGTTACTGTAAGTCACCATGTTGTAGGTATTAACAATAGCAATTGATAACTGAAACAAGCACTTTTAAAACTATCACTGGATTTTGGGACCGTGTTCCCTTTGGGTAGTGAAAAAAATTGATTTACTTTGAAATTTCAGTGACTGGAATATTTAAACTTAGCGTCCTTCTGGGTGTGAGCTACAGAACTGAGGACTTCGGGAACTTTAGCAGGAACGAAGACGTGCAGCCTTGCTCTCTGGTAGAGAGTTGCAACAGTGCTTACCTCTGACCGTCTGGACCACGGGTTAAAATCCTAACAGTTGTACATAGCAATCGTCCCATGCTTCACCAATTTCATCAAATATTACTTTTAAAATCTGTATCTAAAAAGATTCATAGGCTGGAGAGATGGTCAGGGGTTAAGCATCTCTCTGCCTTGGGAACAAAAGGACCTGAGTTCAGATTCCTGAGCCCAAGTTAAAAACAAAACAAACAAAACAAAAACAGGGGACATGATGGCGGCCTGCACTTCCGGCTCTGGAAGCAGAGCCTGGGAAATCCCAGAGCAAAGTAAAAAGGAGATACACAGGCGCATACAGTGCCCTCTGATGCATGCGCGCGCGCACACACACACACACACACACACAAATTTAAAAAGTAAAAAGTATTCATATCATTAAAAAATTCATATTAGTAACTAAATTAGTTGAACTAAGGAAGAGAAACTCTTTTGATATTGGCCACTACTCTTCTCAATGCTGCAAATTAAACCTGTGTGGTGTTCCAAAGTGGCATAATAAAATTATCAAAGCAGACAGGTTCTTACTACAGAGTTCAGCCTGGCCACAGACTCCTGATCCCTTCTGACTCCATCTACCAAGTACTGAGATCTTACATGCATACCACCATCCCTGGCTTTAGAACCTTTTAGAGGTGGTTATGGGTTCTAAGTCTCTTCTATAGTGATAATCATGCCAACATCTAGCTGTCCTGAAAGTAGATTCTCACCCTCACCTCCATTCCACTGTCCACAATGTGTATCTATTCTTGTTCTAATCATGATTCATGTTTGCACTGAATCACTGGTTTCCTTGATCAGTGTGATTACATTCTTTTATTATGGACGTAGGTAAAAACATGGCTTGCGATAGCAGTTCACTTACACGGAATGCACATAGACTAGTCATGTGTAGAAAGTCAGGATGTAAGGATCCATACCGACATGATTACGTATACATAAGAAGCCAGCAGACTCACCTACTTTTCTGAAAATCATAGCATTCAAAGCTATTTTGGAGAGCCTCAAAACAAAAGGAGCAAATGTCAGTCAGACTTAATTTTTATTTTTATTTTAATTAATCATAGTTCTGCAATGTACCAGAAAGCACCAAGGTGATCCTCAAAAATGATGGACACTTTTTTCCTTTTATCACACTAGTAACAGTTAAATTTATATATAAAAAAATCTGACAGTGGAGTTCAGCACCATACTTAAACAAATGTCCTTGGCTGTCTGTGGGGGAGCTTGGCCATCCCCTCCACTCTGGTTCACAGTTGGTCTTTCAGCAGCTTCTTTCTGACATGAACAAAAATGATCATCAGCTTTTTTTCATAAGAAACCCAAATTCCAAAACCTGCTGATCTCTTAGGATTCAATACTTTGCAATTAGGACATCTTTAGGAATGAAGGCTTTTTATTTATTTTAAGGGAGTTTAAAATTTTTTATTTATTTATTGTATGTGTTTGCATATCAGAGGGTCCCATGTGTCCCTGTGGAGGACCAAGGGTAACTTCAGGAATAATCCCGAATTGCTTCTACCTCCTTCTTGTTTTCCCTGGGATTTCCCAGGTTCTGCCCACCAAAGCCATAAGCGCAGGCCACTTGCCATTTCTACCTGGCTTTTTTTTAGGTGGGACCTGGGATCTGAACTCAGGATCTTCTGCTTGAGAGATGGCTTGAGCCATCTTTCCAACCTGGAATGAAGGTTTTTTAATGCAGAATCTTTCAGTTGGGATTAATATGATCTAGGAACGCCCTCCCCCAGGCCAGGACAAGAAGCTGCCATACTAGAATTTGAGTAAGGATCTGAGATTTTGCCAAACCACATTAGACCTGGTTTGTAATTTGAGCTACTAACCTCTGCTGGGTGAATGTTTGGCATACTCAGTCCCTCTCTTCCAGTTTTTATGGATTAAACGTCACCACTCCAGGAAGAATATATAATTGGTATATAATTGTTCTCTCTTATCTACTGTTCATTTCCAAAGAAACCTGAAACTACATGACAAAACTTTACTTAGGAAATACATGAGATGCTACTATCTATGCCAGACATATATGTTATATAGCTCATATCTATGTACAAATTTTCTATGTATGTCTCAGGCCAAGATAAATAAATGAATGAATAAAGCTGCATTAGTAATTTGAGATTCTGAATGCAATTAAGTGTTTATTGTAAAATGGGGATATTGCTTGCCTATCAAAACATCCACTCTTCCTTTCTCAAATTCATACAAGCCCAATATTTATCTGGGACTATAGTTATTCAAACAAAAGATTAGGTTTTCCAGTATCCTTTGATTATAAATTCATGTGACTACAGTCTAGCCAGTGAGATATAAAAAAATATTAAGGGGTGGGGGTCCTGGGAAGTCTTGTTAAGCAGGAAGTGTGTGTGTGTGTATGTGTGTGTGTGTGTGTGTATACCCTCTGCTCTTTCTGGATTTTTTTTCTAGAATCATGGAAATAATGGCTGGAGATGTAGCCAGCACTGGGACACTGAGGACAAGAGTAATGAAGGCCACATCCCACCATCAAATGAAGCTTGGATAAGCCACAAGGTCCTGGGATGGTCTGTCTCTAGACTTCTACTGAAGAAAGACTTCTACCTTGGACCAGGGAGATGGCTCAGCTACTAAGAAATACCTGTGCACAAACCTGGCGACCTAAGTTTGATCCTTGGAGCCCCCCCGACATGGTGGAAGGAAAGAACCAACTTCTGGAAGCTGCCCTCCAAACACAACTCCATGCCACGCTGGTATGTATACTCCCTGCCCTCCCCCAATAAATTAATAAATAAATAAATAAAATTAAGTAAAAAAGAATCTAAAGAATCTAATTCTACAAAACCTCTCTTGTTCAGAACACTGATACTTTGGACTTGAGTTACATGAGGTGCTGCCCCTATCTGATCTTTACTTTCTGCTGCACTGTGGTCACCTGGCCCCCAAAGTGTCTCACTCCATCTCTTTTCACCCCTGAGCCTCTTTACTCTTCCTGCCACATTTAGTCACACACTTTCCTGGATTTATAGGTACCAGTAACACCTTCAAGTTCCTGAATTAATATGCCACGGAGCTCTCCGCCCCAGATAAAGTCATTTTGGGGACAGAGCATCAAGAGGAGTTGGACAGCTTTGGCACAAATTGTTTTTCTGCATCCTGTCCTCCTGGAATGATCAAGATGATGAAATGGACCAATGTGTGCTGGGGTTTTCCACAAGTTCCACAAGAACCTGCTAGAACTGTAAGGTGATCTACGGACTACTGGGGCCAGAAAGGGGAGTTGTTGGCAGTTTAGACAGTGGAGGTTTCCACTTCCTGGATGGGGTCCTTGTTGGAGAGGTTGCCTGAGATGTTGTCTGACTCCAGCAGCTCCACGATACTGTAGGGAGAACAGTCCTCCAGACCCAGCTTGCTGCACAGCCAGCCACAAAAGCCTTTCTCCATGTCCCGGGCAGCCCGCCACCATGCGGCCCAGGACCACGAGAGCTGGACCACAGCAGCGTAGAGGCCCAGGGAGGAGGCCATGACCATGATGAGCACTGGGTAGAAGAGGATGAGACACGGACAGCAGGAGATCTTGTGCCAGAAGGTCCTCTCCTCATTGTACACGAGGAAGATGTTGTACCATGTGATCGTGCCGTAGTAGAAAGAGACAACGAACGAGAGCACAAAGACCACAGGCAGGCAGACCAGTGTCCACAGGACCACATGGGGCCCTTGGTCAGCCCCCACCTGGCAGACCTTTCTGCCCTCAAGTGCTGTTTCCCTGGACAGCTCCTTGGGTTTGGTCAGTTCCTGCAGCTCCTTCTCTGTCAAGGTGACGTGGATATCTACCATCTGCCCCTTTTTCTTCCCTCGAGTGATGGTCCCAGTCAGGGTGACGTAGCGGCTGTCTAACGGCACGTTCCAGATACCTGCAGGATACAGAGGAGCTGAGAACAAGATCCAAAGTGCAGACATTTCATCTCAGTGCCATCCCGATGCTGGGGCTGACTGTGAACAGGAAAGCAGTAACTTGGTGGCAGCCTGGACAGGTCTCCCTTGGAGGGTGATCTAAGCTGTTATTACCTACAGTGACTGCACGTGTCGGTCCTGAAAAGCTATAAACAAGATTAAACTTGGCTTTTCTGGGCAGCCCACTCCTTCCCTCTCATGACTAGCTCTATGGTTCCCCGAAACAGGACATTCTCTCATGCAAACACTCCAGCTCTCCTGGGGCCAGAAAGGGGAGTTGTTGGAAGGTACACACACACACACGTAGGTACATGCACACACACACATATTTGTGTGCGTGTGCATACATACAAACACAATCATATACTACAACCCCAATACTATCCTCACAATCCAATTCTCATGCCCCCACACTGCATGCCACATACCTACATTATATCATACCCACATGCATGTACACAATGTAACCCACATACATGCCATATACCCACCTACATACTATGCTTACAACATGTCATGTACATATGCACCATACACAACTACTTGACATATATAACATTCATGCCAGATATACATATACTACACACTACACACACATGCTAGGTATAAAGTATATCACACACCATACACACACACACACACACACATACACACACCTGCCTTTCTTCAGCCAACCTAGAAGAAGAGCTTGAGACCTTGAGACAGGGAACTCTGAACAGCCAGCCACAGGGGACTCTATGGTTTTGGAAATATAAAATGCACTAGAGGACTGGAGAGATGGCTCAGAGATTAAGACTCTATTTTATAAGCAGAAGGTCCTGAATTTAGATCCCAGATCCATGTAAAAAAATGCCAAGCAGAAACAGTGGCAGCCTGCACTTCTGACCCTGGTGAGTGGAGCCTGGTAAATCCCAGGGTGAAGCAAAAAGTAGGTAGAAGCAATCCAGGATGATTCCCTTCACTCTCCACAGGGATATGTGTGCCCTCTGATACACACACACACTAATGAATGAATAAATAACGTTTTTTAAAATTGCAGTCTAGAAATGTGCAGATAAAGTACAAAGTCTCAGACAGATATGTCCCCTGGACCCCAACCAGGTCTGAAAGGAAGACTACTCGCTCCACAGCTGGAAGAGATGTAGAATGTAGCTACCTAAGAGCACAGAGAAAGGGCATACTGCCCACATCCTCAGCCTCCTTCACTTCAGGAGATGAAACCAGCTCTGACAAACACCCAGCAGTCACTAGCGGTTCCCATCTTTCCCTCATTCCCTAAACTCTGGCCCACCAGCAAGTTCCACACTGCATTGGAGATCAGCCTCTCCTCTGCTGTCACTCCATCTATGCTTCCACACCACTGCTGCTATGGCTGCAGAGATATGACGGCCTCCCTTAGCATCCACTCTCACGATGTGCACGACCTTCTTGGTAGAAAAAAATAGAAATAAGTCAACGTGTCTCCCTTGCTTCACTGATGTTTACTGGCGCTGAGGACAAATTCCCAGCCCTCCACTATGTCTTGCCAGACTCAACAGAATCCAGCTCGACTTGCCCTCCTGACTTCCCTTCACCACCTCCCCTGTCCCTGCCACTCTCTAACAGAAACCCCTTTCATCAATGGAACAATACTTGTCTCCTCCAGACCCTCCCCTTGAGCAGTTACACTCCTCACCTTTTCTTGCCAGACTACCTCATGCCATCTGGATGCATTCAAATGTCACTTCTTTAGAGAGACTTTCCATGACCACGCCATCTCTTCCCAACCACCCTCCAACACAGGTCGTCTTTCCATCACCATAATTTTGTTGTCTTTGTAAACAATATCACTACCTGGAGCTGATTCATGTCTTTCCTGGCTAGGAGGTTAAGTTCATGGATGTAAGATCACTGCTTTGGTTGTTCACTCTGGCCACGAGTCTTAGACATCAATTCTTCTACACAAATCGGTCTATCTGTTGCCTATACACTATTTCCTATCACAGATAATCCACAAATTCACTAACAGCCACAAATATACTTTTTTCAATTTTTTCAGTTTTATTTACTATTTGTGTGTGTGTGTGTGTGTGTGTGTGTGTGTGTGTGTGTGTGTAAGTGGGGGGCATACATGTGAGAGTCAGTTCTCTCATTCCATCCAAGCTTGTAAGGTAAGTACCTTTAGCTGCTGAGTCATCTTACCAGCCCCCAACAAACATTCTTATACATGCCGAGGGTAGGCATAAATTTCATAAGGGAGATATTGAGAACATCAGGTATGCATGTTTGAATCTGCAAAAATACTGACCATGTCCAAACAAAGTGGTGTAAGTGACTTCCATTTGTACTTAAGGTGGACAGGAGGGTAACCATTCCCTCGAATTGATGTGATCACATTTTACTCAATTTTTGCAACCCAGCGTATGAAGGAATACTGTATATCATCGGTACCATTAAGTGACCTTTTTTTCTGATTTTAGGGGAGTTTTTTTTTTTTAAAACGGGGTCTCACTAGGTACCCAGAACTAGTTTACAACTCATGGTCCTCGTGCCTCACCCTCTCATATGCTGTGATTATGGGTACAAACCGCCACACCTGACTATGTGACTGTATTTGATTATTATGAAAAATAACGTAGTTTATCTTAGGTACATTAAATAACTGCATGGTGTGGCTTGTGTGTTACTAATTTTTATGTATAAATCAGCTTCTTTCGCATTAGGAATTCTGAAAGAGTAGAGATCTCCATATCACCTAAGATACAGTGTGGTAGGTACTAAGTAAAATTCTGTCAGTTTAATGAGTGAAGACCCCAACACTTCAAGAAATGAATCAACAAGAAGAAAAAGGCCAGTGAGCAAATTCCTGTCTGTCTCCTGGAAGGGGTATCCTCTCTTGGTTTCCTTCCTACCGCTTTGAACAATGGGCTCCCAGGCTGGAGAGATGGCTCAGGGGTTAAGTCTCTGTCTAGAAAGCAGAAGGATCTGAGTTCAATCCTGGATTCTGCATAAAAACCCCAGGTAGAAATAGTAGTTGTTTATACTTCTGGCCCTTGAAGGAGGAGCCTGGGAAACCTCAGAGCAAAGCAAAAAGGAGACAGAACAACCCAGATGTTTCCTGAAGTCACCCCTTGGGCCTCCACAGGCACACACAGTGCTTCTCATACACACACATAAACACACGTGTGCGTGCGCATACACACACACACACACAATTTTAAAAAGAACAAAGGTTCCAGGGAGACTCACCATCATCCATGGGACAGTCTAGGAAATCTTCTCCCTCCTCCTCTTTAGGCCGATCTCCACCTTCTGAATCCTCAAACTCCTCATCTGTTTTCTCATTGTCTGACCGGTAGATGATGATGGATTCTGGACGAGCCTCTTTCTTCTTCTTTTTCCTGCGGCCCAACGTGGACTCCCCGTCCAGGGCCAGCGCAGCTGCCACCGCCCTCCTCAAGGATCCCTGATGGGGGCTGGGGAGCTGCTCGTGGCCTTCGGCTGGTGCCGGCTCTTCCATCCCAGTCCTGAGGTCTAGCTGTACTGATGAGAATCTTGCTGGCTCCAGGGAGCTCACAATCCACACATCACAAAACCTAATGTGTGAAGGTGTCCAAGAATACAAGTGACCTGAAAGACAGGAAAGCAAAGCCATCATCGGGGGCAAATGGGGTGGGACTGAATCATCTTCCACTTGCCCGATCTTTCCTTTCACTTTGCTTTTTGTAATGCTTTGTGGATGAGGAAGGAGGTCCAGTGGAAATCGTCTTGTAAGAATAGAAGGTGAACAAAAATTTCAGTATCATTTGTTACTTGTATAAGTATATATTGTGAAAGTCATCAGTCCCAATAAAGAGTACCTGATATGAGGTAGTTGGTGAGTGTTTTAGTTTCATAGTTCACTGATACAACAAAGCACCTGACCCTAACATCTTAAGAATTAAGGACTTCAGTTCAGCTCACAGTGCCAGGTTACAGCCCATCCACAGCAAGGATGCGTGCTGACATCGATAGCATAGAGCAGGAAGCATGCACGGGTACATTTCCACTTTTATTCCTCTCCTTGTTCTTCTCTTACTGAGATTCTACCTCAGGCCCGAGGGATGCACTGTCCACAACGGACAGGTCTTCAATCTTCCTGCTTCACTTGAAGCAATCAAAAGAATCTCCTAGTTTTCCCAGAATCAGATCTGCCAAGTGTCAAGTTGGCAGGTGAGACTGACCACCATAGCGAGGGACACTTACGGATAGGTAGGAGTTAAAACCAATCTTGTTCCTGTCACCGAGGGAGATTAACATGGCTGAGATCAGAACTTTGGACATCTGGGCACCAAGAACACATAACAATAATACCCAAGTGAATAAAGGCTGGTGTAAAACCTTACTAACCATATGTAGCCATATTTGCTATTCTATAAAGGAAACATTGTTATTCTTTAAAGGAAACATTATTACCCTATAAGGGAAACATATTTCTTAGCTTCCCAGTAAACCACTCCTTCAAAACACTGCAGGAATCTAACAGTTATAGAGAGAGCATACTTTCATTTTTAACACTGTCTACTCTTTTTGTTGTTAAACAAAAACAGGCAAGAAGAGAGAAGAATCTACAAACATCTTTTATATAGGGGGCTGGAGAGGTGGCTCAAGGGTTAAGCCTCTGCCTTGCAGGCAGAAGGTTCTGAGTTCAGATCCTAGACCCCACGTATAGACACGGGGCAGAAGCGGAGGTGATCTGCGTTTCTGGTCCTGGTAGGGCGGAGCCTGTGAATCCCAAGGCAGAGTAAACAAAGAGGAGGTGGAGGCAGTCCATGGTGGTTCCCAAATTCGTCTGTGGTTCTACACACACACATACATACACACACGGCGCACACGCATACACACACAATTGAATAAATAATAAATAATAAAATTAAAAAAAATAAAAATAAAAATAAAAAAGGAAAAATATATAGGTCCCTGCTTATGTTTGCAAAAATAATCTTGGGCTAAGAAAAATTTTTTCTAGGAGAAAATTAAGAAACCTTACCTAGCACTTAAAATTTTAAGCCAAGGCACTTAAAGAAAATTAAGACAGAAGGAGTACTGATTCAGCTGGTCTCTTGGGAGGCTGCAATACATTTCTTGAGTCATTCAGAGGCAATTCTAACCCCAAGTGCTGCTGCTGAAGGAGGTACTGATTAGCAAAATTCAACCTGCGTTTGGTATTTAGCTTATATGCTTCCTAAGAAAAATAATGATTTTTTTCCCCACCAGGGCCAGAAGTGCAGGCTGTAGTCATTTCCACTTGGTGTTTTTTAGGTAGGACTTGGGATTGGAACTCAGGACCTTTTGCCTGTCAGACTGAGTCTTATCCCCTGAGCCATCTCTCATCGCCCTTTCTAAACTATTAATCAGAAAAAGTTTCAATTTTGAAGTGGTGTTTATTGTTGAGAATTTCTGGATTCTACACACAATCCTGCCATCCCAGGCTCTCCAAGGGTGCATGCTCCCTAGTACTTCCAAGTTTTCTGGTTTTCTATTATTGCTCCTAATTCTCCAATCCTTCACCCTCTTCTAGTTCTCTGAGTGCTTCCTTGCTTTCAATGTCACATGCATATCCTTTGGTGTTCTTTTATTGGCAATTGTAAAGTTTTTCCTTTTATGTGAATCAAATGACCACAATATCCTGTGCACTGGCCCAGGAGCACAACCAAGATGGGGTGTGGAAAAACAAAATGAAACAAAAAACTAAGTTTTCAAGGCCATTCTGTTTCAAGACAACCCAAGCGTAAAAACTATGCGCTTTTGGTATTCTCATAAAACAGAAAGAGATCTGCTTCATATTTCTTATAATGCCAAAACATGCAGAGGTATTTTGTGTTAGAGGGAGCTGCGTGTGCCTGTGGAGACCCAAGGGTGATTTCGGGAATCCTCTTGGATTTCTTCTACCTTCTTTCTGCTTTGCTCTGGGATTTCCCTGGCTCTGACTTCCAGAGCTGAAAGTACAGGCTGCAGCCATTTCCACCTGGCGTTTTCACACAGGGTCTACACTCACTTCTGCTTTTGAGGCAGTCTTAACCCCTGAGCCATCTTTAAAGCCCCAAAACATGCAGAGTTTTGTTTTGTTTTTACTTTCCCATTTCTATGTTTCCAAAACTTGGCGCATTTATTTTTCCTGTAATGACTATGTAACCTCCTGCGCAGTAGTTAACTGTCCTTTGCTCTTTCACCTAGTACCTTCTCTACTCTTCAATTGATTTTCTTCCCACTGCATAAACAGATTGCTGAGACCTTTGAATCCTAAGCACTTAGTCACTTGTCTGAAATAAATTAGGTGCTCAGTGGCAGCACTCTTAAAGGTGAGAGCAAATGAAATTTCCTCCCCCTTACCACCAGACTATTCTCTAGAAAATTTGTCTAAACAGAATAAGCAGCAGTTCTCAACACACCTTTTTAAAAGAGGGCTATGGTTGGGGTAAATTGTTTGTGTTTGCAAGACAATCTTATGCAAATATTGCTCCTTAAGTAAAAAAGCTAAGGAACCTTAACTGGACGTTGACATTTTAAGCCCAGGAACACAGAGAAGATTCAGGATACTGAGCAATTCTGATTCTTAAAACCAGCTGATGTTGGGCTATGGATTCATTTGGCTAAGATGTTTAGGAGCATGAATTATCTGCAGAAGTGATTTCCCAAGGCAAACACCTCCAAAGGACAGAGAACCCAGCTTGAGAATACAGAGTGGATCTCAATATTTGTTCAGCCAGGGCTCCTCACCAAGAGAGCCCAATATAGAAGCGTGGTCCCAGAGGGGGTTGCATGAAGAGGCTGTGCAGATGTGGTCCTCCCCACGATTAAATTTTCTGTACTTTGGACTGTAGAGATGGGTCAGAGTCTTTAAAGCTCTTGCCTCAAAGGCAAAAAGACCTGAATTCAGATCCTGGAAAACATATAAAAATGCCCAGCAGAAATGGCAGCAGCAGAAATTCCAGTTCTGAAAGGGGGAACCTGAGAAGCCTGGAACAAACAGTAAAGAGGTAGAGTAATCCAGGATGATTCCCAAAGTCATCCTTGGATCTCCATAGGAACACACAGTGCCTTCTTGTACACACACACACACACACACACACACACACACACACACGTGTAAAAATAAAGCTAAACAAGATGGCATGAACCTAAATCTCAGTACTAGATAGGCAGAGACAGATGGGTCTGTGGGACTCCATGACCTGCCAGCCTAACCTAATCAGCAGGGCCCCAGGTCCTAGGGAAAGACCCTGTCTGAAAAAAAAAAAAAATCAAGGTAGAAGGCTTCTGACAAATGGTATCCAAGGTTGACATCTGGTTTCACATGCACTTGCATGCACACTTGAATGAACACACACACACACATACGCACACACACACACTGCTTTGGAGTATGATATATTATCAGAGAGGAAGACCTAATTCTCTTTCCTATTTTCCTACACATTATTGTGCCATTAGTGTTTGCTGTGAGAAGCAGGTTTTGAACACCTCTCTTGCCTTTTGACTTTCACAAGAGAAAGGATAGAAATGTATGTTCCCAAACTCCAGAGCTTTGAGCAACAGGATCAGAAGATATACACCTTTGTTTTCCTTTCCAGAAGTTCAGTTTTGCCCATCCTCCATCTCCACTCCCAGTCCAAAGATTGTTATCCAACATGAGGCTCAAACAACCATGAGCTCTGAGCTCTTGGTCATTCTGGGGGAAAGTTGGAACATGCTAGAAAAATTGGCCTTAAGCCACTGGCTTGTTAATCTTGCTGTCTTCCAGTCAATTTTGACTCAGCAGTAAGATTTTTGGAGTTAGGCATGGTGGCATACATCTGTAATTCCAGCTTTCAGGCAGGGGCAGCGAAATCACCAGTGTTGAGCCAAAACCTGTACTACTTTGCGAGAATACCCCATATTCAAAAAGAAAGAAAGACCTTTTTAAAATATGAACAAAGTCATGCTATTTTCTGCTTTGCATCTTCTGTTTCCCTCTCTTATAAGATTAAATCCAGGGCTTGGAGAGATGGCTCAGGGGTTAAGACTCTATCTCCCAAGCAGAAGGATCTGAGTTCTGATCCCAGATCCCATGTAAAAATGTCAGCAGAAATGGTGGCAGCCTTGTACTTCCAGCCCTAGAAGGCAGGATCTTGGAAATCCCAGAGCATGGAGGATAATTCCCCGAAAACACCCTTAGGCCTCCACAGACACAGATACTCAAGTGTCTTCTACATACAGAGAGAGAGAGACAGAGAGAGACAGAGAGAGAGAGAGAGACAGAGAGACAGAGAGAGAGAGACAGAGAGAAAGAGACAGAGAGAGAGACAGAGGGAGAGAGACAGAGAGAGAGAGAGACAGAGAGAAAGAGACAGAGAGAGAGAGAGAGAGAGAGAGAGAAAGAAAGAGAAAAGAAAAACTCATGATTCTCCTTCGTCAGCTTCCTGAATGCTGGGATTGTGAACATATTAAAAAGGGGAGGGGAGTATTAAATCCAAACTTTCCATTCCACTGAGGAGCTGCAGGATTCACGCCTCCCACACCTCCCACTTTCAGCTACTGTGCTGCACTCACACTGACCATCCATGTGCTTGAGGGTACCGCAGCTTCCCCTCCAGGCCTTTCCAACGCTGTCCACCTTGGCTGACATCTGTTCCACCCATTGTGTCACAAACTCATCTCCTTTGCTCCCTTAAGTCTCGCTTTACATCTCTTTTTTTTTCCACATCTCTTTTGAGCTCTTCTCCTTACCCACCCGAAGAAGACCCTTGTCTTCTCATTCCTTGTCAGACGTGACTGTCTCTCACATCAGGCTGACCAATGAATGTAATTGTTCTATTTGTTTTCTGTCTACCTTCTAGATTAGACTATACACTTTATGAAGAGATAGCATACAGATAGGACAAGTAGATTTTTCTAAAAAAATTAAGTGGAAGCAGTTAAAAAGTAGTGTGATTTTGTTAAAGATTAAAAATGAAGAGAAATTTAATACTGAATTATTAATAAGCTCCTGTGTGTGCTAGTGATACCACAACTGTTAAGTTTTCCTCTTACATTTATTTTCTGCTTTTTTAATATAATACAAATTTCAGCTGGTGACATGATTTCCTCATGAAGATAATATTTCTCAGCATCTTTGCAGCTAGATATGATGTCTAGAGTCTGGACAATGGAATATGAGCATGATTTCACTGTCTGGCGCTCTGCTTTCTCTTCTCGCCTTCTTGGGAACTGAAACAGGCTGGATGAGACATTTGCAGCCCGCTCAGACAAAGGCAGCCACCCCCCTAGGAGCAGCATACAAATGAGACAGAAACAACATAAGCCACATAAGAACCACCCCCTTTTCCCCTTTGTTCTAAAATACGAGTATGTATGTGTGGGAGGGGGGGAAATCTTGTTTTCATCTATAATTATTTTGATATCTGAAGGCAATCAGAAAGTAATCCTAACAAATGCACTAGAACTATTCAAGGTCATTTTATATCTCAGTTCCTCTGCTGAGTCATAATGCAACAGTGGTAAGTCAGGCAGTTTTTATTCTGAGACTCAGCTGTCTAACACAGAGGTTATCACACTGATACTGGCTCCATCAGAAGCATACCACAGGACTGGCTACACGGCTCTGAGGGTAAAAGCACTTGTTATACAGGCCAACAACAACCTAAGTTCAATTTCTGGGGCTTAGTTTAAAAAAAAAAAAAAAAAAAAAAAAGGTAGATGCGTTGGCATGCATCTGTAATCCTGGCATTCTTAGAGAAAAATAGGAAACAGAGGTGGGACAATCGCCCAGAAATGCCAGGGCCAGCTAGCCTGGAGCACACAGATCAGTGGAAGAAAGACCCTACCTCAAGGTGGAACGGAACTGACTTCCAAAAAGTTGTCCTTGGACCTCCACATGTGCTGCTGCACACTCAGGTGCATGTGCACATACAGAGAGGAAGGACGGATGGAGGGAGGGAGAGAGAGAGGGACAAGAAGAGCAGGCCAGCTCACTGGAGAGCTCAATGCAGCCAGCCAATGATAATATTACATGACTAATAAGAAAGCTAACAACACACCAAAAGGAAGTTATATTAAGAAAAACTGACAGTTCTTAGATATCAGTTAAAAATCATCACACTATCAACCTATGAAATGGATATGCATTTGTAGCCCTATATTTGTAGGGCTGATTAATAAAAAAAAAAAAAAAAAAAAAGCTGGTTATGGTCTGGAGAGATGGCCCCAGGGTTAAGACTCTGCCTCAAAAGCAGAAGGATCCTGTAAATGGTGGTGATCTGTACTTCCAGCCCTGGTGGGAAGGGCCTGGAAAATACCAGAGTGAAGCAAAAAGGAGGTAGAAGCAATCCAGGACGATTCCCAAAATCACCCTTGGTCCTCCACAGGGACATACAGTGCTCTTTGATACACACACACACACACACACACACACACACACACGCACACACACCCCAAATAAATAAATTTTTTAAAACTCTATTAAAAAAAAAAGCCTGTTTATTAGTCATACGTCCCATCCAATCAATCACTTGACAACTAATCTGTCTCCATGCCCAACCCATAGATGTGGTGCACTGCCCCTCCATGGACCTTTTACCATAAAACTTCCCTATAGTCTCTCCCATCTCTCTGCTTCCAGATGGACACTTGAGAGAACAGATCCACCCTCTTCTCCAACCAAATTCAGGTGACCTGCCGTAAGTTCTAGCTTTGGTGAGTGGAGACTATGGGAATAAATGAAGCCCTTGCTTTCCTGTGTATTGCAGGGTAACAACTGACTGATATGTGGGGTTGAGATGCTGGAGTAATTTCATGAAATGCAACTGTGGGGTTGAAATTTAATTGGAGTATGTTGATAAAAGGCGGTGACAACAAGCCTTAGACAATAAAGCTGGGCATGTAAGGAGTGGGGACTGTGAGAAACACAGAACTCAGGTCTCACCTGAACTAGAAACTTACTATTCTTCTTTCTTCTACCTTCAAGCCTACATCCAGCCAGCTCCTTTCAGAGAAAGGCAGGCCCATGTGGCATGAGTTGTATGAAATTTCATGTGACAGTGTCTGATTATCCCAGATTTAAATAAATTACTTGTGAGTGAACAACCCAAACAAAATGCCAACATGCTGTAGTTTACCACTGTGGTATGACAAAAAATTTCCCAGTCAGGGTCCTACTGCTCTGGGTCAAGAACATTAGGAGTTGACTTTTTAGGCCTTTTCCATACTGAACCTGAACTACTGTGCCTACAAAAATGGAGGTCGTCATAAGCCAGCTTGGATTCAGTCTCCAGTACAGATTACAGTACAGCAAAGTGTGTCTAGCTTTGGTCCTGCTGATCTTTCAAAGGACCACATATCATCTGCCTGGGAGGTCAGAATCCACCAATTATATCTTCATTTACCATCACGGGCTTTACTACCAACTGGGAAATAAAATGTCTACGATCGTGCCATTGGAAATTTTATTAGCCCCTCTTCAAAAAGCAGCTCTACAGGAAAAATGGAAAAGAGTTTGGCTCAGGCCAGAGCAGCATTCACAGCCTCCCAGCCTCCAGCCAACTGTTGTTGTGTACTGATGGTGAATATAGTCAGGTAAGCTTGTTTCTTCCTGATCCTCCTGGAACCAGAGCAAAACCTGAATATACCCTACAGTTTCACTTGCTTTTAGCTGACTTTCAAAAAGCACTGATTTGCGCGGGTAGGAAGCTGGAAGCATATTACTATCCCAATAGCTTGGCTACCTCTTACCATAGCAGTCTAGCAAGTAGCCGTCACGGGCTCCCTGTTTTCCAGCCAGGGTTGCCTTCTGTCATCTCAGTGATTTACCAGTAGGCTAGCTGTTCCTGGGGAAAAAAGAACTAAAAGGACCCTAAAAATGACTCATCAGTAACTTTTTTCTAGACTTAGGCTGCAGGAAATTTGCTGGCCTTCAGATAACATCAAAGTGTAGTGCAAAGATTGTCCTTTAATTAAAAGTTAGATAACAGGCTGGGAAGAATTTTGTCAGTGAAGTGCTTCAGTCAGTGAAGTGCTTCAATCATGAGAACCCACGTGAGTGGAACCTCTAGAAGTCATGGGGCTCATGCCTGTATCCCAGTGTCTCAGAGATCCACATCCCACCCGTTCCTCCCCTTTCTATAAAAGCCTTTGAGCCCCTGGGCTCCCTGATGGTCGTCCCCTGCTGGCATGGTCTGAATGTGAGTTGCCCCCCACCTCTCAGTCTCATGGGTTAGAATGCAAGCACAGGGTTCACCTTAAGGTTCACCCAGCTTCCTCTCAGTTGGGCTCTTGCTCTCTTTGCCTCTCAATGATGGCTATGGTGAACTGAATTGGACTCCTTCCAGCCACGCCTTCTGCTATGTGATTCCCACCACAATGGACTCTATCCCCTCTGGAACCACAAGGCAAATAAATGTCCCTTTCTCCCTTTCTGCCTGGCTCTGAGTGTTGCCTCATAGCAAAGAGAAAAGCAACCGTAACACCTGCCATTATTGAATGGCTGGCTTCTCAAATATATCACTTTTCTTTCCCGACAGCCTGTCCTCTGATTTGTGAGTGGCAGATGAAAACTTGGTAGCCCAGCCAGTGACTGTAATCCTAGCTACTCATAAGACTGAAGGAGGAGAATTTCAAGTCCAAGGCCTTCCTGGGCTACAAGAGTGGGGTCAAGGCTAGCGTAGGCAATTCGGCAAGACCCCCATCTCAAAACAAAAATAAAAGAGGGCTGGGACCAAAGATCAGTGATAGAATGTTTGCTTAGCAAGCCTTTAGATCTGGTCTCCAGAAAGAAAAACAAATCAAGCAACCAGCCTGGTTTGGTCATGATGCTGAAGCGGGTTCAGCAGAAGCTGTCTATAAAGGAAATGGTAACAAAGACAGGTGGTTACAAAGACCCTGAATATCTCCTTACTGTAAGGGCTGTAAGATTTGACCTTTTGTTTGGTTACTGCCTTGTGCAGCATTCCCTACTATATTCCCATTCATGTCCTTTTTTTTTCTTTTTGCACACACATATATGTGCGTGTGTGCATATGAATCTGTGTCTGTGTATCCGTAGAGTACACTTGTGTATATGTGCCTATGAAGGCTCAAGGTTGACTTCAGGAATCATCTTGGATTGCTCTACTCCATTTTGCTTTGTTCTGGGGTTTCTCAGGCTCTGCCTTCCAGGGTCAGAAGTATACAGGCCACTACCCCTTCCACCTGATGTTTTACATGGGATCTGAGATCCAAACTCGGGTCCTTCTTTTCAGGGCAGAACCTCTGAGCTATCTCTCCAGCCCCCACCCACATCACTCTTGCCCAAGACAGATGCTGGTCTGGCAAGTAAAGATTGTCCATCTCTCAGCCGTTATGTGGTGATGGTGTGGCCAGTTCCCTCGGCCCTGGTGTTGGTGCGTGCTCTCCCGTCAAGTTGGACTGAGAACTGTAACCAGTAATCGTAAGAAAATAGATCCCTTGTTCCCTTAAGCGGTTTGGTGGTCGGTCGTTTATCAGCAACCATGCAGGCGAACTGTAACAGAATTTGGTCTGTCTTACTGACTACACCACATTCCCCATGCCTACAAGCAGCACCTGGGCACACAACACACCTCAATAAACACCAGCTGAATACTGTGAACTGCTTGAGTCACTCATGCCAGCTGGCTTGGGAGTGGTCTTGTTTCAAGGCAAGGGTGGGACAAGATGCCTGACTCTTGTTTTCTTCACCACAAAGAGTCTGTGTGCTGAGAGTCTCAAAAGCGCCCGTCACCCTGAGCCAGCAGCTGCTTTGCAGAAAAGAGAAAATGAAGTTACCAATCAGAAAAGGGGGGGGAGAGGCACAGAGCTAGCTAGATGAGATGAGGGAGCATCACAGAAAAGGAAGGAAGTCATTGCTAATGGCGTGTGACTGGGGAGGAAGGCGGAGAGAATCCTGGGCTACAGTGTCTCTTTCCCCAGGACAAAGGGAGCAGTGAGGCAGAGCGCTGAAGAGCAGGGCTCTGAAGAGCAGGGCTCCATTTGGCTGATGCAGTACTGCAGCATGGTGCTGGGACAAAGAAGGCCTGAGCAAGGACCTGAATTAAAATCTGGAAACAAAGAGCTTGTAAGCACAACTGCTGTGAAAGTAGACTTTTTTTTGGGAGGGGAGGGCAGAGGCAAAGAGACCATGTCTCCTCATTTTTTTTTCAAATTTTATTTCCTTGCATTTATTTACTTATCTTGTGTGTAAGCATATGTGTGTAAGCAAAGTATGTGTGGGCACACATGCTATAGTGTGCATGTGTAGGTCACAGAACAATTTGCAAGGACATCATCCTTCCTTTCAATTGTATGGCGTCCAAAGGACCAAACTCAAGTCTTTGGGCTTGAGGGCAAGTGAACTGATCTACTGACCCAACTCTATTTCCAACTCCTTTTATTAAATTTTTATTTCCTTTGAGTGTGTGTACGCGCATGTGGGCATGCCACAACACACATGTGAAGGTTAGAGGAGCTTTTCTCCATCTGCCTTGTGAGTTCTGGGGATTGAACCCAGGTTGTCAGGCTGGTAGGGCCAGTGCTTTCACCTATTGAGCCATCTCATTGGCCCTGCCTCCTTATTTTTCACAACAGATCTCTTGAAGACACTCACACTCTGAATATTGTGAAAAACAACTTCCAGACTGCTTGGCCGAGAAACAGCAAGTTGTCATCCGAAGTGGGCATAATTGGCTCGATACCCTTGGTCACCAATAGATTCCTATCTCAATCCACTTGGTAGCCCCAACATAATGAGACTGTGGTACAGTCAGACTCACCCTACCCCACCCTGACCCTAGGAATCCACAGGTCCAGACCAGGCTACACAAACGATAAAATCTGCAATAAAATTATCTTTAAATTATATTTGAAAAGGACCCCCGTGCCCAAGAAAGCAAGCCTGAAACTTTCCAGAATAAAGCACCCCCTCAAAATTGAGTCAGTATTTTTCTGTTACTACTACTACTAAAACAAGCTTTGAGAATGGGGGTTTAACTCAGCAGTGTTTGTCCAGCATGTGCAAGGTCCAGCTTGCATCCTCACACATCATAAATGAACAAACACAAAGCCGCGCTCTCAGGAATTCTATTTTTCTGCAGCGATACTTCAAATCTTTCCATTTAGATTTATTTTTAAAGATAATTAAGGTGATGTGATTATTTCGATTTGTTTATAAGCATAGAACTGACTGAGGGAGGTTGAGTGACTTCCTATGAAGCTCAACTAGCCAATGAGGAGCAGAGAGCTTTCTTCCTTTAATGACTGTATATGGGAATCCATCAGAAACTAAGTTAGAGAGGGACTAAGTGTGGAAGTCAAAGGAAGGCACGGGGATCCAGCCACGGGAGACCAGGCTCCCAGAATTGCAGATTTGCTGGTGGAGGGAACCAGGAGAGGAAGCGATGTTTGACTAGTTCCACTCTTAATTCTCTTTGTGCATTGTAAGTGGTGAATCCAATTGGGAAGAGGGGAAAGATGTCATTTGTAGTGGCTTCTACAGTGCTTTAATATGTGGCAAAGGAAAATACAAAACTCGGACCTAGAAATAAGATCACGGCACCTAGCACCGTCCCTGGATCAGCCTAGTATGAAAACAAACAACAAAAAAACCAGAATGGGAATACTAAATCTTGTTACTGGGCGCCAACTCACGACTGAGAGATTCCCCCCACCCATCAGTGGGCTGAAATCTCCAGAGAAGAAATGATCTCTAACATAAACCTAGAGATGAGTCTTGCAGGAACCCCGCACCCTCCAATGAGAGACCCTCTTCCTGATGTGCAGCCCAGCTGAAACGCATCCGCTCTCAAATCTAGTAAAGGTTGCTTCTTCCTTCCATTCCTGGGTGGGGCGCGGGGAAGGAGGTGAGAGTGGGCCCCGGTTTGTTTTTTAAATCATTTATTATCTGGGTTCTGTGGATGACTGCAACCATCTCAACCTCACTACGTTCCCTGGGTCCCTCCCTGTGAATGAAAAGGTCTGGGACCCGGATTTCTTCCCCTCCAGTTAAGCCTGCCCTGTCCCCTTCCCAGCCAGCTGCACACAGCAGCCGGACGTCTGACGCGCGTTGGCGCCGCGAGGACCCAGAGCTGCAGCCTTTCTATTTCTAGATGCCCCGGAGATTTAATTTTAATTAACTGTGTGAGCAATGGCCCCAGAATCGAATTTTTAAAACACAGCACATCCTTATTCTCTTCTTTTTTCTCTCGATTTTTTTTTCTTTGCACTTCCCTGCCCCTTGTCCCAAATGGTTTCGAAATTTACAAATAAATTTTTGAAAAATCGAACGAGGAGAGTCTCACTCACACGTGCCCTGGGACCCAACGCCGGCGGAGGATGCAGACGGCGGGAGGCGGCCGCCAGGAGCAGTCCAGCCGCGGAGGATGCAGAGAGCGTCCGGGGGCGGGGCCGAGGCGGAGCCACGTGGGGGCGGGGCCTATCCAATCACGTGGGCTCGAGTTTTGAGCCGCGTTCGCCTGGGGGATTCCGACTGTGCGGGCTCCCGGACCGCGGCTATGGGCTCCTGGGCGAAGGGCTCGAGCTGCCTGGCGGCCGGCTTACTGCAAGGCCAAGTGGCCATCGTCACCGGCGGCGCCACGGGCATCGGAAAGGCCATCGCGAAGGAGCTCCTGCACCTGGGTACGTGAGGGGGCCTAGGCCCCCAGCCAGAGTCGGGGGCCCGCAGAGGTCCGCAGAGATCAGGGGCCGGATCGGGCTGACCCGGCTGGGGCTGGACGGCTTGCAGAGCTCAGCGAAATTACCCCGCGAGGGAAAGAGGGAGGCGTTGGCAGGCGACCCAGTGGGTACGAAGTTCAGACACTGAGCTCCAAGGAGGTAATCAGCCGACCTGCGAAAAACATGCTGCAGAATTAATTGTCTTTGTACTTAGAGCTAATCCCTTTCTGAGCATTTGGCGAACGGTTGTCAGTCAACCCGTGGATGGCTTTGATCGCCTTTTCTAATTGTATCATTTGCCATGAACGCTGTAAGAAAGTGCCGTGAATGTTCAACTTGGTGGAAGGAACGGACTTGTAAACAGAAGGAAGGACGCCACCAAAGAGAAAAATAGTTCAACTTACAAGTAGGAAGATATCAATCTTCAGTGAGTTTAGAAGCATATAAAGAGAAATACTTGAAACAAGACACTTCCATTATATAAAAAGTAAAGAAAGTAAAGAAAAGATCCAGGGTCGGTCAGATGACTCAGCAGATAAACTACATGCAAATCTTGGCCCTCGTGGTGGGGGAACCAACTTTCTTTCTTTTTTTTGAACATTTTTTTTATTATTTCCACTCATACAAACTTAATAGGTACACCGGTTCCCTTCCTCCCTCCTCTTCCCCCCGACCTCCCCTGCTCTCCCTCCCCTCACCCCTTCCTACCCATCCCCCAGTGCCTCTCCCCCCCAATCCCCGGAGAATCCTTTAATGTGCATGCCAAACTCTCCTCTGGGCCCTCCGGGAGAACCAACTTTCAAAACTTGTCTTCCGACCTCCACATTCGTGCCCTTGCATGCTCTTACTTCCCCCCTCAATAAATGAGATAATGAAAGATCCAACAAGAAAGGAAAATGAAGGAATGATGTGGCCAAAGGAGGGGACTGTCATGGGTAATAAGTATGAGAAAATGATTGACTTGATCAGCAATATATTGGGAAATAAAACAGCAAGATACCATTGTTTTTCTAAAGGGATTTTAAAACTTAGAGGAAAAGAAAGTCTTGATAAGGTGAGGAAGGCAGACAAAAATATAAATTTTACTTCTCTGGAGGGCTATTTGGGAAGAAAAAATTGCTTATAATATTCCTGCTCTAGAAGTTAGTAATGTCTTCCTTGAAGTTTAAGGAAATAAAATGAGCAGACCAAAAATTTGCACTGAAGGGTAGTAGTGCTGGTGTGTGTGTGTGCATGTTGAACTTCTTTGCATATGAGTGCTGTACAAGTTAGGTTGGTGGTCATCTCCTTTGCTTGAGACCTCACTGCTGCCTAATCCAGGTTACAAGGATTCTCCTGTCTTAGACAGCGCACGTGCACAGGTACGTGGAACCAGATGTCTACATGGAGTGGTGCCTGTTAGATATACATGTCAACTGGGCTGGAGAGGTGGCTCAGGGGTTAAGCCTCTGCCTTGCAGGTGGAAGGTCCTGAGTTCGGATCCCAGATCCCACGTATAGACGCCAGGCGGAAGAAGCGGGGGCGGCCAGCGCTTCTGGTCCTGGTAGGGCGGAGCCTGTGAACCCCAGAGCAGAAGGAGATGGAGGCGTCCATGGTGGTTCCTGAATTCATACGTGGTTCTACACACACAGACGTGCACACACACACATACATACGCGCACACACACACAATTGAATAAATAATTTAAAAAAAAGATATACATGTCAACTTGTTGGCACATTTGTGAAGAATTACTAGTTAAGATTATCTAATTGATGTCAGAAGTTCCAACTCACAGTGGATAATTCCCTGGGCAGGTGGATAAAACAGAGCTAGTTTAGTAGTTTGGCAGCCTTCAGAATACTTTGGCAGTCTCACAGTTTGGCAAGTGAAGTTTGCCCTCTTCTCAGCAATTCCTGTGGATACAGGGTGGCCAACTCCTAGGCTCCTAGTGTTGGTGTGAACTCTCCTGCCAAACTGGGCTGTGGACTGTAACGGAGAATCAGGAGCAACGTGCAGACAGATTGCAACAGTCCCTTCCCCAGTCGCTGTCCACCTTTCTCGTTTGTGGTAGAGTTGAAAGGTGTGTCACTGAGCCTCAGGCTCCTAAATTCAGTGATGTTGCTGGCCAGTGAGCTTCAGGGGGCCGCCTGGATCTGCCCCCCTTACTACAGAGATTAGGGTTGCCACAGTCATGCCTTGCTTTGGTGCTAGGGATCAAATTGGAACTTTTATGTTTGTGCAGTGGGTGTGTTACTCCCTGAGTCATCTCCCCAGTCCCCACCTGAAGAGTTTATGTGGACACATGCATGCCACATAAAAAATTCTAAATGAAATATAACATTGTTAGCAATTCCATATAAGGGTGGCTGAAATTATCTTTATATTTTTTTTTCCTGGATCGATGAATCAAGCACGTGGGTCAAGAACTCCACCACTGACTGAACTATGTCCCTAGCCCTTCAATGTCTTTTTAAAAAGCCTATCTATCTATATATATTTTATGGGCAGGAGAAATGATTGAGTAGTTAAAGTTTTTGCTTCACAAGCAAAAGAACCTCAATTCAAATTCCCAGATCCCACATGAAAATGATGAGTGGGGGCTGGAAAGATTGCTTAGGGGTACTGAGGTGGGAACCCAGGTCCCACATAAAAACACTAGGCAGAAGTGTCACTTCCGGCCCGAGCCTGGGAAATCATAGAGCGAAGCAAGAAGGATGTAGAAGCAATCCAGGATAGTTCCCAAAGTCACCCTTGGTCTTCCACAAAGACAGTGTATGTATGCCCTCTGATACACATATATTTTATTTATTAAAATAAATAAATTTTAAAAAATGCTAAGTGGGTATAGCCGTAAACCCCAGAGCAAAGCAATAACGTGGAAGAACAATCAAGTGATTCCTGGTATAATGCTTGGGCCTCTACAGGTGTACACACTGAGGTACATTCTTGTACACATGCCTGTACACACACACACACACACACACACACACACACACGTATATTCGTCCACATTTACATGAAAAGAAAAAAATTGGCATATTAACTTTTTAAATTTTTTTTTAATTTGAGGATTAAGATAGAGCTTATTAGAGGAAAGAGAATGGAACTCATGGACTCCAGACATGGAGTGTCATGAGGGGCAGGTACCCTACTTTTAAACTTTTTAAGTTTACTCTTTAAAAATTTTTAATTTTTTAAAATTCTTTTTAAAATTAGTTTAAGGAAAGAACCTTTCTTTGAATCAATGAATGAAATTTAAAAGTATCAAAATTAGATTTTTTAGTATCCTGTAATATAAAGTTGTGGAAACATTGAAAATTAAAGTATTTTCTTTCAGTGTGGAAAGCTAATCTAGAATGGTCTGAATAAGACTGACAAGAAGGCACAGTGAATAAAGGTGCTTGCCACCAAGCCCAATGACCTGCGTTCAACCTCCACAACCCATATGGTGGAAGGAGAGAACCAGTTCCCTCAGGTTGACCTTTGACTTCCTCATGCATATTCATACACACAAACACAGGCACGCACGTACACACACTTGCACACACACGCAAGAGAGAGTAACAAAAACAGTTTTTTTTTTTTTAAAGAAGAGCGCTTGTGTCATCCATCATTGCCTAGCTTCTGATGAGGAGCAAATATTTTTGCATGTCTTTATTGAAATACTCTCATACTCTTCCTTGTATTTGGATCAGCTTCCAGTGTTTCGTCCTTTATAACTGTCAGGGTCAAGAAATGGTGTTAGGCTGGTGATAATAGTTCAGCAGGTAAAGCACATGCTTGCAAACCCGGAGACTTGAGCTCCATCCATGGAAGACCACATGGTACCTCTTTCTTACCTAATAAATAAAATATTTTTTTTAAAAAAAGGAAGAAATGGGTGTCACTTCTTCGTGGACATCTTCATGTTTTATGTTACTCTCCCTGGACATGTGAACACATTTGCCGTCACTGGAGTCTTCTGACTGCATGCGTGTAGTCTCTACGGTGGCATTAGCTTGTCCCAGAATCAGCTAATCCCCCTGAGATGCTGTTGACTTTGTATTCTTTTGTCACAACTGTCCTTACCAGTTTTCATTTCTTTGTTGGGCCTTCATCATGTTTGCCAGTTCCTTATTTATTTACTTATTTACTTAATTTGTGTGTGTGTGTGATCAGAGAGGACAAGAGTGCACTGTGTGTCCCTGTGGAGGACCAAAGGTGATGTCAGGAATCATCCTGGATTACTTTTACCTCCTTTTTCTTTTCTCTGGAATTTCCTAGGCTTTGCCCACGAGGGCCAGAAGTACAGGCTGCTACTGTTTCTTCCTGGCGTTTTTATGTGGGACCTGGGGTTTGAACTCAGGACCTTCTGCTTGCCTGCAAGGCAGAGTCTTAACCCCTGAGCCATTTCTCCAACCTGCCAGTCCTTTTTTATCACTTGCTTTATTTGTTTGCTTGCTTGAGAGAGAAAGAGAGTAGGCATGAGTGTGCCACAGGACATATGTGGGGGTCAGAGAACTGCTTTCCAGAAGTCTGTTCTCTCTCCCTTCACCTTGAGGGCTCTGGGGATTAAACTCAAGTCACCAAGTGTGCACACAGACACCTTTCTTTCCCGTTGTGACATCCCACTGGCTCTTGGTCATTCATTTTTTGCACAGCAGTCATAGTTTATCCTTGACAGGCAAGGAAAGAATATCTTCTCTACTGTCAATGTGTGAAGAACAGGTGGGAAGAGACCGATCACAGGAAGACACTGAACGAAATGACTCAACTAGTTGCAGCTCAACGAAATGACTCAACTAGTTGCAGCTCATGACACGCATCTGTTCCTTATATTGTGATCTGTGTGCTGAAGAGCCAGCAGGGGAGTTTGTTACCGTGCAGTTATTCCCAGTTACTATGCCATCTACTGGAGTAACTCACATTTGGACTGGGCTGTGGAAGGAGTGGTGCCATTTAAGCAAAGGCAGCTAGAATCGGGTATATCAGAGCTGAGCAGAGCGAGAACACGCAGCGCTTATACCTCCTTCCTGTTCGTGGTGCTTGTCTTCAGAAGGGAACTGAGTGGCATATAGGACAATGATTGAGGGTCTGCCTGGCAAGCACAAGGCCTTCAGTTCAAGCCCCAGTTCCAGATGCAAAGAAAGGGAAGCATTGTACGTCTACACTTAGTTTAAATCCCACAATATGTTGTTACTTCTTGTCCTTCACACTCTCCCTTGTAAGAGATCTGAATACAAAGAAGAAAAACCTTCCTTGAGCCACAGAGTTACTCTTTCTGGTCTCGGATAGGCGTTGTTAGGTTTGCCTCTGGAATTGTTTTCCTTCTGCTTGAAGGACTTTGTTTGATCTCTCTGGGTCTGCACTGGTAAGAGTCTTCCAACTTTCCTGCGAATGGTCTTTATTTTACCGTCATTTCTCAGAAGACTTCTAGGTTTGCAAATCATTTTTGCTCTTGTCTTTTAGGTACCTCAATAGATTAGCACTCTGTCGTCTACCTTGCTTTGTTCTGAAAGAAATCCTTGTTTTGGTCTGCAGGTAATGTGGTTTTCTATTTATTCAGCTGCTTGGACGATTCCTCTCTTTGTCAGTAGTGTGTTAATCAGTATCATCAGTGTCACTTCCGGGTTGATATGTATTAGAATAACTTTTCTCCTTGTTTTTGGTTGTTATTTTCCTGCTCCTTTTTGCAGCTGATAATTTTTTTCTTGGATAGAAGATTAAATGTAAGTCTTGGCTGCTGTTTACTTTTTTAAAAAACTCTTTAAAGCTTTCAGTGACTATATATGTTACCCTCCCCAACCTCCCTCCCATCCCACCCCGAAGGTTTCCTTTTCTGGCCAGTCTCCCTCCCACTCCTACATCCCCCTGCAAGTGTGATCCATTGGGCTTCATCCCAGATGCTTGCATTGGCAAGTGCCCAGGTACTTGCTGGGGCATGCAGGGCCTACCAATGACTAAGCAATCTGTCGAGTGCAGAAGGACCCCTCTCTGTCCAGCACCAGTCCCAAACTGTCCCTCAGAGTAAGGCTATGTCTCCTGAGATCCTTCCTCCTCCACCCTGAAATGTCGGTAGGTCAATTATTGTGGAGGACTAGTGGACATCAGTGCATTGCGCACTCGGTGTGACACCACTGATAATGGCAGAGCCGAGCGGGCCTCTCTTTCTCCCCCCCTCCCTCCTTCCCCAGGTTCCCTGAACCACCAGATGTGGGGAGGAGTAATTTAGATGTTTGGATTAGGGCCCAGCATTCCACATTCACTTTGACTTTGACCAAGTTGTGGTTCTCAGCTGCTGGCTATGTTTGTGGTCCTATAAAGAGATTTTTTCTTTTTCCTTTGGATGCAGTTAAGTTTTTGGAAATGGTCTGACACTTTGCAAGAACGTTTTTTTAAAATTAAGAGTTGATCTGAGCAGTTGCTAATTTGTGGCTAATTTCATTGCTGAGGCTCTCTCTGCACCCAGTGAGAGGTTTTCTTGCTGGTCAGTTCCTTGGCCATCCTCAGTGCCGTGAGTGTGTGGCTCCTGCCCTTGTCTGGGAGGGCTCGTTCCTCCCACGCACTGAGCAGTACTTGGGGAAGATGCAGAGGGTGAGGAGAGATGTCTGCACATCTCCGTGTCTCTCATCTTGGTCCACTCTCTGAAGCCAGCTGCTGTGGCATCCTCAGAATCCCAATCCCCCTTCTTCTTGTAGAGACTTCTGGGCTTGGAATGTGTGTGGTTTGTGCGCTGATTGGAAACCAGTGGGGAGCTGGTGTGCTCCTAGGCTCCTGCCGTGCGCCTCCACACTCTGAGATGGCCGCTCATTTCGGTCCCATGCCATTTGATGTCTGATGCTCCCAAACCATTGTCCATAGATGTTGTCTGGGTTCTCAGTTGTTAGGAGAGAGGGTATATTCACTTCCTGTTGCTCTGTCTTCTCTAGAAGCAAATGATCTAATCCCCCCCTTTTTAACAGAAAAATACAAAATATTTTTTTTATTTATTTAAGAGAGAGGGAGATAGAGTATGCCATAGCTCACAGGTGGAGATAAGAGGACAACCTGTGGAAGGCAGCTTTCTCCTACCATATGGGCTTCCAGGGATTGAACTCGTGGTGCCACGTTTGTGAGCAGATGTTCTTACCTGCTGAGTTATCTTGCCGGGCCCCCAAGTATTTCCTATATATTATTACTGTTGCAACTTGGGCAGCTTGTGCAACCTCGTTTATTTATTCTCTGGCTGTTTCCCCCTCAGGAAGTAATGTGGTCATTGCCTCCCGGAAGCTTGATAGACTCAACTTCGCTGCAGATGAACTGAGAGCGTCCCTGCCTCCTTCCAGCCAGGCTCAAGTCACCCCCATACAGTGCAATATCCGCAAAGAAGAGGAGGTAATGCAAACTTGGCTTATGTGCAGTCGGTGTTCCTAATCCTGACTTCACTTCAGGGAGTCGCTGCTCATTAGAAGCAGAGCTTGTTGGGTGATTGGCATGTTCACAGCTTACTGAGCAGGTGACCTCCAGAGAGAGGGAGGGAGAGAAGCAACACAGCTCTGACCCTTCATGGCATTTCTTAGTTTTCATTTTGACCTGACGTTGTCACTATTATTTAAGATTGTAATGTACAGATGAATAATACTGATGCCTATTATAGTAGGATGTGACTCAAATTTGTGGGTATGTTTTCTTATTAAAATTACAATTTTAGAGCTGGAGAGATGGCTCAGGGGTTAAGATTCTGCCTCAAAAGCAGACGGTCCCGAGTTTGAACCTAGGCCCCACATAAAAACGCCAGGCAGAAATGGTGGTGGCCTGCACGTCCAGATTTGATGGGCGGAGCCTGGGAAATCCCAGAGCCAAGCAAGAAAGGGTAGAAGCAATCCAGGATGATTCCCGAAGTCACCTTGGTCCTCCACAGGGACACACAGTGCCTCTCTCCCTCTCTCTCTCTCTCTCTCTCACACACACACACACACACACACACACACCAAAATAAATAAATAAATATATTTTTAAAAAGTTGTGACTTAGCTTTGTCATTTCTGACCGTTAAACCATTATACCCTGGTAAGTCCACGCTGTAGGATGGACAGGTTTATTCATTGATGGCTTTTGTTCATTGGTTGTAGTTAACTGTGCAGAGTTAACTGTTCACTGTGAAAGGTTTCAAACCCTGGTATACTTCTAGAACAAGTGGCTGGTCCAAGTAGCAAATTAGGTTATTAAACTTTAATTTCTAATGTTTTTCCTTAGGTGAATCATTTGGTCAAATCCACCTTAGCGCTTCATGGTAAGATCAACTTCTTGGTAAACAATGCAGGAGGTCAGTTCCTGTCTCCTGCCGAGCACATCAGTGCAAAGGGATGGCACGCTGTGGTTGAAACCAACCTGACAGGCACTTTCTACATGTGCAAAGCAGGTAAGTGTCCTAGCCACATATATCAGCTTGTCACTAGCCACAAGTCACAGAAGATGCTGAAGGAAAAGCCGTGAAGGATTCAGGAGTCTCATGCCATTAACATTTGCGCCCCTCCCCCTTTCTTATTTTTATGCAGTACAGTAGCAAAATTCACAAATGGCATTGTTTTATGTCTTTGTAGTTTCTTCTGATCTTTAAAAAAAATCTACATGCTTTTGATTCTTTAAAAAAAATCTTTCATAACATTGATTTATAGAGTGCTCAAACATTCTGGACTCCTCTCATCCTGATTAGATTCATTTTTAAAGATACCTTGGGGTTAGAGAGATGACTCAGGGGTTAAACCTCTGCTTTATAAGCAGAAGGACATGAGTTCAAATCCCAGATCCCAAGTAAAACCACTTGATGGAAATGGGACTTTGAAGATGAACCTGGGAAAGCCCAGAGCAAGGCAAAAAGGAAATAGAGCAATCCAGGATAATTTCCAAAGTCACCCTTGGGCCTCCATGAGCACACATGGTGCTTTCTGATGTACACACACACACACACACACACACACACACACACACACATGCGCGCACGCGCAAAAATGAAAAACGAGAGAGATTTCTGGGAACTGGCAGGATGGCTCACTGGGTAAAAACATCAGGAACAAACCTCATTCAGTTCCCCTGGAGCCCACGTGAGGAAAAGAGAGACTTCCAAAGCCCTCATGGTGGAAAGAGAACTAACTTTCACAAGATGTCCTCTGATCTCCACACATCTCTCTCTCTAGTAAAACATTTAAAAAATTTTAAATATCTGAGAAAACCCCACCTTTAGGGATATATACTTCTTTAATATATTTTAAGATTCCTCCCTTATTGAAGAGAGACATGCTTGTCATGGCACACAAGCAGAAGCAGAGAACAGGAAGCCAGTTCTCTCCCTGTGCCAGGTGGTCTTTCGGGACTTGAACTAGGTCCTCAGGTTTGAGCCCAGACCTCTTAGCAGCTGAGTCTTAATTGAGTTACGTCTGGAGGTCTGTGGTTAAGGTTGTTTTACAATCACTGATTCTTACTAAATTTGACCACTTATTTAGGATTCCAACCACCAGATGTTTCTGTTGTCAAGGTGTATTTTTTTATGTGTATTTTGAAAGTAGCTAGTTGGCTTACACTTTAGGACCCCATAGTATGCTGCTTTCCTATGTCCTTTTCTTCAATGGGTTTAGATTTTATTTGGATCCTTACCAGAGTCAGTTTCTAATTTGTAGATTGACAGTTTTTGAAAATTCATTGTGTATTATTGGTATTCCTCTGTTTTTTTAAATTACTTTTTAATGTGCGTGCGGACACAGGCACACAGATGCCATGATGTGTGTGTAAGTGAGAAGCCAACGTTGTGAAGTAAGTTCTTTCCTTCTACCTTTATATTGTGGCTGGATGTCAAGCTCAGGCCATCAGACTTGCATGGCAAGGACCTTTACCCCCGAACTACTGGCCAACCCAGTTAATTGTTTTTGCTGTTGCCATTTTGTTTATTTGTTGACATGGTATCTTGTGTAGCTCTGACTAGCCTGGCACTTACTATGTAGCCTCAACTCATTCCAAAGACTCAACTGTCATCAGTCCTTTTACCTCAATATCCAACCTCAGGTATGACTAGGAGTCTATAGTTGGTGTGAAATTCTTTTGTTTGTTTGTTTATGTGTAAGAGAGATAGAGAGGGTGTGAACTTGTAATCTCTCTCTCTTTCTCTCTCTCTCTCTGCTTCCTCCCCCTCTCAAAAATAAATAAGATATTCTTTAAAATGAGACTCTAGGGTCAGCAGTAAAGCTCTGCAGGTAAGGCAGCTCACTGCTCACAAATCTGGCTACCTGAGTTCAATTCCCAGAAGCCCACATGGTAGAAAGAGAGAACCGACTTCTGAAAGTTGTCCTCTCGCCTCCACCTGTGTATCATGCCACCCCTCTGTCTCCCGGTCCTTTCCTCCCTCTCTCTCCTCCTCTCTCTTTCTCTCTTATAAATGAATAAATAAAAAAATGAAACTCTAGCCAGGACAAGACTGTTATATTTGTGAATTTACTGTAGCTGTGTTATTTCCATAAGACCTGCACGGGAGTGATCCTATCAACATTTTATCATGAAAGGGGAAAGATCTCAAGAGGCATCCTGGGGGCTGGAGAGGTGGCTCAGGGATTAAGCCTTTGCCTTGTAGGCACAAGGTCCTGAGTTCGGATCCTAGACCCCACATATAGATGCCTGGCGGAAGCCGGAGTGGTCAGCGTTTCTGGTCCTGGTAGGGCGGAGCCTGTGAATCCTGGGCAGAGTAAACAAGGAGGAGTTGGAGGCGTCCATGGTGGTTCCTGAATTTGCCCGTGGTTCTACACACACACACACACACACACACACACACACACACACGCACACGCACACGCACACGCACAATTGAATAAATTAAAAAAAAAAAGAGGCACCCTGAGAGACTGATGAGGGTTAATGCTGAAAGGGAGTGTAATGGTTACTCTTAATTATTGCTGTGAGAGAACACTCAAAGTGAAATAACTTAAGAAGTAAGGGAAATTTATTCAACTTATAGTTCCAGAGGGGAAAACAGACTTTTACAGTGGCAGTGATATGGCTGGTGGCTGAAGCTATAGGCAGCTAAGTCACAGCAGACATCCACATGGCTGGGGTATTCCTGAGCATCTCTCTGTCTTCTGTGGCTTCTTCTATCTGGTCCACTACTGGGAGGTTCTAGTGGGATCTATGGAGGTTCCAATTGGATCTACAGCTGATCTTTGTGTAATCCAGATAATCTCTTCAGGTAGTCTCAGTTGATCTTGGTTAATGCCAGTATGCCAAGTTGACACCCAGAATTAACTATCACAGGGAGGAATACTTGGTGGTATACTCTCTGACATATGATTCAGGCTCTGGCAAATGCTCAGGTACATGCTATCAAAGGCAACCCAGATGAAACTCTATTGGCTGCGACTTGAAAAGAGGAAAGAGTCTGAAAAGGAAGGAGGAGGGTTGTAATCGGAAGAGGAGGGAGGATGGGATTGAGGATTGAGGTATGAAAACATAAACTCACTATGTTCAGTATGAAACACTAAAGAAGAATATATATGGCGATATATTATATAGATACAATACCAGAGCCCCTGGTAACTGTGGCTCCAAAGTCTGCTATTGGAAAAGAAAAAGAAAGGAATGTGTTGTCAGGACTATGTGATGGCAGCACATGCCTGTAACCCCAAGACGTAAAGGTAGCAGGAACAAGTTTAAGGTCATCTTCAGATACATAATGAGTTCAACGTCAGTCTGGACTACTTGGGACCCCAACTCAAACAGCTACAAAGAAGAGTAAATTAAAATGGAAAGTATGAACTAGGCATGCACAGGACCAGGGTGGGGGAGGAGAGGCCAACCCTTCATTGTAACTGTTGTTTGTGCTCTACAGTTTACAATTCATGGATGAAAGATCACGGTGGATCGATTGTCAATATCATCATCCTGATCAGAAATGGATTTCCAGCAGCTGGGTAAGCATGCCATCCTTTCTTCTTCCTGTGTCTCTGAGTTTTGTCTTCTCAACAGGAAGCAGGGATAGGGAGTAGGGGAAATGTTTTAATCAGTGATTCATCCCTTGAAGAACGTGACCCTCCCCCATTAGCATTTCCTTTTATGTAAACTTTAGAAATACGACCTTTTATGGTAGGTGTGTTCACATACGTGTGCGGGGGCATGTGCACTTGTGTGCATATGGGGTGCAGAGATGGAGGACAGGTGTCACAGCTGCTCTCTACATTGTTTTTGAGGCAGGGTCTCTCCCTGGGCCTGGGGCTGGCCGACCAAGCTGACCTGGCTGGCCTTGGCCAGTGAGCTCCTGGGGTTTGCCTCTTCCTACAGTGGTTGCCGAGGATCCAAACTCAGTGAGATAGAAAAATACAAATTGTGAAGTCGCTGCTAGGCAAGAGTTAAACATGAATTAGGGAATTACTGCTGAGCATGGGTTAAAAGGAAAAGTCCCTGACACCCAGGCGAGGCCTGCACCTAAGCTACTTAGTAGCCATAAGAATCATATAAAGTCAGAAGTCAGCTGTCAGTCTTCCCTGACCTAACTGACCATCACGTCTGCTTCTGAGAGTTCTACTCCGCTTGCTTCCCCTGCTTCACTCTGAAATAGAAATACAAACTAAATTTTCAGCTGGAGCTTTTTAAAGGAAATCTTGCAGCATCTGCCACCTAATCTTCTTTCCTGGCTGATTTCAGATGATTTGGGTAGAAGAATGAATGTCCCTAATGTTTGTGTGTGTTTGAATGTTTATTTAAGAGGGAGAGAACATGCATGCCAAGGCACACGGGTGGAGGGCAGAGGCAGCTTGTGTGTGCTTCCAGGACCCAAACTCAGGTTAGCAGGTTTTCTTGGAAGCATCTTATGTACTGAGTCATCCCGTTGACTCCTACTTTGTTTTACAGGTTAACTTTCCACATTAAATCATCTTGAACTTGATTCTGAGAACCTTACGCTGTACTTAGTAATTCTGAATCACTCTGTTTCTATACCTTTTTTGTTTGTTTGTTTGTTCATTTTGGTTTTTTTAAGACAGGGCTTCATATATCGCAGGCTGACATAAAACTCACTCTATAGCTGAAGAGGACTGTGTCACTGTGTGCCACCATACCTGGTTTTAGGCGGTGGTGTTGGAGATTGAACCCAGGGCTACACGCTAGCTGGGCACGCCTTCTCCCAACAGAACTACATTCCTAACCCATCCCTACTTTCTCCATGAGACCCTGAGCAGATGCAGATGATTCTTCTGATCCTTCCATAAAAATGCATTAAAATCATTTAAATTTGGGTATGTCTAAAAATTGTATTAAGAATATTTCTAGCCAGATAATATGAATTTCATGTCTTTTATGGTTTAAAATTGATAGAATATCCATACCTTTGTAGCCTCAAAATTACATTTGTTGGGCTAACAAGATAGCTTGCTGGGTAAGGTCCCTGCCCACAAATGTGAAAGCCTAAGTTCAGTCCCCAAAAGGCTACATGGTGGAAGGAGAGAACTGACTTCTCTGATATCCAACTGTACACCGTGGTACGCATATACATATTTTGTCTCTTTTGTCTTTCTCTCTCTTCTGTTCTCTTTAATAAATAAGTGAAAAATCAAATGTTTAAAAATAAATAAATGATTACATGTGTTTGTTTTCCTCCATAACAAAATGTTTATCAACATATTCCTCGATGTGCTTAGTGTTTGGGAAGACAGCTTGTGCAGTGTGAGATGTGACAGACATGTTTGACTTCCATGTTGAAGGACTTCAGAAGTTCCTTTAGACAGAGACACACAGCGAGAATGTTCTCTTGGAGTTCGGTCAGGTCATGGGTACGCTTGTCATCTTAGTAAGTAAGAACAATGTTCCCAGAAGCTATTTATGATACCTGATGTTTTCTCTTTAAAGGCACAGTACAGCTGCAAGAGCAGGTGTCTACGGCCTCAGCAAATGCTTGGCTGTAGAGTGGGCCCCCAGTGGCGTAAGGATCAATTGTGTTGCTCCTGTAGGTAAATGTTATATCTAGAATCTGTTGATAAGTCATGATCTTCTGATCATGTGTGCTGTTGATAATTGTGTCTCTGGTGACGGGATGGGGAGTATATATTACCACACATATAATCATATCATATATAATAGACTTGTAAAAGCAGATTCAGGGGGCTGGAGAGATGGCTCAAGGGTTAAGCCTCTGTCTCCCATGCAGGACTTGATTTTGGATCCCAGATCCCTCGTGAAAATGCCAGATGGAAATGGCAGCAATTTGCACTTCCAGCCCTGGAAAGCAGAGCCTAGGAAACCCAGAGCGAAGCAAAAAGGAGGTAGAACTAATCCAGGCTGATTCCCAAAGTCATCCTTGGGCCTCCACAGATACACACAGTGTCTTCTGATAAACACGTACACACAAAAAAAAAAAATAAAAATAGATTTAAGTCAGAAAAAGAAAAATGAGGTGGAGAGCAATAGAAGACACCTAAACTCAACCTCTAGTCTCCACTCATGCACAGGTGAGTACAAGAACACACACACACACACACACACACACACACAGAGCACTGCTTGCTTTAAAGATACATTTTTGGGCCAGTGTGTAAAGGCATTTGACACAAAGTCTGGTAATTTGAGTTGTATCCCAGAATGCACTTGGTGGAAGAGAATCAACTTCCACAAATTGAATTCTAAACTCCACACATGCCATGGCATGCCTATGTGTACATATACATTCTTTAAAGTAATTTTAGGTTATTTTGTTGCTTCTTGGTATATTGTTAGGAAAGGAGGTGCATGTTGGAGTTCTGGGAAGTAACTCTCAATTAAAGATCAGCCAGAAGTCAAGGGTGCACATGGATGGGAGGCCAGAGAGTAACCTCAGGCGATATCCTGACAACACTGCCTTCCTCCTCCTCAGAACACTGCCTTCCTCCTCCTCAGAACACTGCCTTCCTCCTCCTGACAACACTGCCTTCCTCCTCCTGACAACACTGCCTTCCTCCTCCTGACAACACTGCCTTCCTCCTCCTGACAACACTGCCTTTCTCCTCCTAGAACACTGTCTTCCTCCTCCTAGAACACTGCTTCCTCCTCAGAACACTGCCTTCCTCCTCTTCCTCAGAACACTGTCTTCCTCCTCCTAGAATACTGTCTTCCTCCTCCTAGAACACTGCTTCCTCCTCAGAACACTGTCTTCCTCCTCAGAACACTGCCTTCCTCCTCCTGCCATCGCTGCCTTCCTCCTTTGCGATGGCGCCTCTCATTGGCCTGGAGCTCACCACCTGGAATAGGCTGACTGGTCATGGAACCTCCCGGCTCTGCCTTTCCAGCTCTGGGATTACAAACCAGATCACTGTACCATGGGTACTGGAGGCCGAACTCAGGACCTTAGACTCACGAAGCCAGCACTTTACCATTTCCTTGGCCCCAAATACACATTTCTTGAAAATCCGAAGGGTGGGATGTTGTGATAGGCACAACAGTAACTCAAGTAAGTCAGTTATTTTCAGGTTTAATGTCTTCCATCCATAGATAAGTTCATTTTCTTTAAATAAGATGTTAAATTTTTTCCATTGGAAACTAATATAACTCTCCATTTAATTAAGGATAATTACAGCTGACAGTTTTCCTCCTTTAACTTTTCCCTCTTCTTACCTCTCAGCATCTAGTCACAGTTAATAACATCACGTGAACGTTACCTTTTTTTTAAAGATTTTATTTATTTGTTCATTCGTCTGTGTGCGTGTATCAGAGGGTACCGTGTGTCCCTATGGAAGACCAAGAGTGACTTCGCCAAGCTGGATTGCTCCTACCTCCTTTTTGCTTCACTCTGGGATTTTCCAGGCTCCGCCCACCATGGTCGGAAGTACGGGCCTCTGTTTCTGCCTGGCATTTTTGTGCGGGACCTGGGATCTGAACTCAGGACCTTCTGCTCTGTAAGGCAGAGTCTTAACCCCTGAGCTATCTTTCCAGCCCACTTTCATGACCATTTAACTATGAAAAGCTAGTGAAAAATAATTGAGAAAATTCTAACAGTTACAATTTTAGCATGTATATTTTGGATTCATTTTTAAATTTAAATTTCATTTTATTTATTCATTTTTTGTTTGGTTTCTTTTTTTTTGGAAAAGTCCAAACTTACTGGCTTTTTTTTTTTCTACTTTTACAAGTGTATTGAGTATTCATCCCAGCTTCCCTCTCTCCTCTCCTGCCCATCCCCTCCTTTCCCTTCACCTTTCCATCCCATTCCATCATACCCTTCCACTTGTAAACTTCTATGGACTTCAAGGTTCACTCTGGATTGTCTACTCCTGTGGGAAGTCAGGCCTCCATATTGTAGCAAGTTACCTTTCTTCAGGCCACCCCACTGATACATTCATTTCCTTTCATCCAACTTTAGACCTAAAAGTTTCCACTGTGAGTTCTCATGTTATGGGTGTAATAACAGCTGCCTATAGAGCAGTTTATTTTAAAAAGCTAAGAAAACCCCATAGTTCTGTCTTGAATAGCCATTGCCCAGTCTTCCCTTAAGAAAAAATTAGTCCAGGGTTGGAAAGATGGCTCAGGGGTTAAGATGACTCTGCTCTGCAAAAGGGACTTGAGTTTCGATCCCGGATCCCATGTAAAATCTCCAGGCAAAAGTAGCAGTGGCTTATACTTCTGACTTTGGAAGGGGGAGCCTGGGAAATTCCAGATTGAAACAAAAAAGAGGTAGAAGCAATCTAGGATGGTGCTTGAAGTCACCCTTGGTCCTACACACACACACACACACACACACACACACACACACACACGTTTTAAATGTCCCTTTTAAAGTGAAGCAGTTAATTCTGGTTGCTGTCCAATGAATGGACTATTTGGTTGCCTCCTGCTGTTATTGTTGTTGCCGTCTTTAAACTTTGTTTCCCACTTTATCTTTTCTTTTTTTCTAAATGCAGGGAATCATTTATTCCCAGACTGCTGTTGACAATTACGGTGACCAGGGGCAAACCATATTCGAGAGTTCCTTCAAGAACATCCCCGCACAACGAATGGGAGTTCCCGAGGAGGTGATGTGTACTTTACTGATCTGATGAGAGCACACACATGTACAGCGATCAGAGGACATACATGGAGGTCACAGACAACTTTCAGGAGTCAGTTCTCTTCCCCCCACCAGGTGGATACCAGAATCAACCCAGCTGGCCAAGAGAGAGGTTTGCATGCAGGTGCCGTTTATCACTGAGCTATCTAGACAGCCTCCTTTTAAGAGAAAAAAATACTTAGTGAGAGGGCAAGAGACAGCAGCACATGCATGCACCGCTCATGTGGGAGTCACAAGACAACTTTCAGAAGCTGGTTTTCTCCCTCTACTAAGTAGGCCCCCTGGTGTGGACCGCAGGTCAGCGCGGTTTGTACACAAGCACTTCACCTGTTCAGCCATCTGTAGTCAGTAGCTTTCAAGTAATTTAAAGGTAAACTTAGTTCTGATTGGTGTGTGGGGGGGACCTTCTTACTGAATAATGAAAAAGAACTTATGACTGAACTGACTGGATGAGCCACTTTTTCATGAAACACCATTTGTTAAAATTTATTTACTTAGAGAACCTTGAAACACCTTTGTTAAAATGTATTTACTTATTAGAGAGAGAACACTTATATATCATGGCACGTGGGTGGAGGTCAGAAGACAGCTTTCAACAGTCTGTTGTCTCGTTCCACCATGTGGACTTCTGGGGACCGACTCAAGCTGCCAGGATTGCCTGCGGACACCTCACCGCATGTTTTTATTTGACATTCTAAGATGACTGGACTCCAGTTACACCTGAGTATTGATTTAACAGATGTAAGAACCTTGACACCTGGTGGAACTGCTCATCAGTGGTTTTTGTGGGAGTTGTTGCGTTCTGTTCTTCAAAAAGCGTTTTCTGAAGGGAGAGCTCTGAGTTAGGGTTCAGGAGGCTCATCAGCAGCTTTCTACTTCTCTTGGACCCGAGAAATGAATTCTCTTTGGTTTTGAGAGATGTTCTCAAAATCATCAGCTGCCTGAGTTTTATAGGGATGTGAGATGCTGGAGTGGATCTCGCGGGAAGCTCCCGGGGTCCGCGCTGCTGGGCTTTTGGCCAGACAGGAGCATGGACTGAACAGGGCAGAACGCCACTCAGTGCTCCGCAGGCACGTGGACTCTGGAACTAACATCCAGGGAGCACGAGGCCGAGACAGAGCAGGGGCTGTGTAGACAGTGGGTGCTGCAGCAGGGACGGAACTGTTGGAAGGGAGGGAGACGGACTCACGGTGTTCACTTTCGGCTTCTTCCCATCCTGTTGCTTGATTGACATTGTCTCAGGCTCCTTAGTTGATTGACAGATGGTATCTAAGGCTCCTTCACATCTTGCTGCCTTTACACTCTCATCACCTCCCTGACTTTGGAGTTGCCCACATAGCAAAGGATGTGTCTGTGGACTGTGATCGTGGTGTCTGTGGACTCCGGATTCATGACCCGGTGCCACAGTCTGACGTGGTTTTTCAGGACTGTGACGTTTCTCCGTGGCACACAGCCTTCACTGTTCGTGGTTGTCCTACTTTAGTCTTTGTTCCTACTCGAGCATGCGCTCTTCTCTTTCCAGATCTCCTCTTTGGTGTGCTTCCTGCTGTCCCCTGGGGCTTCCTTTATCACTGGGCAGTTGGTGAATGTGGACGGGGGCCAGTCTCTGTACTCACACTCGTACGAGATCATAGGTAAGTGGCCAGGAGAAGAACCACTAGCTGTGCACCTGTCTACGTTCAGGTGCTCGGCTTGTAAGTGGCTGCTCAGGAGGTAAAGACTTTCCTTTACAGAACCTCCCAAGAGCAAAAGGCTTATTATATTCATACGAGGAAAGAAAATTTCCCTCCTCACCTCCCCACACAATCTCCGGAACAAAGAATGATAGAAAAGAGGCAGAAACTTGTCATTTATTTAAGGTTTAAAGATTCAGCTTCACTTTTCTCCTATAAAGGGGGGTTTGCATATGTGAATGAAAGAATCAGTTCTACTAGGTGGGAATGGGGTATGGTCCTACTTTGCTGCCTCTTGGAACATATATTAAGAAAAATCATGACATTTTTATAGTCAATCTTTTTTGATACATAAAAGCATTTTTGTTTTACTTTATTTCATTTCTTTCTGAGACAAGGTCTTACTATGTAGTCCAGGCTAGACTCAAGGTTCAGATCTTCCTGTGTAGGTCTCCTGAGTGCTGCGATTAGAGGTATGTGCCACAGTGCTTGGCTTGAAAAAAATACTTTTTAAAATATATTCAACTCAGGCTGGAGAAATGGCTCAGGGGTTAACTTTTTAAAATATATTCAACTCAGGCTGGAGAGATGGCTCAGGGGTTAAGATTCTGCCTTACAAGCAGAAGGTCCTGAGTTCAGGTCCCATGTAAAAATGTCAGGAGGAAACAGCAACGGCCTGCACTTCTGGTCCTGGTTGGCAGAGCCTGGGAAATCCCAGAGCAAAGCAAGGAGGTAAAGCAATCCAGGATGACAGATACACACATAAAATAACAATAAACATGTTCAACTCAAAAACACTATATACAAGTATGTGTGTGTGGGGGGGTGCACATCTCAGCTAAACCAAAAACTTTTGAATTAGAGGAGTCTTACAAGATGAGATAGTCCAATGTCCTAGGTCTTACAGATGATATACCATTTGTATGAAATTAAAAGCATGTTATGGGCTAGGGATTAGCTCAATTAGTACAGGGCTTGCCCTGGTATGCACAAAGCTCTGGATCTAATCTCCAACACCCCATAAAACTGAATGGTGGAGATGTAATCTTAGCACTTGGAGAAGAGGAGACAAGATGATTGGAAATCCCAAGTTATCCTCAGCTGTATACTGAGTTTGAGACCAGCCTGGTATACATAGACATTTTGCCAAAGATAGTTATTAAGTGACTACTAGTAAATTAATATGTGGTTAATGTACCAGCTATCTACATATTTGAATTTCATATCAGAGACCCTTCTGTGCCAATTGAGTAAGACCTCCACCATATTGACAAGTAGCATAGAGCCTCATAGGTTTCTTCCTAATGACATTGGGATGGTCACTGTAGGATATTTTGATTTATAAGGTCTTTGGAAAGACAAAAATGCGTACATGTCCCACAGGACTCTTTCCAAAGTGTTTAAACTAGTGATGGCAGTGATGGCCTTTCCTCTTCCCTCATCGACAGAATTGGGTCTGCATTGCTTGTTGGTCGATGCTTTGTTTTCCCATTGAAAAGGCAAAGAAATTTATGGTGATTCCTTCCTCCTCCTGGCTGTTAGTTTCGTCTTCCCATTGTTGGATGAATACATGAGCAAAACAGCTTAGTGGGAACGAGAGGTTTATTCTTGCTGATTTTGCTCATCAGAATGGCAAGAGGATTCTAACAGCAAGAGCTGAAGGAGGGACGCATTACCTTACCTGTCAGTACGTCCATATGTCCATTATACTGAACCAGCTCTCTCTCCACCTTGCTCTCTTGCCCAGGAATAGTCCCACCTACCATGGGCTCCGTCCTGCCACATCAACTAGACAGATCCCACAGGTTTTCTCAGGCTGACCTTAATGCAATAGTATTTCATATGTGCCCAGAGACAGCCTTCACTTGTCTAAATGGCACTCAGGGAAATGAGTTCTTTTGTAATCTTAATACTGTTTTTAACCAGTAAAAAATATTATTTAAAAATTTGAGGAAAGGTCCATCTGCCTAATAAGAACACTCTGGGTTCCAATATTTTTCAACCTTTCAGCTTGCTTGGGAGTCTAAATAATAAAGGGAAGTCACTGACTTATTAGCCTGAAAGCAGGTAAGACTTGAGGGCAGCTTAAGGATCTTGTGTTCCTTCCTCTGTGTTCCAAGAGTTCCTCTTCCTCTCAAGGCTATTTCTGCTGGCTGCAGGATGGTACCTCAGCGCCATGCCAAGCATGCCACATGCTTCTGTGTTCTTGCCCAACTGAGAGAGTCAGAAGAGGGGAAGGACTTTGGCCTGGTATTTTTTACACAGTTCTGAGTTCTGCTGTGTTTTGGACCAGCCCTTCAGCCACTCACTGCAGATGGAGGATAGGGGGATTCAGACATCAGTCTCCCCAGGTCCAAGACCCATCATCTTTCAGGCCCTCATGGATTCTCTAATGAAAGGAGGCTGTTGGAAAGAGATTGGCTAGATGATGGGAGACATCATTCATTAGTTTGTTGTTTCAAAATCAATTGTTAAGGAGCTACACTGTGGAATGGCTGCAGTATACAGGATATAAGATGGTGTCACATTTAATACTCCCTATCTTAAATGACAGGTGAGTTTACTCCCTTCATCAGATAAACTAGAATGAAACTTGCCCAAATTTTCAAACACTAGTGAATCTAAGGATGTCCTTTTCTTTGTATGGGTGGCTACGGAAAAAAACAAACAGATAAACAGATTTGCAAGTATGGTGAGGTTTTTCCACTTAAACAGATCATGACAACTGGCCTGAGGGACCTGGGGATCTTTCCACTGTCCTGAAGATGAAGGAATCTTTCAAGCAGAAAGCCAAGCTCTAAGCCGAGGAAACAACTTTTTCCTGGGTGCTTTTCCCATCGTGAGAAAGTGCTTCTGGACTTCACACAAGCTTCTGATTTCTCTGTGAAGAAGACATCAAAAAATGTGGGATTTCAGTTACATCTGTGGAAAACTTATTTTTTAAATAAATTCACTTTTATGCCCAAACCAGTATCTCTTATCCAGTGTGTTTACTGAACTTTAAAGTTAATAATAGAAGGCTCACAACAGATAAGTAACACATAACATATCCTAGCACTCACAAGATGAGATGTTTAAATGTACTCCCAACTACAGTTTCACACCGAAGATAAGGCACAAAAGTAAAATTATTAAACACTGAAACGATTAAGTAAAAAATCTAAATTGTATCATAATTACAAGCTTTCCATACTTTTTGATAACATGAATAAGGAAAGAAAATAAGAAAATAGTCCTAATAATACATCCTAGAATTTTATACACAAAACACACATACACTACAAGTAAATAGTAAAGTCTATAATTCATAACACTAAAAATCTTCGTTCAACACTCAAACTTCCTGTGTATATACAAACCAGACATCCAGGAGTCATCTTTAAAACTTAAAGGTCTTATTTTTGTTACCTATTATTTCCCCCGAGGGGGTGCACCGTTCCTGGAAGTACTGCAATACCAGGTCGATGCGTGGAGTGGACGGAGCAAGCTCCTATTCCATCTCCTACTTCCAAAAATCCATTTAATATATTGTCCTCGGATAGAGGACGTATCAGATATTAAACTGATAAGAACAGATACTACACTTGATCTTAGCCAAAAGGCCGAGAAGCGATACCTTGAGTCCCGCCCGCCGCCGAGCCGGGCGCCCCCGCCCCATAGTTACCTCGTGGTCACGCCGCGCGACCCGCGCTCCCGGCTCCGTCCCTCGGCCTCCTTCGCGCCCACGAGCCGGTTGGTGTTTCTAGCGTATGTGATCCCGATTCCCTGCTCTTTCGGGATAAATTTTGCGCGTGCTCGTGGTCCCGGCGTGCCTCGGGACCTGTGTAATCTGCATGCGACGCCCCGCCTCTGGGCATGCTCCACCTCTGGGCACGCCCCGCCCGACTGCAGCTGGTCGCAGGGAGCAAGGGGCGGGGCTGGCCGAGGCGGCGCGGCCAGGTTGCAGGCGGCGCAGGCGTCTCGGTTCCACTCCCGCGCGGCCGCGTGTCCTGTGTGCTGAAGCTGCGCCGGGCTGTCGCCGCCTCACTTTCTCACTCGCTTATTTCTCAGGTCAAGGCTCAGCCCCTTCTGCACCTCCCACCCGTGGGATCAGCGGCCTTCCTGTGTCTTTTACGCCTTGTTGTTTATAGCAACCATTCATCATTTTGGGGCAACACTTAGACTCCTCCCCTCCAATCCCAGCTCGTTCCCACTGACACCGTGTGCTCGGCCTCGTCCGGGCTGCTACTTGGGACTGTGGTGTGCGCAGGTCCCAGGCAGAGAATCATGTGGGAAGCTGCTGGCCTGAGACTGGGGAAAGAGCTGATCAGCGTTATAGGGCATCATACAGAGGGTGATGATGCTGGGGGTGCTTTCTGGGAAGACTGGAATCCAGGCCCCAGGAAAGATTACAAAAAGTTTCTTTCCTACCATAGAGATAGCATTGTCCTTTCCCCGCAGGATTTGACTTGGGGTTTTTAATTACTGTCAGCATTTAAAACCAAAAAGAGGGCTGAAGAGTCGGGTCAGGGATTAAGGCTACGCTTAGCAAGCAGAAGAACCTGAGTTCAGAACCCAGATCCCATGTAAAAACACCAGGCAGAAATGGTGGCCTGCACTTCCAGCCCTGGAAGGCAAAGTCTAGGAAATCCTAGAGCAACGCAATCAGGAGATAGAGTAATCCAGGATGATTCCCAAAAGTCATCCTTGGGCCTCCTCAGGTATACCCAGTGCCCTCTAATACACAGACGCGTACGTGCACGCATGCACGCCAAAAGAGAAAAAAAAACACGACATGTAAGTAGTTGATTATGGAGTCAATTACAAAGACCAGACTGAAAAACACAAACTCGAGTTAACCCCATAGTGTTGGGACCAAGGGGGAGGGCACGGGACACAACTCCCACTGTATACTGACTGCTCAGGCCCTTCATAGCTCCAAAATAATAATAGTAGTAATAATAAAATAGGGAGCTGGTCCCACACAGCCTGTAATGGCAGCACCTTGAAGGTGGAAGCAGAGGTTCCAGGTGGTAAGCCTCAGCTATGAAACCATCGAGGGCAGCCTGGACTAAACACACCTAAAATTTCTCCTGAAACATCTGAAAGGAAAAGTGGGGGACCATCTGGTAAACAAAAAGTCAAGTGTGGAGATAGGGTGGGGTGTTCAGGTGAGTCTCCTTTCCAGCCTCAAGATTTAGTCTCTGAGACCTGACAGTGGCTAGATCCCATATAGCAGTCACACATAAATGCTCAGGTAGCCCAGAGACTAATGTTAATTGGCTATTAAAAGGGCTGAAATAAAATGTAGACTTCTTAAGGTATAACAAGCAGCCAGCACATTAGTCAATGAAAGTGAGATGTGGAAGCTCAGATAGGCCTCCTCTTTGAAAGATCCTTCATTTGCTCTCAGGACAGCAACGAACCATTCAGAGGCGAGATTGAAAACGAATCATAATTTCCTGCAGAACAGAATTCTGGCTGATACTGCATGGGAAAGAACAAGAGCAGCTACAAACAGCTCTGGATACCCAGAGTCAATGTCCAGCATTGATGCCCAGAGTTAAAGCCAGAAGCCAGCATTACCAGTTCACAGCCCTGTGCGATGGGGGAGAGTTAATGCTAATATTTAGTATTGACAATAATAATATGGCACACTAGTATTTTTCAAAATGGATATTTTGGTAATGTAAATAGATCATATTCTAATGCACTGTATCTAATCAAGATAATGGCGGTGTCTTGATTACAGAATTCTTGGTGCTCATATGGACATAGACATTTCTTCCACCTCATCCCCGTTGGCCATTACTATTTGCACCTGCAGCCTTAGAGGCATGTTGGTAGTTCTACCTCAGCCGTGTGTAAGGGTAAGCTAAATGTGTGTTTTGAGCATAACTGCATGTAAAATATAACTTGTGAGGCAGGAGAGCATGACAGGGAATTATAAGAGGCTGGGGAGACAGAGGCTGTGCCCCCAGAACCGGGTCTGCCTTCGGTGCTCCTGAAGGCAGGGCCTTCAGACTCCACAAGAAGGAGCAAATGCCTGCAAACACGATGCGTCTTAGCCTCATGCTCCGTGGCTGTAATGAACAATTTAGGAGGACAAGCAGCTTATTATTCCAGCTTACAGTTTCGGGTTACAGTTCATTATTGTGATATGGTAGGCATGTTAAACACAAAAATGGCTCAAGCTGCCCCTCCCTCTGCCCCTAGTGTGCGTTCCAGACAAAGGACACTTCACAGCCCCCAGCCTGTCTGCAACTTCTCCACAGCCCCCAGTCCACCTGCAACTGAGATAAACTGACACATTCGCCCAAGGTCTCTTTTACCCACCTCAAGACAAACCCCCCTTCTCATCCCGGTCACATGACCATGCCCTATAAGAGATCCCAGGATTAGATTCTGGCCTCTGCCTCTCAGTCTGCTTTAGAGACAGCCATACTGCTTCCTGCTTACTTGCCAAAAATCTGCCCTGCACCTTATGGCCTGCTTGCTATCTACTGTCTCCTGCTTGCTTGACAATAAACCTCCTTTGTACATTATGTGCTGGTTTTAGTGACTTTATAATCCTGGATCATTCTGAGGAAGGGGGGGGGGGTCTTCCCAAGAGCCCCCTGCAATTATGACAAAAGAATTCCCAGCAGGGGCTAGAGGAACTGGCCACACCATATCTACAGGAAGAGCAGCAAGAGGGGCAGGGAGCCAAGCATGCCTTCTAGCTTGCCAGCTTACCAAACTCCAACCAGCTCTCCACCTCTATCCACTTGTCCAAAGAATGGGCCCACCCACTGTGGACTGGTGCTTCCTACCTCAATTAGATGGTCTCCCATAGGCTTACTCAAAACTTTGTCTTAACCAAATAATTCTTCATAAGTGTGTCCGAAGGCTCAGCTCTTTATTGTCAAATTGACACCTAATACCAATCAACACAGTATGTGCTTTTCCAAAAGACATCTTATCAAAAGCAATAAATAAATTGCTCTCACTTAGGGCCATTTTGATCGACAAGCACATCAGGGGCAGTAAGTAGGCCATGCTGGCTTGGGGCTAAAATGAAGTATATCCTGACATTCCTAGCATTTTCCTCACCTACACCTGGAAAGTACCTTCATAAACTCACCTTTTCCCCTTTGTGTACTGTGAAAAACTCTTTATTACCCTCATTGCAAATTACATTGTTCCGGCAGTGCTAGAAAGAAGGGATGGAGGTTCTTAGCAACCTTTAGAGATGTGACTTGAGAGTTTCCAAATGGTCCACATATACCCTGTGTTAACTGGCATTTTGTCCTCTGGACTCAGCTTAAATCCTTAGACTTGGCTCCCAGTCTAACCTAAGGAGGGCTTTATGTAGCGATTTGAAATACCCCATCTTGGAGGAAGGCTCAGCAAGCAAATAGCTCTTTAGGCTCAGGAAGTTCCTGAAATTAACAAGATGGGGGTGGGGTCCTCTCTCCAAGGGAAGGAAAAGCAGTAAACAACTGCTGGAGGGCAGGACTCATGGAATCAGCCTGCAGTCCACAGAGATTCAGAGTAGCCCTGCAGTCTGCAGGAGACTCTCCCTGGAGGGTGGCAGCACCCAGAGCTGTGAGTCTCTCCCCAGCTGGGATGGGCGTTTTGGTGATGTGACTGCCTGTCAGTCACCTCTGCTCCTGTCAGTAACTTACACCTCTATTCCTGTAAGTAACCCCAGCAAATTCATTGGTGGGTTAAATTGGACAGAGATTATTATTTCCATCTGTGGTGGAATTCCTTGGGGTCTCCCCAGGAGAAGTGTCACATGACCCCATGGTAAAGAACCCAGTTGTGATACTGGAGAGATCCACATTCATTCTATTGGGCATGCTTCACCCCCTCCCAGAGCACCTTGGTCTCGGAGGAGAAGACCAAATTCACTTCCCATTTGGTCTTCCCTTGAAATTCATTTTGGCAAAGCTGTGAAAGCTGGTTTGGCCTAGGTGGAGGCCTCTGTTCAGAGTTCCTCCAGGTGGCTGTTGGCATGTTGGTGTGGAACTTCGTCCCTATCATAAATGACAAACCCATTAAATGAAGTGATGTTTTGCATGATGTTAAGTCCAATAAACACTACATTTAAGTCAGGAGTGGCAGAGTCCACCTGTAATACCAATAATCGGGAGGCTGAAGCAGGAGGATCACGAGTAGCAGGCTACTTTAAGCCACTAAAGAAAATTGTTGAAAAAGGGGAGTTGGGGTGGAGAGCTGAGCTAGCCCAGTCAGTAAACTGCTTGTCTTGCAGACATGAGGGTCTGAGTTAGACCCCCAGAATCCAGCCAGTCTGGTTATATTATGGGACCACTGTCATGGATGATGAAATGGCACCATGTAGTGGCTGGCTGTAGCTCTTTCCTCCCTTCTGACCATTTACTGGAAAGACTTTACACAGTTAGAATCACCAGCATATTTCATCAGAAGACAGTTCTTTCCCTAGCATGTCACACACACAGTTGTCAAGCAAAGTCATTTAAATAGATAAAGTCTACAATAAATAGATTGAAAAACAATTCAGTTCCAATTCTTATTGGAATTCTTCATATAACTTAAGAAATATATGTGGAATTCCCACATGCTTTTCTGAAGTTTTCAAGATAGTAAGTCAAATGTCAAATGCTTAACAAGATTAAATGCAAAGTCGCCCAAGAATCAATGAAAGTTGGTGCCTGTTAGGTAAGAGAAGACTCCTTGCTCCATTTAGCAGGCTTTTTAACAGGCTCAGAGGTTAATTTGGAATCAGTTAATACCTCTCATTTAAATATTCCTGGGGTTCTTTCCAGAGGCCACACAAGTGCCGAACTGCTATAAGTGTATCAGGCTGCTTTCCACATCCTCCTGGCATGTCCACAGAACTGTTCGCTTGAACTTGGGGCCTTTAGGTGGCAGCATGGAGAACATAGAGGGCTGAGCCGCGACCTTTTCAGGGGAGGTTTGCCAGGTACAGGCGTGGTGCGGAGCCGAGGCGCAAGTGGGGGGCTCTGTGGGTGCTGTGGAGGAAGACTAGAATACGATGATAGGAAGGAACAGAACAGGCACGGTGTTGCACATCTGTAGGAAGGTAAAGGCTGAAGGGTCATGAGTTCAAACTCAGCTTGAGCTACATGACACCTGCTTCAAAAACACCCCCCCAATATCAAGGAATAAGAATCTAGAGACTTACAGGCATGGGTGAGCCTAATTGTTAGCACTCAGATTACTGAGATCTGGGCTTAAGAGTTCCAGCAAGACTTTGGGGTCTCTCAAAGCAAGTATGAGCACCACCCCTGTTAGGTTTGGGGTTTAAATGGGGTCTTGAAATAGCTTGGACTGGTCTTTAACTCACTGTGCATCTGAGCTTGACCCTGGACTTTGATCCTCCTTGCTGTCACCTTCTGATGTGGGGTTGCAGGGAGGCTTTGTTCTGTTAGCATTTGATGCACATCTTTAGGGTTTTTAAAATATGATGTGGAACCCAAGAGACACCATTCTCGGATGAAACTCCATTCCATTCACTAATCTGACTGGGCAGCCTCTAAAAAGAAATCAATATGTCAATTGTAGTTTAGCTGTAGTTTATAGACAATTGTAAAAACCTTTCCTGCTTTCCCTTCATGAGTATGTGTCTCTAGGCATGAAGCCCCTGGCACATAGTACCCTAGAAGCAGGAATAAAAAACTCTTATGAACTGAGGCTAATTCTGAGCACGTACTACTCCAGAGGAAGCCATAAGCCCCAACTCAGAAAAGGGAGGCAGACTCGGACAAGGACGAGAGTCCAGATGCCCAAATGCCTTAGATAAAAAACAGAGAAGCTTGCACAAACAAGGTCGTTAACAGTCTAGATGTCGAACTGTCCCAGATAAGGAACTAAGTCAACGGTTACTGATAATACTGTTAAGGTTTCCAATTTCTTGCCTATAACCAATCAGCTTGAGCCTTGCATGAGAAGCCCCTAGACTCATTTCAAACTGTATAAAACTCCCTGAAAGCTTTGCTCGGCACGCCACTCTCCCTACTGCGCTGGGTACTGTGTGAGCCCTTGCTCGAGAGCTCGTGATAAAATCCCTCTTGATTTTACAATGGAGACGGCTCTTGGGCGTTCAGAGATTTCCAGACCACCGGCATAACAATGAGAGAGAGAAAGAAAGAGGGAGGGAGGGAGAGAGAGCAGGTACATGCTTGTCACAGCTAATATGTGGAAGCCAGAGGACAACTTTTGGAAATCAGTTCTCTCCTCCTACATGTGGGAAGCTGAAGCAGTTCGCTTGCATGCTGCTGATAAAAATCTTGAGAAGCCACTTAAGGGAACAAGAGGTTTATTCTCTTAGAATGGTGTGGTTACAGTTCTTAGTCCAGCTTGGCAGGAGACCAAGCATCATCATCATCAAAAGGCCGAGGGAACTGTTCACACCATGTTCACACTATAGGGGCTTTTGGGAGCCCCCTCCCCATCTTGGAATGATTGGAGGATACAAAGGTACAGCAAAACCAGCACGTCATATACAAAGGAGATTTATGGTCAAGCAAGCAGGAGGACCAAATAGAAAAATCTAGCTTCTGGGGACTCATGTAGGACTCGGTCATGTGACCAGGAGTATGTGTTTATAGGCCAGGGGCATGTAGTTGAAGAAGTATTGGGATGAGAAGGGGGGGTCCCCCTGGGGTGGGTGAGAGTCTTTGAACGAATGTGCCAGTTTGTCTTAGTTGCAAGTGGATTGAAGGCTATGGAGAAGTTTTGGAGATTTCCTTGGGAGGAGAGACCTGTCTCATCTAAGTAAATTGGGAATCGTGAAGGGTTCTTTGTCTATGTATAGCGGGGAGAGAGGAGGTGGCAGTTTGAGCCATTTTCGTATTTCACATGCCAACATCTAACACACATAATGGTGGAGAGAGGGATGAGCCTTACCTGCCAGACCAGCATGTCTAGATAAGTATACACAAGGATGCTACTTCCTCAATCAGCTGTCTTTATTTTATCTACCTGTCTAGGGCCTAGTTTCACCTACCATGGGTTGGGTCTTCGTCTATTAACTACACAATCTCTTGAAGGTTCACTCAACTAGTAATTATCCACAAAAGTGCCCAGAGCTCAAACCCTCAACCGTCAAGTTGACCTCTATACCTACCTAAGACAGAATCAAATTCAGGTTGCCAGGTTTGTGTGCAGGAGCCTTTATCCACTGAGCTATCTTACTGGCCCCTGATGTGTATTTTCTACGATTCATGACTTTGTGTCACTTTGCAACCAAAGTGTACGTGGAGCTTGATTGAATTGAGGACACAAGAGAATAGGCATAGTGTTGGATGCCATGATAGCTATCCCTAGGTGTTAGTTACACTGAGCTGTGACAATAGAGTTGAATTTGGGAAGTGTACGTGTTACTCTTTTCTGTTGCTGTGAAAGAACATCCAAAGTCAAGCAACTTAATGGAAGAAAGGGAGATTTATTCAGCTTACAGTTCCAGAGGGGAGAAACAGTCCTTCGTGGCAGAAAAGGCATGGCTGGTGGCAGAAGCTGGAGGAGGTTGAGGTTGCATCCCTCTAGGGGGCTCAGAGATAGTCACAATTTATTAAGTGCTTCCGGAAGTAAGGTAGAACTAATCCACTTCAAGATCCCCCCCCCTCCGTGACTGCCTTCTTCCAGCAAGGCTCCACCTCCTAAAGGTGTCATAACCTTCCCAAACACATGAGTCTGTGGGGGACACATTTCAAACCAGGACTGGAAGACAGGACTGAAGTAAGGAATGGTAAACTGCAGCAATAAAAAGGCTGGGAGGAGGCTTGAGGCACAGATCAGGCACTTTTAAAAATTGTTGTGTATGTGTGCATGCTGTGGCATGGGTGTGGAGGTCACAGAACAACCTCGGATGTCAATTCTCACCTTTCACCTTGTTTGAGACAGGGTCTCTTCCTCACAGCTTCATTAGCCCGCTATCTAGCTCTCTAGCTTTTAGGTGTTCTGTCTCCACCTCTCATCTTGCAGGAATTCTGGGATTACACCAGAATCTTCACCCAGCTTTTAAATATGTCCCAGGGATTTGAACACAGGTTTTAGTACCTGCCCAGCCAGCACTTTACCCCTTTATACAATGAATCATCTCCCCAGCTCCAGATAAAGTTTTGAGTGTGTGTGTGTTATCAGAGGACACTGTTGTGTGACTGCAGAGGCACAAAAGTGACTTTGGTAGTCATCTGGGATTGCTTCTACTTCGCTCTGGGATCTCCCAGTCTCCACCTTCCAGGGCCAGAAGTACAGGCCACTGCCATTTCTGCCTGGCATGGGATTCAGGATCCAAACTCAGAACCTTCTACGTGCAAGGCAGAGTCTTAACCCCTAAGTCATCTCTCCAGCCCCCAGATGACTTTTTTTGAGTTTTATAATTTTCAATTGCTCCATGTACATTTTCTGAAAGGATGGATAACTTAGTTTCATTTTCATCTGCATAAGATAGGAAGCACAAAGCCATACTTAACAAAAAAAATGGATAATGCTTGTTGAGTTGAATACTTTTTAGATGGTAAATGCTGACAGTATAAATGGATGGGATGGGATCTGGCAAGATAGTCACAATTTATTAAGTGCTTCCTATTTATCTCATGTAACAAGTTCCTAATGTAACAAGTTTGAGGTATGACAGGACCATGAACTTGCTTCTCCTTGTGGGGTCAGCCCTTTCCACTGTGATGGCAGCAGCCCCTTGAATACATGCAGTTATGGCAGAGCCAGAGCATCAGCAGCTATAGGAGCTGTGTGAGCTGTGACAGTAGAGCCAGAGATGGCATGTATGCAGGGCTGTCAAAGATGGGAGAAACACGGTTGTCCATTGCTGGGCCATCCTGCTTCGTGTGCTTCCAGTAAGCTGTCCCTCTCCTGTTCTGTGGTCTAGCAGCAGACTTGTATTGCCTCCCAGTTCCTCTGCACTTAAGCACCATGCTGATGTGTGTCACACTTGCACCTGCCTGCCAGGTAGATGAAGTCCCTCCTGCACAAGATTCCAGTGTAGGACTGACTGGGAAGGAGCTCTTGTGCTGTGTGCACAAGCAGACATGCACTGCGCCATCTACTCAGGATGAAAGTGGACTGACCTTTTTAACATTTAGCACCTGGATCAAGTTCTGTCATGAAGCCATTTCTCATCCTCACTTCCCAAATACTGGGGTGTGTGTCACTTTCCTTTTTTATTTCTTAATACCAATGAACAAGGTGAGCCCATAGATTCTGCTCCTGTGGTTGCTGCGATGCTTGTTTACAAGCATAGAGGACCTAGAATCAGTATAAGGCATGTGAACGGCTGTTTTCAGCATGCGTTTTTGGCCTGCACCTCACTGGAGTTGTTCAAGAGCATTAATAATGTCAACTGTCAGGGGCTGGAGAGGTGGCTCAGGGATTAAGCCTCTGCCTTGCAGGCCTTCGGAAGGTCCTGAGTTCGGATCCTAGACCCCACGTATAGACCAGGCGGAAGCCGGGCGGCCTGCGTTTCTGGTCCTGGTAGGGCGGAGCCTATGAATCCCGGGGCAGAGTAAATGAGGAGGTGGAGGCGGTCCATAGTGGAATTCATCCGTGGTTCTTACACACATACAATGCACACAATTTAATAATTAAAAAAAAGTCTCTGTGAATCTCAGTGCTAAGAAATGTGACCTAGCTACAGAGATGCATTTCACACTGCCCTTTTAGCACTGCTACTCCTGTTGCTACTTTCCTGTTCGCTACTCATGAGGTAAGAACTCTCTTCCCTCAATGATTATTACACGTTTTTTCCATAAAACTTTAACTTGTGTTCACCCAACAACCTACGACAGAAAGCCCAAGCATCATATCAAAAAAATCAATTAATTTTAACTCACAAGTTTCATACATGGAAACTCTCTTAACATAAATTAGAAATAAAGAACACACAATTTACGTCAGCAAATAAACTTTAAGTCTTACATTATACCCAGTATATTCCCCCGAGGGGGTGCACCGTTCCTGGAAGTACTGCAATACCAGGTCGATGCGTGGAGTGGACGGAGCAAGCTCCTATTCCATCTCCTACTTCCAAAAATCCATTTAATATATTGTCCTCGGATAGAGGACGTATCAGATATTAAACTGATAAGAACAGATACTACACTTGATCTTAGCCAAAAGGCCGAGAAGCGATGCTTAGGGTTCCGCCCGCCGCCGGGCCCAGCGACCCCGCCCCACAGTTACCTTGTGGTCACACCGCGCGACCCGCGTTCCTGGCCCCGCCCCTCTGCCTCCTTCGTGCCCACGGACTCCTCCGCGTCCCCTGCGCGCACGATCCCGATTCCTCGTGCTTTCCGCACAATCTCTGCGTGTTGCCGTCCCGGCGTGCCCCGGGACGCGTCTTATTTGCGTGCTCCGTCCCGGAGCGCCCTGAGCGCTGGCTCAGGGGACTGACAGTTTGGTCCCAGCCGGGACCGGGAAGCGAGGGGCGGGGCTGGCGCCAGGTGGCCGCGGAACCCGCTTGCTGATGCTCAGGGGAACCCCAGGCCCCGTGGCAGTCAGGGCTCTGGTCCCAAAACGCCCTCCGTGGACAGATTCTCTTCCTCATCTGATCACTTACGTTTGGGGACTCACCCTTGCCTACCAGCCCTTGTTGGGTGCCCAGGGTTCAGGTGGCAAAGCGCCATGCCCCTAATCGAAGTATCCGGGAGGCCGTAGGGGGCAAGGAGGAAGATCTGGTTAGAGCAGAGCGCCAGCAGAGAGGAGGCCCAGTTGTTCAAGATGCTCTGGGGAAAGAAGGGGGCTAAGTCCAGGTAATTAGCGTTCATTTGTTTTAGTTCCACAAATAATTGTGGCCTGGGCTGGAGACATGGCTCAGAGTTTAAGACTCTAGGCCTGTAAAGCAGAAGGACCGAGTTCAGAGCGGAATGAGTTCAGATCCCAAATCCCACATGTAAAAACGCCAGTCAGAAACGGGGCAGCCTCACTTGCAGCTCTAGAAGCCAGAGCGTGGGAAATCCCAGAGTGAAGCAAAAGGGAGGTAAAAGCAAACCACGATGATTCCCGAAGACCACTCCACAGGGCACGCTCTCATACATACACACATGTGCATGCAAAATAAATGAATAAATAATTGCAGCAAGAAACGCCTGGCCCAAACGGGAGAAAGGGGATTTGTTAGCTCACAGTGCTAGACTACAGTCCATCGTTACGTAAAAGTTACACCAGCAAGATCTGAGAGGACTGGCCACACCACATCCCAAGTCAAGAGTGTAGGGAAAGAACCAGTCATAATAGCCTGCCAGTTAGCCAGCCCCATCTTCATCCACCTTTCCAGGGAGTGGGCTGGGTCTTCGAGTATGCAGTCTTGCCCAAAAGTCTGCTCTAAGTTGTTCCTCAGAAGTGTTTTCTGATTGATGCTGGTGGTGAAGGAAGTTTTGAAGCAGAACTTGCCAGGAAGAGAATTAAGGTAGAGAAGGAACCGAACACATAGGACTCCAGATGTGGAGTACCATAAGGGGCAAGGGTGCCCTGGGAGAACTCATGGACTCCGGGCATGGAATCCATGAGCGGCAGGCAGCTGGAAAAGAACTCATGGGCTCCACAGGAGCCAAAGATGACTGCCAAGGTCAGGTATATTTACACTTGTAGACGAGGAAGGGGGGGGCACGGCTTTTCCTTATTGGTTAGCTCATATTGAGGCCCAACCCAGTGGATCTTGTGGTTGGGCTCTTGGTCTCCATATTTGCTCTGGAGAATTCACTTCTTTTTTTTTTTTTTTTTAATTTTTTTATTATTATTTATTCAATTGTGCGTGTATGTGTGTGTACGTGTGTGTGTGTGTGTGTGTGTAGAACCACGGACGAATTCGGGAACCACCATGGACTGCCTCCACCTCCTTGTTTACTCTGCCCCAGGATTCACAACTTCCGCCCTACCAGGACCAGAAATGCAGGCCGCCCCCGCTTCCTCCTGGCATCTATACGTGGGATCTGGGATCCGAACTCGGGACCTTCCGCCTGCAAGGCGGAGGGTTAACCCCTAAGCCACTTCTCCAGCCCTGAGAATTCACTTCTTATCCTTTCATCAGCAAAGGATTGGGAGAAGTTGACCACTTTGTCTCTGGAGAATTAGAGTCAGTTCCTCCCTGTCAACAGTGTGTTTCTCCAGGGTAATCCCAGCAGTAGGGGATGGCTTTCAGGATCTTCAAAGATGTTCAGATATCATCCAAGCATGGCTGCTATAAAACCGCCTAAAGTTGACCACCCAAACCCTTGAGGGGCATGTGTAAGATGCTACTGTCTTTCACCCAGCCCTGCTACTAATGCAACTAATTAATTTCGACAGGCTTAATCGTAAGCCAGGATAGCTGCTAATGCGACTTCCGAGTTGCAGAATAGGGGGTTGTCATAGTTAAGCACAGATGTCAACTTGACTCTTGAGGGTTTGAGCTCTGGGGACAGGTGTAGAGAGTCGATGGTTGAGTTAAGCCCAGAGCAAACCTGAAGGAGATTGTCTGGCTGCTGAGGAAGACCCAGCCCATGGTGGGTGGGACTAGGCCCTGGATAAATCACAGAGAGCTGGTTGAGAGAGTTGGCATCCTTCTGTATACGTGGCCAGACATGCTGGTCTGGCAAGTAAGGATTGTCCATCTCTCAGCCGTTATGGTGGCCAGTTCCCTCGTCCCTGGTGTTGGTGTGTGCTCTCCTGTCAAGCTGGACTATGAATTGTAACCGGACTATTGTAAGAAAGTAAACTCCTTGTTCCCTTTAAGCTGTGTTCTGGTCATTTATCAGCAACCATGCAGGCGGACTGCAACAGGGGTGCACAAATCTTACTTGCTGAGGTCACATCTAATCTGCCTGTGATGTCCTGCCCGGTCTGGCCCCAACCTGATCACAGGGAGCCAAGGGAACAAGAACCGGGTAGGGAGGACGGCAAGGTGGGTCAGGGGCTCTGCCTTCAGGCTGTGCCTGGCTGACCCCGCCTGGATTCCTCACTCAACTGGCTTCTTTCTGAGGACCAGAGAGTCTTTCCTGGGTGTCTCCTTCCGCCTAGGAGTGTGGAAGTCCTCAAGGATCAGCAGCTTTCCTATGTATTTTACCTCCCGTTGTTGGGGGTGGTAGGGCCACCGGTGGCATCTGGAGGAGTTCTTTTCTGAAACTTCGGCTCCGGTGAAGATGGATTTCTTAAATAAGCGGCAGAATAGCATTTCTGAAGCCGTGGATGAAGCAGAGTGGCATAAACTCCCTGAAGGGCTCAGGGAAAGGATCGCACACACCTGCGGATGTGCGCTTCTCATGAGTCCGCTTGTGTCTTCGCAGTAGCCTCTACACGATTTGGGTGGTTCTTGAAGTTGTATCATTCAAAATGTTTGTAAGGAATGCCCCCTCCCCATTTTTTTTTTTTGGCAAAATATCCAGGGATGGCTTTTGGAGGTTCTTGGGAAAATGTATAGTCTATTACTGTTAGGTATTAGGCATGTTAAACACAAAATGACTCAAGCTGCCCCCCTCTTCTCCCTCCCTTGTATGTGTTCAGACAAAGAGCCCTTCACAGCTCCCAGTTTACTCACATAAAGCACCTTCATTCTCCCAAAGACAACTCGACAACCCCTACCCTGTCTGCAACTTCTCCTCAGCCCTCAGTCCACCTGCAACTAAGATAAACTGGCACATTCGTCCAAGGATGACCCCACACACACTTAAAGTCACCCTCAGCTGTAAACGTCATTATTTATGGTAACATGGGGGTCTCTGAAGGGGAGCCACAGGAATTGGCTCCAGGCAGGGACTGGAGGGATCTATTTCAGCCAGCGTGAAACTGTGCCGAGACAAATGTATTCTCAGCTGGATGTGATTGTAAGTGTTACACATAGGGAATCATGCAGCATCAGTGACTATAAAGATCATAACGAGGAACGGCAAAATCTCATGGGAACAGGAGACACAAAAGTGAATAGCGGGAAGGCGTGCAAGGAAATACATGGAGACCTCAGCCATCCTACACAGTCAGCAGCTGTAACAGGGAAGGTGGAGGGAAGCACATGAAGACACATGTGATTTGCTGTGTCCTCAATCAGTCAGTGACTGTCTACAGTAACAGTATCTGAAGAGACATATTTTCTGCCACAATGCTGGGAACAATGTGGACCTTAAATATATAGTTTTAGGGAAAAAGCATGTTGAGCTGGGTGGTGTCCTCTTCCCATTCTGAGATCAGATCACAGGACCAATAACAGACACCGGAGAGGCCAAAGAGCAGGAGATAAGTCTCCACTGTATGTTTCACAGTGACCTGGTCTATGGTCAAGGAGTCCTGGGAAGGCCAGCTACAGCCCCTGCAGTGAGCCGAGCACCATCCTTTCTTTCATCCCTTTCTGTTTCCTGACTACAGATGTAATTTGACAAGCTGCCTATAACTCCCACCACCATGCTGTCCGTCCAGGATGAACTGTACCCTTTAACTGTAATCCAAAATAAGCTCTTTGTTCTTCAAGTTGCTTTGTTAGATATTTTGCTGAGAAAAGTAAGCAATACACTTTGGAATAAATAGGGTGCAGACTCGTGTATGGAACACTTGGAAGATGTACAGGATAAGGGGACTGACCCTGGTTTGGGGGCTTGGGAGAGGACTCTGGGCAAAGTGCTTAGTGTGCACCCATGAGGACCTGACAGCAACGTGCTGATGTAATCCCAGTATTGTCCACACCCCAAAGGCTCCCTGGGCAGCCAGTGTCGGCAGTTGGTGAGCTCCAGGGAGATACACCACCAACTCTATCCCAGGCTGTCTAAAGCTCACACCCTCCGGCCTCAGTGTGCAGTGTTGGTATGGGCATGGGTATATGCCACCACCCGGGCACGGACCGGGCCTTTTCAAACTAAGAGCAACACAAAAGGGACTAGGTTGTAGTGAGGAAATGTGGAGGTGCTGCTCTGAAAGTAACAAGGGCGCCTGCAAGTCAGTCAACACAGGGAAAGGGCCTTCCCCCCTCCCCCCCTGCACACCTCTTCCCACCCCCTTCCCCATTTAGGTCAAATAAAACATTAAGCATCTTGAATGTGCCCAGAATGATGCTTTCTGTGTCCTGGCACATAGGAGTGAGGGTGACTGTCCCCCTCCGGGGAAAGCCTCACTGGCCACGCCCAAGGCCTCTATCTCCCTCCCTCTTGCTGGCCTCATCTCCTGTTCTGGCTGCTGGCCTTGCCCAGCCCGCGCATCTCACAGGCACTCCTCAGACCTTTACTTCCCGGAGCAGTGTACAGCCATGCGCTGTGTGGTGTTTTCCCTCTGGCCGTAGTTCTAAATGCCATCTTGGCCTTTGCCCCCGACTAACCACACTAAGCTGGAGGAGGTTGTGCAGGAAGGTGAAACCTCCCATCTCCTTCAGGAAAGGCTCAGCAATCTAACAGTTCCATAGGCTCAGAAGGTCCCTGAGTGCGTCCAGCAGCCTGTAGCAGACTCTCCTAGGAGCAAGTCCCGCAGCAGAGAGCTCCAGGGTGGCAGACTGTGTGGGTCTCCCTAAGGTGGGTCTGGGGATGTTCTGGCTGCCTTTGAGCCGTCTGTGTTCCTGTCAGTAACTCTCACCTCTGCTCCGGTAATTAATCCCAGTATAAACTCATTGGTTTGTCAAGTTGGACCTTGGCTTACTCATTGTCCAGTCTTTGTTGGAGTTCTACCTGGAGTGGATATGGACGGTTGTATGGTGTCTCCCCAGGGAAAGTGTCACACAGACCCATGTGATGTTCCGAGTTGTGACATGTTTTGAGAAGTGTTCGTGAGGTAGTTTTGTGGTTGATGTCACACAGTGTACTTCCACAAACTAAGATGGGCATGACCTCCCTAGAGGATGTCACCTTATGGGATCACTGTCATGTATGGCCAAATGGCATTACGCTGCATCTGAATGTGGCTCTGTTTTCTCTTACAGAACATTTGCTGGAGGGAGGGTGTCGTAGTTAAGCACAGGTGTCAGCTTGATTCTTGAGGGTTTGGGCTCTGGGCACAGTTGTGGAGAGTTGATGGTTGAGTTAAGCCCAGAGCAAACCTGAAGGACATTGTTTAGCTGATGGGGAAGACCCAGCCCATGGTGGGTGGGATTAGGCCCTGATAAGTCACAGAGACCTGGTTGAGAGAGTTGGCATCCTTCTGTATACTTGGCCAGACATGCTGGTCTGGCAAGTAAGGATTGTCCATCTCTCAGCCGTTACGCAGTGATGGTGTGGCCAGTTCCCTCAGCCCTGGTGTTGGTGCGAGCTCTCCCACCAAGCTGGACTGAGAACTGTAACCGGACTGTCGTAAGAAAGTAAACTCCTTGTTCCCTTAAGTTATGTGATGGTCATTTATCAGCTACCATGCAAGCTGACTGCAACAGAGGGACTTCTACAACAATCAAAATCACTCACTAGAACATTTTACCAGAGGACTCTCCTTTCTCGGGGAACCATGCCCCCTGTGTCCCCAAGATAAATTTGAATTGAAATAGACAAAAGCCAGAATAAATAAATACTTGAAGACCAAAACTCAAATGTAATAATTTATTGAAATTATTTAAACAGCTCAAGGAAATGTGTGTCATGCTTTTATTCTTTGCCACCATTTTCACGCTATGAATCAAATGCCAATGCTTAACAGACTCAAATAATACAAGATGATACCAGGTATCAAGAAAAGAGAGAGCTCATTGCTCCGTGAGAGGTTAGCCTTAAACCTCTAATTGCACATTTTGGGATTCTGTTAGATGGAGTTCACTCCAGGTGGAGCAGCTGCAACCTGTATCTGGAGTAAAGCAAGCTTTGTAATCCATTTCAAGTCAGCTCCACCTCCAGAACTTCGGTGCGTTTCTACTTAAAAGGTATATAGGCCACCAGATGGCACAGGGGGAATCACAGAGGTTTGAGCTAGAACTCTGCTAGGGAGCCTTACCCTGTGCAGAACCTGCATGGAAGAACTGCAGGCTCTAGTTTGTTCTTGTATCTCAGGGAATATTGTGGAGAAGTCATATAAAGATGGAGAGGGGGATGTGCTGGTGCACTGCTGTAATCCCAGCGTCTGTGCAGTGCAAGCTGGAGCCTTGTGAACTCAAGGGGAGCCTCAGTTCTATAAGACACTGCCTCAACCAAACAAACAAAACACCCCCCAGAAATGTAAAGGCGCAAGAAACTAAAAGCTCAGTCACAGATGTGCTTATCTGAAAGCTCTCAGCTTGTAGGATTCTGGCCTTTGTGTTCTGGCAAGACTCTGGGTACATTTCATACAAATATGAACATGGTGCATCCTGGCATAATGTATATTTTTTACTTAGAAGAGAGAAAGGTAGAGATTGGAAGTCAGTTTTCTCCTCCATCACGTGGGCTTCTGGGGATCAAACTCAGGTTGCCAGGTTTGCAAGCAGGTGCCTTAACCCACTCATCTATCTCTCTGGTTCCCTGGTAGAATTTTTAATGCATGTTTGTAAATGCCAAAATTTATAGTAACATAGTAGTCTCTGAAGGAGAGCCACAGGAATTGGCTCCAGGCAGGGAATTGGCTCCAGGCAGGGACTGGGAGATCTATTTCGGCCAGCATGAAACTGTGTCAAGACAAATTTATTCTCAGCTGGACATAGGGAATCATCCAGAATCAGTGACTATAAAGATAATAACGAGGAACGGCAAAATCTCATGGGAACAGGAGACACAAAAGTGAATAGCGGGAAGGCGTGCAAGGAAATACATGAAGACTTCAGCCATCCTACACAGTCAGCAGCTGTAACAGGGAAGGTGGAGGGAAGCACATGAAGACACATGTGATTTGCTGTGTCCTCAATCAGTCAGTGACTGTCTACAGTAACAGTATCTGAAGAGACACATTTTCTGCCACAAAGATGGGAACAATGTGGACCTTAAATATATAGTTTTAGGGAAAAAGCATGTTGAGCTGGGTGGTGTCCTCTTTCCATTCTGAGATCGGATCACAGGACCAATAACAGACACCGGAAAGGCCAAAGAGCAGGAGATAAGTCTCCACTGCTGTGTGTTTCGCACCGGCCTGCTCTATACTCGGGGAGTCTGGGAAGGCCAGCTACAGCCCCTGCACCTGTTTCCTGCTGGTAACTTTGTGCCACCTGCAGCCATCACATTCTTCATAAATGTTCGCTGAATGTGTTAATTACTCTTTGCTGTGATAAAATGCGCTGACCAAAGCAACCTAGGGATGGAAAGTGTCATGGTCACTCTTAACTGTTGTGTGAGAGAGTGCTCGGAGTGGAGCAACCTAAGGGAGAAAGGGAGATTTATTCATCTTAGCGTTCCGGAGGGGACACACAAGTCTTTCATGGTGGAAGCAACGTGGCTGGTGGCTGAAGCTGGAGACAAGCTAAATCACTGCAGTCTGGAGCCTCTCTTCTTCCAGTCTTCTGTCCTGTGGTTCCTTTTGTTTTCACCTGGTACACTGTTGGGAGGTTCTAATCAGATCTAGGGAAGTTCCAATCAGATCCAGGGCTTTTGTATTGTAAATGGATTGGGCTTTTTATTGTAAATGTATTGATGCAGATAATCTCTTCAGATGGTCTCACAGCTGATCTCTGTTAATGGCAGGTGTGGTCAAGTTGGCAGCCAGGATGAACTGTCACAGAAAGGTTTGTTTTGGCTCCCAGCTTGAGGGTATAGTCCATCATGGTGGGCGACACATGACAGCCGGAGTTGGAGGCTGCTGGTCATATTGTATCTGTAGGCAGGGAGCAGAGTGACGAATGTCAAGTCTTGGCCCTGTCTCCTTTTGATTCGGCTTAGGACCATAGTCTACAGAATGGTGCAGACTGCACTTAAAGTGAGTCTACCTCAAAAATCCTAATGCAGGTAGCTTTCACAGGCATGTCCAGCTGCTTGCCTCCTAGGTGATTCTACAGCCTGTCAAGTTGATGCTATTAATCATCACATCGAGTTTAATTGAATTAGGGAAAGGTACAATACCTGGGGTCAGTCTAGGCTTATGTTTAATTTTAGCCAGGTGCAATGTGGGAAAGTCCTTAGAGGACATAGAATTTTTGGTATCATGAAAAATCTCACTTTCTGTTGGTGGGGAAATTCAGTCTAGATTTGATGTATGTGATTGTTATCAGTTATTCATCTCTGTGAGACACCACTCAAAGTCAAGCAACTTAAGGCAGAAAGGGAGATTTATTCAGCTTGTGGTTCTAGAGGGGAGATGCAGTTCATTCTGGCTGGCAGAAGCCGGAGGCAGCCTAAGTCACGTCCATCACGGAGGCAGAGATTGCAAAACTGCCGCTGCAAGAGCAGACTTACTAGCTGAAGCAGGGCAGAGCTAAGTAACCTCAAGGCCCATGCATGTCCTGTGACTGCTTTCCTCCAGGAAGGCTCCACCTCCTAAAGGTGCCATGGCTTTCTGCCGCAGACCAGAGTCGCGGCCTCGAGACCAGGGCTCCCCAGGACCGGGTGGAGAACAGAACACACGCGGCTCCCTCTTGTCCGAGTGTATCCTGAACCCGTTTATTGAAACTTTCATGACAACTTTTATACAGAAAATTTTGGGGTAAAGAATGTTGCACCTACAACAGACATACAATTTTCTAGTCAGCAAAAATCACCTTCAGAGTGGACATTTTTTCAAGAACCTAACCCATTGCTTCAGAGCAAAGGCACTTAACAGAAACATTCTCTCAGTATTTCCAAACTTATCTAATCTATAATGCTTCACCGGATAGCTATGGGGCTGAGCCCACATTTTAACTGCTTTTTTAAAATACAGAGGCAGAATGATCTCCTTTTGATTTTAGCAAGGAACATATTTTACAATTAACTATAGGAGTCCCCAACACCCCATAAGTCCCAGCATAAGCTTTGGCTGTTGTCCTCTCCAGGTTGATACTCTCAGTCAGGCAGGTCGACATAGGCACCAGGCATGGCAGCAGGTTCTAACTTGGGAAGATGTATGCAGCTCATGCAGTCTCTACTATACAAGCTTAAACTACATCTCTAAGGAGGCCTTGACTTGGATACTCAAGGCCCATAAGCTATAGCTGGTTCTGTTGATGGAGCACCGAGGTATGCACTGAAGAAAAACACTTAAGCAATATAATTATTAAAAGAATAACTTCTATAATAGCATCCTTCTATTCCTTTAATAGTAAGGTTGCTTATGTCTTCCTTTGAGGAATTCCAGAAGTGTATTGCCATCAATTAGATGACCCATCTGTGAACCATGCATACTCCAAACCTGGGGTCCAGTCAGGCCCCATATGCCGAGGGTGTCTCTTTCGAGGGTGTCTCTTTCGGGGCGGAGGCGATCATTGGTGGGAGTGCACTCGAACGGTCCATCTCTGTGATTTCTCATAAGAGTGCTATTTGGGGTAGGAAAGACACGGCCCCCTTTGCTTCTGACATAGATTCTCCCAGTTTGGATTGCAAATACCATCTCCAGGGGCAGTCTTGGCATCTAGACTTTCTGGCATGATGGTCTCTTCCTTGGCCTTCAGCCAGGGTAAGAGGGTATCACAGTTTCTTTTAAGGTTCTGGTGGACTGAGAGCATAGTCTTGTACTTCTGGAATTTCTGAGTTAGTACATAGGTGGGAATTTTACCCACCTATGTTTTAAGACTCTAGAAGTTATTCTCTAATTTCCTTAAAATCAGTGCACACATTCTGGCTAACAAGTCTACTTATTGTAAATGACTAGACATGAAATTTCTATTTAGTATTTGACTGAAACTTAAAAAGCAGGCTTCTTCTCTAGAACAGAGAGCAGGAAGCTAGTTCCAAAAAACCCTAAGAAAGGGCACTCCTAAATTCCAGAAGGATTCTTCCTGCCAGAGGCAAAACTTGAATTATCCCAAACAAAACCTAGGTAAAAATGCTTAGCACCTGTCCATGGGCTTTATTGTGACATACCGAGAAATTCCTAGCACTTGCCCATGGGGTCACTGTGACCTTCCCAGGGAACAGGCTTTAGGCTTGAACTGGGAAGAAACACCAAGACCTGACAATTCCCATATTTTTCCTTATTTCTCTAAAATAAAGCCATGTCCTTATCCCAAAACATGTTACTTTGAATCCACCTTTTCCAAACTGAGACATATTCTACCAGATTAGTTGGATAGGAGCACGGCAGCTTTCCTAAGCAAGTAAAGATTAAAACATATGAATCTATGGGGGAGAACTCACATTCAAACCATTGTCTGGGCCTACAAAACAGCATAAATCCAGACTTACATGCTGTAAGTGGGAGCTGTAGGCATCAGGCATCAGGTCAGAGGGGGCCTAGGATGTTCTCCATCGTTTAAGCCAATTTTATTATAGCATACATGAGTATTTATAGGAAAAAAAGAAGAGCAGGGCCAAATTATTTACAGGATTATGTAAAATGTATACATTCCTGCTAACAAAGGAAAGACAGGAGTGACATCTGCTTGTGGGACCAGACATGATGTCTCCAGTAGAGTTAAAGCAGGCATGACACTTACTTGCTAAAAGGGAATGGACATGAATGTCTCAAAACAGAGTTACCTGGTCCATGCACTAACATATCTCAAATGTATAGGGAAGTTTTAACCTCGTCAGTTCTGAGAAGAACAAAAGCAATCTAAGAACAGAGAGGAGGTAAACTCAACTCCCAAAAGAAGGAATCCGCCTAACAATTGCCCATTTTAGATGCTAATGTGTCATTCTCCAGAGAGCAGGCTTTAGTCCTGACAACCCCCACAAACCATGGCATTGATTATTCATTGATCTTGTCTTTGGGAAAGTGTTATTTATAGCAGGAAAGTAACTGAAGGGAGGTCACTGTGAGGATACAGTAGAATGGGATTGTTGTACATAGCAGCACAGTTAACTATGCTCTTAGAGTCTCAGGCCAAGACTCTGACTTTTCAACTGTCTCCCAGCTTCTGTTTGCTCAGAACTGTGAGAATGTGCATAGATTCGAACCTCAAACATGCATGGACCCGTTGGTGTGTTGTAGACCATCCAGAGTCAGGTTCAAGCCTGATGGTAGATTAATTAATTTATTATTTATTGGGGCTGGAGAGGTAGATCAGGGATTAAGCTTCTGCCTTGCAGGCAGAAGGTCTGAGTTTGGATCCTAGACCCTACATATAGACACTGGGCGGAAGTGGGGGCGGTCTGCGTTTCTGGTCCTGGTAGGGCAGAGCCTGTGAATCCTGGGGTAGAGTAAACGAGGAGGTGGAGGCGGTCCATGGTGGTTCCCGAATTCGCCTGTGCTTCTACACACACACACACACACACACACACACACACACACACAATTGAATAAATTAAAATTTTTTTTTATTTAAAAATTATTTATTTTGCTGTGTATGTGTCAGAGGACACTGTCCCTGTGGAGGATCAAGGGTGACTTCGGGAATCATTATGCATTGCTTCTACCTCCTTTTTGCTTTGCTCTGGGATCTCCCAGGCTCTGCTCACCAGGGCTGGAAGTGTAGGCTGCTGCTGTTTGTGCCTAGAGTCTTTCATACAGGACCTGGGATTTGAACTCTAGACTCTGCCTTGGAGGCAGTATCTTAACCCCTGAGCCATCTCTCTAGCCCGGGTGGACTGTTAGAAGGAACTCTTTGTTCTGTGTTGTCAGCAGAAAAGGTGTGCCAGCCAAGGCTACTGAGGCCCAAGAATGACCAACTCAGAGTCCAGAATGAAGAACAATCCTCTAGTGACTTAGTGTAAAGTGAGTACTAGTGATTAGTGGTAACCCCCTGCCTGTCTCCCAAAACCTGGGATTTCAGGCCTGCACCACCACACCAGCCAGTGGCCAGGACCTCAAGTACATGTGGAGCTCTGGGTTCTCGCAGCTGAGGGAATATTGTTTGGGAGCACGAAGGATCTGGAATTAAGTGAGTCATGAACAGACACAAGGAAGGACAAAAACTGTAGCAGCCAGGTAAATGTAGTCTTCCTCCAGCCTACTCTCAAGAGGGTTCAGCAGACTTGTACTCCGTTGAATCCTTCCAGTATGCATTTCTGCTCAACCTAATTTATAACACATACCGAGTGTTGGGCAGTCTTTTGATAGTTCAGCTCAGGGGAAAAAATTATTGGTGCCCAGGAGTGGTGGGTGTGGTGGCACCACCTCCAGTGTGGCAGTGGCCCTTAAAACAGTTTCCCTTCGAATTGCAGGAGTAGCAAAACTGCAAAAGAAAATCAACAAACCACAATCCAGAACTTCAGAGACTCTATATCAATCACATAGAACTAGGACAGCCTAATCTCTCCCCATCCTGGAGCTCAGGGACATTTGCGGAAGAGGGGGCGGTAAGATTGTAAGAGCAAAAGGATGGGAGGAGCAACGATTTGCAAGATTCTCAACAATAGTTGGGGCCAAAGCAATCATAATGGGACTTTGCATGCCCTGCGCAATGTCCAGCGCACTGTTGCCCTCATAAAGTCTAGCATCTGTTAAGGGCACCGAGACCCCTGGAGGCAAGGGATTGACAGCCATAGTAGTGATCTTATGCTTAAGGGGAACAAGAGAAAGGGCTTATGGAAATGCCACTGGGTCCTTATATGTCATTGGAGAGGAGGACCCAGTGGAGAGTTAGGCGTACACAATAAAGGACTCTCTGGGAATTGGGGGGGAGGCACTGGGGGAAGGGGAGGAGGAGGAGGGGGGAGGGAGGGAACTGGTAAAAAAATTTTAAAATGTATAATTAAATTTTTAATAAAAAAAATACCAAAAAAATCAATAAAAAATAAAATTACAAACATTAAAAAAAAAAAAAAAAAGTTTCCCTTCAGCCAAGGGCATTTGCAGCTCTTTTAAGGCAGCTTTCTGTGCACCATTTCCCCTTTTCAATTAACTATATATAGGTGCTCAGAATGATTATTAGTGAGGAGGAAAAAACAGGGAGTTTATCCCACAAAGCCTGACTTTTAAAATGTAGGTTCATATCCGGGTTTCAGCTTGTGGAAGGCACACTATTTAAGTGTTGCATCCTTTCACTCTAAGGTTTAAATTACGGTTTTGTGCTGAAACTAACCTAAATCCTCTCATACATATTAAAAAGAAGTATCGCAATATATTAGCAGAAAACGCAAAACCTGAACAAATATGAGAAAACCTTAAATTATCTAAATGAATCTATCTTTGAACAAGTAGATTTCCCCCGAGGGGGTGCACCGTTCCTGGAAGTACTGCAATACCAGGTCGATGCGTGGAGTGGACGGAGCAAGCTCCTATTCCATCTCCTACTTCCAAAAATCCATTTAATATATTGTCCTCGGATAGAGGACGTATCAGATATTAAACTGATAAGAACAGATACTACACTTGATCTTAGCCAAAAGGCCGAGAAGCGATGCCTGGGGCTCCGCCCGCCGCCGGGCCCAGCGCCCCCGCCCCACAGTTACCTCGTGGTCACGCCGCGCGACCCGCGTTCCCGGCCCCGCCCCTCGGCCTCCTTCGTGCCCACGGACTCCTCCGCGTCCCCTGCGCGCACGATCCCGATTCCTCGTGCTTTCCGCACAATCTCTGCGTGTTGCCGTCCCGGCGTGCCCCGGGACGCGTCTTATTTGCGTGCTCCGCCCCGGAGCGCCCTGAGTGCTGGCTCAGGGGACTGACAGTTTGGTCCCAGCCGGGACCGGGAAGCGAGGGGCGGGGCTGGCGCCAGGTGGCCGCGGAACCCGCCTGCTGATGCTCAGGGGAACCCCAGGCCCCGTGGCAGTCAGGGCTCTGGTCCCAAGCGCCCTCCGTGGACGGATTCTCTTCCTCATCTGATCACTTACGTTTGGGGACTCACCCTTGCCTACCAGCCCTTGTTGGGTGGGTGCCCAGGGTTCAGGTGGCAAAGCGCCATGCCCTTAATCGAAGTATCCGGGAGGCCGTAGGGGGCAAGGAGGAAGATCTGGTTAGGGCAGAGCGCCAGCAGAGAGGAGGCCCAGTTGTTCAAGATGCTCTGGGGAAAGAAGGGGGCTAAGTCTAGGTAATTAGCGTTCATGTGTTTTAGTTCCACAAATAATTGTGGCCTGGGCTGGAGACATGGCTCAGAGCTCAAGACTCTGCCTGGAGAAGAGCTCAGATCCAAGATCACACATGTAAAAACCCCAGGCTTAAGTGCGGCTGCCTTATTTGCAGCTCTAGAAGTCAGAGTCTAGGAAACCCGAGAGTCAAGGGAAAGGGAGATAGAAGCAATCCAGGATGATTCCCGCAGGACACTCGCTGATACACACATACACAACTGTATGTGCGTGCATACAAAAAACTTACCCAAACGGGAGAAAGGAAATTCGTTGGCTCACAGTTTTAGGCTACAGTCCATCAATACATAAAAGTTACACCAGGAGGATCCAAAGTGAAGAGTGTAGGGAAAGCACCAATTATAGCAGTCTTTGAGCCAACTAACTTCATCCACCTCCTCAGGGAGTGGGCTGGGTCTTCAAGTATGCAGACTTGGCCAAAGGCCTGCTTTAACTAAATTATTCCTCAGAAGTATGTCCTGATATTGGGGATGGTGGGGTAAATTTTGAAGCAGAACTTACCAGGAGGAGGATTATAGTAGAATTTATTAGAGGAGAGAAAGAACGGAATGCACAGGACTCCAGATGTGGCATACCATGAGGGTTAGGGTGTCCTGGAGAACTCATGGCACCTTGTCTCTGGAGGATTAGAGTCAGTTCCTGTCAACAGGGGAGTTTCTCTAGGGTAATCCCAGCAGTAGGGGATGGCTTTCATCAAAGACGTTCAGACACCATCCAAGCATGGCTACTCTAAAACTGCCTGAACTTGACCACCCAAAACCTTAAGAAGCATATGTAAGGTGCTATTGTCTTTCCCCCAGCCTTGCTTCTAATGCAGTTAATTACAACAGACTTAATTGTAAGTCAGGATAGCTGCTAATGAGACGCTTCCACATTGCATTCCACATTGCAGAATATGGGGTACAAAACCTTGCTTGCTCAGGCAGCATCTAATCTGCATGTGACACCCCGCCCTGGGTGCAGCCCCGAGGGACTTCCAGTTAGGCCCCAGCCTGATCCCAGGGAGCCCCAGGAGCAGGTTGACCTAGGCTGCAGGAAAGGGGTGAGGAGGGCAGGGGGATGAAGTGGTGTCAGGGGCGCTCTCTGCCTTCAGGCTGTGCCTGGCTGACCCCGTCTCCCTTCCTCACTCACTCGCTTATTTCTGAGGACCAGAGAGTCTTTCCTGGGTGTCTCCTTCCTTGAGGACTTCCACACTCCTAGGCGGATCAGCAGCTTTCCTGTGTATTTTACCTCCCGTTGTTGGGGGTGGTGGGGCCACCGGTGGCATCCGGAGTTCTTTTCTGACACTTCGGCTCCGGTGACGATGGATTTCTTAAATAAGCGGCAGAATAGCATTTCTGAAGCCGTGGATGAAGCAGAGTGGCATAAACTCCCTGAAGGGCTCAGGGAAAGGATCGCACACACCTGTGGATGTGCGCTTCTCATGAGTCAGCTCGTGTCTTCGCAGTAGCCTCGTCACGATTTGGGTGGTTCTTGAAGTTATGTCATTCAAAATGTTTGCTTACTTTCCCATTTTTTTGGCCAAATTTTTTCCCTTCCCATTTTGTTGGCAAAATATCCAGGGATGGCTTTTGGGGGTTCTTGGGAAAATGTATAGTCTAGTACTGTTAGGTATTAGGCATGTTAAACACAAAATGACTCAAGCTGCCCCCCTCTTCTCCCTCCCTTGTATGTGTTCAGACAAAGAGCCCTTCACAGCTCCCAGTTTACTCACATAAAGCACCTTCATTCTCCCAAGGACAACTCGACAACCCCTACCCTGTCTGCAACTTCTCCTCAGCCCTCAGTCCACCTGCAACTAAGATAAACTGGCACATTCGTCCAAGGACTTTTACCCACTCTGGGGTGACCTCCCCCCCATTCCAGTACATGCCTCTGGTCTATAGTCATGCTCCTGCCCTGCCCCTTCTCATCTGGGTCCCAGGATTATGTCCAATAAGGACCCCAGAAACAAGATTCTCTCTGAGTCTGCCTCTCTGTCTTCCTCTCACTCTGCAGCTCTTGCCTCTCTGTCCCTCTGCTGTTCTGTGTATAGCCATGCCTCATGCCCCTTGCCTGCTTTGTCCTCCTGCTTACTTCACAATAAATCTTTATGTATTATGTGCTGATTTTGTTGTGACTTTCTATCTCCGATCATTCCGGAGCAGGGAGGCCCTTTCAAAAGCCCCCGCAATTACGGTAATATTGGTTTACAGAGGCTGTAATAGGAGGGCTGAGATAATGGCTTTCACTTTAACTGGGTTTCCTGGTGAGATTCCTAGCCTACAGCTGGGAAAGAGGAAGGCCATATTTGACCACACATGCGTTAATCTTGTAAAGGGACTGCACGAACCTTTTATAGAACAGGTGGGTGGGATTAGGCCCTGGAATGAAACACAGACAGCTGGTTGAGGAAGTTGGCATCCTGTGTACATTTGGCCACACATGCTGGTCTGGCAAGTAAGGATCATTCCCTCTCTCAGCTATTACCTAGAGATGATGTGGCCAGTTCCCTGGGCCTGGTGTTGGTGCGTGCTCTCCAGTCAAGCTGGACAGACTGTAATCAGACTGTCAGTAAGAAAATAAACCCCTTGTTCCCTTAAGCCGTTTGATGGTCCTTTATCAGCAACCATGCAGGCTGACGGCAACAAGCCCTGTATATAGCAGAGGATTGCCTAATTGACGGGGAAGACCTAGACCTTCCCGGGTGGGACTAAGCCCCGGGCAGGTGATGAGATGGAGGAAGGTGATTCTGAGAGTTGATGTACTTGGACACACATGCTGTCTGGCAGATGAGGTTTGCCCCCCTCTAGCAGTCCTGTGGATATGGCCAGTTCCCTCCATCCCCAGTTTTACTGTGAGCTGTCCTGCTAAGCTGGACTAAGAAATGTGCCTGGGCAACAGACAAAATAAAATCCCTTGTGTCCATAAGCCATTTGGTCTTGAATTTAACAGCAACATACAGAGGAACTGTGGCAGGAGGTGAAGACAAGACTCTTGAGCTTAAAGTCATCTTCAGCTATGTTACCAGGTTCAAGACCAGCCTGAGCTCCATGAGAACCATGTTAGAGAGAGAAGAGGCAAAGGAGCAAGTTATCAAGCAACAGGCTATCAAAAGGCATAGCAGTTCTCCACAGGATAAAGGTGTTTCTTCTCAAACTCAGTAACTTGCTGTCTCAGGTGACGGTAACTGGACAGGTCTGGGATAACCTCAGAGATAAGCCTCCTTGAATACCTGTGAAGGTATTAGTGAACTAGATTAGTTCAGTTGAGGTGGGAAGATACATCCTAAATGTGGGTGCACTGTTCATGGGGTGGGTGGATTGAGTAACAGTGAGGTATAAACGCCAGCATTTACAGTGATATGGGGGTCTCTGAAGGGGAGCCACAGGAATTGGCTCCAGGCAGGGACTGGAGGGATCTATTACAGCCAGCGTGAAACTGTGGCGAGACAAATGTATTCTCAGCTCGACGTGCTTGTAAGTGTTACACATAGGGAATCATGCAGCCTCAGTGATTATAAAGATCATAACGAGGAACGGCAAAATCTCATGGGAACAGGAGACACAAAAGTGAATAGCGGGAAGGCGTGCAAGGAAATACATGGAGACGCCAGCCAACCTACACAGTCAGCAGCTGTAACAGGGAAGGTGGAGGGAAGCACATGAAGACACATGTGATTTGCTGTGTCCTCAATCAGTCAGTGATTGTCTGCAGTAACAGTATCTGAAGAGACACATTTTCTGCCACAATGATGGGAACAATGTGGACCTTAAATATATAGTTTTAGGGAAAAAGCATGTTGAGCTGGGTGGTGTCCTGTTCCCATTCTGAGATCAGATCACAGGACAAATAACAGACACCGGAAAGGCCAAAGAGCAGGAGATAAGTCTCCACTGCTGTGTGTTTCGCACCGGCCTGCTTTATACTCGGGGAGTCTGGGAAGGCCAGCTATAGCCCCTGCACTTGTTTCCTGCTGGTAACTTTGTGCCACCTGCAGCCATCACATTCTTCATAAATGTTCACTGAATGTGTTAATTACTCTTTGCTGTGATAAAATGCGTTGACCAAAGCAACCTAGGGATGGAAAGTGTAACGGTCACTCTTAACTGTTGTGTGAGAGAGTGCTCGGAGTGGAGCAACCTGAGGGAGAAAGGGAGATTTATTCGGCTTAGCGTTCCAGAGGGGACAAACAGTCTTTCATGGCAGAGGCGGACATGGCTGGTGGCTGAAGCTGGAGGCAAGTTAAGTCACTTCAAACATCCTGGAGCCTCTCTTCTTCCATTCTTCTGTCCTGTGGTTCCTTTTGTTTTCACCTGGCAGACTGTTGGGAGGTTCTAATCAGATCTAGGGAAGTTCCAATCAGATCCAGGGCTTTTGTATTGTAAATGGATTGGGCTTTTGTATTGTAAATGTATTGATGCAGATAATCTCACAGCTGATCTCTGTTAATGCCAGGTGTGGTCAAGTTGGCAGCCAGGATGAACTGTCACAGAAAGGTTTGTTTTGGCTCCCAGCTTGAGGGTACAGTCCATCATGATGGGGGACACATGACAGCCGGAGTTGGAGGCTGCTGGTCATATTGTATCTGTAGGCAGGGAGCAGAGTGACGAATGTCAAGACTTGGCCCTGTCTCCTTTTGATTCGGCTTAGGACCATAGTCTACAGAATGGTGCAGACTGCACTTAAAGTGAGTCTACCTCAAAAATCCTAATGCAGGTAGCTTTCACAGGCATGCTCAGCTGCTTGTCTCCTAGGTGATTCTACAGCCTGCCAAGTTGACACTATTAATCATCACATTGAGTTTAGTTGAGTTAGGGAAAGGTACAACACCTGGGGTCGGTCCAGGCTTATGTTTAATTTTAGCCAGGTGCAATGTGGTAAAGTCCTTAGAGGATACAGAATTTTTGGTATCATGGAGAATCTCACTTTCTGTTGGTGGGGAAATTCAGTCTAGATTTGATGTGATTGTTATCAGTTATTCATCTCTGTTGCTGTGAGACACCACTCAAAGTCAAGCAATTTAAGGCAGAAAGGGAGATTTATTCAGCTTGCGGTTCCAGAGGGGAGATGCAGTTCATTCTGGCTGGCAGAAACCGGAGGCAGCCTAAGTCACGTCCATCACGGAGGCAGAGATTGCAAAACTGCCCGTTGCAGGAGCAGACTTACTAGCTGGAGCAGGGCAGGGCTAAGTAACCTCAAGGCCCATGCATGTCCTGTGACTGCTTTCCTCCAGGAAGGCTCCACCTCCTAAAGGTGCCATGGCTTTCCAAACTTAGTAGTTTCAAATGTTAACCTATGGGGACTCATATTCAAACTACGACATTGATGATTCATTGCTCTTGGCATTGGGAAAGTTATCTATCGATAGCAGGAAAGTTAATGGATCTCACTATGAGGATACAATACAATGGGTGTGGGGGTCCCCAGGGATCTCAGCTCTGTCCTGCAGGCCGGTCCACCAGGTATTTCACACGGGCCATTGGGGAAAGGTGAGTGCGCTGTTCGCCCAATCCCATCCCTCCCTTCCCAAGGACAATCAGCAGGACAGAGAGTCTAGTCAAGCAGGAACTCATTTATTTCAAGTCCATAGCCATCTTATATAGGCAGAGGAATTCCAGGGCGGGGAAATGGGCAACCAATCATCTTAAAGGTCAAGCCAGCACACAGGCTGTATGTAGCGAAATTTCTTTAAAACATCCTGAGCTACTCCCTCCTGACTTCCTCCATCCTGAGCTATTCAACACATCCTGAGTCGCCCCCTCCTGACTTCCCCTGACTTGGTCAAAACATCCTGAGCTGCCCTCCAGACTTCCTCCATCAAAACATCTTTGTCTAACCTTGATAGATTGAGATCGCCTAGACTGAGGTCCCCACACAATGGGATTGTTGTACATAGCAGCACAATTAACTATGCTCTTAGAGTCTCAGGCGGAGACTCTGACTTTTCCTGTTTCCTGTGTATGGGATTTGAACCTCATAGGAAGACAGATTCCTTCCTGCACAGAACCACTGTAATGGTTAGTCTTAACTATTGCTATGAGAGAGACCCTAAGTCAATCAACTTAAGGGAGAAAGGGAGATTTATTCAATTTAGGATTCCAGAGGGGAGAAATAATCTTTCATGGCAGAGGCAACATGGCTGGTGGTGGCTGAAGCTGGAGGCGGGCTAAGTCACTGCAAATGTCCAGTAAGCTAGTGGGTGATAGCTGAAAACTGGAGGATTCCTGGAGAGTCTCTCTTCTTCCCAGTCTCTGTGTTTCTATGGTTCCGATATTGGGAGGTTCCAATCAGATCTAGGACTGATCTTTGTATTATAAATATATTGACCCAGATAATCTCTTCAGGAGTTCTCAACTGATCTTAGTTAATTCCAGGTGTGGTCAAGCTGACACCCAAGATTATCATATAGACTCTCATCAAGGGTCAGGCCCAGGCCTGTTGGTGGACTGATTTGTTATTTATTTAGAGTGTGTATGTGTGTGTGTCAGAGGGCACTGCGTGTCACTGTGGAGGACCAAGGGTGAGTTCTGGAATCATCGTGCATTGCTTCTCCCTCCTTTTTGCTTTGCTCTTGGATCTCCCAGGCTCTGCTCACCAGGGCTGGAAGTGCAGGCCGCTGCTGTTTGTGCCTGGAGTCTTTCACACGGGACCTGGGATTTGAACTCTAGACTCTGCGACTTGGAGGCAGAATCTTAACTCCTGAGCCATCTCTCTATCCTGGGTGGACTAAGAAGAAACTCTGTTCTGTGTTTGTTAGCAGAAAAGGTACGCCACAAGGCTCCTGAGGCCCAAGAGTGACCAACTCAAGAGTCCAGAATGAAGAACAATCCATCTTCTAGTGACTTAGTGTAAAGTATTAGTGATTAGTGGTAACCTTCTTGTCTTGTCTCCCAAGACCTGGGATTTCAGGCCTGCACCACCACACCAGTCCATAGCCAGGACCTCAAGCACATGTGGAGCTCTGGGTTCTCACAGCTGAGGGAAGGAATATTGTTTGGGAGCCCGAAGGATCTGTAATTAGTCTCTCAGGCCCATTCTGTTCAGCAGACTTGTACTCCGTTGGGCCCTTCCAGTATGTTTCTGCTCAACCTAATTTATAACACATTCCCAGTGTTAGAAATGGTAAGTTACTCTTAATTATTGGTGTGAGAGAGCACCCAAAGTCAAGCAACTTAAGGGGAGTTTTATTCAGCTTACAGTTCCAGAGGAGAGATACAGTCTTTCAAAGCAGAGGTGGCATAGCTGGTTGGCTCAAGACTGCTTGCTGTAAAGGCAAAAACTTCCCCTGGAGGTGGGACTCATCCACCTCAAAGTCCAACCCAACTGCCTTCCTCAAGCAAGGAGGAGAGGCCCTTACAGTTTCCCCTCAGGTAATACAAGGCACCAGTTGGAAATATGGGCCTGGCTAGAGGTTTAGGAAAGCATTGAAAGTGTATCTTCCTGTGTGAAAAGAAAGAGGCAAGGCTTTCTGTGTTCTTAGTTCAGCCACTTTCAGAACTTTAGAGACTCTTTTCCAAACTTTCTACTTCAGTAATCAACAATTTACTACTACCTACACACTCAATTTCAGATAATACTTACGTAGAGTTCCTACATGTGCACCTATATATCTTTTCTCCCCCAATGAATCCTGGAAATTTATTTTTTTGGAGAATATCAGCTTCTGATAATTCAAAAAAATACAACTCCTGAAAGAAATAATTACGTATATGGTGGTATGTATAGAGCTTCTGTTTTGGGATAAGCAAAACACTACTGAAATGTACAGTTACGATCCACTATTACTAAACGCGGCAAGAAGCACACTTACTTTTATCTCTACATCTATTTTTAAACAGAAAAAATTCCCCCGAGGGGGTGCACCGTTCCTGGAAGTACTGCAATACCAGGTCGATGCGTGGAGTGGACGGAGCAAGCTCCTATTCCATCTCCTACTTCCAAAAATCCATTTAATATATTGTCCTCGGATAGAGGACGTATCAGATATTAAACTGATAAGAACAGATACTACACTTGATCTTAGCCAAAAGGCCGAGAAGCGATATCTGGGACTCCGCCCGCCGCCGGGCCTAGCGCCCCCGCCCCACAGTTACCTCGTGGTCACGCCGCGCGACCCGCGTTCCCGGCCCCGCCCCTCGGCCTCCTTCGCGCCCACGGACTCCTCCGCGTCCTCTGCGCGCACGATCCCGATTTCCCGTGCTTTCGGCAAAAACTTTGCGTGCTGGGCTCCCGGCATGCCGCACTCCGCGTCTACTCTGCATGCGACGTTCAGCCCCGGGCTCTTTTCCCTCCCCCAGGACAGTGCGACGAGCGGAGCTGCGCCGGCGCGCGGCCGCGGCGGGAGCCTTGGCTGCTGCGGGGCGTCCCGGGCTCCTCCCGAAGCTGCGCCTGGCGCCCCTGCGTGATTCCTCCTCGCCTCTTCATCTGATCGTCTTCAAGCTGCCCGAAGTCCACGGGCGTCACCTCCTTTGGGCGGTCTTCTGAGACCCTTCCTGCACCCCACCTCACGCCGATTTAGCGACTTTAATCGCGTATGGGGTGGCGCCGGGTTCGGTTCGCGTAGTAGGTCCACTCTTCACGACCCCCTTGGTACCGTGCACATTGCCGAGCTTTTCGAGGATTCTAGGTCTGTCTCCCACCCTTGGTGTATACCCAGCACGTAGGAGGTGTCCAGTACGTTTGACAGTGACTTCACCACGGGCGGGTGGCAGTGTGCAGGCGCCCTGATCAGAGAAGCATTTGAAAGACTTGACTTCAGGGATGGGCACAGATCGCACACCTGAGAAGACTTGGCTGCCGTTCCGCGGGAAGACAGTCACCAGGAGGCCTTAGTAAAGGGACGAAAGTTTCTCTCAGCGGCTTTTCCCTAGAGAACATCAGTGTTACTGACTTTGTATTGGTTTTGTCAAGATTAAAAAAAAAAAAAAAAAAGAGGATGTGGTTTATTCTGAGCCTGTAGAGTTCTTTTTGTTAAGTTGTGTGTGTGTGTGTGTGTGTGTGTGTGTATGGTACTGTTTGTCCTGCTTATCTCTCTGCATGTTGTGAGAGTGTGGTTTCCTTTTTCACTATGAAAACCAATACTTTTCAGTGCTAGATTGAACTAGGGGCTTTGCATATACCAGGCAAAGACTGTACGAGTGAACTACACCCCCTGCATTTGTTTCTTTTCTTTTCAAAATAACCTGTGAGTTTTGAGAAAACTGCCAATAAAGATGTCCACGTGGGCCCCAACCTAGGATTCTCTTCAGCCACTTGCGCCCCAGTACAGCGTTTGGCCCATTCATGCACTGTAGGGGCCGCTGGTGGACACAGCCTCGGGTCTCCCTCTGGGCCTCATTTCCTAACATCCTGAGCTGGCCACACTACCGAGTGGGGTTCAGATTTCAACAAGGGGTAGAACAGCTGTCTTGAAACAGTCGGTGGCTGCTTTTGCTCTTTGATGGCACACCTGGCAGGAGCATTTGGTGGGTGTCAAGAACCTAAAAGAAAGCCGGGGGTTGAGGGGGTGTAGCTTAGCCGGTAGAGTGCTGGCCCACCATATGTGAAGTCCTGGGTTAAGTCCTCAGTATTGCATAAACCAGATGTGGCGGCCCAGACCTGTGATCCTGATACCTGGGGGTAGTGGAGAGATGATCAGCTCAGTCACCTTCTGCCAGCTACACAGGATAAGACCAGACTGGGTGATAGGAGACCCTGTCTCAAAGCAAAGCAAAACAGCCCCCTTCCCTAAACGAGCCTGCAAGGAGCAAGCAAGATGTCTTCGTGGGTTTATTGCCCACAGACCTTAGCACCTCTCTTCTGTGCATCAAGGCTCCTTTCCTTTTTTTCTTTTTATTATTTATTCAATTGTGGGTATATGTGCGTGCGTGTGTGTGTGTGTGTGTGTGTGTAGGACCACGGAGAAATTCAGGAACCACCATGGACACCTCCACCTCCTTCTTGTTTACTCTGCCCTGGGATTCACAGGATCTGCCCTTCCAGGACCAGAAACGCAAGCTGCCCCTCCCTCCCCGCTTCCGCCTGACGTCTATAGTAGGGTCTAGGATCCGAACTCAGGACTTCTGCCTGCAAGGCAGAGGCTTAACCCCTGAGCCACCTCTCCAGCTCCAAAGGCTCCTTTCTACCTTCTGGGAAGATCTGCAGATCTCCTCTTAGCCTGAACATTGACACTAGCCTGGGATGAACACTCGTAGCTTGCCCTGGCCTGGCATGTCTCTGCAGGGCCACAGAAGGACATGCTGTCTCCTCTTGCCTTCCCCTGCCTCTGCTGAGTTCCTACCTGTCCTGGAGGCTGGCTCAGCCCTCGGTAGACTCTCCATGTATCTGCAGAGAGTCCTTCTTCCCGAGCACCTCTGATGAGATACTCCTCCTCCATATCTTCAGCTACCCTGCACATCCACTTAGGAACGCCTGTCCCTGATCTGTCCAAATGCCTCTGACGTCTCAGGCCTTGGTCCCTGAGCACCACTTGCCTTTTCTCATTTCCAGTTTTCTTTGGCTTCAGACACTTGAAGTTGGGTGGTCTCTTCAAATCTGTGTTTCTTTTCTATTCCCCAAGGCGTTGTATATTTCCTTTAACTCATTTTGCTATCCAGCATGGACATGTCCGTGACACTGTTCTAGGGCCCTGTTGCAGTTCGCCTGCCTGGTTGCTGATAAATCACCATCAAACCTTAAGGGAACAAGGGGCTTATTTTCTCTTAGGATTGTTGGGTTACAGTTCTCAGTCTAGCTTGATAGGAGAGTGCACACCAACACTAAGGCAAGGGGAACTGGCCACACCATCTCTACATAACGAGTGAGAGAGGGACAACCTTTACTTGCTAGATCTGCATGTCTGGCCAAGTGTACACAAGGATGCCAACTTTCTCAACCAGTTCTCTGTATTTTATTCCATGGCCTAATCCTACCCACTATGGGCTGGGCCTTTCCCATCAGCTAGACATTCTCCTGCAGGTTTGTTCTAGGCTTAACCACTAATTCTCTACAAATGTGCCCAGAGCTTACACCCCCAATTGTCAGGTTGACACTTGTATCTAACTATGACAGACCCTTTCCTCCCCCCTCTGCATTGTTCACGGGATAGTCTTACTTCTCTTGGGGCTCTGGCTGCTTCCTGCTGTGACCACCATAGTTCACAGGAGCTCTAGGATTCTGTGAAAATGGATGGTGGGCATCAATCTTCCTTTGACTTGCTGCAGACTCCAAAAGGCTGCAGGAGAGCCCCTTTGGTGTGCATGTGTTCATTCCTGTGTGTAAGCATGGGTGCAGGTGAACATGAAAGTGACCGTGGAGGCCAGAGGTTGATATCAGGTATTTTCTTTGATTGCTCGCCACCCTATCTTTTGAGACATGGTCTCTCTTTGAGCCTGTAGATCACCAGTTTGGCTATCCTGGCTCGACAATGAGCCTCTTATCTCTCCCTTTCAAGCAGTAGGATTACATGTGTAGACTACCATGCCCACTTTTTTAATGCGTGTGCTAGGGATCTGAATTGACATCCTTAATGTTTGTGTGACAGTCACTTCACTTGCGGAACCATCTCCGTAGCCGCTGCAGCTGGACTTCCTGTAACTTTTCCACCTGTACCTGCAGCTTCTTCCCGTCTGAGGGTTCCTGACACCTATTACTTAGGCCCTCAGCAAACACATGGAAAAAGTGATAAAATTACACTCAACATATGCTCAATTTTAATCTGGCTGCACGCATGCAAAGAAATTGAGGAAGGTACAATTTCTACCTCAAACCTCATGTACAAATAACCCAGTCAGAAAGGAGATTTTAAAGGGAAGCAACCAAATTTAGTAATTTCACCCTCCCTACTCCTCCCCACCCCCAGGATCTATGTAGTGACAAACACACCCACCAGAGGGCAGCATCTGCTTGTTTCCAGTCCAATTTTGTCGCCAGTTTTTCGTGACAATCCTGTTAAGCCCCTGAGAGAGGCTTTTATAGCCTCACAGTGTCTGGATCCTACAGAGTATGTTTTTTTGGATAAGGAGAGAACATTCTGAATCTCTGTTCTCCAGGGAGATTCCAAGGGGGGCTGTTGTTGGCTAGAGCTTTGAGCAGTCTCGGTGGGGTTCTCTAAGGATGCTTAAGCCTCATCATACTATCTCTACAACTGAACGGACAGCCACATGGTGAGTGCCCAAACTGACCCCTGTTCAGCCACACTGTAGCTATGTGTGACCTCAGATAAGCCGTTTAGTCCTTCAGAGAGTGCTTTACTCGTGAAATGCAGACAACAACCCAACTGTTATTGTGAATCAATAAGAAGGAAGGATTTAGCACTGGGAAGCAACTGTTTCATGGGGTCCAGTTAATAATGGTTTGAAAATGGATTGGGGACGCAGCCGGGAAGTACTTATCAGCATGGCTAGGTGAGATTCCTGCAGAAGAGCAAGGCTCGAGGAAGCCTGAGATGGAGGCTTATTCCTTTACTGCTAGAAGTTTCTCTACCAGCCTGTGTCCCTGTCAAGGTCTTCAAAAAAAAAAAAAAAAAAAATCTTTTGTATATGCATGGGTGGTCATTAAGGGTCTTGTTTTTATGTGTAAGTTTTCTTTTCCTGCAGAAACTATTTTCTGTTGTCCTGGATGTGCGCTTTCAAGAGTCCTTTTTCAAGGTGCCAGGCAGGGGCTGTGGAAGGGGTGCTCGCTCTTCCTCTTTCACATATATCTTCAGCAGGTAGGATACTAAATGGACAGAGATGTGTCTCTGGGGGACTGAAATGTATTCATGATGTGTCAAACAGGCCTAGGTCAACACAGGTCGCCCACTCTTCATACCGAGTACTTAGGAGCCTTTGCCTCAAAAGTAAAAGGATCTGAGTTTGGCTCTCCAGATTCTATGTAAAGAAAATGCTGGGTGAGTGTAGCAGTTAACCTGCATGGTTGCTGATAAATCATCATCAAATGGTTTAAGGAACAAGGGGTTTATTCTCTTACAATTGTCCAGTTACATTTCTCAATCCAGCTTGACAGGAGAGCTCACATCAATACCACGGCCGAGGGAACTGGCCACACCATCTCTACATGAGGGCCGAGTGGGAGACAATCCTTATTTGCCAGACAGCATGCCTGGCCAAGTGTACACAAGGATGCCAACTTTCTCAACCAGCTCTCTGTATTTTATTTCAGGGCCTAGTCCCTGGACTGAATAAAAGGAGAGAGCTAGCTGAGCGCGTGCATTCAGACTTTCTGCTTTTAGTCTGTTAGTCTGTAGATTGCTCCTCAAGCTGCTGTCACGATTGATGTCCCTGCAGTGATGAACTGTAGTCTTGAGTCGTGGCCCCGAACAAACCCTTTCTCCCTTAGCTTGCTTTCGTTAGCGTGCTTTTCACAACAACAGAAAAGCAACCGGAATGCCTTCCTTCTGCATAGAAGCAGGACTTCATTTAGGCCGACAAGAGCTAGGCCTAGGCCTGTTGGGGAAATGATGGAAAAGGAGTTCTTTGTGCTATGTCTGCTGGGGCCAGACAATGACCAACTCAGAGCCTGGGGTGAAAAGCACATGCCTTTATCTTCTTGTGCCTGGACACTCTTTTGAGTGTGTGTGTATCTGTGTCAATCCAAGGGTAAGTTTGGGAAGCATCCTGGATTGCTCTGCCTCCTTATTGCTTTGCTCTGGGATTTCCAAGACTCTGCCTTCCTGGACCAGAAATGCAGGTTGATGCCATATCCACCTGGCAGTTTTATGTGGGATCTGGGAATCTTAACACAAATCCTTTGGCTTCTGAGGCAAATGCTTTAGCCTCTGAACCATGTCTCCAGTCCCCTATTCACTGGCTGTATGTAAAGTTTGTGTTATTTCTGAGTTTTTAGAATCCTCCAGGGAGTACATTGCCTTTTACACCTATCTGAATGATGCTGTCACCCGAATTTAGACAACAAGCTATTAGGTATAGTTGATATACAATGAGGTCAGTTTCCATGGTGGGGTCGTAAGAATCAAGTTTCCTAGGAAAAGAATCTCTTGATTATATGAGTTTTTCCTTTTTTTAATGATTGAACCCAAAGCCTTAGGCATGATAGTATGTGCTCCATCCTCAGCCCTTCCCAAGAACATTCTCTCCAAGAACGCCCTTTGAAAAGCCGAACCCTTCTGGAGTATGAAGTAGATCAGAAAAAGATCTCTGCTGTATTTTGGGGATGCCTGTTGATTAAAATTGAAGAATAAGCAAAAATTATGGCTCTTAAAGGTTTCTCAGCATGTATTTGGGGGCAGGGAAGTGAATCTGATCAGCAGGCAGCGATGAATAAAAATGGGGTGAAAATTTAGAAAATATTTTTGCATTCTAGGAAACCCCGGGGAGAGTGGACGGAAGGATGCTCAGATGGCAGTACCGTCTGTTTCTCCTCGGGGCGGAGAAGCCAAGTACAGAAGCAGACCGAGAGATGCCCTCTGATTAACTCATGATTGCTTCTTCCTCTCTGTCACACTGAGCCTGTCCTGCCCTGGTTTCTTGAGCAGGACTGCAGTGGCTTGGGTTTGAAAGCAAAGATATTGACAGGTGTGGGGGTACCCACAGAGTGTTCGGCCTGCTCTTCAATGTGCTGTCCCCAACGTGACGCTCATCTCCACCTCAGATGTTTTCCTGTTTTGGCTCATTGCCTTTAAGACATGCATTGCGCATTCAGTCAGCCCACTTGTTCATAATCCATTCCTCGTGGGGCTTAATGGGCAGAGGGGATGATGTGGGGGACCTTTATTGTCATACTTAGCTCAGGACTGCCAACTCCCCTAGGATCAGGTCCCCAGGAGTTCTTGGCAAACGACAGATGCTGTTGTGTGTGGTTGATGGTGTGGGTGTCAACTTAAGCAGTACAATCTCTTAAAAAGGGAAGCTCACTTTGGTTTTGTGAAGGAGGTTGGGAACAGGAAGAAGCACATCAAATGTGTGTCAGTGGAATTGGGGGTGTTCTTCAAAAGAAGACTGGAGAGGTGGGGGATATCACAAAGGCAGAAACAAGAGGTCATTCAGTGACCTTTGTCCTTTTATTTTTTTCTTGGTTGCATCTAGTCATGTGACTCTCTGATTGACATGACTTCTGTGGAGAGGTGACCCTCTGTGGTTTTCCTTCTTGGGGGCTTAGATAAGTGGCACAGCTGAGGTTGCCTCAGGATCTGGCTTGCTGAGTACCTAGGCCTGCTTTCTTGGAAGAGGACAGGATGCCCTGCTCATGTCTGCTGGCAGTGCACAGCTCCTAAGTAGGGCACGCAGAAGTGAACAGAGCCCTAACACGGCTCTTTTTTTCTCACCCATTTTCTTGTTTGTCATGTGTATATTAGAAGCCCATTGTGTGCCACACTGTTCCAGATGCTTCCATATGGCATCTCTTGTTTACTGGGACTCTGTTGTAGGTCTGCACTCTTCAAGATGTTGTGGATGTTGCAAAGAACAAAACATGGTTCCCACCTTCATGGATTGGACCTACATACCACTATACCTAGACTCACCTGACTCATAAATGTTTGTTGAATGAATAATTGGATGACATCGGCTCATTCTGTATTGCTCTCAGCAAAGATTTTTGGTGGAAAAACAAAAAGGTTTTTGGTGGGTTCCATTTGTGATGTGGCATGGGGACTTAAATATTTTGATTTTCTTGTTTTTCTTGCATATGTCTTCTTCAATTCCTTCTCCTAAACTCTGGTAAGTTTGAGGAGAGACTCTAAACTATGCTAGTTGTTTTTTTAAAACCAACTTCTAGACCTTTCCTTGGAATGGATAAATCTGAAAATAGAGACCAGCCTATTCCTTAGTTTTACTTTGAAAACAAGCAGCCGATGAGCCTGTGAGTCACCAGCTGCCCCAGGGGGCTGCCAGCTCCCCAACGCCAGGTGCCTAGGGGTTTTTGGCAAACCTCAGATGCTGCTGTGTTTGGTTGGTGGTGTGGGCGTCAACTTAGGCAGCAGAACAACCTAACAGCGCTCTAAAAAAGGGAAGCTTGCCACTGTCCGAAATAGGAAGCAGGCTTGTCAAAATGTGCTATCTGCTACCAAGAAACTGAAGACGGAGAAAGACCACCACTGTTCCTATGGGTCTAGATCACCAGAAACAGGAAAAGCAGGAAGGTGTTCCACTCCTGGGCAGATGACAGATATTGATGTGATGAATCTGAAAAACCTAGTTATAGAGTAGCTGCATCTGCTAAAACCAGCGAAGGAGCACTGTGAACCCCATTAAAAGGACAGAGCTCCAAGATAGATTATTAAGTGAAAGACTTGCATATAGATGTATGAATGCCTCTTGTATATGTGTATAAAGCAAGATAAAGGTCACCATTAGTAATGACAACATATATATTGAGGCTACATCAGAGAGGGTACATATGCATATATTATCCAGAAAGTTTTTTTATACTAGTAATAATAGTTACCCTAGAGAAGTAAAAACTATGGATAGTAGTCAAAGGACACTTGCATTATACATTATATTTTAGTTTTTTGGGGGTATTTCATTTATGTCTTAAAATTAAAATTAACTTAAAAAATGTTGATAGTTATAAGAAGCATACATAAAGTAGGCAGGATCTTTGGTATGAACCCCTTGATCAAGGTTGTTGAGTTGTGACTGCAGCTCAATTTGTAGAGGCACTGAGTTTAACCCCCAGGACTTCATAAATTGGGCATGGTGGGTCACAGCTGTGATGCCAACATTCGGGAGATGGAGGCAGGGGGATCTGAGGTTCAAGGTCCTGTGCTGGAGAGATGGCTCAGAGATTAAGACTCTGTCTCAAAAGGCCAGGTGAAATGGCAGCCTGTGCTTCTGTCCCCTGGTAGGCAGAGCCTGGGAAATCCCAGAACAAAGTAAGAAGGAGGTAGAGCAATCCAGGATGATTCCCTAAGTCACCCTTGATCCTCTACAGGGACACACAGTGCTCTCTCTCTCTCTCTCTCTCTCTCTCTCTCGCACACACTCACACACATACACACACAATAGATAAATAAAAACAAAAATATATCAATAAAATAAATAACTTAAAGGTTATGCTCTTGCTAGAGATAGCCTGGGCTACATGAGACAGACGGGGAGGAAGAGAGGAAGCAAGGAGTGGGAAAAGAAAGAAAGAGAAGGAGAAAGGAAGCAGGGAACGTCTTAAAAGGCTGGGGAATATAGAATGTGAAGGGTACAGTATTTGCTTAGCATGAGCAAGACTCTTTAAGTTTTGATATCTAACACTAAACCCCTCCCTCCCCTTGCCCCAGCACTTCCTGCCTTTACTGCCTTAATTTCTTAACTTTATGTTAAAGTCCTGGTTAATATGTTTGTTTTATTTGTCCTCTACAATGTTTACTTCGTAAGGACAGAGACTTGTGTCGACTTTATTCACTGCTACCTTCACATGTTCTACAACATGCCTGACAAACTGATAATAAACATTGGTCAAGACGAAAAGATAGCTTGCATCTGGTCTTGTGGGAGGTGTACAGGGACATTCTTTGGTATGTCAGAGTCTGAATTGGAATTATTCACTGTAGTGCAATTTGGCAAGATTCGTCAAAATTAAAAGGGCATTTTACTCATGACCCAGTGATAGAACTGCCAACATTTAACCGATTGATATGTCTGGTTCATAAGGAAGGGGCTGGACGGAATCAGTCTTCATGCTCCCAGACATTAGTCTGGTTAAGCAACAGAGACAGCCAGGCCTCCACACAGGGGTACAGTGCTGTGTCCCTGAAATCCTGAGAGAAGCAAGCAAGGCTTAGGAATGTGTGCAGGAAGTTGTTTGGGCAAACAAAAGTCTCAAGAAGGTATGTGCACACATACATTTGTTCAGTCGTAAAAAACACATCTCTATGTAACATGAAACAATTCTAGGATCACAAGCTGCCGCCTCTTTTTGCAGCGACTATTCCAGGTCAGGCGCTTTGAGACAACTTTTTCAAAGCGTACACAGTGGGAAGCCCTTTGATGTTCTCTGGCAGCTCAGCCCATGAAGGCCTGGTGCCCAGTGCCCTGTGCTCTCCCGCCTCGCCGCACCCCCCTTCGGTTCTGGGGTTCTGCGGTCCGGTTGGCGGGAGTCTCCGCTTCCTCCTTAGAGGGCAGCAGTGGGGCGCAGCGGGGATACGCATGCGCCCCATTTGCACCAGGGGAATTAAAAGACGGAGGCGGAAAAAAAAAAAAAAAAAAAAACAGCCCTCCACTGAAACACACGCCCCAAGCCAGCTCGGCGCGGCCCAGCGCGCGCCGCCACGGCTCCGCGTCCCCCGCGGGGCGTGATGCACACGGGGCGGCCCGCAACGCTGCCGCGCCCGACCGCGCCTGGACGCCGCGCCCCGCGATCGCGCCCGGCTCCGGGGCCCCCGGCCGCGGCTCCCCGCTCTCCATGGGGCTGCGCGGCTGGCTGCGGAGCTGCTGCTGCTGCTGCTGCCCGAGCCTATGCCTGCAGGAGTCTGCGCCGTCCGAGAAGGAGCCGCTGGTCAGGTGCGTGCGCGCCCGCCCCGGGCACCTGGCGCGGCACCCCGGTCCTCGGAGCGGGCGGTGGGGGGCAGGAGGGCAGCCTGGCTGCGGCGTCACCCCGAACTCTCCGCGCCTTCCAGGTGGTCGGATGTGAGATGTTCAAAGGTTGTAAGAGGCTCAGGGGCGATTCGCGCGGTGCCGGGAAAGGAGTTTCCACGGGATCGCAGCCCAGCTGTGACTGGGACTCGCCAGGTGTATTACAGGGAAATAGCGAAGTGTGGATTTCTGTGTCGCGCAGGAAGGAGTTGGATAACTCGTCCAGTGCCATTCATTACCCAAAGAAGACGGTTTCATTGAATGAGCAGAGGGAAATCCGTGTCAGAAACAACCAGACAAACATGTTGTTTGTGCCCCAGTAGTCAGCCTGTTCACGCGGGTGTTGAATCAGTATAGGGTTAGCAATGGGGCGGGAGGAAATTCAGTGTGGCTTGACTGTGCGCTACCCCTTCAGCACAGCTTTGTACAGCGCTGTGATATTAAAGCACATTTCTATCTCTGAAATTGAGGTTCCACTAACTCGCGCCTCAGGGGACAGAATGTTTAAAGTGAAATTAGGACAGAGTATGTGAGGTGGAGTTGTGGGGTTGGGTGAGCAGGTTCTGAAGTCAGGAGTTCCCGGCTTCAGAAACATGCGGCTAATACCGTCAGGCTTGCACAACTCTTTCCAAAGCCTGACTTACCTTCTCTGACTCTGTCACGTCTGAACACGTCCCCTGACTCTGGAGATCTTACATAATTCTCCTTCCTGCCTGTCTGCTCTTATTTTCCAGTACATTAAACACCGCGTACTCCTGGCGTGTGGCCGTGGGGGGACAGTCTGTTTGTACCTCCGTGTGGCCGTGGGGGGACAGTCTGCTTGTACCTCCAAACTGGTGGCTGGTGGTGACCATTGCTGTCTCTTCCTAAATGATGTTTTCAGGCAGTTTTATTTGATCCAACCGTCTGTATTCACCTTCCTCTCCTGTGATTGATTTAGGACTTGGGATTTGTCATCTGGCCTTCATTATTTAGTGAGCAAACCGGTACATACATACATACATACGCGCGCACACACACACACACACACACACACACACACACACACACACACATATGTATACATACACGAGAGAGAGAGTTTTGTATGTAATAGTTCTTGTTTTTGCTGCCAGTACACTCCCCCCACCACATAGATTATTGTAGGCAATGAAAAAATTGATTTAAAAGGCAATAGAGAACTAGAATTTTACTTTAAGGTTGTGCATTTCAGCCTTCATTTTAGCTTCATCCAGACCCTCAGGTAATTCCAGTGTTCTTTCTGGAATCACTACTTCGGTATTGTTTTGTTTTGAACTCTAGACCCTGTTCTGTAGATGTAGGTCAGTTAATTTTATAAGTGATTTTAAAAAGGTAGGGTCAGCTGGACATGGTTCTAATCCAGGTCTTGGAAGGCATGTAATCAGGAGTTCATGGTCAGCATTTGCTGAATGTGTTCAGGACCATCCTGGGTCACATGGGACAGAGGTGTGTGTGTGTGTGTGTGTGTATGTGTGTAGAGACAGTCAGTTGGAGCAACATAACAAAGTATCAGTAAGTCCACTTGGGATGAGTCACTCCAATGGGTGAGTGTCCATGAGTTATTAAGACTATTTGTGCCATGATTTCCTCCTGTGGAAGGAGGGGTGATAATAACATACTTCAAAGGGTTCCAGTGGGAAAGGAGAGGAGGTGATGCATACCAAATGCTTAGCATAGTGTCAGGAAGACGCTCTGTAGCTTTTAGTTATGGTTAATTCTCATTATTCTTCTGAGCACGAGAGCATGAGTGGACTGCTGTCATGTGGCTAAACGTCATTCCGGCTCCATTGTAGTACAACCATTTCAGAAGAGCAGCTTAAGAATGGACACGGGGTAGAGAAGTGGGGGGCCATGGGAGGTGTGTAGGGGGGTGCTTGTGTGTACAGTGCCAGCTCCTAAGGTCTGGTTTGAAATGTTTTTCTTTTCTCCATTTATTATTTTTTAAAATATTTTCTTTATTATAGATAGAGAGGGGCTGGAGAGGTGGCTCAGGGGTTAAGCCTCCGCCTTGCAAGCGGAAGGTCCTGAGTTCGGATCCCAGATCCCACGTATAGACGCCAGGCGGAAGCGGGGGCAGCCTGCGTTTCCGGTTCTGGTAGGGCGGAGCCTGTGAATCCCTGGGCAGAAGGCGGTGGAGGCGTCCATGGTGGTTTGCGAATTCGTCCGTGGTTCTACACATACACAGACACACACACACACAGACACACACACGCGCGCACACATACACACGCACATGCGCACAGTTGAATAAAAAAAAAATTATAGAGAGAAGGTATATGCATGTCATGGGGTGTCGGTGGAGGTCACAGGGCAGATTGTGTGTGTGTGTGTCTGTGTGTAGCAGAGGGCACCATTTGTGCCTGTGGAGGAATCACCCTGGACTGCTTCTACCTCTTGCTTCGCTCTGGAGTTTCCCAGGCTCCAGAACCGGAAGTATAGCCTGCCACCATTTCCGCCTGTTGTTTTTTTACATGGGATCCAGGATCCAAACTCAGGACCTCTGCTTGTATGGCAGAGACTTAACCCCTGAGCCATCTCTCCAGCTCTCATTATTATATTTTTTAAGGGAAACATTTTTCTTTTTAATATTTTTATTTATGAGGAAGGGGGAGAGGAAGAGAGAAGGGGTGAATGTTCAGCAACATGAGTGTGGAGGTCAAAGGACAATTTTCAGAAGTCAAACATCTCCTTCCATCGAGGACTTTATGGGAGTCAGGTCACTAGGTTTTTGAGCAGCTGCCTTACCCAATGAACTTACTCCCATCCCCTTTATCTCACTATTTTCTTTCATGTGTATTTCTGTGTGTGTATGCTGTGTACCCTTGTGTGAATGTTTATATGTGTTCAGGTGTGCACATACAAACAAGCGTGCACATGCGTGAAGGCCCAAGGTTGATGATAAGGGTCTATCTTGAGTGTTCTCCATCTTATTTGATGAGGCACTTTTCTCATCTGAGACCAGCGCTGTCTAGCTAGTTTGCTCTGGGAGACCCCTGTCTCTGCCCTTGCCCCAAGGTGGGATTGCAGGTGGCTGCCACGCCCACCCAACATCTGTGTAGGAGCTGGGGATTGAACTCAGATACTCATGCTTGTGCAGCAAGTGCTTTACCTATCGAACTCTCCCCTCAGCTCTTGTTCATTTTTTATTTTTATTTTTTTAATCTTTATTATTTATTCAATTGTGCATGTGTGTGTGTGTGTGTGTGTAGAACCACGGGTGAATTCGGGAACCACCACCGACACCTCCACCTCCTTGTTTATTCTGCCCCAGGATTCACAGGCTCCGCCCACCAGGACCAGAAACGCAGGTCACCCCCGATTCTGCCGGGCGTCTATACATGGGGTCTAGAATCCGAACTCAGGACCTTCTGCCTGCAAGGCAGAGGCTTAACCCCTGAGCCACCTCTCCAGCCCCCAGCCCTTGTTTATTGTTAAGATGTGCACTTCTTGGGCTGGGGAGAGGGTTCGGGTTAAATCCTTTGCCTCAAAAGGAAAAGAGTCTGAATCCTGATCTCCAGATCCCATGTAACAATGTCGGGCAGAAATGTTAGCAGCCTGTACTTCTGGCCCTGGAAGGTACAGTGTGGAAAACACCAGAGCAAAGCAATAAAGAGCTAGAAGAATCCAGAATGATTCTCTATGTCACTCTTGGGATTCCACATTCGTTCACATTTAAATGCCTCTGGGAGACACACACACACACACACACACACACACACACACACACACACACGCAAGAACACATACATGCACTCTTGTATACATACACACATAAAATATATATTTTTAATATGTATATAATCATTCATTGATCAGTACTGTCTAATGCCAGTGAGTTTCATCACCTTCAAAAAACAGCTACTGGATAGCAGTCGCTCTTTCTCTTATAACTACTAGCTGTCTGTTTGTTTGGCATTGTAGATTTGCCTGTTCTGGTCCTTTGGTATAAATGGAATCACAGAGTCTTGTAGTGTGTGGTTGCTTTTGTATAGCATGTTGATTTAAAGGTTTATCTTATCACATTTTAGCATATATTTTTTGTGATCGAATATTATTTCTTTCTGTGGTTAGATTACATTGAATTTATGTGTTCATTGGTTAATGGACATTTGGGTTATTTCCACTTTTTTCCTCCTATTATGAATAATTTTTCTGTGAACATCATGGGAAGGTTTCTTTTTAGATGTCATTTCAGTTCACTTGGGAATAGACAAAGCTGTGGGAGTAGAATTGCTGGCTCAAATGGTAACTGTATATTGAACTTTTGAGGAACTGCCTGCCATATTGTCTTCCAAGAGCGAAGTCATATGTAGCGAAGTCATATGGTCAGATGGCTCAAATTATTATTTGATTGAGAACTTTAATTCTTTTAAAAATATTTTATTTATTTGGGAGGGGTGAAGAGGCATGTTCGTGTCATGGCACACATGTGGAAGGCAGAGGACACCTTTTGGAAGTTGTTCCTGGGATGGAATTCAGGTCTCCGGGTTTGGGTACAGAGACATCTTTGCTCATCTTTGCTCACAGAGCCAAGTCGCTGGCCCAAGAATGTTGTTTCTTCATGTCATCTCTTTTCTCTCAGTTTATAAAAAGTGCTTTGTACAGACATCTTTGCCTTCTTGACTCAGTCCTATCTATCAGAATACTGTCCACGTTTTGTTTTCCTCCCAGAACCACAGGGCCTGGTGGAAGTGTGGTCAGGGAGACCGCGTTGTTAATCTCTGTTTGGCCACCTCCAAACACCTCTCCACACACCAGGGACTCCTGTGCCTTCAGGAAAACCAGCTGGGCCTCAGCTTGCTTGCCAGTCTGAGTGATTTTTGACAGTGATCCCTTTGCTTTTCCTGGAAGTGTGCACCTGAGGTGGAAGCTTGCCCCGTCTCCCTGTGTGTCTGTGTCTCTCTACCCACCTATTTGCTTTTGTTCCCCTTCCTCTAGAAGCATTCTGAGAGCTCCCTTGACTGTCAGAGAGTGTAGGACCTGCTGAGGCACCAGCTGTGTGCTCTACCTCCTCCTTGGACACTTTTTTTCCCTCCCTTATCTGGCCAACTTGCTAAGAATAGTTTCCAGAATCTGTCCCAAAGAGTGTGATTTCCAAGGCTGCTGCGGAGCCTGGGAATTTTAGTAACTGTGCCAGGAGTTTGGCTGTGGATACTCTAAGGAAAACCTTCTAGAAGCAAAGCTCTAATGTGGGCTTAGACGTGAGGGAGGGATTGGTGCTTTTGTGGGGTGAGCTCAAGTTCAAGTAGGTAAGATCCATTTGTTGGGTAGATCAAGGCTCCTGATATCTTGCTTCTAGTTATAGGACGATTCTTGTGCCTTTTTTAAAAAAAATTTTTATATGTGTATGTTTGCATGATGGGTGAGAGAGAGAGTGTGTGTGTGTGTGTGTTTGTGATATGTGAGTGTGAGTATGTGTGCATGTATGAGAGTGTGGGTTTGGGCTGTGTGTACCACAGTGCATGTATGAAGGTCAGAGGACAGTCTTCAGTCCCTCTTCACCTTGTATGAGACCAGTTCTCTCCTGATGCTGCAGCTAGCCAGGCCAGATGACCCTGGAACATCTGGAGATCCTCTGGTCTCCACCTCACACTTCCCACAGGTGTGCTGTGGTGACATATGCTGCTGTACCATTGCATCCAGCTTTTGATGTGGGATATAGGGATTGGTTGGCAGGCTTATGTAGCAAGTGCTGTAACACTAAGCCATCCTGCAGATTTTGCTTTTGAAAGATGCAAGAGAGAGAGAAATCTCATGCTCCTTTCTCTCGGTGCAGGCTGCCTCTGCTGACTTCAGTGTTATCTCCTGCTCAAGTCTCTGGCTTCGTGTTCTGCTTCTGATCAGTGTGAGGAGCTCGTTTCCCAGCTTACCTGATACCTTTGCTGATGTCATAATTGCTAACAGAGACACCTTTTTATTTTCCCTGTGTGCACGTGCATGTGTGTGTGCAGGTGTGCACAAGAAGCCAGAGGAGGACATCAAGTGTCCTGCTCTGTCACTGTCCACTTTAGTCCCTTGAAACGGGGTCTCTCCCTGAACCCCAGCGATGCTCCTGTTACTCCTCCCAGTCCCATAGTACTGGGCCAGCTTCTTACTCAGGTGCTGGGGATTTGCACTCATGTGCATGTAGCAAGCCTGTTATCTGCTGAGGCAGCTCTCAGCCCCTCCTCCCCCGCATTTTCTCTACTTCTCTAAAACCATGTTCAGGCTGTAAGGCCTATTCCAGCTGCTACCTTTCTGAGGAGACCTTTAAGAAGCAATGGCGGGTCCTTCCTTTACTTTTCCCTCTGGCCCTTCACACTACATTCCGTCTACTGTCATATATGTAAGGTGGCAGAGGCTCTGGCAAGGGCTCTGAGCCCAGCATTGACAGCTGAAGCCCACTCACTTACAGATCCCCTGTACTGTAATGTACCATGGCGTACTGTGGTGTACATTAGTGGAGTAAGAAAGGGATAAAGTTCTTATTGACTAATCATAACTGTCCATTTATAAGTGCTCATATGCATACTCTTACAAATTAGTTTTTTAAAATTTTATTCATTTATTTATATTGTCTCTGTGTGTCTCATGGTTTGAAATGTGTCCCCCACAGTCTCATGTGTTTGGCAAGGTCATGGCATCTTGAGAGGTGGAGCCTTGCTGGAGGAAGGCAGTCACAAGGGGTGGGCCTTGAGGTGGATTAGTCCCACCCTACCTCCAGGAAAAGTCTGCCTTTGCAGCAAGCAGTCTCCTAGCTCTCAGCCTCCAAGATGTCTGCAGTGACGTAGCCTCCTCCAGCTTTGGCCAGCCAACCATGCTGCCTCTGCTTTGAAAGACTGTATCTCTCCTCTGAAACCGTAAGCTAATAAATCTTCCTTTCTCCTTTAAGTTGCTTGACTTTGGGTGTTTTCTCATAGCAATAGTTAAGAGTAACAGTGTGTGTGTGTGTATCAGAGGGCACTATCCCTGTGGAAGACCAAGGGTGACTTCAGGAATCTTCTGGATTGCCTTTACCTTCTTGCGCTGGAATTTTCCAGGCTCTTCCCACCAGGGCCTGAAGTGTACACTGCTGCTGTTTCCACTTGACATTTTTTTACGTGGGACCTGGGATCTGAACTCAGGACCTTCTGCTTTTGAAGCAGAGCCTTAACCTCTGAGCCATCTCTCCAGCCCTATTTCTATTTTTTTTTTAATTTTTTTTTATTATTATTATTATTATTATTTATTCAACGGTGTGTATGTGCGCGCGCGTGTCTGTGTGTGTGTGTATGTGTGTGTAGAACCACGGACGAATTCGCGAACCACCATGGACGCCTCCACCTCCTTCTGCCCCGGGATTCACAGGCTCCGCCCTACCAGGACCAGAAGCGCAGGCCGCCCCCGCTTCCGTCTGGCGTCTATACGTGGGATCTGGGATCCGAACTCGGGACCTTCCGCCTGCAAGGCGGAGGCTTAACCCCTGAGCCACCTCTCCAGCCCTATTTCTATTTTTTAATGACCTTTTTCATTCTTTCAGTGTTTCATATATGAATATAATGAATTTATGATATTTAAACACCTTAATCTCCACTACCATCCTTTCTCCTTTTCCCAACACAATCCTTCCTTGTCAGTCTCCTTCCTACTTTCATGTTTTTTCACATATGTGACTGTCTTTCATCTGGGTCACCTTTGATGGCGAGTGCTGGAGCACTTGTTGGAGCATGAATCATGTATCAATGGATGTATCATTGAGGAAAGCATTTCTCCCTTCCCATAAGCATTCACCCTCATCAGTCTCCCTGGGAGATGTGGGGCTTCTTGAGATCTTTTCCTCTTCTCCCCATGGTGAGATGTTGATAGAACAAATCATGAGCAGGTCTTGTGGAAATATCCATAATAACTGCAGTGAGTTCATGGATGTAGCAGCCCTGCCATGCCCAGAAGACAATGTCTGGCAGTGCCCCTGTCCCACTTCAGGCTTTCAGAATCTTACCACTCCCTATTCCTAGATGCTCTCGAGCCGAGGGGTGGGAGATGGCTTAGATACCCTGTTTAGGATCGAGAAGTCCATAGTCACTTGTTTTCTGCACTTTGGTCAGTTAGAATTTTCTGTAATGAACACCTTCCTTTGTGAAAGGAAACTTCTGGGTTGAGTGCTGAGTGGTCCTCCAGTCGAGTGAGTCTGGCGGCATTCTTAAACTTTAAGTACAAAGTGAACATTTCACTAGACTCTTGTGCAAGTGGGATTTCTTTATAGATGTTGTCATTTAGTTATCACCATGACCCAGTGAGAATGAGCCTAGCTATCCATTCATAGCCGAGAAGCCCAGAGCTCAGAGCATTTATATAAGAAATTCAAATACCAGGCATGGTAGTGCATGCCTGTAGTCTCTGTACTTGGGAGGTGGAGGCAGGAGGATCAGGAGTTCAAGGCCATCTTTGGTGAGTCCAAGGTACATGAGACCCTCTGTCAAAAAGTAAACAAAGAGAAGAAAATTGAGTGGATGATGGCATGTGGCTCTATTTCTGTCTGACTCAGAGCCCATATCTAGGAGATGGGGGAGATAACAGGGAGATAGCTCCCTCAGTAAAGCGCTTGCTGTACAACCGTGAGGGCCTGAGTTCCAATCCTCAGCACGCACATAACAAGCCAGGCACAACGACACACGCTGGTGATCCCAAGCACTCGATTCCAGGAGCTCCCTGGCCAGCCATCCTGCGTCAGTGAGAGCCCTGCCTCAGGGCAGTGGGGTCCAATGTCATGTAGAGGATGGACGTTCTTCTCTGGCCGGCATAGACCCACGCATTGTAGAAACTACTAAATATTGTATAAAAAGAATGCCATTTTGGGCAGGTGAGATAGCTCAACAGGTAAGGTACCTGCTTGCAAGCCTGGAGACTTGAGTTTAATTCCTGCAAGTCCACATGGTACAAGTGTACACCCCCCCCCTTGCTCCCTGTCAAATATAACATTAAAAAAAAGAAAGTGAATTTAAACAATGCCTTTTTAACATGTTCTGAATAGTTTTAGATAGCACTGCCCTAGCCTCTGTCCATTTCGGTCTCTTTTCTCCTTCACTTCATGTAGTGGTTACAGATATGGACTGCCATGTGTAGCTTTTCATGTAGGTGCTGGGGATCTGAACTAGGGTCACATATTTTGGAAGCAAGCCCTTTTGGGACTGAGCCATCTTCCTAGCTCTCCTTTTCTTTTAAATAATATCCTTTGTCATTAAAATCCTTCAATTCAGATGAGGGAGCCACCAGGCCCTATGAGCCAGCAGGGTGAGGTAGGTAGACAATCAAGCCAGGTTGTCTGCTTTCCATGGATTCCTGTCGATTCCATTCTATGCAGCCTGACGTGGGAAAGGCTGAAAACCCAGGAAGAAGTGTGAATCCTGATGTTTTACCCAACCCCTTAGCTGCCCAGGGCTGCCTTGCAAGCCCATAGTGGAGGAGATGCTTCTGTTTCTTGTCTCTCCTCCTCTCTCCCCCTCCCTTCTTCCATCCCCTCATCTCCTGTCTCTTTTCCTTTTTTCCCCTCCCTCCCCTCTCTTGTCCTCCTCTCCTCTCCCTTCCTTCCCCTACTTTCCTTTTTTCAGTGCTGAGGTTGGAACCCGTAGCCTAGCGCTCTGCGGCTGAGCTATAGCCCTTGAGTAGACAGGCCAACACGAGGAAGTGTGGGAACAAGTCCAGGCCTGGAGAAAGGCTGGTGACTTGATCCTCACCCAGGCTGCCGTCCTAAAGAAAGGTTTGTTTAGCCTTCGAATCATACACTCCCTGCTTTCACTGAATACTGAGTCACCTTGGAGCACATCCACTGTGTGTGTGTGGTTCAGGTACTGTGTGCTGCTCTTCCTACAAGGACACATTCCTCAGCAGGGTAAAGAGCGATCGGACCAACGTCCGCTCATTCTCCCTCTCCCAGAGGAGGAATGTGTTGTTTTGGGATGGCTGCATCCCGTCGGTGACTTTTCAGTACAGTATCCAAGGACTTTATGCTGGTTGGTTCAAGATTTCATTGCTAATGGCAAGACCTAGTGAAGTATATATAATCTGATTCCCAGGACTGTCACAATAATGCTCGGCAGCTTGCAACAAGAGAAACATCTCTGAAAAGAAGATGTTGGCCACAGCCCCGCCAACTCGTAGGGACTCGTAGGGACTACGAGTTATTCTTGCTAAGCTAGCTTCTGGCTGATGGCAGTGCTATCTTTTCTTCTGTTCTTTCTATGTTTTTCTCTTTTGCATCTCAGACCGCTACTCTTTTCACAAAGTGAGTGTACCAATCATAAGATCTAGGGTCCACCTTAAAATCTGATATTGTCTTACCTCGATATACTTAAATTTATTATATTTTCTTTTTAAAGTATTTATTGGGGGAGGTGCAAGCAGACACTCTCACAATGCATCATGGGCTTGGAAGTCAGAGGACAACTTTTTTTAAAAAAAATTTCATTTATTTATTGAGTGTGTATGTGTGTGTGCGTGTATACCAGAGGGCACTGTGTGTCCCTGTGGAGGACTAAGGGTGACTTTGGGAATCATCCTGGATTGCTTCTACCTTCTTGCTTCACTCTGAGATTTTCTAGGCTCTGCCCACCTGGTGATTTTTAAGTGGGACCTGGGATCCAAACTCAGGATCTTCTGCTTGTGAGGCAGAGTCTTAACCTCTGAGCCATTTCTCCAGCCCAGGAGACAACTTTTTTTTTTTTAATTTTTTTATTATTATTTATTCAACTGTGCGCATGTGCATGTGTGTGTGTGTGTGTGTGTGTGTGTGTGTGTGTGTGTGTGTGTGTGTGTCTGTATGTGTGTGTCTGTGTGTGTGTAGAACCATGGATGAATTCGCGAACCACCACGGACACCTCCACCTCCTTCTGCCCCGGGATTCACAGGCTCCGCCCTACCAGGACCAGAAGCGCAGGCTGCCCCCGCTTCTGCCTGGCGTCTATACGTGGGATCTGGGATCCGAACTCAGGACCTTCCGCCTGCAAGGCGGAGGCTTAATCCCTGAGCCACCTCTCCAGCCCAGGAGACAACTTTTGAAAGGTGTTTCTCCTGCTCCTTCACCTGAGTTCTGGGGATTGAACTGAGGTCGCCAGACTTGCATGAAGAAGCCTTAACTCACTGATCCATATTGCCAGCCCAAAGTAATCACATTTTCAAACCTCATTGCTCAAGTAAGGTCTCCTTCATAGGCCCTGGGGATCAGCACTAATGTTCCACCCTCAGGCAGAAGCAGCCTGCAGTTCCTAAGGGAAGGAGGAGAAAACTCTCAGATTTCACTCTTATCTCACCTCAAGTGATCCAGATCTTCTTTCAAAGAGCTCTAAGTGAGAATCTGCCTGAAGACATGGCTGTGAAGAGCTTGTCGCATAAGCCTTGGATTTCTCACTCCTGAGAGGTTGGCATGATGTACCACAGAATCCTGTGCACGCAGGGTGGCCACTGTGTTGTTCAAAGCAAAAGAAATGGAAAGAACTGCCAGGCAAGCCTGGAACTTGTGATCCAGCTTAACTTTTTAAACACTGGTCCCTCTTTCTTAGCCAGCTAAGTGTTTCAAATAATGAGCTTTTAAAGATCTTCCACTCTGATCATCTTAGTGTCCACTTTTGGCTTCTGTTCAGAATGCACAACATCTATTGATGATGCACAGAGAGGAAATGCCAGGTTTATTATTATTATTATTATTTCCACAGAGCCTGAGGGAAAAATAAAACACTACCCCAGTTTGTACCAGATGCATTTTGTGTCCACAGAGGGGTTGGCTTAAGAAGGAGCAGAAGTTTCCTGGGTGCATAGTTTGAGCTGCCCTGCTTTGGGATGCTGAGAGGGGAAAGGAGGTGGCAGAGCCACCTCTGCCATTGCATCCGTTCTGTCCTCACTCTCTCACCCTTCTTCACAGGCCGACCTTCCTGCTCACATGCAGCAGGACTGTTGTAAGTGCTTTGTACCTGTTGGTCGAAGTCTCACCCCAACCCTGGGAGGCTCAGCTGTGGTTTGCTCCTTACGTTCTGTGGAGTCACCTCAAGCAATGAATTAGTAAATACTGAGAAGTGTTCTAGGAGAAGGACAGGGGGCCTTAGGCTCCCTACACGCCCCTTCGCTGTATGGTCATACTCAACCTCACTGAATACAGACTGTTAGTCGTTAGCGTTGGATACTCAACCTCAACTGAATACAGACTATTGGTCGTTAGTGTTGAACACAGGGACGATAGCATTAAACACGTGTGAGCGAAGCTTATCTAACACTTCAGCTCCACTCTAGACAGGAGATGTTCTAAACAGAGAAGTCACCACTGAAAAGGACAAAGATGCAACTTGTTTATAGCGTGAGCTAAAACAAACAAAAAAAAAACAATGTCGTTCATCTTCAGCTGAGAATGTTCACCTGAGCATTCATTGCCCTGTGCATGACCTTGAAACCAGTGCCAGTATAGATTTTAGGGGTACAACGCAAATTTGAGTGAGCAGAGGAATTTGCGGAGGTGGGGTTTGCGAATAATGAGGTCTCCATTTGACAGTTGCAGAAACTGAAGCCCAGAGAGTCAGTAACGTGCTGAGAGGCCCACGGGCTGAGCTGGGAGTCATATCTGGTCACATCCTGGCGTTGCTGTCGAGCGTCTTTCTAGTGTGCGGGAGGTGCAGCGCTGCTTACCTGGCGTGTGCTAGAAACTGTTTAGAGTAGGGGACTTGTCCTCAACTGTGGAAACCTGGAGTCCAGAAACACGGAACCTCTCTCCATCCTGATGCCAGCCAGTATAGAGGAAGGGCAGGGGTAAGGGAGGCCTCAGCACCAACTTTAGGAGTGTGATCATCTTCTCCACGTGTAGAGTTTTTCAATTTACAGTGTGGGGCTCAAGTTGGTCAAGTCACCTTCTGCCTTTGGAAGGATTTACGGAAAGATGACAAATGTGTTAATACTAGGGAGAGCTTTCTGGATGGCGCCCAGATGTCTTGGTTTTAACCCCCACATCATGCTGCGGGATTTGAGAGCCCGGTCTCTCTAGCAGACGGTAAAGTGTTGACACATGTTGTCATCACTGGCTTCCTGCAGAAACCTGCAGGTTCCAGTCACGGCCCTGGGTCAGAGAGTGATTCACAGGAGCCAGTAGAAACACGCAGGATCCATTGCAGGACCATGTTCTGGTTACAGCCTCCCTTTCTATTCTGCACCCCTTTTTGCAGAGGAGAGATGGGGAGCATTATGGGGATCTTCCTGGAGTTGGGGCCTTAATGCCTTGTAAGAAGCTAGCTATTCACTATTGATAGGATAACGTTTTTTATTTTTGAGATGGGGGTCTCATTCTGTAGCCCTGGCTGGCCCAGAACTTGCTATGTAGACCGTGCTGATCATAATCCTGTAGGAATGTTTCTACCTCCCAAGTACTGGGATTGGAGGCATGTTGCCGCCATGCCCACCTGCAAAGATGACGTTTAGAGATTTTCTTCCCCAGCAGCCCACAACAGCATCCCTGTTCTCCTTTTGTGACTTGTTAGTCACATGACACTGGAAGTTCCCTAGAAGACGACATTTCTCTCTATTGCACATCATGAGATCTATAATAGGTTTCCTGGAGCTTTCTAGATATTTTGAAGTGATACCACTTTTGTGCAAAAAGTAAATTCTTCTCAAAATAGTTTATTCTGTCATAGTCAGTTCTGTCTTTCCACCATGTGTGCTTCTGGGGATCGAGTTCAGAGCCACCAGTTTTGCGAGCAGATATCTTAGCTCGAGGAGGGGAGGTTAAAGTGTCCAGGTGCGAGTGGAGAGTCCTACAAGGAAGCCTTGGGCAGAGAAGGGGAGGAGCACACAGCCCTCAAGGCCTGTGCTTCTAGACACACGGTTTGTCTCTTTACTCCTGACAACTACTGATAAAAGGCCCATGGTCACGTCAGTAAGGTGGTGGGAATTGCCGGCAGCCATCCTTCCTACCCGAGGAACCCTAGGCTTCCTGGGATCCCATCTGGCTTGCAGGCGGACAAGCTCGGGTAACCATGTCTTCAGGCAGATTTGCACTTAGAACTCCAGGAAAGAAGGCTTGAATCAGCTGGGGTCTGTTTACCCCAATGTAAGATGAGGATGAAATCTGAGCCTTTCTTCTTTTTTTAGGGACCACAGGCTGCTTGTGCCTAGGGGTGTGTGGCAGCACAGCAGTTTCTCAAGTGCCTGAGGTCCATAAAATATTTAGTGTCAGCAGATGGTGGCCAGAGGCACAGGCAGCTGCTTTCACTTTCTTTAGAACCTTTTAGACACGTTGCTTGAGGGGGACAAAGTGAAGCTGTCTGACAGCCCTAGTCCCCTTCCTCCCATAGGCCCTCCGGGTCTCCAGGGTCACACTCACGTCCCGGGTATAGACACATAGCTGTGTCTGGGCTCAAAGCTTTAAGGCTTTTTGCTCTGTTCTGGACACTCTCCCTGCTGAATTTTAGAGTAAGATGGATTGATGCCTTTGTTGGGTGGCAACGCAGCAGGACATTTGAGAACAGAGCTTGCACAGGGCACAGCCTGAGTTGGCTGGACATTCGCAAAGAGCTCACAAGCCGCGGACACTGTGACCGTGTGTGTGTGTGTGTGTGTGTGTGTGTGTGTGTGTGTGTGTGTGTGTGTATGTTCATGCACTCAGAGGACAGAAGAACTTTGGGGGTCATTCTGCAGGAGCATGTCTATCTTTTTGAGACGGGGTCTCTCTCTGACCTGGAACTTTCTGGGTAGGCTAGGCTGGCTAACTGGAGAGCCCCAGGAATCTACCTCTCTCTGCTCCCTCATTGTGGGGTTCACAAGAGTGTGCCGCCATATCTGGCTTCTGGGGATTTAGCTGGGCCCTCTTGTTTGTAATGCAAGCAGTTTATGAGCTAAGCTAACTCCACAGCCTCTTGACCATTCTTCCGAAAAGAATGACTAGGGTAATGACAGGCAGGATTCCATCATCTCCATGCTTCAAAGCAGCCTGGCTTGCTAGTTATAAGAACATGGTCACATGGAGACAGGTGGGGTGGGGGAAGAGTGGGGTCACATAGGGACAGGTGGGGGGAGAGAGTGAGGGGAGCTAAGGTGGCTCCTCAGAGATGCTGAGACTTAAAGGGGTGGGACCACAAAGCCCTGGGGAGGTTCTATTTATTTATGCAAGGCGGCAGTCTAGACAGAATTGGAGGCTCTTCTGGCGATACTAGGGGAACACTGCTCTTAATTAGGACAGGGCTAGATGTGGGGTGAACTCAGGAGGTGTGTGTTACGGGAGAAACGAACACTTTTCAAATTGGTTGCATTTCGACCTTTGCATTAGTGTCAGATCGTGAATTTTCAAAAAATTATATATTCCACATTCTGTCTTATAACCCATTTCCCTAAGATCTGTTCCTCTGATCCCAGACTTCCCGGAAATGACATGGCATGCGTGAACACTTCTCCAACTTCTGGCTCCCCACCCTGTCCTCCCTCCGGCACCTGGATCTTGACATCTCCCTTTATATACATGTTTGCAGCCCTCAGCCACTGTGACATTGTGTGTGCATGCGTGCTCATGCGTATAGTAGCTTATTCTTGCTCTCCCAGCACGCTGGAGGCTCAGCAGGAAGAGTGTCTTGAATTCTAGGCCAGCGTGAGCTATGTGGTGAGTTCTAGGCCAGTTTAGGCTACAGGGTAAGACCCTGTCTCAAAACAAAACAAAACAAAGCAAAAAAAGCAAAGCAAAACCAAAAGGAAAGACAGGCATGAAAGATTATACCGAGAGGAAAGGACTACAGAAAAGAGAGAGGTAGTCAAAGAAAGGAGTTACAGAGAAAGAGAGGAAAAAGAAAGATTAGCAGAGAAAATACACACACACACACACACAATAAAATATAATTTTTTTTTAAAAGGCGGTTACAGTGAGTGATGACTGGATTTTGGGATTAGAGCTCAGTTTGTTCCATCTAGCAAGTCCTTTCAAAACAGCCTGTCTGCCCACACAGAGAAGTAACTGGATGCAACCCTCGCCCTCTGAGGAACTCAGTGCTGCAGAGACAAGAGTTAGAAAGAGGAAGCAAGTTTGTAGGAAAACGAAAGGCAGGAGGATGCCAGGATCTCCTCGCCCGGAGGGTGCCGACTATTGAGTCAGTACCATGGGAAGCTGGGCACGAGGGCTGCTGAGAATGAGGATGACGCGCTCTCTTCCTGGGAGAAATCGCCCGAGGATTTGCTGGTCAGCACTAGGAACGTCCACATGTGTCATCACTGTCAGTGGTGCCACTAGTGGACAGCGTTTGGAAACCGAGGCCTGTGGCAGGTAGTCATCAGACCCAACTCTGGGTAGTGACAATAAGGCCTTGGACGTGACCCAGAAATCAAATGGTAATGGTGGAAAGGGGGTGGGGGAAGAATTGAGTTGATGTGGTCTTATTGGGAGGATAGAGGAGAGGAAGATCTTAGCTCCACAGTCTGCAGGGGAAGGGGCAGAAGCAGGGACTAAGTAACATGTGTGGAGAACTGGTTTTAATCTGACTGGCTGGTGCCAGTTCTCAATTCTGGTTCTGTAAGGTGGCTTCGGGGATTCTGACCCTCCCAGATGAGGATCACTCTGACTCGGCGGCTTGACATGTTCAGCTGCTGTCACTGGGCGTGGCCTGTTTGTGAGAGAGGTTCTGATTTCCTGGAATCCGCCGTGACTGCAGGTCCAGGGGGAATGACTGAAGTCTAGAGACTTCCAGAACTGACCCCCGTGGATCTGGGACGAGATGTTGTCAGACCTGACAGCTGAATGTTCCTGTGGCTTGGAAAACGCTTGGGTTCCTCTTATCTTGGTACTTTCAGTCTTGAGGGGGATGGGATAGTGTGGGTAAATTCTGCGCTGCTCATCATCTGACCCGGCTTTTCAAGACAGAAGAGACAAGTGACGACTGATGGTAGAGATGCCAAGCTTTATCCTGCTGTTGCTCACCGGACATCTCTGCAGTCCAAGTGAGAACTCAGTGTGTTTGAGGAAGAGCAGCTCCTGTGTCCTTGTTAGGACGAGATCGCTTGTGACTCTCCAGTGACCTCACTCAGGAGGCCTGTCAAGCAGTCCTTAAAGAAGTCAGGCTCCCCTATATTCTTGTGCAAGGGGTGTGTGGTACTGTGGTGGCTTATCAAGGGTTGAAAGAGCTGCTTAAGTAAAAAGACCCCGGCTTCGTTGTCTTCATCCGACCCTTCTCTGGCATCTGCTTGCTCCTTCAAGTTCTCCTTCACCTTACCTTCCTCTTCCTTTCCTTTGGTTCTCGCCGTTTTGTCTCATGACCCATTCCCCTAAGATCTTCTGCTTTTCTGATCCCAGACTTGGGGGACGGCATGTGTGAACATTTTCCTGTCTGCCAGCTCTCCACTCTGTCCTCCCTCCTGCACCTGGATCTTGACATCTCTCCTAAAGACTTGTGGACTTAAGCAGTTTCAGAACTGGGCCGTGCTTGGAAGGTCTTTGACGGTCATTCCCCACTGCTGGGATTATCCTGAGGGAACACACCCTATTAATCAGGAGGAACTGGTTCTAATCCTTCACAAAGATAAGGTGGTAACTTCCCCCTACCCTCTGTTTATGAAAGGATATGGAGGTGAGCTCTGTGTTGCAGATAAACTCTGTTCTGAGTTACAGCACAAGAATACTAAGTTAGGTCCCAATATGAACAGACCAATGAGATGTAGAGAATCAAAAGCTCCAATCAAATTTGCAGAAACTGGAGCTAGCTAATGAGGAAAAGTCAGTTTCTCTGGATCTGCCTAAAACTATAAATAACCTTGACCCTACCAGCTATCTTTGGTTTCCTTACCCCCATGGATTTCAAGTCTGGAGCCTCTGAGTTCTTTTTGGGCTTCATTGTCTCCCCCTACCCCATGGATTTGAATTCTTTGAGGTCCATTTTTTTCTGTCCTCTAACAAACTCTGCCTTAATCCTCTACACTGTTCTCTCACTTCAATCCCTGGCTACAAGAATGCCACAGTTTGGCATAGGTCATCAGACAGCTATCTTGCTCTCCTCTATGTCCATGAGTTCCAGTCTTTCTCTCCTCTAATCAAATCTGCCTTAATCCTGTGTGTATTCTGGTTTCTATCTTGACTCCTGAACACAAGAACTTGTACATAAAACTCCACCACAAGGAACTCACAAATCTTCCTTGGTTTTCTCTTTTGAGTCTCAGCTATAGATCCGACCCTCACACAGCTGCCTTTGATGCCTCCTGAGGGCACCTCTGTGCTGCCTGCCTGTGGCAGATGTTGCCTCTACCATGATGTTCACGCCCATCGTCATCTCCCTATGTGCTGTTTCTCTGCTAACTCACAAGTTCATGCACTTTCATCTTAACCACTATTCAAAAGTATTTACAATCATGTGTTTATTTCGTAGTACAAGCCTGTCTTTCTTTACCTCAAAGCATTGTCCTTGTGGCTCTAATGATTCTAACAGAATTCTTTTATTTTTGATTTGTGTTGAAACCGAATTGCCTACTATAGTCCCAGTTTACCCCGAACTCACCGTGTAGCCAAGGATGACCTTGAACTTCTATTTCTGCTGCTTCCACCTTCCCAGCAGGGAGATTCCAGACATGCTTCACCACACTGATTTCCTTACATAAGCCTGTGCTTGTAGCTGGTTTGTGGACTTCTTGTTGACCTCTTCTTCCTGCATTCTTGTCCCAAATGTCCTTGAGCTTCCTGATGTTAAGATCTCAGTCCCCCTACCTCATGGGACTCCTGTTAGTGACAGCTTCCTAAGCCCCTGCCTAGACCTGCTTCATTTAGAGACACAGACCTGACAACTCAAAATCCCTTTGTTTTTAACTTTTTTCTCATTTATGTGTGTATGCTTGCGTCACAGAATGCATGTGGATGCCAGAGGACAGCTTGCAGAAGTTGGTTCTGGAGACTGAACTCAGGCCCAACACCCAACACCTCAGACCACCTTGACCTCTGACCACCTCACTGTTCTCTTGCAGTTCACAGCACAAAGCTTAGACAGCACAATTTTTAGTCTGACCTCAAATTACCTTCACAGCCTCACGTCTTTCATTTCCTTTGTTTGACCAGTCACTTCTGTGCTTGTTTGCATGCATACATGTGTGTTCGTGTATTTCCAAGAGCGCACTTGGAGTATTTGTGCCTGTGGAGGCCCAAGGGTGACTTCAGAAGTTGTCTTGGATTGCTTAGCTCTGGGGTTTCCCAAACTCTACCTTCCAGGGCTGGAATTACAGGCCACCACCATCTCTGCACAGTATTTTTGTGTGGGCTCTGGGGTTCTGAATTCAGGTCCTTTTGTTTTGGATTTTGGGGGAGGTTTTTGGGTGGCCTGGAGATTGAAGCAGAAGTCTCAGTGAAGAGGATTATTGGACAGCTTATTAGGAGAGAGAAAGAACAAAACTCATGGACTCTAGGGGCTAGGGCGTCCTAGAGAACTCATGGACTCCAGGCATGAAATCCATGAGGGGCAGGCAGCTGGAAAAAGAACTCACAGATTCCAGATGTGGATTGCCATGAGGGGCAGGTGCCAAAAATGACTACTTAGGTAAAGGGGGGGGGGAGGTTGGAGAAAGAGAAAAGTAAATGACTTTTCCCCATTGGTTAGCTCCAATTGAGGCCCAACCCAGTTGATCTTGTGCCTGACCTCCAAGTAAGTCTATCTGTGATGGAGAACTAACCTCCATATCCTTTCACTGAGAGTTGGGGGAAATTGGCAAAGGGTTTGTTTTTTCAGGGTAATCCCAGCAGTGGGGAATGACCTTCTAGGACTTTCAGAGACTATCCCATCACGACTGCTCTAAAACTGCCTAACTTTTATTTTCAAGACAAAGGCTTTAACCCTTGAGCCATGTTCCCAGCCATAGTTCATTATTCTTAAAAAGAGTCATGTCGTAGGGCCCTTCGGGTTTTAGCTTTTGTGCATCAGTGGGTGTGGGTGAGATGGGTTCTGAGGACGGCTTAGGCCGTGTCTAACTCCTCCAACATGTGCTTTCTCCATAGCTCTGATTATGTTGTCCAGGACCATATGGTAAATTTCTCAATGATAGCCAGAGAGGTTTTAAACAGTGCTTAGCAACCACTATCTAGGTCTCGTGTTGGCTCAGGTAACTGGCCTCTTGCTGGCTTCTGTGACAATATCCTGTCCTCTCGCCTCTGGCCCAGCATCTGCGTGAACAATCCCCCCCTCCCACTCCCATCTTTCCCAAGTCTAAAGCCATGATTGGCAGCCTAATTTTTGCCCCATCACTGGAGCCCTGTCTAGCTAGGCAGCTCCTTTCTGGTCATGTTTGTGTTTTTCTCTCTACCTTCAGCCCACCTGTAGATTACTCTCCTTCCCAGGTTTATCTGATGTCTTGTGTGTGTTTTCATTTGCTGTATCCTGTGCTATCCCTACAGCTGTGTTTGTGAGCCTGTGGGCCAATCCCATGGGGCATTCTAGAGAACCAGAGCTTGGAGTGGGGTTTGATCTTCTCAACCCCCCTTGCAGCCCTATTCCACTGAATTTGTCTTCAACTCCCTTCAGCCTGTGTGTACGGATCTGGGCGGTGCACTTTGTGAGCTGCACACCAGTGTTCGAATTCTCATACCTGTTGTCTCTCAGCTGTGTTACTTCAGCTGCTCATTTGATCATTTATTTACATATATTTATGGTGATGCTGGAGAATCAAACCAGGAACTTGCGCTAAGGAGCACATCTGTGTCTTCTTTTCTTGTCCTTTTGTGAAATACTCTTTCTTTGCAGCCCAGGTTTGCCTTCAACCTTGAGATGCAGCCCAGGTTGGGTTCAAACTAACACTCTTCCTGCTTTCCAAGTGCTGGATGGCAGGACTAGGCCACATGCCCAGCTCCTCAACTGCATGCTGACCAATTTCTTACACCCTCTCCGGACACCTCTGAAGCGGTCCCTATACCCATGGAGATCCTCTTAAGTGCTGTTTGGATTCATTTCAGTCCTGCTTAGAATGCGTGTGGGTTCTATTTTGTACTTAGTCATAACAACACACTGGAAGAACATCAGAACTGTGACCTACAGAGTTCTGTGTGCCAGCTGTCCTTTCATTTTACTAGTGCCCCCTGTCTTCTAGTGCAGCCCGTGAACCCCAAACCCCGGGTCTTGGAACCTGCTGCTTCCTTTGCTGGCACTTCTGTTCTCATTTGTCACCTACAGCTCAGGCATCCCTCGTGATGCCTGCCAGGAGCCCACCTCCTGGAGGATCCTCTGCCTGCACCCCAAAGGTTCCCTTGCTGCCCCCTCACCACCTCCTCACAGTATGTGATCATTGTCACGTGGCCTTCAGTAAGTGTTGCCTCATCCCTGACTCTGGCAAGATCCAGGGGCAGGAGTCATGTCCATTTGCTCACAGTTGGGTTGAGCCTCGTGATTAAGGTGTAGTCAGTGCTTCCTGTGTATTATTAGGTGAAGTGCATATTCAGTGTGACTCCACTTGCCCGTCCCTCGGAAGTTAACGAGGGCCGTGTGTAGGCATGTCCTGTGTGAGAAGCCCCGTGGCTGGTCTCCCTAAGGCATGTCTTATCAAGGAAAAACCATGAAATGGACAAACAAGGCAACTGAAATTCTTAGTCCACATTGACCTAGGTGATTGAAAATATCTGACAAGTATGTGACTTTGAAGTTTTTGGATGTTATGGGGCGGGGGGCTAGTGGATGAAGGGGAGGAATCCCTGCTTTGCTGTCTACCCTTGGAGTCCTGGCATTGTGCTACCATCCTGGTTTAGGTAATGTTGGGGTTTGAACATGGGAACCCTGGAATGCTAGGCCAGGGCTCTAACTGCTGACCTAGAGCCCCAGTACTGATTGCATGAGTACACTTAATGCTTAACTTCGGTGATGTAAGAATTTTGATGAGATCTTATCGTTAGATTCAGGAACCTCCTCCTCCACCCCCCAGGTATTGAACTCCTAACTTTGGGCATGCTGGGCAAGTGCTCTACCACTGTACTACAGCCCCCAGCCACACCCCAAGGCTTTCCTGTGTGTGCTTCAACTCACAGCCAGGAAAAGCATATCTCTGTGTATTTATTTATTTAATACAGAGAGAGAAAGAATGAGAGGGAGAGAGAGCTAGAGAAAGAGAGAGAGAGAGGAGGAACACATGCAGGTGCATGCGTGCTACATAGCATATGTGAAGTCAGAGGACAAGCAGTTGGGTTGGTTCCCTCCTTCTACCATGGACTTTGGGGACCAAACTCAGGGCACCAGAATTACATGCAGGTGGCTTTATGCAGTGAGACACCCCTCTGACCTCTGTTTTCTTTCTTCTTCTTTTTAATCACGTAAGAACTCTTTCCCAGTTGGGTTTCCTTTTGGTCTTTGTTGGGATGCCCACTGATGAAAGTTGTGGTTAGCTAACTCATGACCTGGTGCCCCTGTGGATGTTGTCATTTGTTTCCTGCTATTTTTATTTCATTTCATTTACTTTCCTTTTGTGGGACAGGGTGTCACTGTGTTGCCCAGACTGGTCTTGAACTGATGTCCTCCTGCTTCTGCCTCTCAATGCTGCTCTCAAAGGCATGTTGGCACAATGCCTAGCTGTTTCATGTTGTTTCTGTTTTTCATGAGACCTATTTATTTTTAATTGTACTGTTATGTTTAATTATTAAAGACAATTAGAACTTTCAAAATTAAACATATTGTATATTTTACTTATATTGTATGCTACACATATGATCTATCTATCTATCTATCTATCTATCTATCTATCTATCTATCTATCTATCTATCTATGTGTGTATCAGAGGGCATTATGTCCCTGTGGAGGCCCAAGGGTAACTTTGGGAATCATCCTGGATTGCTTCTACCTCCTTCTTGCTTAACTCTAGGATTTCCCAGTCTCTACCCACCAGGCTCAGAAGTGCGAGCTGCCGCTGTTTCTGCCTAGTGTTTTTACGTAGGACCTGGGATCTGAACTCAGGACCTTCTGCTTTCGAGACAGAGTCTTAATCCCTGGGCCATCTCTCCAGCCTGGTATCATGCATTAGTATGATATAAAATATGTTATATACACATTATAAAACAAATCCTTTTCTTCATGCCGCAGCGGTAACAATTCGTATTCCTCGTTTGGAGCAACTCAGGCGAGGGACGACGAAAAGAACTTGTGGAGTCTGCCACACGACGTGTCCCACACAGAGGCAGATGACGATCGCATCCTGTATAATTTGATAGTTATTCGTAATCAGCAGGCCAAAGACTCAGAGGTAAGCGCCTTTTGGCATTTTCCAATAAGAGATTGCCACTACGGGACTGGAGGGATGGCTCACTCAATAAAAGTACTTACTTGACTGGAAACGCACATTAAAAGTTCATGGGGTTGATGCACACTCCTGTAATCCCAGCTCTGTGGAGGTCGAGAGACGGACGGATCTCTGCAGTTGCTGGCCAACCATGAGAAAGTATGCCTCACTCTCAGCTCTTTCTGTAGATATGGTGTAGCCAGTTCCCTTGATTCCTGAATTTGTGAGCTTCAGGTTCAGGGAGAGCCTGTCTCAGAAGTTAAAGTGGGGTGACCGAGGAAGACACTGAGGTGGATATCTGATCTTTTCATGCACACACATAACTACATGTATACTTGCACCTACACACACACACACACACACACACACACACACACACATGATAAATAATTATAAGAAAACTGGCTGAAAGTAAAGAATGAAGTATGAGCTACTTTGTTTTTGGATTGTTTGGTTTTTGAAGAAGTGGAGGATCTTGCCATGTCAACCAGTCTAGTCTTGAGCTTCTGAGCTCCGGATCTTCCTGTTCATGCTCCTGGGTGACTTGTGTGCCCGATCTACCTGCTCATTCCCTGGGTATTCTAGTGCTTCAGTTACTTTTCTTGTTGCTGGCATGACTCAGTGACTCAGGGGAACACGGGGCTCACTCTTGCTTACGGTTCTTGGTTATACTTGGGCAGCGTGGCAGGAGAATTCATGCAACAGCAGGAATCAAGGGAACTGGCCACACCATATCTACAGAAAGAGCTGAGAGTGAGGCATACTTTCTCATGTGCCAGAATATCCGTATACCTGTTTGCCAAAATACTGAACCAGCTTTATTCATCACCTGCTCAGTGTCTTCCATTATCGATTAAATGTCTCCCTTGCTAAGGACTTGCCTTAACGACGACAGTCTTCTCAGATGTGCCCAAGGATTCAGATTTCAGTTGTCAAGTTGGTATCTACATCTGAGTGACTCGCTGTGGATGAAGCTATTTGAAAAGCAGTACAAGTATTTTAGCAATGTAAATTAGTACTGGTTGCTAATCAGTACAGATAAGACTCTTTTCTAAATATGATTTTACTGGTACAAACTACAGCAATGCTGTAGAAGAGCAGAAAGGTAGATTGACTCGAACATCTGAAATTGTTCACTTTTTAATCTTTCTAGTTTAACAAGTCACAGATAGATGATTCCAATTAAGATTGAAGTGAATCTTAGTTTCAAATCAACATGTTTGTGTGCATGTACCTGCCTGTGTGTGTGTGTGTGTGTGTGTGTGTGTGTGTGTGTGTGTGTGTGTGCCTTTATGTGCATGTATACATGTACTTAAAGCTTCTTATATTGTGCATGCTGACCAGAGGTAGATTTTAGGATGATTTTGGCAACAAGGCTTAAAACCACTCCAAAGGACTCTACAGTTCTAAAACTAAGGTGGGAATACTAGAATGTTAAGGACAGGACTGCGTAAGTTAAGCTAGCAGAGGATTGTGGCTTCTTACTTGGATTCAGTGCTATTGACTACAGAGTGGGGACCTTTCCTTTTTGAGCCAAAGGATTCTAGAGCTCCAGGACTTTGTCTATTATTTTAAATGCAAACAGATAATCAGGTTGTTCCCAATACACTTGCAAGCATTGCATTTTAGGGGAAAAAAAAAAAAGTAAGTCATTGTCCAACTTGCCTCCCTCTCTTCTTAAGAAAACCCCAGTGTGTACATGCTGCCATATATAGGATGAGTCTCAACCAAGTCCAGATTCTGTTTGTTGTGTCTGTTAAACAGTTCATCTTGTTAGAGAGGATGCCTCTGATATGCAGCCAGGAAGGTTTGATTTAGAATTACTGCTATCAGTTCTAAATTTTATCAGGTTAATTTTTTTTTGTATGTGACTTTTGTATCAGCAAGTTAGCAATTATTTTTCCTGGTTTTCCCCAATTCTTCCTATTTCTCTACTTAGTGTGAGAACTAACTGTTTACACTGCCATACATTAGAGCACCTCCTTTGATCCTAGTGTGGATTGGTACCTCTGGTGTGATAACTTAAAAAAAAATTTGTTTAGTGTGTGTGTGTGTGTGTGTGTGTGTGTGTGTGTGTGTGTATGTGTGTGTATGTATATCAGAGGGCACTGTATTCTCTTGTGAAGGACCAAGGGTGACTTCAGGAATCATCCTGCATTTGCTTCTGCTTTCTTTTTGCTTCACTCTGGGATTTCCAGTGTCCTCCCATCAAGGCTGGAAGGGCAGGCGTTTCTGTTTCTGCCTGATGTTTTTATGTGGGACCTGCAATCCACTCAGGGCTTTCTGCTTTCGAGGCAGAGTATTAATCCCTAAGCCATCCTTCCAGCCCCAAGGCAACTTTTCTTACACATGATAGACTTGACTTTTTGTTAGAGAAAGATCTCTTTATCTTAATGGGAGTATAAGAATTCTCCAAAGAAATAGAATGGACAAGATATGTAGATGATAGATAGATGCAGAGATATGATGTTACAGTTGCTCTTCTTTCTGTTGCTATGAGACAATATTCAGACACAGTTTAAGAGCACAGAGGGGATACAGTCCATTAAGGCAGGAAGTGCGTGGCTGGAGGCAGAAACAGGAGGTCAGTTAAGGTCACCGCAGCCATCACGAAGGGAAAAAAAACATGAGCACACTGAGAGGAAGCAGGGCTGGGCTACCAAACGTTAAGACTACTTCCTGTGATCTGACTTCCTCCAGCAAGGTTCCACCTCTCAAAGGTGCCACAGCCCTCCCAAACATTACCTCTAACTAAGGATTTAAATAATGAGTCTTTGGGAGTAACTCACATTTAAAACTGACAGATAGAGGTTTACTTTAAGAAATTGACTTACAAATGTGGTGGTTTGACAAAAGAAAAAGTTGATGATACAGGTTGTCAAGCTAAGAACTTAGGGAAGAGTTACTTCGTGAGTTCAAAGGCTGTTGACTATGTGATGCATGTGCACACATGTGTACATACATGTGGAGGTCAGAGGCTAGCATTGGATCTATTCCTCAATTACTCTCCGCCTTGTTTTCTGTGCAGTTTGGATACTGCTCAGATTTATTATTTCGTATTCATAGGTTTGATTTAAGTAAAACTCTCTCCATAAAATATCTCAACGATGTTTTACAACTTTTTTATCTTTTTAAAATGTTTTATATGTTTTATTGTCTTCATGGACCTTTCTGAACTATTTTGCTTTGTATTTCTGTGATGTGCTGGAGATGGGCGTGGGAAGAGTTTGTGTTTAGGAGTGACTATATCAGGCTTTGATCTTGCCAAAGTGAACCGTCTAGAAAGTGCGTGAAGCTACCAGTCATGTTTGTCTTTGGACTCCTACAACACTCTTCCAAAGGATTGGGCCTTCCCCGAGGAACTCTTTTTGTTAGCTTTCTCACGGTTCTGCCCTTATAAATGCCCCTGCCTTCAGTTGGTCTTGCTCCTCTTAGAATAAAAGAAACAGACTCTTATGCGCAGAGACCTTGAGAGTCCTCTGTGCTGAGGCACTGGGGCGTCCTGCTGTGAGCTTGGCTCCTCCGTGGGTTCATGGGAGGATTCTGAAGAGCTCTCCACCAAGCAGCATGGCTTGTTTCCTGGTTCTGCTGGAGCACCTGCCCAGCTCCCATGGGATGGAGATTCGCTGCTTCTCAGACGTCAAATCCCCAACGTATCTGGAAGGAGACCATGTTGTTCCATTTGGGTGGCAGGCTCTCGGATACCTATTGCTCCGTAATTGTCACGCATGCTTATGTCATTTGCAGCCTAGGAGTGAGCTGTGTCACTTTTTATTGTGCAATCCAAGAAGTAGGTTGAGTGGGTAATGAGTACCAACAATCAGAGTCTCAGGAAGTAATTGCCAAGTAATTACGAATCAGGTGAGGAAAAGTCACATCCAGGCGCCTTTACCAGCTTGTTGTCATTGTTGCCATTAAGGCACTTAATTTGGGGCAATTTTCTGTGGAACTGAGTTAAAGTCCATCTTTTAAATAATGTTTTGCTGCAGGAGGATGCAAGGTATTTGAAAAGTGTGTGTTGGGACCTAGATGCCAGACCTGGCTATGCAAATCACCCTTTTTGACTAAGAACCAGAAGATCCAGCACCTTGACAAACCACCCAAAAAGGGTGTGGTAGTCATCCTTCTACAAGCACATCTTTGTTCAGTTGTACAACTGAATGCTCTTCAGCTCTAGTTCATTGTGTGTGTGTGTGTGTGTGTGTGTGTGTGTGTGTGTGTGTCACGTGCACCTCTGGAGGCCTAGGGTGACTTCAGGAATCATCCTGGATTGTTCTACCTCCTTATTGCTGTGCTCTGGAGTTTCCTAGGTTCTGCTTTCTAAGGACTGAGATTACAAGCCATCACCATATCCACCCAGTATTTTTATGTGGGATCTGGGGATCAGGGATTTTTGCTCGCAAGGCAAAGGCTTTATTCACTTTTAATTAATTATTATTATTATTTTGGCCAACCTCAGAAACGTGCCAGGAACTTGCCAGGAATAAGTGGTAGTGACACAGATCTGCTGCGTTGTGGGCATGGATAAGCCCACAGAGGTTTCAGGGACGCAAATCTTTTTGTCCATTGGCTCTGGTCTCTTTCCTAGCAATCACTTAAAATCTGGGGGGGCTCTGAGGAGATCTACGAGTGGGAATGGCAGCGGCGTGTCAGAAAAGACAGACTGCTAGACTCTGGACTGCTTGGTGAAGGTGGGGGTGGGGAAGGGTGAAGCTTTTCAGTCCAGATTTTAGAAATCTGCAGGAGTAAATTTAAAAATGCTGTCTGTCATCTTACATTGTATGTGCTAGCATTGGTGATGCTGGCGAGCGTCATTGTTCTTACTAACGGAGAGCAGCTGTAGTCAGAAACTAGCACTACTCTTGCTTCTCCTAGAAGGGACAGTGGCCCGCAGGACTTACGGTGGACTCTTTGAGTAGGCCTGAGCTTGTGATCAGGAAGGGGAGTGACTTTTGCATGCAGAGTCACTTCCTGCTGGGCTCCTCTCTTAACCTCGGGGTTTCCACTCCAGCCACACAGCCTCAGGTTCTTATCACGTCACTCTATGGCTATATCTTTTTTTTTTTTTTTTGGTTGACTTCTTACCAAGCTTGGTTCTCCCTACAAGGACAACAGCTCTTAATTTTTCCCCTACCATCTTTCTGCCTAATTAAAATGCCCATTTGCTGTTTGTAGGTTCAGCTCAACTGGGAGTTTATCAGATGAGAAAACCAGAGGAATTTAGTGAGGACAGATGATTGGCTGATGAATTTAACCTGCTTCATGATTTTGAATGAGGAAATGGAACTCAAGTTCATGACAGTTGGTGGGATGCGTGAAAGAGAGGGGAGAGGTCTTTCGAGCCTGCTCTGTGCAATGTTTTCTCGATGGGCTTCCAGATACCATCCATGGGTGATGTTGCCATGCTTTGGAGGCTTTCCTGAGCTAGAGTTGGAGAGCCCTCATTAGCCTGGGGACATTGCCACAGCTTGGGTTCCAGGATTTCTGAAATGGAGACGGGGTCCCAGAGGTAAGAGACCAAGTGACCTTGTGGGGCCCGAAGGCTGGCTGGACTGTTGGAAGAGTGAACACTGGTAGGAGTGTTCAGCGTCTGATGGGTCTCTGAGGCGATAGTGGGAGAACATGAGCAGCCCAGGGATTCCCACAATCATCTGGTGATGAGGTAATGCAGGGCACTTGAGACTCGATGGCCCTTCTTTCTTGGCAGCTCCTCAGCTGGTGTCGAGACACTGACCATCCTTCATTCCCCTTGCTCTATCTGTTTCCATGTCCTAGTTTCTAAAGGTCTTCCCTTGTTCTCTTATTTCTGTGGCTTCCCTTCTCTTGACTCTTCTTCCAATTGCTGAAAATCACGGGCTGGGCTATGTGAGCCACCAGGAGGGAAAGTAAGCAGACCTTCTGCTCTGTTTCTTTATTCTTTTCTTTTTCTTCTTCTTCTTCTTCTTTTTTTTTTGTCAGCACCTTTTTGCCTTTCTGTGTTCCTATCTTTATGTGAGCTTCTCATCTGTCCACAGAGTTGAGGTTGGGTCATCAGAAAAACTGGCTCAGGCATATAGGTTTCTAGGTTCTCTACTGCCCACAACCCCCAAACCTAGCACTTCATTGGGTTTTTGGTTCTCATCTTAAGCAATATTTATGTAACTTATTTTTGCAGTGTAGGGGATAAACTCAGGGTCTTGCACATGCTCGCCATTTTAACAGCTTAATCCATGGGATATATTTATCTTTTACCTGTTTAAAGTGGTGTTTGGGGCACACAGGCCTGGAGACAGATGCTCTGATACATTTCAGGGTGACGTAAATCCCACGTGCTCCTTCTCTGTGTAGACGGCACCTTGCACCATTGCTAAAGCCTCTTGTGACAGCTCAAGCTATGCTTATTATGACCCAAGTATTAATAGTTACTGTCTTACTCTTTCCTGTTGCCATATGCAATACCTGAGGATTGGTCATTTATAAAATAAACAGTCTTACTTTGATTTATGGCTTTGGAGTCTGGGAAGTTCAAAAGCAGACGAGGGCCTGGTGCTCTTTCAATGCATGACAGAAAAAGAGAATGTCGGGACACTTTTAAGAAGATCTAAAATGTGGGGATACCCTCATTTTATAACAACCCTCACTGGGGTACTAATCATTCTCTTGATTAGTACTCCATTAATCCATTCATGAGAGTGGGATCCTTATAACCAATCACCTTTTGTAGGGTCCACCCCTCTCAGATATGTCACAATAAATTTCAGTGTAAGTTTTGGTGGGACAGCTGTATTCAAACTATAGCGTGTGCAAGGTGCATTTCTTTATAGAGCACTTTCTTGTACTGTATTTGTGCTTGTGGTAGTTACATACATGTGTCGACTTGACGATTGAAAGCTTGAGCTCTGGGCACATTTGTAAAGAGTTAGTGGCTCAGTTAAACCTTCAGGAGATTGTCTAATTGATGAGGAAGACTCAGCACATGGTAGATTGGACTATTCCCTAGGTAGTGGATAAGATGGGAAGCTGGCTCAGGAAAGTTGAGCATTCTTCACCACCTGGAGTGGTGATCTGGAATGCTGAGCTGAGCTGGTAGGATCAGTGAATTCCATGAACATGAGCCCCTTGCCGTACTCTTTGGCTGATTCAGTGAGTTGGTATTCCTTGACATACTTGAACAGATATGCTGCCTGGCGAGCGAAGTTTGTCCCTCTCTCAGCAGTCCTGTGGATATGGTGTGGGCAGTTCCCTTGGCCCCTGGTGTTGGTATGGGCTCTCCTGCCAAGCTGAACTGACAAATGCAATCAGAGTTGTACGAACGCTTAAAACCCCATAAGCCGGGTTGCTGTGACTGTATTGGTAACATACAGAGTAAATTTGACAGTGCTTCACAAGTCATCAGGAGTATAGTATTTTTCATTTTGCAGATGAGGAGGAAGTCACAGAAGTTATATGATATGCTGGTCAGAGATGGGATTCGGATTCAGATCCGGAGTCTGTGCCCTTTGCATACCATTGTGCATCAAAGGCTATGCAGATTAGTATGAAACTTGTCATGTGAAAACTTGACCCACATTCATTTTATGTAGAAGCTTTAAACTAGGAAGCTCATATTTTGTGGTTTCAGTGAATGTATTAGTTTGTTGTGGCTGCTACAACAAAAACAAAAGTACCAGGAATTGGGTGGCTTTAATGACAGAGACATACTCTCTCAGAGTTCTTTAGGTCCCAAGTCTGAGGTCAAGGATTGTTTTTCTTTCCCTGGGGAAGTCTAGGGAGTCCCTTCCAGGCTCACTCCTTGCATATTATATCATTCTCTCCTTGTCTTCACTTTCCTTGTACCCATCTGTGTCTACCCTCCCTATTCTCCCTACCCTCATATTGGAATAAGACCCACCTTTATGACCTCATTCCAACTTGATTACTTCCATAAAGACATTAATTATCTTCAAGTAAGGTCACTTGTTAAGGTATTGGGAGTTAAGATTTGCACATATGAATGTTCAGAGGAGACAGTTCAACCCATAATGGTAAATATGCCAGTGGTAAGTTTGAAAAAAAAATATTACTTTTGGTTATCAGATACAGACATTTTGAGCCTACAGTAAACTGAGCATGTACTTTCAGAGAAATTGAATTCTGCTGAGGGGAGACCAATAACACACAGATAAATACGATGTCATGTCCAGTAGTGGTCATCACTTTGAAAGCAAGATAATGTAGAGTGACTCTAGGCTGAGGGTGGTGAGCTCAGTGGAGGGAGGGGCTGACCTTGGCCAGGGCGCTCCAGGTAGAGGCGTTGAGGTCCACACAGAGGACACAGAGGAATGAGTGCCTGTTGCTCCCAGCAGACAACAGGCCCGTGCAGCTGGGGTGGAGGAGCTAGGGAAGAAAATCACCAAATGCAAATCCCCAGGAACAGCAGTAAGGACCAGTCACAAAGGGCTTGTGTCCTTAGAAGGATGAGGAGCCCTTTTGAACTCTACACAAGGAGAGAATGCTTATTTGCCCCTTTGCAAGATTTTTTTTTCTTCCTTTCTGATCCTAAATACTTCTGATCTGGAATGCTCACATTCCTTGGGAATCACGAGGAGGCTTAGCCTTCCATCCTGACTTTCTTTTCCATCCCTCCATCAGGAGTCAGTTTTGCACAAGCCTGCATTTTTCTGAACACCCTACGAACAGAGACACTGTTAGCCCTTTGTTCTTCTGGACTGTGTTTTGAAGGATGTTTACAACGCACAGTTTTGGTACGTAGAGAGCCTTTCCCCTGTTGCAAGGGGCAGCAGTGTTATTACTCTCTGTGAAGATACACATGTCCCCTAAGTCTGAGGCTCCTTTCTCTAAAACAGGCATCTTCATACCACTGTGTGGAAACTGAGGCTCAGGGAAATGTATAAAGATATTGATATAGGACCTGAGAGATGGATCAGTGGGTAAAGCACTTGCTACAAAAGGAAACAGACTGGAGTTCAGATCCCCAGATCCCATGTAAAATGCTGGGTGGATCTGGCGGCCCACTTGTAATTCCAGTCTCAGATGGCAGAGACTGGGAATTCATAGATTCAGTTAGCTAGCTAGACTGGCTTTAGTGGTGAGCTCCCAGTTTGAGACACTCTCAGAAATGATTAATAAGTTGCAAGAATGATCGAGGATGATTCCTGGTATCGGCCTTGGACTTCTATGTGTACACGCACCACACATGTGCCCATACATGTGAACATATATGCACACCCACCACATACAGATGGAAACGAAAAAGATAAAGGTACAGGAATCTCATATTATTTACCAACACCCTTGAAGCTGGCAGCAGAATTTATTAGCTTATGAGAAGATAAGATCTCAGATGGGGGCTGGAGAGATGGCTTAGGGATTCCCATGTAAAAATGCTTGGTGGATATGGTGGTAGCCTTTAATTCCAGACCTAGAAGGCAGAGCCAAGGAAACCCCAGAGAAAAACTATGAGGAGGCAGAATAATCCAGAATGATTCCTGAAGTTACCCTTAGGCTGGGATTCTATAAGCAGTCAAGTGCCTTGTTGCGCGCGCGCACACACACACACACACACACACACACACACACACACACACACACGATCTCAGATGCTTTATAATTCTTTTTGTAATGAACCAGAGTTTTTGTTTAATAAAGATATTTTAGTCCATGCTTAAGTATGGGGATTACGAGAAAGAAAGGCACTCAGAAGAAGTTAAAGTATTCAAGAGCACAGATGCGAGCCTCTCTAAGTAAAGCCACAGAAAGGAAGATAAGTGCAAGTGTGGGTGTGGGTTTCTCTAGGGAGCATGCCTTCTTCACAGTTCTTGACACCCTTAAAATAGTGTTCACACTGGCCTGGTGACTGAGAACATAGCCACAGGTTGGGACTTTGGCATGTATCTGTTTTTTCAGGCTTTTTTCTATTGTCTCTGCAACTCTTCACCCTTAAATCTACCAGGAAGGTGATCAAAGCAACTCTGATTCAAATGGGGTTCCAGTGCCACCTATGTTAGGCAGCTCCCTAGGTATTGTGGTGGAAACGTCCCACTGCGGTTCTCAAACCACTGGTATCAAGCTACTAATGGCCCCTTTAAGATTCAGATCATATCCACAAAGAATAAAAGGATAAACTTGTAAACAAAGAGAGATTATGATTTAGTAAGAATTAATTTGCCCATTATCAGTAGGTACATGCAAATTAGTTCCTGCCCTCTGAGCAGAATGCTGCCCTGGACTTGGAGTGGAAGTGGCTGTGTGTGTGTGTGTGTCTATCCTCTGTGCTTCGTCTCAGCATATTCAGGACACACTCTAAATCCAGGTTGCCATCCATTTTTGCAAGTGAAGTTTTATTGGCACGTCACATGCCCATTTGTTTATATACTCTCTGTGTCCACTTTTGTGGCATAGTGACAGAGTTATGTAGCTGTGACCAGAACCTAAAATATTTAGGGTCAGGCTCTGCCATAAGAAGTCAGCTGAGCGCCACCTGAGGCCACTTGGGCTTGGTCTTTTGCTTGATGCTCATTAGACTTGTTCACATGATTGTGTGATGTAATTTTTCATATAGGAGGTACGTGTGTGGTCTCTTGGAGAAAGGCTTCTGAGGCACACTGGTATGCCTTGTCCTAAATGCCTGAGATCGTACTTAAGGGGCCTGAGCATCCTCAGTTTTCCATGGGTGTGAAAACCCAAGCAGGTCTTCCTGTATATTAGAAATTTCCTCAGGATTACCTTTAGTAGCTAGTATACTGTGTTTCGCAAATAATTGTTATAAGGTACTGTTTATGCAATAATAGCAAGAAATAGTTTTTGGACTGGCAAGATGGCTCAGTGGATAAAGGTGCTTGCCAGCAAGCCTGATGATCTGAGCTTGATCCCAGAGCTACGTAAAGGTAGGACAGAAAAACTTTCTGCAAGTTGTCCTCGATCTCCATCTGCTCCAGAAACACACAAAATAAGTAAATGTAACTTTTCTTTTAAAAAGTCGTTTTCTTTTTCTGTACCTGTTTCAAAATTATGCTTGTTTGAACTCTCAAATGAACCTTCAGATAAGAAGAATCTGTTATAAAAGTAAGTAGGTGAAATTTAGCAAGATAAACTATTGAACCTATTGTAGTCAATATTGTTTCAACATGTGATCAACATGAAAACTCCTTGGGTGAGATCTTTGCATTGTTACTTGTTTTCAAAAATCCAGTGTAAATTTTACATTTCTAACCCAGTCACACACACTTCAGACTAGTTCAGTGCCCAGCAACTGGCTGGGACAACACAGGTCCAGCTTCGTGTGGCTCGTGGGTTGTACAGTATAAGTTTATATGTGGTGAGACTGCCAGAATTCTGCAGTGTCTTTAGACTCTGGATTCATGTCCCCCCATCAATCTAATCTCAGCTCGCTTCTTTGATGGAAATGGCTTTTCTTGATGGCACATTCTTAACATAATTGTGTGAAAATGACTGTTTGTACCTTGGTGTATTTTAAATCCTTCTTTCCTTACCTTGAGCCAGAACTTAATCAGACTATCTTTTGCTTTTGGTGACAGCAGCAGATTCTCCCTCCCCACCCCACCCTGCAGTAACTGAAGCCCCAGAACTCTGAACTGGTTCCAAATAGTTGATTAGGAATACTAGTGCATCATGGAAAACATTTGCTTTAGTTGGCAGCACCAGCCAGATCACATTCCAAGTCTGACTTTCTAACCCTGAAGTCCCTGTATGGCCGGGACTGCCCACATTAGACAAAAGGAACCAGCGTCTTATTGCTTAGCAACCCCTTTCTATGGCTTCCATGGCACCCTTGGGCAGCAGAAGGAGCTCCAGCTATCTCTTGGCTTAATCTGATTAAAACCAGAAAAAGAATTAGGACAGAGGCCTTGGGCTGCAAAGCAGTCTGTCTTCAGAACTCCAGCAGAGCTGTGGAGTAAAAATAAACAGGGACAGCCAGAGAGGCATTAGTCAACACTTGCATCTGCCCTGTCCTAGGTCGGAACTCTGATTCTGGGGGGAAGCAGATGAATGCTGCCACGGAGAGGATTGTGTTAGTAACTGGGGAGGGATGTGTCATTTCAAGGGGCACCAAGCAGTAACTCCAGGATGATGCCTGGGACTCTGAATGGCATATACACATGAATGTTCAGAAGTTTTCTTTTATTATGGGGTCCTCTGGGGTGTGTCCTTGTGGTTACAGCAGCATCCTAGGCCTGGAGGCCTCGTGAACTCCAGAAAGACGTGGTTGTTGCTCGGCTTTTCCTGGGGAGATGTAAAGAATTGTTTATTCACTCCAAAGGAGAAAGGGCACCGATGTTCAAAGAAAAGATTCCATCCAAGTCCAGCATGGTGACCCTGAGTTTACTGTGGTTGCTGCAGGACATAGATGACTCACAGCGGGTCACACTCAAGGACGCCCCAATTTAGTCAATTGTTTTCCTCTTACCTAGTGGCTGTCTGGGAAGGGAGGGGCCTGGTGAGTCTTGTGAGCCTTAAGAGCCCCTCCCCCCACTCCAGGCCTAGTTTCCTGAGGTCATCATGTTTGCTCTTCACAGTGATGGTGGCCATCTCAAACCTGGAGGAAGCGGCTACCTACACCAATAGCCCTGCCAAGGAGATAGTACTGGAAGAGCAGCAAGGAGCACGGCGTTATTGAACCAGACCCATTTGCTTGCTCCCTGCTGTGTCTGTCACTGGAAATATGAACTACCTTCCCTCCCCTCCCCCCTCCTCATCCCCTCCCTCTTCCCCCTCCCCCTCCCTCTCACCTCCCCTCCTCCCTCTTCCCCATCCCCTTCCCCTCCTCCTCCCCTTCTCCCCCTCCCCTCCTCCTCCCCTTCTCCCCCTCCCCCTCCCCTCCTCCTCCCTATCCCCCTTCCTTCCCTGTCTCCCTCCCTTCCCTTCCTTTCCCTTCCCACTCCCTCTTCCCTTCCCCCCACTTCTCCCCTCCCCTCCCTTCCCCTCCTCCTGCCCTTGCCTCCCCTCCCTCTCCCTCTCCTCTCTCCTCCCCCTGCCTTTGCCTCCCTCCCTCCCTCTCCCCTCCCTTCCTCCCTCCCTCCCTTTCTTCCTTCCTCTTTCCTGTCTTTCTTTTAGCAACAAGGGCTTGTTGATTAGCTAGCCTTGGCTAACCTGGAACTCAGTGTGGGGGCCAGACTAGCTTCAAATTCAAAGGTAGCCTTCTTCAAAGAGGAAGAGTTTGTGCATAAGGCAGTCAAGATTGTAGAGCCAAGAGAATAAGTCTAAATATGCCTGCCCAAGGATCTGGTTTAGGCATATTTATGTGATAAAGAAGTCAATGTGCTTTGAGGAATGGGAAAAGGGTGATTGGCGCTAAGGAAAAGTGGAGAAATTGGTGGTCTGTGTATGTATAACCAAATTTCATGATTCATGTTCAGAAAATGGTGACATCACCATGCTTTGGGGGGAAGTTTAGGAAATCCAGTGGATACTTGGGTAAGTCCCAGTGAAGGTTCAGTAGTACTAGTCATTTTGAGCTTCCTCCCAAGTTCCTAAAAAACAGTTTAGGCAACTGTTACTTTCAGGACCTAAATGTCAAGATATTACGTGTAGCAAAGATCATGAGAATGTGTTCTTTAGCTTCATGACTTCTAAAACTAGTGATAAAACTGAATAACTAAGGAAGGAGGATTGTTTCCTCTGTTTCACCAGGTAAAATTCCATCAGCCAGAGGCTAATTGTCATGTCACTGAGGAGGGTCTGATGAGGAAAGTGGGACCCACACCAGCATTTCACCTACTGAGCTGAAAAGGCTCATTTCCATCTCTTCTGGATGCCAACAGCCAAACCTTCCTTTCTAAGGCCGAGGCTTTCAGGAGAATAACATGCCCTAGTTGAAGTCAAGGCAAATATAGATAGTTTTGGGGAGCCAAGTCTTGGATACCTCATAGGCATAAGTGCCAGGTTCCTGGACACTAAGGCCACTTGGATTCCATTTCTTGTCACTCCCCCACCCCAAAGTTCATCTAGTGTGATGCCTATCCTCTAATACACTGGCTTTTTCTGCTCTGTCATTTGAGCCTGCCCCATCTGGCTGAGGTGGGGGGCAGATGGCTATGAGTGAACCTGCTGTCTAGGAACAGCGACATGCAATCCTATCGTTCCTGCTTGCTCACCACGTTTGACGGATGGAGAGAGCAGGCTTTGATAGTGCAGAAAGGCGATAGCCCATCACCTGAGCAGGAGGCTTTGAGGCTGACTAGCTCTGGCACATTTAAAGGAAACTCTGAGCTTCCTCTGCGTAATCTGCTGTCGCCCTCGTTCCCTGCCAAGTCTCCACAGCCTGTCCCTTGCACCAGCCTGCGTGAGATCTGGTTGCACTGACCTTCCTCCTGCTATTGGGCAGCAAGGGCCAGCAAGAGAACAGAGAGCTGCCTCTCTTTCTCCAGGGACTATTTTTGAGAAGTTTCACATTATGTCTCTTTGGGTCCTTGTTTCCTTATCACACTGGTGACGGAGAAGAACAATGTAGTGAGTTAAATATGTGCAATATACAGTTCTTAGAATATGGGTTTCATGAACAAATAGGCTTGAATTTAAATTTCATGTTCCGTACTCAACCAGCTGAGTTGTTTCACATCACAGAGCCTCATGTAACAGGTTTCTAGAACCTGTTAAACTCGTGTTGGATTTTACAATGAGTGTGATGGTGAATGTGGAGTTCTGGGGACAGCGCCTGCCATTTGGTGCATCTTTGAGGCCAAAGGAGACATGTCTAGAAGGTGCTCTTCAAATATTAAGTGTCTGACCAGGCATAGAGTGGAAGAGGATAATGGGTTATTTGGTTTTACTTCATCTTCATTGAAGTACATCTTCATTGTTTTACAAACATATAAGAATCAAAGTGCTGTTATATAATACCGTCTTGTTGGAGATAGGAGTAGATTATTCAGCCCAAGCAGCTTTTTTCCAATAGGATTTAGTACTATGGCAGGGATGGAGAGATGTTTTCTGTACAAGTGTGAAGAGCGGAGTTCCAATCTCTGGAACCCATGTACAGCTGGGCACAGTAGCACATCTGTGATTCCAGTGGTCACACAGTAAGCTGGAAGGCAGAAACAGGAGAATCACCAAAGCTAATAGGTCAGCTCAAACAAGGTAGAACTTGGTATTCAAAACCCACTGCTATCTCAGACCTACACATGCACACTGTAAATGCAACACACACCACACACACACACACACACACACACTCGCGTGCATGCACACACATGCACATTAAGTGCTATTTTTTTTTTAAATTTTATTATTATTATTATTATTTATTCAATTGTGCGTGTGTGCATATGTATGTGTGCGTGCGCGTGTGTAGAACCACGGACGAACTCGGGAAACACCATGGACGTCTCCACCTCCTTCTGCCCCGGGATTCACAGGCTCCGCCCTACCAGGACCAGAAGCGCAGGCCGCCCCCGCTTCCGCCTGGCGTCTATACGTGGGATCTGGGATCCGAACTCAGGACCTTCCGCCTGCAAGGCAGAGGCTTAACCCCTGAGCCACCTCTCCAGCCCAAGTGCTATGTTCTATATTCAAAATAAGCACTCCACCACCACTGAAGCTTAGCCTTCTCATGAACTTTCATATACTATTGAATTCAGCAAACTCATTGGAGGTTGTACTATATAAGACATGGAAGATCCTAGTGTCCAGGGAGGCTGTCCTCTAGAAGAAGAGACACTGCACATACCCATACGCAACATCTAGTTAGCGAATCTACAACACATTTATAATGCTGCTGAGAAAATTCAAAGAAAGCAATTATTACTTTCAGTCATCAGCTGAAAGAGATGGTGGCATTAGAGCTGAAACTGAAGGATGAATAGGGCTTAGCTGCAAAGGAATGAGGATGTGATTCCTCTAGATCAAAGACGGGGAGGTCCAAGGTACACAGGGGAGCAGGGATAGCCCCAAGTATTGGGATGTACTGCCTGGGGAGTACTGTGGAAAGGGCAGACACAGACACGGGCAGTCTGCTTTAGATTGAAACTTTGTTCATTCACTAGGCACTGGAGAACCACTGAAGTTTTCAGGAACGGAAAGGACCCATTCTCCCCTGATTAGGAGGAGCTGGAAACAGAAGGACCAGTTTTTTCAGTTATTTAGTTCTCTTAAGGCTGAGACAGTGGGAACAGAAAAGAGGTAGATTTTCTTTCTTTTTGAATGTCTGCCCATAAACATGTGCGTGTGTGTACAAGAGGGTACTTGAGTGTGTGTGACTGTGGAGACCCAAAGGTGAGATCAGGAATCATCCTGGATTGTTCTGTCGTTTTATTGCTTTGCTTTGAGGTTTCCAAGGCTCTTCCTTCCAGGGCTGGCATTTTTATATGAGATCTGAGATCTGAACTCTGATCCTTTTGCAAAGGCTTTGACCCCTGAGCCATTTCCCCTGCCCAAGGAGAATCTTGTATGAGAGAACCAAGAAAATGAAGAGATTGGTTTGGATTAAAGGAAGGAGCAGTAACTGATAAAGTGGTGAACATTAAGAAGGAACTGTATATGGATGGTGGAGTTTGATTTGACACACGTACACATCAAAAGCTTGCCCATGTGCAGCCACATTCAGCAGAAAGGTAAGAATTGAAGGCTGATACTCAGGTCTGGAGTCAAAGTGATACAGGGTCCCTCTGGGTTCTATGTGTCCAGACTTTTTAGTTTGGGAGTTGAAGATTGAAAGCAGAGAATGTGTAGGATTAAGGAAGAGTTTTTTAGAGGAGAGAAAGAATGGAACTCAGGGCCATTAATCCATGAGAGTCAACAAAGCCCAGGAGAGCTCATGGACTCCAGGCATGGAACTATGAGGGGCAAGGAGTTGGAAAGAGCTCACAGGCTCAACATGTGGACTACAACATGGACCGCCTCCACCTCCTCCCTGTTTACTCTGCCCCGGGATTCACAGGCTCCGCCCTACCAGGACCAGAAGCGCAGGCTGCCACTGCTTCCACCTGGCGTCTATGCGTGGGGTCTAGGATCGGAACTCAGAACCTTCTGCCTGCAAAGCAGAGACTTAACCCCTGAGCCACCTCTCCAGCCCTGTTCCACCTCTTGGTAAAGTTTATCTACAACAGAAAATTAATTTCCATATCCTTTCATGAACTGAGGGATGGGGGAAGTTGGTGACTTTATCTCTGTGAAGGATTAGAGTCAGTTTCTCTGGATCAATAGGGTATGTTTCTTTAGGGTAATCCCAGCAATGGGGGATGACCTTACAAGACCTTCAGAGACCATCCCAGCATGGCTGCTCTAAAACTGCCTAAGAGTATAAAGCAAGTGACTTGGAAGCCATCAGTAGAAAAGCAGTGGAAAACTTGAGACAGTGGGGAGATTATCCAGGTAGATGGAAGTGGGAAGAAGCATGCTGCAGAAATCCTTGGGAAAGGAGTGTATGAGGGAGGATACAAAGGGACATCAGTGCCTTAGAATCTCATACTCTGACCTATGCTTGATTTTGACTCCAAGCAAGAAACAAAACTTTTCCTATAGCATTATTAGAAGAGTCATTTCATAAGGTGATGGGAGAATCCCCATGCCTTTGCTGAGGTGGCCACTTGGTACCTAGGTCCCCTCATCCTCAAAGTATATGTTCCATGATTTTCAGCAGACACGTGATAATAAAAAGTTTGGGACCTTAGTATATACTCTACTCGTGTTGAAGATTGTAGCAGCCTCAACATCCCCTCCCCACCCAATGATATAGTTCAGTGGTAGAATTCTTGCTTTGTGGGGCTGGGAACATGGCTCAGCGGTTAAAAGCAAGAGGACTTGAGATCAGATCCCCAGATCCCATGTGAAAAATGCTGGGCATATATGGTGGTGGCTTATAATTCTGACGGGTACGCACACTCAAATTCCCTGTTAGAAGGACAACCCCCACTTCAAGAGAACTCTTACTTGTATACAATTCCCAATACTTAAAGCAAATGAATGAATAAATGTTTTATTTTCCTGATTGAACCAGAGAACTTTCACCTTTTCACATTAAAAGGTGCAGCATCACGATCTTGTGCTTTGGGCCATTATTAAGTAAAATAAGGGTCATTTGGTCACAAATACTGTGATACCCTGGCAGTCAGTCTGGTAATCCAGATAGCTAGTCAGCAACTGACAGACAAAATGAAGGTGTTGGACAAAGGAATGGTTCGAGCTCCATGCAAGACCGAGAGAGACAGCGAGGGATTTGAACGTTCAAAATGGCACATAATTTAAAATTTAAGAATAGTTCATTTCTGGATTTTTTTTGCTTATTATTTTCAAATCACCGTTGATGGTGGGTAGCTGGAACTATGGAAAGTAAAGCTACAGAAAAGGAGGGACACTATAAACGCTCATCCCCTGACCCCTCTCTCATAGAGACCCAAAGGGGCTCCCTGAGAAAGACTGGCCATTGGTTGACATGCTTGGAGACAGGGAGGGTCTTAGGAAGGGACCCTGGGATGTTTGCTAGTAGAATGTGGAGAGTGGGGAAAGCACCCATGTACAGTTTCCAGGGGGAATGGGTCCCTGAGGAGGGCGGGGAACAGGAGCTGATAGTGTTAGCTATTTTTCTTGTTGCTGCGACAAACGATCTAAGAGAAGCCACCTAAGACTTACTGTTGCTTCCTGCGGTGGAGCTTGTGGCTTGCTCACATGGTGGCCAGCCTGGAAGCAGAGGCAGCCCTGGAAGCAGGGCCAGGCTCCAACCTCAAGGCCCACCTTGGGTGACCCACACCCACCAGCTAAGTTCCACAGCCTCCCCTGAATAGTTTCACATATAAGCCTGCGAGGGACATTCCAGCTAGAAACATCACACCTATGCTGAGGGACAGAGGGACAGCCTGTGGAGTTCCCCTTCCAGCCTGCAGCATGGGCAGGGAATGACCCACAGCTTGAGCAAAGGGTTCTGGGAAGGACACTGTGGCGGTTGGCCTCCAGGAAGCCAGCTAGCGTATTAAGCAAAGTGTAGTAGTTTCTCTGGCAGATGGGTTTCTTTTGATTTTGGCATATGACATCAAGCATTTGAGTGACTGCTCAAAGGCACCAGCTGAGTAACTCTGGGCAGAGTCAGCCAGTCATGTGAGAAAGCGAAACTGTTGCAAGAACTGAGAAGTAGGCTTGGCTGGACTGACATTCTTGTAACTCCGTAAGCTTGCAGAGGTGGTTGGGAGGGTGTGAAGAAAGTGTTAGCCCACAAGAATATTTCCTGAGGGTTTCTTTTTGAGCACTGAGGTGGGCTGGAGGGGAAGGGAAGAGCAGACACGTGTCTGTGTAGATTTTCTGCAGCCCTCCTGAAATCTCAGATCTCTGCCGCTTGTGCCTACCTACTCACCACCGGGAATGGCTTGTCTCTCTGTCTCACTCCTCCGAGTGGAAGTGGAGACAGGTGGAAGGGAAGCATCCCCTCCCCTCCCTTCTCCTCCCTTCCTCTCCCCTTTTGCTCTCCCCTCCCCTCCTCTTCCCTCCCCTCCTTTTCCCTTTTCTCTCCCCTCCCCTCTCTCTCCTTCCTTCCCCTCCCCTCCCCTCCTTCCTTCCTTCCTTCCTTCCTTCCTTCCTTCCTTCCTTCCTTCCTTCCTTCCTTCCTTCCTTCCTTCCTTCCTTCCTTCCTTCTCTTTTTCTTTCATTTATTAGAATGGAACTCATGGACATAATTCGTGAGGAGTAAGACAACCCTGGAGAATTCCATTCCAGGAATGGAATCCATGAGGGGCAAGGAGCTGGAAATGAACTCAGGGACTCCAGATATGGATTGTCGTGAGGGGCAGGTGCCAAAGATGGCTGCCATGGTCTGGAATATGTATAACCTTAGTCAGGTCTTGGAAAAGTGGCTTTTCCTCATTGGTTAGCTCCAGTTTCTTCAAACCCAATTTTCTTTTTTCTTAAGATCATAACAGTAGCCATCTCATAAGTTGAATAACACGGTGACATTTATATTGTTGTGGGGTGACTCTTTAGGAGTCTGTATGTATCTGGGTTCTTGTGTTCAGAGTCAAAGATTGAAACCAGAACTTGTGTAGAAGATTAAGAAAGAATGGAACCCATGGACTCCAGATGTGGAGTGCCTTGAAGGGCAGGTATCAAAGATGGCTGCCAAGATCAGTATATTTATATACTTAGGCAAGGTGTATGTGCGTGTGGAGGGCACTTTTCATCATAGTTTTGCTCACTGTGGGGCCCAACCCAGTTGAACTTGTGCCTACCTCAAGGTAGGGCTATTTCCTTTGATGTATTAGCTTATCTGCTATGGAGAACTAATCTCCATATCCTTTTATAAACCAAGGGTTGGGGGAAGTTGACCACCTTACCTCTTATGGAGGATTGAAGTCTGTTCCTCACTATCTTGCAGAAGGTATTCCTCTGGGATAATCCTAGCAATGGGGAATAACCCTCCAAGACCTTCAGACACCTTCCCAGTATGGCTGCTGTAAAACTGCTTAAATATTATCTGTCTATCTGTCTGTCCATCCGTCCGTCCATCTATCATTTACTATGTATCATTTATTTTTCTTTTCTTGAAATGCATGTAAGTTCTTTTGTTCTTGCAAATGATAAAGAAAATGCTTACCATATTCACAAGGCCTATGGGAATTTATAAATTATATAATACTTTCCTATATGTGCAGGCTAGGGTTGTTTTGCATCACTGATGAGCAGGTATTGATATGGGGTATGTCTGTGGGGTTGAATTCACAGCTAGGTCGTCATTTTGTCAGGGACACAGTGAAGTCAGACAGTGCAAGTATAAAGGGTCACTGTAGCATTCCCATCAGGGAGAACTGTCATGTTATGGAGTTTTCAGTCCTACTAAGAACATTCCTGTGAGTGACCGGCTGCATCCTAGGTCCTTGGGTTGTACCTAACTGGGACGAGAAACCTTGCTGCTCCCAGGCTTGTAGTAAGGTAGAATCCTCATGCAGGGAGCGCCCAGCAAGCAGAGCTGCTTGCCTTGTGGCAGCCATGAATCTAAAAAAACACATTGATCTTATTTCTCATGACTTCTTCCTGCTACATTTACTTCTGCATTTCAGAAAACTGTAGTCAGTGTGTATAGGAGGAGATTCTATCTACAAGTCAGGAAAAATGTCTAACTCCATCTGTCTGATATGATTCCTCCAATTCTGTCTTCCTCTGAGTGTTGACTCCTTCCTTAGTCTTTTTCAAGGTAGTAAAACTGATGAAGTGATTTCAGAGCTTGCTCAGTGTGAGAGAGAGAACACTGATCCATCTCCTCCAGAGACCCCATGGCTTTGCTCAACTTTCTTTGCCTGAGCTGGATTATGTGCCCATCCCTGAACCAGTGGGGTATACCAGTTGGCTTTACTCAAATCCTGTAAGGTATTCTGATTTTATTAGTCTGGCTTAAGCTGACCAGTGTTCATTTATTTTATTTTATTTTTTAACTATTTTATTTATTTACTCTGTGTGTGTGTGTGTGTGTGTGTGTGTGTGTGTAAGAGAGAGAGAGAGAGAGGGAGGGAGAGAGAGAGAGAACACTATGTCCCTGTGGAGGACCAAGGGTGACTTCAGGAATCATCCTGGTTCACTTCTACTTCCTTGCTTCACTCCAGGATTTCCCAGGCTCTGCCCACCAGAGCCGGAACTACAGGCTGCCACCTTTTCTGCACCATGCTTTCGAGGCAGAGTCTTAATCCTGAGCCATCTCTCCAGCCCCAGGGTTCATTCTTATAGCCGAGGGCACAGCTGCTCTCCAGAGGAAAGTCCGGATGTAGGAGCTAATAGACGTTGGAGACGCAAACATCAAATCTCTGTTGAAAACAGACATACCAGTTACCCCACATTCCTACCTCCATTTCTTCCCACTGGAATCCAGATTGTGTTGTGTTAATGTATATGTGTGTGCAGGTGTATGTTCACATATATGTGTGTGTAGAAGCTAATTTTGGGTATTATGGAGTCCAGGTTTTTTCCCATGTGTTTGCATATGTGTGTACATGCGCATATGCGTATGAAGGTTGACACTGGGTGTCTTCCTACATCCCCTCTCTGTTTTATTTACTGAAAGGTTCATTTATTTAGCTAGTCTCTCTTGCCAGCTTGCCCTGGGGATCCCCTGTCTTTGCCTTCCAAGTTCTGAGGTTACAGGTGGCTGCCAAACACCGCCTGTGTTTTAGGGATCCAAACTCCAGTACACACACATGTGCAACAAGAGTCTTTACACTGAAAGTCCCCCTGACTCAGATTGTGTCGATACAGAAAAGGTTCAGCCTAGGGGATGGATTACAATAAGAGAGGGAGCCAGGGATAGGAAGAACAATGCCTTCTTCTTTTCTTTTTTTTTTTTTTTTTTTTTGCAATTTTTTTTTTTTATTAAAAATTTAATTATACATTTTAAAATTTTTTTACCAGTTCCCTCCCTCTCCCCTCCTCCCCCCGAACCCCCTCCTCTCCCTCCTCTCCCTCCCCATCCCCCAGTGCCTCCCCCCCAATTCCCAGAGAGTCCTTTATTGTGTACGCCTAACTCTCCACTGGGTCTTCCTCTCCAATGACATAAAGGACCCAGTGGCATTTCCATAGGCCTTTTCTCTTGTTCCCCTTAAGCATAGGATCACTACTATGGCTGTCAATCACCTTGCCTCCAGGGGTCTCGGTGCCCTTAACAGATGCTAGACTTTATGAGGGCAACAGTGCATTGGACATTGCGCAGGGCATGCAAAGTCCCATTATGATTGCTTTGGCCCCAACTATTGTTGAGAATCTTGCAAATCGTTGCTCCTCCCATCCTTTTGCTCTTACAATCTTACCGCCCCCTCTTCCGCAAATGTCCCTGAGCTCCAGGATGGGGAGAGATTAGGCTGGCCTAGTTCTATGTGATTGATATAGAGTCTCTGAAGTTCTGGATTGTGGTTTGTTGATTTTCTTTTGCAGTTTTGCTGCTCCTGCAATGCCCTTCACTCCATTCTGCTGGGCACTGTATGTCACCCCCTGGCCAGAGACAAAAGCTGTTAAACTGGAGTCTTGTTATAATAGCACATTCAAGGGTATATGTAATAAGAGTAGGAAACCTCAGTGAGGGAGGGGTCCATCACCCATTTGCAAAATGATTACTTTTTATCTGTTAGACTATATGCCCCCCCTTCTGGTGAAATCAGGAAAGAACGTCTGTGAACTTAACCTGGTTTCTCATTACTTACTTGCAGCCCTTGATGGAGGCCTATTTTCTCTGCTGTAACATGGTCCCCTTTCTCCTTGTTTCTGGTTTGGCCCTCCTACCCCATCTCTCTTGTTCATAATCCTTGCAATTACTGTGTTACATAGGTTTACTTTTAAGTGTCTCAATGTGGGCTGGATGAGTTTGGTACTAGGAGCCACCTATTAAGGAGTACATACGGCGCTTAATTTTCTGGGTTTGGGATACTTCACTTAATATAATTCTTTCTAATGACATCCATTTCCCAGCAAATTCCATTAATTCATCATTTTTGATGGCTGAGTAGTACTCCATTGTATAGATGTACCACAGTTTCCTTATCCACTCGTCAACTGTTGGACATTTAGGTTGATTCCATGACTTTGCTATTGTAAACAGTGCTGCTATGAACATGGTCGAGCTTGTGCTATCGAGGCGAACCTCTGCTGCATGGGGGGTTATTCCCAAAAGTGGGATAGCAGGGTCATATGGCATTTCGATCTTTAATTTCTTTAAGAATCTCCAGACAGCTCGCCAGAGTGGCTGTATGAGCTTGCATTCCCACCAACAATGTAGGAGAGTTCCCCTCTCTCCACATCCTCTCCAGCATTTGTCGTTGTTTGTATTGTGGATTTTTGCCATCCTGACCGGGGTGAGATGGTATCTCAGGGAAGTTTTGATTTGCATTTCCCTGATGGCGAAGGAAGTGGAGCATTTTTTAAGATATTTGTTAGACATTTTAATTTCATCCCTGGTAAAGTTTCTTTGAAGTTCCATGGCCCATTTTTTAATTGGGCCAGTGTTTTCCTTGGAGTTTAGTTTTCTAAGTTCTTTGTGCACTCTGGACAGTAGAGCTCTGTCAGATACGTGGTTAGTGAAGATTTTCTCCCATTCTGTGGGTGGCCTTTGAGCTCGTGTTACAATCTCTTTATCTGAACAGAAGCTCTTTAATTTCACAAGATCCCAACTGTTGAGAGTTGGTAGCAGTGACTGTGCCATTGGATGTCTGTTTAGGAAATGTTGGCCTAGCCCAATCAGCTCGAGGGAGTTCCCTATCCTTTCAACTATGGTTTTTAAAGTCTCTGGCCTTAAATCAAGGTCCTTGATCCATTTGGAATTAAGTCTTGTACATGGTGACAAGTATGGGTCCAGCTTTAATCTTCTGCATGTGGAGATCCAGTTTTGCCAGCACCATTTGTTGAAGATGCTGTTTTTTTTCCATTGGATTCTTTGGGCCCCTTTGTCAAAGACCAAATGGCTGTATTTTTGTGGGCTTATATCTGGGTCTTCAATCCTTATCCATTGATCTGTGTGTCTATTTTGGAGCCAGTACCAGGCTGTCTTTATAACTATGGATTTGTAGTATAAACTAAGGTTTGGTATGGTAATACCTCCAGCAGTGTTTTTGTTACTCAGGATTGTCTTTGCTATCCTGGGTCTTTTGTGCCTCCATATGAATTTTGAGATTATTTGGTCAACTTCTTTAAAGAATTGCTTTGGGATTTTAATTGGTATAGCATTGAATTTGTATATTGCCTTTGGTAGGATGGTCATTTTTACGATGTTGATTCTACCAATCCAGGAACATGGGAGGTCTTTCCACCTTCTGGTGTCTTCTGCTATTTCTTTCTTTAGGGTTTTAAAGTTTTCATTGTAAAGGTCTTTTACCTCCTTGGTTAGGTTTATACCAAGGTATTTCATTTTTTTAGGGGCTATAGTAAATGGGATTGTTTCTCTCAAGGCTTTTTCACTTCTTTCATTCTGGGCATATAGGAAGGCCTCTGATTTTTGCACATTTATTTTGTATCCTGCCACCCTGCTGAACTTCTCAATTAATTCCAGTAGCTTCCTGGTGGAGTTTTTGGGATCCCTCAGGTATAAGATCATGTCATCTGCAAATAGGGATAGTTTGACTTCTTCCTTGCCGATTTGAATCCCTCTTATGTCCCTTTCTTGTCTTATGGCTTCAGCTAAGACTTCAAGTACAATATTGAATAGAAGTGGTGAGAGTGGACAGCCTTGTCTAGTTCCTGATCGAAGTGGGAATGCTTCCAATTGTTCCCCATTGAGCATAATCCTTGCTGTAGGCTTGTTGTATACAGCTTTTATTATATTGATAAAGGTTCCTTCCATTCCTACAGTCTCTAGCGTTTTGATCATAAAAGGCTGTTGGATTTTGTCAAAGGCTTTTTCTGCATCTATGGAAAGTATCATGTGGTCTTGGACTTTGGACTGGTTTACATGATGAATTACATTTATTGATTTGCGTATGTTGAACCAACTTTGTGTGCCGGGGATGAAGCCTACTTGGTCCCCGTGAATGATCTTTTTGATATGTTTTTGAATCCGATTTGCTAAGACTTTGTTGAGAATCTTTGCATCTGTGTTCATCAGAGAGATCGGCCTATAGTTTTCTTTTTTAAGTGCATCTTTATTAGGTTTTGGGATTAAGACGATATTAGCTTCATAGAAGGAATTTGGCAGTGTTCCTTCCTTTGCTATTTGATGGAACAGTTTAAGGAGTATTGGTGTTATTAACTCCTTAAATGTCTGGTAGAATTCTGTGCTGAATCCATCTGGCCCAGGACATTTTTTGGTGGGAAGATTCGAGATTACTTCTTCAATTTCCTTGTATGTTATAGGACTATTTAAATAATTCACAACTTCCTGATTCAATTTAGGTAAGTTGTGTTTACTTAGAAATTCATCCATCTCTTTTGTGTTGTCAAACTTCACAGAGTATAAGTTTTTGAAATATGATGTTATAATTCTCTGGATTTCTTGGGTATCCGTAGTGATAACTCCATGTTCATTTCTAATTTTGTTAATTTGGGTTTTCTCTCTCTTGCTTTTGGTTAATTTAGCTAGGGGTGTATCAATCTTATTGATTTTTTCAAAGAACCAGCTTTTTGACTGGTTGATTTTTTCTATCGTTTTCTTAATCTCGATTTCAGATATTTCTCCCCTTATTTTGCTAATCTCCTCTCTTCTATTACTTTTGGGATCAGATTGCTCAAGTTTCTCCAAAGCCTTAAGCTGCATCGTTAAATTATTTATTTCTGATGTTTCCAATTTTCTGATGTAGGCATTAAGAGCTATGAACTTACCTCTTAGAACAGCTTTCATTGTGTCCCAGAGATTTTGGTAAGTTGTATTCTCATTTTCGTTCACTTTCAGAAAATCTTGAATTTCCCGTTTAATTTCTTCCTGAATCCAGTTCTCATTCAGCATCATATTGTTAAGTTTCCAGGAGTTAGTGTATTTTCTCTTGTTTGTTGTGTTGTTGTGGATGTCCAGCTTTAGGCCGTGGTGGTCTGATAGGGCACAGGCTAGAATTTCGACTTTTTTGTATTTGTGTAGATTCATTTTGTGGCCCAATATGTGATCTATTTTGGAGAAAGTTCCGTGTGCTGCTGAGAAAAATGTGTATTCTTTGGTACGTGGGTGAAAAGTTCGATAGAGATCTGTAAGGTCCATTTCAGTAAGGGTTTGGTTAAGCTCCAAAGTGTCTCTGTTAAGCTTTTGACCTGTTGATCTATCCCATGTTGAGAGGGCGGTGTTGAAATCCCCGAGAATTATTGTTTGGGGGTTGATTTCTTGCTTTAGACGCTGTAGGGTTTTCTTAATGAATGTGGAGGGGCCCATATTGGGTGCATATATGTTCAGTAATGTGAAGTCTTCCTGGTGAATTGTACCTGTGACTAAAATGTAGTATCCATCTGTGTCTCTTATGATTTTCTTTGGTTTGAAGTCCACTTTGTCTGAAAGCATAATTGCTACCCCTGCCTGTTTCCTGGTTCCATTAGCTTGCAAGATTTTGGACCAGCCTTTCATTCTTAGGACGTGCCTATCTTTGTTGGTGAGATGAGTTTCCTGAAGGCAGCAGATTGTTGGATTGTGGTTTCTAATCCAAGTTTGTAATCTGTGTCTCTTAATCGGTGAGTTAATGCCGTTGACATTTAATGTTATAATGGAGAAATTATTTTTAATTCTGGACATTTTTTATGTTTAGTAGATTTTGTAAGCATGTTGTTTGATATTTATATTTTGTTGGTATTATACTTCCATTCTGTCCTCCTGGATACGCTTGTTCTTTTTTTCAAGCTTGAGTATCATTTCTAGCATTTTTTGAAGGCCTGGTTTGGTAGACATGTATCCCTTCAAGTTGTCTTTGTGCTGAAAAACTTTTCTTTCTCCCTCAATCATGACAGATAGTTTTGCCGGGTATATCAGTCTGGGTTGGCATTTTTGCTCATTTAATACTTGAAGTATGTCTCTCCAAGCTCTTCTTGCTTTTACTGTTTCCATTGAGTAGTCATTTGTTATTCTAATAGGTTTACCTTTAAAAGTGAGTTGCTTTTTTTCTCTTGAAGCTCTCAGCACCTTTTCTTTGTCTTGAATGTGGAGTGTTTTGACTATTATTTGCCGTGGCGATTTTCTATTTTGGTCATATCTGTTTGGAGTGCGAAATGCCTCTTGTATTTGGATAGGCCTCTCATTCTTTAATTGTGGGAAGTTTTCATTTATGATGAATTGAAATATTTCCTCAGGTGTGATATTTTGGGATTCTTGTTCTGGTATTCCATGAATGCGCATGTTAGGTTTCTTCAGGGTGTCCCATATTTCTTGAATGTTCCTCTCCAGTATCTTTTTGGCTTTAACAATCTCTTCCATTGAGCTGGTTAATTCTCCTACTTTGTCTTCAAGATCTGAGATTCTATTTTCTGCCTCATTTGTTCTGCTGATAAGACTCTCTGTAGAGTTTTGGGTTGAAGATAACTTATCTCTTAGTTCAATTTTAAACTCTGCCTGAGACTGTTTTACCTGCTCTATACCTATTTTTGTTTCTTGAACTGTTTTTCTCAACTCCTCCAGGTTCCTATTGTGTTCCTGTTCAAAGTGGTTGACACGGTTATTTAATTCTTCTCGGATTTCCTCTTTCATATTATTAATCATGGTAATGATCATACTCTGAAAGTCGTTATGTTGGGTCTGGCTTTCATGGCTATTTTCTATGGATTTGTTCTGGTCGCAATCCATCGTTATGGGATTGATTCTTTTGGTGGGAGATTGTTCTTGGGGTTTGTTTCTCGTGGATCTGCACTTTGACTTGTACATTGTTGTTTTGTTTTTTAGAACCTTTCAGTTTCTGTGTGTTTTTCACTGAACCGATGTAGTTGGTATGTTTACACCTGCCAGTTGTTACTAGTGCTTGCCTTGGATTGGGTATGTTTGTGTATTGGTATTGTTATATCCTAGATGAGACTACTAGGATGTTAGTACGTCAGTTACATAACCAGGGGATGAATATAAGTATGGTAGTGCACTTTTATGATCTAGTGTCTTGGTGAAATGTGAGGGTGGGTCGTGTACTCCCTGGAGTTGTATGTTTTTGGGGTGGCTGTATGAGGAAGCTGACCTACAACAATGATACTAGAAAGGATCAGTAAGGTGAAAGAAAAGAAAAAGAGTAAGGAAAAAAAAAAAAAAAAAAGGTTTCCTTATCTTTAGGCTGGATGTGAAGAGTCTCGCATGTGATACAATGGTTGTAGTGAAGTCCAGATGTATGGCCTGTGTTCTCTTTGTTCCTTAGAATTTTGCTTGGGTTTCCTTTGTACTCTATTGAATTCTGAGTAGCAGTGTGACTTCCGTGGACCACATGTGTAGGTCCCCGGTGGGCCAGAGAGGCAGAGGGTCTGATGTTGATGGCAGAATTCTTCACCTGCGACCTGGGCTCTGGTTCCGGTTCGGCACGGAGAGGGGGCTGGGGGGGCTGGGGGCAAAGCCGGCGGCCGCGCGCGCGGGTGCTGCTGCCTTCTTCTTTTCTATAGCAACAATATTTAAAAAATCCTGTCGTTTTCAACAGTATGGATAAACCTAGATGTCACTGTTCTACATGGAAAAAGCCAGAAGGAAATAGATAAATACTGCCTGGTCTCACTGATGTGGAATCTAAAGCTCATAGAAGCAGAGAGGAGAAAGGTGACCACCGGGGGGGGGGGGGGGGGGGGGGAGGGGAAGGCTGTGGTCATGGGAAACTGGGAGATAGATGCCTGTTAGAGAGTACATGCTGCTTGGAGTTGTACTGGAGAAAGTGATCTATGGCGCTTACCTCAGGGCTCAATTTCAAGGCCACTTCTTGGGGTTCACAGCTGGAGGAGAAGTAGCTGTTGATGGGGGCGTGAGATTGTTTTTACTCCCTTTCCTGTTGCCTCTACATTCTTATCTATAATCTGATTTGACAACTAAGAGGAGAAAAACATCATGAACTCAGTTATAAAAATCTTTGTTTATTTCAGTCAGGTTTTTTTATTTGACTTGATTCCCAGGCATTTTATGGAATTAATTCTAAGTTCTTTCTATCACTACTGAACATACGATTTGGATTTGAGAAATCATGAGAAAACAAACACAAAGTACTTAAGAAAATATAACTTTAACTTTTGATGTCCGATAATTAAGCTCACTTGTGAGAAATATTTAACTAATCTTTATTATTTTCAAATTGTCCCGAACTTAAAATGTCAATCATTAACATTTAAAAATTACAGAAGTACAAGAACTTGCTCTTCTTTAATAAGAGGGAGGGTTTTCAGTTATAAAGAGATGTAATTGAGTAAGATTTTGTTATTTGGGGTCATATGTTTAAGAGGAAATTTAGTCTCCTCTTACCGTTCATTCTTGTCAAATATTTTTTTCTTTTAAAATTATTACTGTTGTGTGTGTGTGTGTGTGTGTGTGTGTGTGTGTGTGTGTTCACACCATTTGGAGGTCAGAGGGTAGTTTTGTGGAGTCAGTTCTCTCCTTCTACGAGGTGAATTACATGGATTGAGTTCTGGTTGTTAGGCCTGAGCCATCTCATTGGCGCAAACACTAATTTTTTACCTACTTAAGCCTTTAGTGGTTTTAGATATTTAAATTTTGCACAGAACTTCCAGGTATGTGAGTATCTGCTTGTCTGTGACAACCACGTTCAACAAACGTTGGTTGGTAAAGAGATGTGTAGCTTCCTTACACTCACCCTAAGTGCATGCTTGCTGTAGCCATGCTTGGGGAGGCTGGGGGCTGGAGATGTGTCACCAGCTGGCTGGCCAGGATTCTTTTGCTCATAGATAGACATGGTGGGTAGGCAAGAAGCAGTTTGAATGTTGGTCTTCTGCCGCTTTTATTTCCTCAGTGTCTGGCAGAGGAAAAGAGAGGCAGCAGGCAGGAGCAATGGTGGCAAGTGGCTCCTTGTAATCTTAGAGTACCTTATAAGGCCTCTGGTATGGGGTCCTCGGCCCTCAGCTGCGCCAGCTACAGCCTTTATCCTGAGATCCCAGACCATGGCTCTGAAGAGTGAGGGCAGCCTGACCTCCTCTCTGGCTTCTTTGGCAGCTTTCTATCAGCTCTCTCATATTGCTTCTCTTTTTCCTCTTCCTGTGGGAACCTTCTTCCTGCATTGGATTGTTCCTGTGCTCTTTCAGTAGTGAGCAGTCACCGAAGGACTCGAGGTGTCTCCCTCTGTTGGGACCTCCTAGCACCTAGGATTGTAAACATTCCTTCTCCACAAGGGTAGATGGGGGGAGGGTCTTCCTTCCTCTCCTCCCCCTCCCAACTATAGGATCTGCTGGATTTCAGGCCTGGGGATGCTGGAAGGCTAGTGGTTCCTACACCTCCACATGTGGCTCCCATGACACCTTCTCTGTCCCATTTGCTGCTTCTGTAGTCCAGCCATGAGCTGGGAAGTTGGTTTCTGGCACCTGGTTGCTTAGCCAGTGCCACGTGTGTGCTTGATGTTGCCACTGAATGATGTTGGATTTCTGTGGGAACCTGGGCTCTCCAGATGGAATCGAACTTGCCCCTAGTCTCTCCCCCACCTTCCCTCAACCAGGTGTCATTGCCTGAGGCGATACTCATTAGCTGCGACATTGCCCAAGCCACTGACATTGCCCAAGCCACTGGCAACCGATCACAGGTATTTGTTTTGGGTCAGTCATAGCCACTAAAACTTGTGCTTGGAACCAATCACTGCCTTGCCAAAAATCATAGTTGCCTCTCCTCCTCCGTGGGACGAGGAAGTGGTTCCTGGAGGCTTGCAATTACAGAAAGTCTGGTACAGACTTTCAAGTAGTTTTGCCTTCATGCGTCTTCACGGGCCAGGGCAGTCTGCTGCAATCTTTGGAAATTGCCTCAAAGCAGCTGTGGAGCATTCCAGATGCTAGTGCATACTGTGGCCTGCTGTTAGAGCTCACAGTCTCCTGCTTAAGGTAGCTGGGGCAGCAGCAGAGAACTCAGTAACTGCTAATTAGGGAGTCATGTTGCCCCATCCTTAGTTTTTTGCTCATTTATTGGAAAATAAACATCAAGAGTGCCTACGCTGTACACTTAACTTATAGTTAACACCACCAGTCAATGTTTTAACAGTGATCTAATAATACTTTATACCCAGGGTTTCCCGATCTGTCTCAGACACATCACAAGTGAAACCATTCTTGGCAGAATTGAAAATCTCATGTTGATGACGGGCTGCATGCTGCTTCCCCTCAGGCATTTTCTGAGAGTCACAGGAATGAATTAGTATCACATTCAGTGCTGATATAGAGGAACAACAGAATAACTGATGAATGGGCAGCAGGAAGAAAAAATCTGATGTTTGGATGAACTAAGAATGAATGGGTCTCTGAAAAATGAGAGCACCCGATGTATGGATAAGAAAAAAAAATTTGTGGAGATCTTCAATTGCAAGTTAAGGAAGCCACCTAGTGGTTTATTGCATGAGCTAAGGCTGTGTGAGCTAAGGCTGATCACGTGGGCTCCCAGTCCTTTGTAAAATTCTCATTACTTTGCCTTAAGTCCAGAAAACAGGACCAGTTTCAGTGAATACAAGCACATTATGGAGTTAATGCTTTTTTGTTTTTTTTTAATCAAAAAGAACTTAAGGTAATTTGAATGAAAGTATGATGAGACAGCACAACTTTACCTGAGAACAAAAGAGAAAAATATTGTAATAAAAGTATGAAAAAAAACCCTCAAATGATGACAGTTGCAAAATGCTTATTAAATTCTACACATTTCCATCAGAGGACTCTACCTGTTCAGATAAAAGTCAGCCATAAAGTTCAGTGTCCAAAAGTGAAGCAATATTTTTGGGAAAAGTTGATGCAATGAGCAGAGAAAAATTTCTTCCCACTGCTCCCACAAATGGGATATTGCATAATACAATGTATGATGTTCTCTATCCGTATAGTGCACGACAGAAATGATTCTGAGTCTTTGAGGATTCTCTTAATGTTGGGATTGAATTTAGATTGTCAGTCTGTCAGATATGTGCTTTACTCTCTGAGCCATCACACTGGCCCCAGTATTACTTCTGATTTGGCACGGATTTGCAAGAAGATGTGTGTCAGCTTCCACTGCAGGACATGGTAACAGTCAAGACTCACTGTAAGCCATTGAGGTGTGGGTAGTTTTATAGCCATATTGCAGATGAGTCTGAGATGTGAGACTGAAGCAGTTAGCAGGCTGTTAACAAGCAATGAGCTGGGATCCAAATGTGAACAGGTTGCATGGCTCAACCCCTCGAGTCTTTCCTGGATATGAGACATGGTCAGTTAAGTATGACAGGCCTGTCCAGTGAAAGAGCCACTGCTCGATTTGCACATCCTTTGATTTATGCAGCCTGTGGGAACTGGCCCGGTGTGCTTTCACATGATGTTATATGAAGCTAGGTTGCATTATTTTTTTTTTTTTTCCAAATTGGTTAACCTCGTTTTCATCTAAGATCACAGACTTGGTTTTTGACTCAGCACCTCACATTTGGTCAACACACCTTTGATCCAAAAAAGAGGACTAGAAAATCCACAGCTTCCTGACTTCAAGAAAAGTAGGTGAAGCCCAATCCCTTTCACGGCATATCCGCAGATACAATCGGAAGGCAGTCACAACAAAGCACATTCTATTTTGTTCGCTTTTCTTTTTCACAGTGGTGCCTTTTGAAACATTGGTGAAAGCTGAATTTATTTTTTTAACCAGCTATGAAAGTTGATGACAATCAGCAAAGCAAGTCGTTTTTGAAAAGTTGAGTAGTGAAATAATTGCACCATTGAAACATTTTCAGTCACAAGAGTCAAAATATCAAATAGCTTGAGGCTTAAATCAAACACTTATAAAGACGTTCTTTTAGAGCAGTGCGTTGGGATGGAGGTGTGCCTAATGTCTTTCCTAGGAAAGGAAAAGGTATTCTTTATAAGAGGATCACTCTATACAGATAAGTCTCCTTAAAACAAATTTCCATGGTATTTTAAGAGAACGCTTAGCTCAGTGTAGTTCTGATGTTCTTCAAAGATTCGACTTCTGTGTTGGGACCAACATGATGGTCTATATGTATTGCCCTGATAAAGAACTTTCCAGATTGATAATCTTTTTTTAAACAGTATAAAAAAACCTTATTTATTTATTTATTTGTGTGTGTGTGTGTGTGTGTGTGTGTGTGTAAGAGGCACTTTATGTCCCTGTGGAGGACCAGTGACTTCGGGAATCATCCTGGATTGCTTCTACTTCCTTCTTGCTTTGCGCTGGGATTTCCCAGGCTCTGCCCACCAAGACTGGAAGTGCAGGTCCCTATCGGTTTCTGCCTGGTGTTTTTAATGTGAGACCTGGGATCTGAACTCAGGACTTCCTGCTTTCAAGGCAGTCTTAACCTCTGAGCCATCTCTCCAGCCCAGATTGATAATCTTTTATAGGATCCTTGAATTCTTGAAAGATTCATCATATCAAGGGAATATGAATAAAAAAGTATAGTGCTGAGATATGGTATCAGAAGCATTGGCTAAAATTCAGGATACTTGGGTTTCCCAGATCTGCATCATTCTGAGAATAAACAGAAATGGACTTTTAGGATGACTTTGGAGTAAGACTTAGTTTCAAATACCAATTCCAATACTTATTGCCTGGAATATATCCTATTGGTTATGTAAACTATTTGAACTTTAGTTTCTTCATCTATAAATTGCTCCAAGTACATGAACTTTATTTCTTAGGTCTACATTGTGTGATGACACTGAGTTTTTGTTTCCTTAAGACTTGGCAGTAATCTCACAGGAACATTTACTGTTCCTAATTGTGTTTTGCAGGCAAAATCACTGAAGTTGAGAGAGAGGATGATGTAAGATAGTTAGGTGCCATGCCACCTAGCAAAGAACAGAGTCTTCAGCAATGGTAGCCAGTGACATTTCTTGTCAGCTCCATCTCACCTACGCCTTCCCTTCTTTTGGGAATGCTTTGAAGATCATCGAAGAGCCCAATGCCTGAGTAACTTGAAGCTTGGGTTGAGATGGAGGTTTTAGGCCAGGGAGTATAAAAATGAAAGAGAATTTTTATTTTCTTACAGGAGTGGCAAAGACTCAACTATGATATCTACACCCTGAGGCAGATGCGAAGGGAAGTGAGAGACAGATGGAAGCGCATTTTAGAAAATTTGGGTGAGTGGGGGAGACTGTGATGACTAATCATGTTTGTTACATTTCACTTTTCCACCATGGTTTGGGTAAAAGGATCATCAGTAATTGACTAATATAACTACTAGACATTGATTATTTCCCCTATTTTTCTCTTGTATCCCCAAACATAAACATCTGATATTTCTATTGTTACCAGTCCATGTCTTAAGGAGATACTCTGCCATATGTTACTCCATCTGTGCCCCATATAGGATAACACAGGGCAGGGAGGGCCCATGGATACCACTGCTAACTGTTGTGTCATTGTACATTGGTTAAATTAGATGAGGGTGATTGACCAAGTAATAATAGCTTTGTAGATAAGGCAGGTTGGGAGAAATAGTATTTGTAAGAAAGTCAGCAGGACACAGTAGAAAATTGCAAAAGAAGTAAGAACAGTTCCTAGGTTGGAAAAAATGCATTTGGTATTAGTGTAGATAGTGAGTTATAGCTTTTCTTAATTCTACCAGGGCTGAGATAGAATAAACATGTCTCCCACATCTTGAAATAAACTCAGTTTAGCATTTAAAAATGAATTATTGATGTTAAGTCCTCCTGCTTTGAAAGAACAGAATACCCTGGAATTGTATCTCTTCACAGATGGGTTGCTAAGTTGCTAGTGCCTGTGGCTTTATTTGGGTGGAAGATGGACCTCGGCCCTCTTAACTCACCTACAGGTCATTAGCATTTAAGTCTTTGAGTTTTTTCTACCTTTGGATAGTATTTTTTTTTTTTTTTTACTTAGTGTAGTCAGCTGACTAGACTACCCTGAGTAGACATCAAGGCTTGTGGACATATGGACCTGGAAGTAACCACCTTGCAGGTTGAGGGACAGGTAGGAATTCAAGGGGTTTAGGTGAGGAATAGGGAAGACAGGGCGAAGGCTTCCAACTAAACAAAAGCAGCAAGCAGTCAGTAGGTCAGGATATGAGAGATGACTGAGGGAAAAGTTCACAAAGAAAAGCCACCAAGGAGACACGTGAAAAGAATTTTGATTAAAGAGCTCCCATTCCCTTGATCTAGGACACAGAGAACAGGAGTCGTGCCTCCGGCTTCAGAGTTTGCTGCATGCAGAGACTCCATATTGGATCCCTTCCCAGTCACCATGCAGCACAGCCATTTCCTAGCGGCGACTTTACAGAGGTCTCAGTGTTTCTTTCTACCTTAGGTTTTCAAAGGGAAGCAGACTCTTTGTTGTCAGTGACCAAACTCAGCACCATGAGCGATTCTAAAAACACGAGGAAAGCGCGAGAGATGCTGTTAAAGCTAGCTGAAGAGACTACAATTTTCCCAACCAGCTGGGAGCTCTCGGAGAGATATCTCTTCGTCATGGTAAGTGGATGTCTTTTCTTACCAGCCCTGATTTGGCTTTAGATTTTTGCCATTTCTGTCATTTCCTGTGGCTGCCATTTCAACAACATCATTACCTCTGTAACAGTTACTCTTTTTTAAAAAAATATTTTTCTATTTTTAAAAAATTTTTTTTTATTATTTATTCAATTGGGTGTGTGTGTGCGGTGTGTGTGTGTGTGTGTGTGTGTGTGTGTGTGTGTGTGTGTGTGAATTCGGGAACCACCATTGGACCACCTCCACCTCCTCCTTGTTTACTCTGCCCCGGGATTCACAGGCTCCGCCCTACCAGGACCAGAAACAGGCCGCCCCAGCTTCTGCCCAGCGACTATACATGGGGTCTAGGATCCAAACTCAGGACCTTCCGCCTGCAAGGCAGAGGCTTAACCCCTGAGCCACCTCTCCAGCCCTTGTAACAGTTACTCTTAACTATTGCTGTGAGAGAGCATTCAAAGTCAATCAACTTAAGGGGGAAAGAGAGGTGTATTCAGCTTACAGTTCCAGAGGGAAGGTACAGTCTCTCAAAGCTGAGGTGGCATGGCTGACTGGCCAAAGCTGGAAGAGGCTAAGTCACCGCAGACATCTTGGAAGCTGAGAGCTGCAGACTGCTTGCTGCAAAGGCAGATTTCTCCTGGAGGTAGGGTGGGACTAATCCACCTCAAGGCCCAGCCCTTGTGACTGCCTTCCTCCAGCAAGGCTCCACCTCTCAAGGTGCCATGACCTTGCCAAACACATGAGACACATTTCAAACCATGACAGCCTCCAAGGGTCGAGATGGCAGGTGATGCTGCCATAGTAGGTGCTGGTTCCTATTGGCCAAGTAGCACCTGCAGAGCTAGGCAAGTAAGGTGTTCAGGATTGCACCTGAGGAGTCTTGGATGGTACCTGGCAGCCTACACTTCCCAGCTGATTCTGCCGTGTAATCATGGTTTCAACATTTGTAGGTCAAAGAGTTCAGAGAAACAGTATTTATGCAACTCAAGATTGAAAAGCAACTTGAAGGCTGGGGAGATGGCTCAGTGATTAAAAAAACCAGAGCAAACCAGCCAAAAATCTCTCACCATCCTAAAGCTCAAGGAACCTTGCAAAAGAGGAGGCGGCAAGATTGTAAGATAGATATGCAAGATACCCCACACAAGTTAGGGCTGCAGCAGCCAGAATTGGACTTTGCCTGACCTGCTTGATGGCTGACATGTCAATGACCCTCTCCTCCCACAAAAATCGAGCATGAATCACAGGGGAGAAGGCTCCAGGCAGTAGGATCCTTAGAGGCAAGGGATTAACAGTCATAATAGAGTTTCCATAGTAAGGGGGAGCCCAAGAAGGGCTGAAGGACCCTGAGGGAGATTTGGCATTCACACAAAAGGATGCTCTGGGGGATGGGAGGGAGGAAGGGGGAGGCACTGGGAAATGGGGAAGGTGGGAGGGGAGTGAAACGAAGGGAGAAGAGGGAGAATGCAAGAGGGGACAACTGGGGAGGGGAGGAGGGAGGGAGAGGATGGGGTACTTATTGAGCTTGTATGATTAGAAAAAAATAAAATGTGGGAGAAAAAAGAAGCCTTTGCCTTGAAAGCAAAAGGACTTGAGTTCAGATCCTCAGAACGCAAGTTAAAAAGTCCAGGGCCGGGGCTGGAGAGGTGGCTCAGGGGTTAAGCCTCCGCCTTGCAGGCGGAAGGTCCTGAGTTCGGATCCCAGATCCCACGTATAGACGCCAGGCGGAAGCGGGGGCAGCCTGCGCTTCTGGTCCTGGTAGGGCGGAGCCTGTGAATCCCGGGGCAGAAGGAGGTGGAGGCATCCATGGTGGTTCGCGAATTCGTCCGTGGTTCTACACATACACACAAAAACACGCGCACACAGACACACGTGCGTGCACATACACACGCATATGCACAAGTTGAATAAATAATAATAATAAAAAAATAAAAAAAAAAAAGTCCCAGGGCCATACAGCAGCTTGCAATTTCATCTCTGGAAGACAGAGCCTGGGAAACCTCAGAGCAAAGCAGTAAGGTGGAGGAATAATCCAGGTTGATTTCTGATGGCATCCTTGGGCTTCCACGGGCATACACACTCAAGTATATTTTTGTACGCATGCACACATACACATTTACACCCCACCCACATGCTTGCGCACGTGCATACATACACATGTTAAAAAAATAAAAAGAAAATTTTAAAGGAACAGGTAGAGCACTTCTTGGATAATGTAAATGGTTAAGGTATGCCTCTAAATCTGTTGAGAAAAATTTCACAAGTGTTTTACTTGCTGCCTTTTAGGTTCTTGTTAAATTTTCTCATCTATGTACCTTGTCTCTAACCTGGAAACCCTTCTCTTCTTTCTTTCTTTTGGAATTGCAGGACCGACTCATTGCTCTCGATGCTGCAGAAGAGTTCTTCAGAATTGCTAGCCAAACCTACCCCAAGAAACCTGGCCTCCCATGCCTGGCAGATGGCCAGAAAAAAGTACACTACCTTCCGTGTCCAAGTCCTTAAAGGGGAGACTCTGAAGCCAAATGGGACCTCTTCTACTAGGACTTAACAACTTACCAAAGTTGGACAATTGCAAGGGACCAAGTAAAATCTTTGCTGAGTCAAGCATGATTCTGGTCCTACCAAGTGTAAGGTCTCCATGAGGACCCTTGTCTAAGAAATGTTTTGGTTGCATTAAAACACTGGCGATCTTGCATCCAGAAAGTGCAAAAGTTGGTTGGTGGGATAGTTCCAGATGGGTGGTCAGATTCCAAGATTCCATTGACCTAGCCATGGTTTTGGTTGTATGGTAAATTACCATCATTAATCCTCTGGTGGGTATCGGATTTTCTAATTAATAAAATAGTGTGATTAATAGAGAGGGGTACAATTGAGCTCTAAAATGGATGATCAACTTTAAAGTAATAACGATAAAGTGTAATACTAGACAAAATGCTCTCCCCACCCTGTGCCTCTTTTTGACTTGGAAACACCCACAAAAGCTGGGGTGCTGTTAGAATGATAATTTTGAGCATAAGGTGTAAGGATGAACCAGACAATAGAAATGTGTAGAAGTGCTGCTTACCTACAGCCCCTGGGTAGACGTCTTCGCAGCTAAATATCTTCCCTCCAGGCACATCCTTTCTGAACACCCGACATTATCTGTTTACTTCATTTTAACATCTGGTCCATTTCTGGTCCCCAAAACCTTTACATTTTTATCAGGGATAGCATCCGTAAACTGCACCGGTTGGCTTCCACTTCCTCTTTCCTTTAATCCTTTCCCTGCCTGCCCAGGACCTCCTTGCACACTTGCAGGTGTGGACAGTGTTGTATTGACTGTTGGATCTTCTGCTTGTCTGAAGACGATTTTCAACATGGAGCCAAGCTACCAAGGCAGCTTACTTCTGTCCCCAGACTAAGAAGTCGAACTTTATTAGTTACATGTTACTTAAGGAAAGGAGTTTTGCCAAGAGATAGGGGTTCGTTTTGTTGAAAAGCCTTTAAGATCTTGTTGGAATTATCAGCAAGTTCTGAGAACAATAGCAATATATTTAATTTTTGAAAGATTTTGCACTTGTGATTCAAGCTGAAAACTAACTTACATTAGTCTGTCCAGGGGATTGAGACTTGAATTCATATCCTGTCTGACTTTTTTGGTTGTGTGCAACAAAAAAACCACGTGTGTATCATGTTTAAAATATTTCATAGAAAATAGATATTCTCCATTATTAATGCATTATAGACCAGTTTAATGGATGTGTTCCAGGATAATTCTTCCAAGTTTAATAAATAAGATGTGTTTTATTTTTTTAAATACTTAGTGCTGGATCAATCTGTCTCTTGTTATTTAAAATTAGCCTGAAGACATTTTCCCTCACAGGCTTTTAGCAGATAAACACCCAAGTTGTGAAACAAGCAATAAAATAAACAGAATGTCATATTGTTTTAATCTCTGTATTTAGAGTTTGTTTTCTTAAAAAAAAGTAACAAAAAAGAATTTGTTTTGTCTTTTGCCTTTTCTGATGTCAAAATAGATGAGTTTGTTTGCATCCATAGAGAATAAATTGTTACCATAGTTTTTATTTTTGGTAATGAGCAAGTAAGCATAAAATTATCTCTATAGTACATGGAATTACTCAGGATTTTTTTTCCCTCAGGAAGCAAAGCACTGCTAAAATGTTTGGTCCCCACTTTTTTTGCCTTTAATCTATTTTCTGCTTCTATTACTCCTTTTTTTTTTTTAAAGTTGGATGTGTGTTATATTTTAGACAAATAAGGACCTGGTGTTCTTTCCATAATCTCTATATTAAAGGGAAGAGAAATTGAGAGGCAGGTAGGCTCATTAAATGCCCTCGGAGTCCAGTCAAGGGCTAGATCTATGGCCAGATGAGTGGATGCTGCCATGATTGAGAGAGACTATGGGAGACTGAAGTGACTACTTGAGAAGTCACAGTTTGGCTCCTTGGGACCAAGAGCCGCAGATGGGTTAGGGAGCCAGGGTTCCCCCACTACTATAATCATCTCCTTCTTTGCCACTTAGAACTTCTTAAAGGTTCATCCATGTGATTTCAAGTGGTAGATGGATGGAAGTGTTAACACTGACATTTACTCTATTGCACATCAAGGGAAAACCCTTGTATTTCATATGCCATTGTTGCATGGGACAATAAAGTATTGCATTTTCTTAGGAGTGGGGGCATCGAGGGAGGCACTGATCAGGGGCACTGGTACCACCAAGCTACCACAGTCCATAGCAGCTTGTAGGTCAGATGCTGTTTCAGAAGTAAGCTCACTGGTAGCAAGGCTTTCTGAATAGGGGCCCAGCACATTCAGAACAAACTGGGCACAATTATCATCAGATGTAACCTGCATGATAGAACATGGCAGTGAGAGGTGTAAGCAGTAAGAGTATTGCTCAAGCTATACCACTCATATTGCTCAAAGTTGGACAATTAGGAAGGGCACAGCTATCTTACTGAAAGATTATGATCTTGGTTTTTGTCAAGGCCACAGACTATTGAGTAAAGGGAAGGGTGAATCCCCAAGAAAAAGGACTTAAGAAGCCATCCTAAGTGTATATGATAATTATTTATTTATTTACAGAGGAAGGAAAAATCTTGTACTTCACAGACTGTGGGGTACAGGATCCAAGACTGTAGAGAGCCACCTAGTGGACAGTGGTGTGTTCATGCACATACCAGCTTGCCAAAGCCAACCAGTTTTGTCTCCATCTGGTCCACCTCACTGTGGGCTGCATCTTCTCACATCAGTCACAAGTGGATAGTCTCCTACGCTTGCCTTAATTAGGTAATTCTTCATAGGTGCATCTAAAGTCTCAGTTCTTCAGTGTCCAGTTGATAGCTGAAACTACTACAGCATGTGTGTACATTTATAGTGTGTTTATGTGTGTGAGGGTGTGTGTGTGCATGCGCACGTGCACGTGTGTGCATATGTGAAAGTCACAGGTCAATGTAGATATCTTCCTCAGTTGCTCTCCACCTTAACTCTTAATTTTTTTTAGTTTTACAAGCATATTGAGTAGTTATCTCTGCTTCCCTCCATCTCCCCTCCCATCCTCTATGGCAGCAAAGATGGAGCAGGAACAGACAGTGAATGTTGGAAAGGACAGCAGAGTCCCCTTCCCCCTCCTCTCTTCCTCCCCTCCTCCCCTCCCCTCCCCTCTCTCTTCCTCTCCCCTCCCCCTTTCCCCTCTCCTCCCTTTCCCTCCCCCCTCCCTTCCCCCTCCTCTCCCCCTCTTCCTTCCCCTCACCTCCCCTCCTGCCCTCCCCCCTGTTCTTCCTCCCCTCCCACCCCTTCCCCTTCCCTTCGCTCCCACCATCTCCCTTTCCCTTCCTCTCCCCTTCCCCTCCCCTCCTCCCTTCGCTTCCCTTCCCTTTCCCTTCCCTTCCCTTCCCTTCCCCTCCCCTCCCCTCCCCTCCCCTCCCCTCCCCTCCCTTCCCTTCCCTCACATCCCCTTCCTTTTCCCTTACATCCCTTCCCTTCCCTTTTCCTCACATCCCCTTCCCTCCCCTTCCCATTTTCATCTCCCCAGTTCTGAGAGTACAGGCGTGTATTATCACACATGGCTTTTTAGTGGACTCTGGAGATCTGAACTCAAATCTGAACTGAACCATCTCCCCAGCCCCTAAAGTTTGTATTTGAGACAGGGTCTCATATGTAGCCAGAGTAGTTTTGAACTTGCTACATAGCTCAAGTTGTCTTCCAAGTCTTCAGCCCCACCTCAGCCTCCAAAACATTGTAGTAATGGCTAGATGTTACCATCCTTAGATCAGAACTTTCTTTAAAAAGAAAAAAAAAAAAAAGGTAACACTAGAAACTCTGTTGGGAGATTTCATTCTTTTTCATGGGTATTGTGAACTTTGTATCTATTGTTTTATGTATCAATTGTAAAATTTTGGATGAAGGTTATAAACTCGGCTACCATCAAAGGCATCTGGGAAGGATCTGTGGATCCTGTGGGTTGTAAGTGCTAATGAAATGGTTGCTTCTTGGCTGCAAATGATTGCTATCATTGTAAAAGAATTCTGTTTTGCCAGTTACTCTATTTTTTTTTCCTCTGAATAAAACCCAACATAATACTGGTGGACTGTTTCTCACTTTTAAAATGTTGCCCACTAAACTGAAAATTTAAAAAGGTGTAAACCAAACATCTACACATAAACCAGCAGCTTAGTGTCATTTCACAGGCCATAAAGATTTTGTTACCAAATAGACTCCAAGACCATCATTTCACTAAGCTGTAGGAATAGAAAATTGGGTAATCTTTCATCTAGTTTTGGACCTTTAGAGGTGGTTTCTAATTTTTCTCTATAGTGAACATCTTCACAAATATTGCCTTGTGTAATGCTTTTAGGGGAGGTTACAGAGTCAAAAGGTGTGAACATTTAAGCCATGCTTTATGTGGTCAAATATCCTTTCAAAACCACAAACCTTTGTGATGACCGTTTGTGCTCTTGCCTATCCATAATACATGGGAATATGGTTGCGCATTGTGTTCATCGTTGAAATATATGTTAGTAAAAAAGCTGGTACTTCCTGGTTGGGTTAATTTGGATGTCTGTTTATTGGTTGCCTTGAGCATTATCCCCATATGCTTGTTTGCAGAGGTTGATTTCTTGTGTGATTTGTCTGTTTCCTTTGTCTCTTGTCTGCTGGGTGAAGCCTTACTTTGAAATTTTAACAGTGTCAGTGTATGCAGCAGCCAGGTATAAATAAACATCAACACCTGTTTCATGTTTCCAGCATCTGCTTTAATGGGACCTTTGTTTTCTCTCCTGGTTGTCAGCCTTTATCCATGGGCTTTTCACGGCCTCAGCATCCCATGGCAGCATTCATAATGAAGGCAAAAGACATCTTTAAATACCCTATTGATTTGGTGGGGTCTCTTCAACTCACCTTGTGGATAAAATTCTCAAGGATTAATGTTACTGGAGTGCATAGGTTCATAAATCTACCACACCTTGCCAGAAGTGTTTGCCTGACGCTGATCAGAGACCTGGACTACCAGGAAGGAGTTCTTGTTCCTGGTCTGGTTTGTTCTTGCTCTTTGAAATGAGCATCCTGCCTGGAAACTATCCATGAGGATGTGATCGAAACCTAGAGACCTCTGGACACCACCTCGTAGAAGATCTAACCAGCCCACCCCTCCTCCATACCTCTGTCCAGTGAAACCTTAACCCAAATTTGGGGACCTCTGATGGTACCCCATTTCTGGAGTCTGCCTCTGCTATGCAGGAGCTCTGTCTTTCTCTTAAGCACCTGTGGGCCAAGAATGCAACTGCTTTCTAAACTCACTCTCCTGACGCCTGTGAATTCCACTCTGAGTTTGCAAGCCAAAGGAACTGAAAGTCATGGTCCTGGGGTTGCTTTGGTAACTGGCACCCCGTGTTATGCTCACCTGTAGCAAGAGAAAACCACTCCCATGACTCTCAAAAGCTCCATTTTCCCATGTTGATTTGTTACTGAATTGTTTCTAATGAATTCTTTGCAGTTTATAAATATTCAACTTAGTGACGTGATACTTGGAAGAAGACAAATTCCTGAATTTGAGAATCCATAGTCAAAATCCAAAGCTCAGATGACTCACACACCATGTATTAGTGACTTTTCTTACTGTGACAAAATGCCTGGCAAAAACAGCTTAAGGAAGGATGAGTTTCTTGTGGCTCAGGGTGTGAGACATGAGGTTGCCATGCACATTGTATCTGCAGTCAGGAAGCTTGCTTGCTAGTTTATTTCCTTTTTTATTTAATTTGGGACTCCAACCCATGGGATGGTGCAGCCCACCTTTAGGATGTGTCTTCTCACATCAGTTAAACCTCTGTAGAAACACCCTGAGAGATATGTCCAGAAGTGTGTCTCCCAGGGGATTCCAGATTCATTTGCATGGACAATGAAGATAACCATCATATGCTTATGCATTTCAAACTATCACTTTTGTTATTGTGGATCCTGAGTTCCATGCACTTATCACTATAAGCAACTGTAGTGTGGTTTATTATTTATGACTTTCAGCTTTCTTTCCCTAGTGCCACCTATCATTGTTATACCTTATAGTACGATTTGATTCTGCTGTGTCATAACTCAAGCAATAAGTAGTTGTATTTCTGTTATATTCATGTCAGAAATCTATTACAGGAAAACAAGTGGTCCCTAAGTAAATCAGACCCGCAAGCTTTTTGAAGGAGTTTAAAAATGGAGAGTGGAAATCCACAGAGTGGAGATAAAGCTGGAGAATCTTGTTTTGTGACTCCTCTGGAAACTTCATAGCAACTCTAAATTGACCTGTCCTGTGAAATCTAGTTCCACACAAGGTCACAACTGAAAGAGATCTAAGTGAACTCAGCAATGGTACCACGGGAGAGTTCTACTGATCTGTGTTGCAGTTCTCCTGAGTGGTTGCTGATAAATGACCATCAAACGGCTTAAGGGAACAAGGATTTATTCTCTATTACGATTCCTGGTTACAGTTCTCAGTTCAGCTTGAAGGGAGAGCATGCACCAACACCAGGGCCAAGGGAACTGACCACACCATCACTACATAATGGCTGAGAGATGGACAATCCTTACTTGCCAGACCAACATGTCAGGCCAAGTGAACAGAAGGATGCCGACTTTCTCAACCAGCTCTTCATGATTTATTCCAGGTTCTAGTCCCACTCACCATAGGCTGGGCCTTCCCCATCAGCTAGACAATCTCCTGCAGGCTTGCTCTGGGCTCAACTCAACCACTAATTCTCTACAAATGTGCCCAGAGCTCAAACCCTCAACAGTCAAGTTGACACCTGTGCTTAACTATGACACCTTGGTCAAAAGACGGGGTGGTGGGTGTGAAGAAGCATTTTGTGGAGTCTCTGAATTCATGAGCCACAGAAGTGAGTTTTAGGAAGAAGTCTTGCACACTATGCTTAGAGAGCTTAAGAAAGAGGGCAGAGCTGTGGTATAGTAGGAGTGGCTTCCAGGAAATGGGAGCATATGAAGCTGCTAACCTGGGGGCTTTTCTAGGAAATATGAGGTCAATCCAATTGGCCCATGCATGAGGTGTCTAAGGGTCTCTCAGCCTCAGTCACACCTTCTTGTATATCTTCCAAGCAGAATTGTTCATTTAGGTTGTATAAAAGCAGAGGAAAGTAATAAGAAACCAGATTAGGGATTATAGCCACCCCTTCTGGTATTTCTGGCCTCTGGTCAGGACAAAACTAAAGACATTTTGAACTTCTGGCTAAAGACAAGAATTGCCTGACCAACTTCTTTTTAAATACATTTTAAATTTTTTCCCCTAGTTTTACAAGCACATTAAGTACTTATCTCTGCCTCCCTCATTCCCCCCCTCTTTTTTATTTTTTTATCCAATTGTGCATGTGTGTATGTATGTGTGTGTGTGTGTGTGTGTAGAACCACCGGCAAATTAGGGAACGACCATGGACCGCCTCCACCTCCTCCTTGTCTACCCTGCTCCGGGATTCACAGGCTCTGCCCCACCAGGACCCGAAACGCAGGCTGCTCCTGCTTCTGCCTGGCATCTATACATGGGGTCTAGGATCCGAACTCAGGACCTTCCGCCTGCAAGGCAGAGGCTTAACCCCTGAACCACCTCTCCAGCCCCCAACCCCCCTCTTTCTTATTCCCCCTCCCCTCCCTTCATCAGTCCATCTCCACTCCCTCCCATCCTCCTGCCTGTCTACTTCTATGGGCCCCAGGGTTCCCTCTGGCTTGTCTACTCTTGTGAGAGTTCACTGCCTGACCAAATTCAACTATAAGGAGTGGTTTCTAGCGTTTTTGTTGTTTTAGATTTAGAAGACTAGTTATTTTCTTTTAAAAATTTATTTATTTATTTATTTATTTATTTATTTATTTATTTTGTGTGTTTGTATCAGAGGGCACTATGTGTGCCTGTGGATGTTCAGGAGTGACTTTGGGAATCGCCCTGAGTTTCTCTACCTCCTCCTCTTTGCTTTTGCTCTGGAGTTTCCCAGGCATTGCCTTCTAGGATTGGAAGTTCAGGCCACTGCCATTTCATCCTGGCATTTTTATGTGGGATGTGAACTCAGGAACTTCTGCTTGTGAGGCAGAAGTTTAACCCCTGAGCTATCTCTACCACCTTAGAAGACCAGTTATTTTCATAATCTAGGAAATCTAACCCTAAAAAACAAAATAATGGCCATAAAATGGTTCTATAGTCAAAGTAGTTTAGAAGATGACCAGTTACTGAATGAAAATATGATGAATGAATAATTATAGAGAAAATGCCAATAGACAATGTTTTACCAGTGTATTACAGGCTCTAGACTGTTCAGGATTTGTGTCTGGAAAATTGGTCACTGACTGTCCTTGAAAAATTTACTGGTATTGTCACTTGGTATTTGCACCTGTGAAGGGATAGGTTGCATGCCACTTAGATTCAAGGATCAACTTATCTGATTCATTAGGAACACGTGTAAAGAATTAATCTAGTTAAGACAAGCTTTTGATCCAGCCCCCTGTAGGTGGGTCTGTGCCCTGGGCAGGTAGATAAGCTGCAGAGAGAACTGGTTAGCAATTTGGCAGACTGGCAAATTGGAAGTTATGCCCCTCTCTCAGCTCGTCCTATGGATATAGTGTAATTTAATCTCCTTGACTCCTAATGTTGGTATGGACTCTCTTGCCATCAAGAACTGCAACCCAGAGGTGAGAATGAAGGGTGTGGTCCCTCTGTGGGTATGGAAGACAAGGGAAGGTTGTCTTTCCAGGTGGAAAATTGCTGCTGAGCCTCTTGTAGTGGATGACCTTGACCTTCTGTGTTAGCTAGGCTTCTGTGTGGCCAAGCTACATTTCTACCATACTACAGTACCTTGGGCCCTTTGCTCAGTTTCCAGCCGCTCTTCTGTTAATTGCCACCTAAAGAAATCAGATTCAAGTTCAAGATGGGAGGTCAGGGCTCTGCAGAGAAGAGAGAGTTGTGGGGTATGACCTGGGACTGGGGTAAGGGTTGAAGGTTAAGGCCAGAGGGGAGGTGAGAAGAGCAGGGGTATTGATGGACTGGTGGTGGAGGGGTGGCTGAGGAACAGTGAGTAACTGGAGATCTAGTTTTCTATACTAAGTTTTCTTTAAGTAGAACAATTACAGCCTGTCTCGACTTGGATTCTGTTATTCCAAACAATATTTCAATTTCCCTTAAAGGAGTCTATTGCTGGGAGAAAAACGGCAAAAAATGTAGGTTGCAATTCATTGCTTCAGAATTCACTATTCACAGAGAGAGAGAGAAAGAGAGAGAGAAAGAGAGAGAGAGAGAGAGAGAGAAAGAGAGAAAGAGAGAGAAAGAGAGAAAGAGAGAGAGAGAGAGAGAAAGAGAAAGAGAGAGAGAGAGAGAGAGAGAGAAAGAGAGAAAGAGAGAAAGAGAAAGAGAAAGAGGGAGAAAGAGAGAGGGAGAAAGAGAGGGAGAAAGAGAGGGAGAGGGAGAGAGAGATGCGGAGGGGAGGTAGAGAGAGGATTAAGGATTAAGATTATTCACAAAAAGTAACATGATTTATTTGGTTTACTCCCAAAGAAGGCGATTATTTATTGATAAATCAATTGATTAATTCAAATAGCATAGCAAACTCTCATGTAGGGCCACCTAAGCACATAGCATATAGTCTGGTCTTGGATAGGCTGAGGTGGGGGTGCAGATGTGCTCCAAGGCCGCGGGGTGTTGGATCTTTCCGGAGCAATCCTTCCGCGTCCTTCCTTGCCAAAATCTGTAGAAGCCGCAGCATAAGCGCTCGAGGGAGTGTGCCCACGGAACTCAAGACAGCTGACAGACACAACTGATTAGCATTTTGCAATAACAGGTCCCAGGTGCTTCACCCAGGAGCTGCGCAGGAGTCCGACTGAACACTAGATGCCGCTGTTGTCCCACTCCGTGCTCTGTCAGCACCAAGCCTTCCTTCCCAGTTCTACAACAGATCAGCGGATTTTCTAAAAGCTTGAGTCAATATGTAAATTTCGCTCTATTGTTTTCCTCTACTGATTTAAAGTTTTTTTTAAGCACAAATTTCAAGATTTTTGGAAATTTTATTTATTCTTTTTTTTTTTTTTTCTCCTGGAGTACATCTGACAATTGGCAGCGGGTGGAAAGACGTCGGGGCTGAATGTTTTCCTAAAGGAGAAAAGTCCCAGGGACCTGAGGTTCGTAAGTATGAATACGTTGGTCCTGGAGTCTCACATTCGAGGCGCTTTCTGGCCTGTTTGCTCCAGAGAGCTTCATAACAGGTTGCTGGTGGCATTGATATGATTTTACTTTTTTTTTTTCAAAGTCTCTTTCCCCTTTTTTGGGATACAAGTTCTCAATATACTACAAGCTGGCCTGAGCCTCCTGCTTAAGCCTCTCAAATGCTTTGATTGAGCTACCAAGCCTAGTTTTTTTTTTTTTTTAACTTTTAAACCCTGTGACAATTGAAGGCTTGCACTCCTGGGCACAGTTGTGAAGAATTAGTTGAGTTAAGCCTTCAACAAACCTGCAGGAGATTGTGGAATTGATGGAGAAGCCTCAGTCCATGATGGGTGAGACTTTCTCTGGGCAGGTGGTTAAGATGGAGAGAGCTAATTGAGAAAGCTTTGGGATATATTTGGCCAGATATACTGTCTGACAAGTGATCTTTTTAGGCAGTTCTGTAGATGCAGCATGACCAGTTCTCTCAGCCCCTAGTGCGGCATGAGATTGCCTGCCAAACTGGAATAAGAAATATAATGGGGCAATCATAAGCCACAGTAAGACCCCTTGTTTCTCTTAAGTTTTTTGTAGTGAATTTATTGGGAATATGCAGGCAAACTGTGATGCTTCATTTTACTTTGGCAAAATTTTAATAGGGAAGTTAAAAAACTAGTAATGTGAACTGGATATAATCATGATTATGATTTTTAAAAGTGTCAAACCTCACATAATTATTTATTTACTTTTTCCCTTGGCAAGCTTTCTCATCTTCACTTCATAGATAATAAAATTGGGGATCAGAGATCAGGCAGCTGCCCAGGTCATTGAGCTAATTGCATCATCTGATCCAAGCCTTTATCTCAAAACGTGCTTCTACGGCACCATTTTTCAGTTTAACATCTACCAGATCTGTTTGCATAACTGAGAGCTAAATTCTTTTGAAGACCAGTCCTACATTTACACTTCCAAAAGCTTTTTGAAATATATTCTAGATAGAAAACAAGTTATTTTTAGATGAAGTTATAGCTAGATTTATAACATCTATGTGTATTGTAAATGTGTAAATATGGACACTTAATTCTACTAATGAGTTCAAAACCACCAGAAATATGTGAGAAGCTATAAACTGGTGCATAATAGATGTTGTGAATGACAGAGGTGGTCTGAGGAGCTTTCTAGATTGTGAGTCCATCTAGAAATAGTCCAGTAAAACTTTCTCTTCACTTTAAAGTGAAGTCAGGACGATCTTCCTAGTTGTTGTGACTTGTTTTCTGTCCTCAAACTATCTGCCTGTCCTTGCTCATTAATGTTCTTGAGCCTCCCCTTGTTAACTTTTTTTTTCAGGTGTGCACTTTTATTTGAACTGGTCAAAGTCAGTGTACAGGCAAGCCCTGGCTGCCTCTGCACCTGACCCACTCCCGGGGAGACCAAAAGCCTTCATACATCGAGTTGAGGGGGGCAAAAATGGGGGAGAGGAAAGGGTTGGGAAGGGTCATGAGGGCTGATCATTCAAAAAATGAAATAGAAAAAGTATTAAGGCGAAGATTAATTTTTTTGCAGTACATAATTTGCACAAAAACAATGTCTGCTTGTCACCTCCCCTGTATGGACTGGTGTATGCACTGGGCCATCCTTTTGGGAGTGGGGGCGGCTTTTGGAGGGGGTGAGAGACTTCCTGCAACTATGTATCTCACTGGACACTTAGAATGACTGTGAAAAAAGGTTAAAAAAAGAAAAAGAAAAAACAATGAATGTATAGAGTCCTCAACCACACTGTAGAACTTTGGGGGTGCTTGCTCCAGCAGACAGCCGCCACCTTTACTGTTCCAGTTTTGAAATCCTGAGTCAAAAGCGCCAAAACACAACAAAATTTTTTTTCTCCTTTTCTATTTCCTTCATTTTTTTTTAAATTTATTTTTTCCACTCATACAAACTTAATAAATACCCTGGTCTCCTCCCTCCCTCCACCCCACCCTGGGTCCCCTTCCCTTTTTTCCCCTTCCTTCCTTTCTTCCAGGGCCCCTCTCCCCATCCCTGGAGCATCCTTTAGTGTGACTGTCAAACTTCCCTCTGGGTCCTCCTCTCTGATGAGGTGTAAGGACTCAGTAGCATTGCCTAGAGCCCTTTCTTGTGCTCCCCTTTAGTATGGGAACACTATTGTGGCTGTTAATCCCTTGCCTCTAAGGATCCTAGTGCCTGTGATCCATGCTAGACTTTGGGGGTCAATGATATATCGGTCATTGTGCAAGTCATGCAAAGTCCTATTATGGTTACTTAGGCCCTAATTTTTGTGGAGTATCTTGTATATCATTGCTCCTCCCCATCTTTAGGCTCTTACAATCTTACCGCCCCCTCTTCTGCAAATTTCCCTGAGCTTTAGGATGGGGAGAGATTAGGCTGGCCTGGTTCCAGGTGATTAATGTAGGGTCTCTGATATTCTGAATTATGGTTTGTTGTTTGTTTGTTTTTTTTTCAGTTTTGCTGTTCCTGCTCTGCCCTTGGCTCCGTCCTGATGGGTATTGGATGTCACCTCCTAGCTAGAGATAAAAGGCTGTTTAAAAAAAGCCATGCTAATGTTGTCTCTTTTTCTGAGAAAAAGTTAGTTTCTGAGCAAAAGGGTGTAACACAGCTTGGTTAACAGTCCGCCTAGAAGCATTTGCGGTGGACAGTGGAGGGACTGGATTCGTCATACTCGTGCTTGCTAATCCACATCTGCTGGAAGGTGGACAGCGAGGCCAGGATGGAGCCACCGATCCACACAGAGTACTTGCGCTCAGGGGGAGCAATGATCTTGATCTTCATTGTGCTGGGAGCTAGGGCTGTGATCTCCTTCTGCATTCTGTCTGCAATGCCTGGGTACATGGTGGTACCACCAGACAGCACTGTGTTGGCATAGAGGTCCTTTCGGATGTCGACGTCACACTTCATGATAGAATTGAAGGTGGTTTCATGGATGCCACAGGATTCCATGCCCAGGAAGGAAGGCTGGAAGAGAGCCTCCGGGCAGCAGAAGCGCTTGTTGCCAATGGTGATGACCTGCCCATCAGGCAGCTCGTAGCTTTTCTCCAGGGAGGGGGAGGACAGGGCGGTAGCTATCTCCTGCTCAAAGTCCAGGGTGACATAGCACAGCTTCTCCTTGATGTCACACACAATTTCTCGCTCGGCAGTGGTGGTGAAGCTGTAGCCCTGCTTGGTCAGGATCTTCATGTCAGGTCCCAGCCAGTCAGGTCCACATGCAGGATGGCATGGGGAAGAGCATAGCCCTCGTAGATGGGCACAGTGTGGGTGACCCAGTCACTGGAGTCCATCACGATGCCAGTAGTATGGCCAGAGGTGTACAGGGACAGCACAGCCCAGATGGCCACATACATGGGGGGGGGGTTGAAGGTCTCAAACATGATCTGGGTCATCTTTTCATGGTTGGCCTTGGTATTCAGGGGGGCCTCGGTCAGCAGCACAGGGTGCTCCTCGGGGGCCACTAGTAGCTCGTTATAGAAGGTGTGGTGCCAGATCTTCTCCATGTCATCCAGTTGGTGACAATGCCATGTTTGATGGGGTACTTCAGGGTTAGGATGCCTCGTTTGCTCTGGGCTTCATTGCCCACGAAGAGTCCTTCTGGCCCATGCCCACCATCACACCCTGGTGCCGAGGGCGCCCTACAATGGAGGGAAAGACAGCCCGGGGAGCATCATCTCCGGCGAAACCGGCTTTGCACATGCCAGAGCCATTGTCGACAACGAGCGCGGCAATATCATCATCCATGGTGAGCAAACTGGGTAGCAGGTGTGGACTGGAGGCAGAAGAGCTGCGACCTTGGCATGGGCGATTCCCTTGTAACTTTAGCACTCCTCTCACCCCAACCACAGAAAGCCGTTAAAGGTTGGTCTCTGTACCAGTTAGATACAGGTGTCAACTTGTCAGTTGAGGGTTATGCCTTTGGGCACATTTGTGAAGAATTGGTGGTTAAGCTTTGAGCATGCCTGCAGGAGATTATCTAATCAATGAAGGAAGGCCCAACCTTTAGTCGGTGGGGCCGTTCCCTGGGTAGTTGAGTGAGATGGAAAGAGGTCATTCAGCGCTTTAACATACAGACTGGTAATGTGGTTTGCCCCTCTCTCTGCAATTTCTATGGATATGGTTTGGCCAGTTTCCTGAGTTCCTGTTGTTGCTATGAACTTTCCTGTCAAGCTGGTTTATGGACTGTAACCAGAACTGTAAATAAGAATAAACCCCTTGTTCCCTTAAATTGTTCAGCAGTGTATTTATCAGCAACATGAAACAAACTGCAACTTCTCATAGGATGCGATCTGGAATGACATTTTAGAAAACTTGGGTTCTTTCAGTTTTGCATTATTGTTATTGTTGCAAACTAAGTGCTAAAGGATACAAGCCAATTAGGATTGGTTTCAGAATCTTGGTGGTCCGTTAACAGATGGTAGAGGAGATGCTCTCTCCAAAGGCACTACAGGTTGCTTGGAAACATAGAGAATTGCAAATAAAAGTGGAGATCTCTTGTTATACTTTAGTCCTTAAAAGTCCCTGATCCTTCCAGAACAAATATGACTCAGACTTGGAGACAGTTCTATCTGGGCCCTATAGCCAAGTGCTCAGAACATTTGTTGTATTGCATTGAAAAAGGTTCATCCTTTCTCCCTGCCGGCAAGAGGAGTTCATCTAAGGTAGCTCCACATCCCAGTCACCTTGTGTTTCTGTATTTTGATTTTTTCATAGTGCCTGACTTGAACAGTTTTTCAACTTTGTCTTCACGTCAGAATGTTTTTGGAGTTAGACATACGAATCTCCAGTCTCCCTTTACATGCCTTGAATGAGAATCTAGAGTCAGCGTGATTCAGCAAGGTGCAGGAAGGACAGCTGTGAATCTAATCCTCAAGACATCTGTGTGAAGACTCCATCCCCTTCCCTAGCATTCATTCCCAGGAGTTCCCTCAGTGGACACACATATAACCTTTTCCTGGGATAGACTGAAATAACCGATTCTACAATACTCTTCTTTTCTTACAAGACTAAAAACTGGAGAATATGCTTGAATTGACAGGCTCTTTGGCTGACGACTTGGAAAAAGTGACTCAAGGACTCAGGCATCTAATTTCAGAAAACAATCCAACTTGTGGATGGAGAACCACACCCACAAGAAAAATGCCTTTCATTCATATTAGCTGTAGATAAAGCACAGCAAGTTTACAATCTGCTCTTTGTGTGCAAAGGTAACCCCACTATTTTGAGTGCAAAATAAGATATGAAATGGTAAAATTATATGTACTATATCCTACAATATGCATTTGAATTCTGTAAAATGCGACTAGTAATACCTTTGTTTTAGGTGCCGTTGTTAGTGTACTGGTTTAGTAAATATGCAAGTAGTTGGGAATGGGGAGATAGCTCAGGGGTTAAATCCTTTGCCTTAAAAGCAAAAAGACCTGAGTTCAGATCACCAAATGATGGGCAGAAATGATGATGACTTGTAATTCTGACCCGGAAAGCAGAGCCTGGGAAAACCCAGAACAAAGGAATAAGGAAGTAGAAAAATGTAGGATGATTCCTAATGTCACCCTTGGGCTTCCACAGGTACACATGCTCAGTGCTCTCTTGTACACACACACACATACACACACCTAGTCAAAAGGTCTATCTTGAGTTCACTGGTATGCTATGATCCTATTTTACCTGGGATTGTGATTTTCCTGCAAGAGAACTTTCTAAGAATCTATTCCATCCCACGTTGTTCTTCTGGTTCCTTCTGAAACCAGTCAAAAATTGCAGCAATGTTTATGGACTTTCATTAAGAATAAATGCTCACTGTAGGTATTGGGATGAAAAAGAAAGCATAAGTTTCTAACAGCTAACAGGTAAGATAAGAACAAAGAAATGGATGAACAGAACAGTGAATAAGCATCACAGAAAGGAATGCGAGGCATCGAAGCAACCCAGATGGAACTCAGTGGACCATACGCACAGAAAGACATGAAAGTAGGAGGGAGACTGGTGGGAAAGAAGATTTGTAGTGGGAAAAGAAGAGGGGATGGGATTAGTTAATAAGGGTGAAAATGATATAAATTCACTGCATTCATATATAAAATGCTAGAAAAATAAAAATATATTTAATAAGCTGTACTAAAAACAAAACAGGAGCTGTATAAAAAATAAAGCAGGAGGATGCAAAAAAGTGGAATGGGTGGGGCTCCCTGCACAGGAGAGAGGATGGGTGAGGGAACCGTAAGGCCTAAGGAGACCAAGTGTTTGACAGAAGGGAGAGAACAGACTTGTCAGAGCATCCGTCAGAGCCGTGAACCCCGAGTCTGAGGCATCAGCAACCGCTGCAGTGGTGGAAACACAGCTCCACGCTGCTGGGGGAGTGCACAGCCTGGGGAGGCCTTCCCAGAGACTTCCACTCAGAAGCTGGAGCTCTGACGTCACTGCAGAAGGGATTTCAGGATGAGCCAGTGTCTCAGCTACTCTCTCTGTTGCTATGAGATGTCACTCAGAGTCAAGCAACTTGAGGGAAAAAAGGAAGATTTATTCAGCTTACAGTTCCAGAGGGGAGATAAAGGACATTATGGCAGAAAAGGCACGGCAGGCTGGCAGAAGCTAGAAGTGGCTTAAGTCACTTCCACTGAGGAATCTGACAGCTGCAAACTGCCACTGGCAAGAACAGACCTCTCCCGGAAGTAGGGAAGTAGGGTGGAGCTAATTTACCTCAAGGCCCATCCCCTGGGACTGTCTTCTCTCAGCAAGGCTCCACCTCTTAAAGGTGCCATGACTATTCCAAACAACTGAAGATTCAAACATGTGAGCTTGTGGGGGACAACTCACATTTAAACCATGATAGCCAGTATGAAGCAGAGGTGAGCTTATGAACAGGGATGTAAAACAACGACAACGACAACTACATGTACAGCATTCCTTAATGATTTATAAGAAGTCTCGCTTTGGCAGAGTGACACATTACTAAAGTTAGCAGAAAGCAAACAGTGTGCACAAAGTCTCCCCTGAGAGTCAGAAGTATGTGACCCCAAGCTCGCATCTCCATGCATCTGAGAGTGGAGCCTTTGCTGTGTGGCAGCTGGTCTCTTCATTCTTAGCTCTCTTCCCAGAGTTCTCCCTGACTGATGTGACCTTTCACTTTCTGCAGACAGGGACAGAAAACAATTTTGCCTGGTCCGGGCTGCCCAGAGATCGACCAAGGGGTCGATCTACAGAAGTGATGTTACAAAACTAACATTTTCCATATGTGAGCTCTGCATCAGTGTAACTTAGCCACGTTTAAGGCTGCTTAAACCTGGGCCTCACGATGTTGTTTCAATGGTTCTGTCTCTTCCCTCACTCAGACCCTCACCCTATACATTTCCTGGTCTGAGGCATGAAGAACCAATTCCATGACAGAGCTAGGAGGCATTTCCTGAACATATATGACTTCTGGTGAGTCATATCAGTTGCCACTGTAGAGTGGAACATGGGTATTTCCATCTTCCTGGGCTAAGACAATCTAACAACTGAGCCACTCCTTTGTAGAAAACCTCACAGTGCACCAGAACTCATTACTCATGGGTTTCCAGCAGGCTATATCTCTTCCTTTTATTTACATAATAACATACATGAATCCTTTTGGACAGAGGAGGTGGCTGCCAGTCAGCCTGCCTATCTATGTAGTAGGCAACCTTTCTACTCATCAAAATGAATCAGTGGTTTACACAGTCATTACAGCTTCTTTGTTCTTCAGACCTGCTCTCTTCTGAAATCACTCTGCAAACCTTGTTTCCAAATAGAGCCAATCTCATGGTCTAAGACATCTGTGCTGCACATTTCCCTTAAAAATACCACGGAGAATGCAGAGAGTCCATTTGCTATGTTTTGCAGAAAGGCTACAGAAAGCATTTAAAAATCACCTATGCAGAGAGAAACACAGACATGCATGATCACACACATATATGGAGTTTGGAGTCAGAGACATTTATCAGATACATAGTTGGGGAAAAGCTGGTAATAGAAGCCATGAAGATCAGATCAGCTTAAGATGTTGGAAACTTATAATAATGGTGTTGCTGTGGTCCTTGCACATACAAAAGAGGATGTGTGAGCAGAATGATAAATCTAGGCTGCTAGACATAGGTTCAGTAGCCATGCATGACTGAACGTTAGCCGAAGCCAGCTGGCAGGGTGAGATGATTTGTTACAGAGTGATCATTTGAAGGAGGATAGACTTGCATGGTCTGAGCATCTTCTTAGCAGGACACCTCTGTGGCCTGGGGTCTGTCTAGGATATCAAGGGACTCAAGGACTCTTAAGTTCCTGACTGACTGCTGGTCACAGACCTGCTCAAGGGACTTTTTCCAGAGCTTGAGGTTGAATGACTTCGTAATTGGAAGAGCTGGGAGATGATAATTTAGTAAAGGTGTATTCATAAGGTTGAAGTGAGAATTGCATTCAACCACAGTCTCAACAGCAGGTGAATTTCTCCTTGCCACCAGTAAAGTAGGTTACTTCAATATCTTTAATACAGGTGCAGTGCAGGTCTGTCAAGTTTCAGGTCTCCGTGTCCATTATTGGAACCCAGGAAGAATGGTAGGTTTTCTTGGTTGATATCATGGGCAATATGCAGTCCTTAGGTTTGAATCAGGTTCAAATTGGCCTGAAGTGCTTCCTGCCTAAAGCAGTGAGCCAAACTTATGTCCACAGTGTTGGTTGTCAAGCTGGAGGGTTTGGAAACTGCCCAGTCAATCCAGCCTTTGGTACATGGGTCAATGTTAATGAGCACGAGACTTTCTACAAGCTCTAGAAGACTAAGTGTAAATCTGCTGAGCATGTTGGCTCTTGCCCCAGCTCCAATGACAATAATGCTTTTCAGACTCAAGTGTGTAAGAACAGGAGGCAGTATCTTGGCCAGTTCATCCATTGTGGGCTTCTCTGTACTTTGTTGTGAAGAAGAGCGCTCCTTTGTTGACCTGGAATATCTACATGACAAGCAGCAAAGAGTGTTGAGTGAATTCCTGCATATCCTCAAAGTTGAAGAATGTGTTGAAACAGGATTTATCTGACAGTCAAAGTCCTGGAAGTTTTGTGTGCATTTTTATCATTTAGAGTGGTTTGATCTCTGTGAGTGGAACATCCCAAAGTTCATCTATGTGGATAGATCAAAGGTGAGGAGATTCAAGAATAAACCAATAACTCTCAGACACTATTGTGGGCTGTCAGTCAATAGAAGCAGCTTTAAAAGGGATTTTTAATATGGCTTTGTATGTGTGTGTATGAACTGCTCTTCTTTGTCTTTGTAACAATCATAAGAGTATTTTGGTGAGTTCTGAACTTGTCTTCAAAGGGCTGGTGAGAAAGTCAAATAAAATCTTAGGGTAGCTTTCAAATTGGTCTGGATGGACTACAGCTGATCAGGACAAACTTTAGATCTCAGCGATATGGGAAGCTAAGATCTCTTCACTGTAAATGGAAGCGAACAGTCGGTTTGTGAGATTTTTTAGAAAATGTTTGGGAAAGGAGTGAGGCCATACTTTAAGGTCATGTAGGTCACATGTTCATTGCTATTTTAGCATCCTAATTTGATAATATCTTTTCAATAAAAGGAATTTTGTCTCCATGTAGGAAATCTTCACAATAAATGCTAATCGTGCTAGAATTTTTTTTTTAGTTTTAAAACATTTTCTTTTTTTTTGCTATGGAATGTTTGAAAGTTATATGACACATTGAATTTATACATTGAAATTATATGTTTTTACCCCTTATCATCTATGTCATCCCCTTTCCTGTCACACTTCATATGTTCTCCTTTCTAGTCAGTCTTCCTCCTACCTTCATGTCTTTTAACATGTGTGAATCTGGGATGTCTGTAAAGGCAAGTGTCTGAGTACTTTCCAAAGCATGTATGATTTATCAGTGGGTACATTGTTGAGAAGCTTCAGCTTCTGGAGTGAGGGCCCTTTTTCTTCCTACATTCTCACGATTATCCTTTCTGTCCTGTCTTAAGGCCATGGTGAAGGGTGGCTGTGCTAGCTTTCCCTACAGTAGGCAATCTTTGAAGGGATAAGTGTTGGAGAAAGCCACAGATGGTTTTCATGTTAAAACAAAAAGTTTCAAATTTATTGGGAATAGATTGGCAGATGGACCATGAAAGAAAGACTGTGAGCAGTGTATGATATGGCTTGGAGATGGAGTGGGCAAGAGTCAGTGTTGGGTTTAGGTTTGGGGAGTGGTGCTAGACAAGAAGTAAGGGCTACTCACAGGTTTCTAACTGTGGAAGATTATGGAGTCTTATGCTAGATGAGAATGATGGAAATAAGGCTGGATAAGTTTCTTTTACCCCTGGTGAGTGTCTTGTGGTATAGACTGGGATCGACTTGAATTCATGATACTCATGCCTCAGCTTCTCTAGGGTTGGGGTTGCAGGCTTTTCCAGCCAACTGAAACTGGATAAATTTTGTTGGTCCACAAGGAGTCCCCTCCGTAATAGTTAAAGCATTTGTGTGTTTTTTAATCACTAAGCATGCAGAGAATATTGGGAAGATTTTTGATAATACCTTTATTTGGGTATAACTCACACACTACACAAGTGACGTTTTTAAAGTGTGCATGGATTTCAGTATATCTAAGAATTGTACAACTACCATCATAATTAGTTTTGAAACTCATTATTCCCAAAGTAAGTTTCATTACTCTAGAAAAAATTCTGTATCCTTTAGCAGACATTGCATTCCAATCTTTCTAACTTCTTTCCTCTTTATCCCTAACCCCAAGCAACCTTGAAGTGGTTTTTATCTCTACAGATGTATATTTTGTGGATACTTTAATACACTATTATGTGACTGTTTTGGGTCTGACTTCTTTCTTGTAATGTTAAAGTCTCCATAGTTCATCTGCACTGGAGCATGCTATTTCACTTGTGTGCATTGTAGAATAACATTCCATTGTGTGGCTATACAATTAATTTCCACTCCATCAGCTGATGGAGAGTTGGATTCATCTTAGTCTGCCAGACCTACCATTACAAATATGCCTTAGTTGATATGGCTGAAGCAACAGACAATTGTTTCTTGTAGCTTCAAGTCTAAGTCCTGATAGTTGCTGATGAAGTTTCTGGGAAGGATTTTTCTTGCAGAGACTCATCCTCACATAGGGTAGGAGAGACAGAGACATCATCAGGATACTCATCCCATGAGAAGGGCTTCACCTTTATGACCAAGTTACTTTCCAAGGGCATTTCCTCTAAATAGAGAGTTAGAGGTCAGGGGAGGGTCCAGTGGGTAAAAGCACTTGGTGTAACAAGTCTGATGATCTGGGCTGGAGAGATGGCTCAGGGGTTAAGACTCTGTCTCCCAAACAGAAGGTCCTGAGTTTGGATCCCAGGTCCACATAAAAAAAGCCGTGGAAATGACAGCAGCCTGCACTTCAGGCCTTGGTGGGTGGAGCCTGGGAAATCCCAGAACGAAGCAAGAAGGAGGTAGAAGCAATCCAGGATGATTCTTGAAGTCACCCTTGGTTCTCCACAGGGACATGCAACGAGTGTCCTTTGATACACATGCACACACACACACACACACACACACACACACACACACCCCAAACCAAATCAAATGTGGACTAGTGTTTTAACCCATGTTTTTCTGAAGGACACAAACATTCACTCCACAGCAGTTTTGATCATTAACAATAATGATAAAAATGGTATTATGAATATTTTTTGTATTGTGTGTGTGTGTGTGTGTGTGTGTGTGTGTGTGTATGTGTATGTGTGTGTGTGTGTGTGTGTGTACCCAAGAGTTTTGCTTGGGTATCTGGAGCCTGCAAAGTTTACAGGGTACACAGAGGAGCTATGTTGCTTCTCATGCATGCTTCCATGTTTTTTCCTTACCTTCTTCTGACCTTTGTCACCATGTTTAGGTGACTCAATTTTAATGTGAGTAGGCCATGCTGTTTACCACAAAGTTTTCGGTCTATTCTGTATCTGGGCTGCTGAATATTTTGGTTGGAAATGTCATGTGTGAGTTGGCTCACACAATTGCTAGTTTCAGAGATCTTCTGGAGGAAGGAATAAGCCCAGTAAGAGGAGGCTGGTGGGGAGGAGAAGGGTTAGTGAGGGAGCCTGGATTGGAATGTCACTCTGTAACTTTGTCTCTCTATCTCACTGAGCTATGATGATGAGTGAATAGGATCATGCCCAGCACTATTATCCAATATAACCATTTCTCAGTAGCTGACACTTCTTATTATGTATACCTTACATGAAATATTTGGGACCGGAAGTATGACAGATTTTTTTGAATTTTGGAATATTTGCATATAAATAATGAGGCATCTTGGGGATGAGAATCAAGTTGACATAATACATTCATTTATGAATCATTTACATGTTTTTTTTTTTTATTTTCAAGACAAGGTCATACTAGGTAACCCAATTTGACATAGAATTTGCTTTGTAGCCCAGACTGGCCTCAAACTTGAAATGTTTTTCTACCTCTTCCTCTCAAGTTCTGAGATTGTAGGGCTGTGCCACATGACTAACCTTATGGCATACATTTTCCAACGTGCCCGTGTTTTTGGTTGCAACCGATCACAAGAGGCCAGGTGTAGAATTTTCCACTAGTGGCACCATTTTGTTACTCAAAAGTTCTAAAGTTAGGAGAACTTTGGATTTTTTGACTTCAGAAGCTCAATTAGTATTAATAAATAACCAGTTTCCTTATTACCTTTTTTTCCTTCAGTAACACAGAAATAATGACACGTATTTCATAGATTATTATAGAAAGGAAAAAAGACAAGAAGTAGAAGGGACCCAGAGTGAGATATATCATTAATATTTAGTTAGGCAGACAGCACACCAAACAGCTTTGCAAATACCTGTTATTATACTCATAGATTAGAAGAGCACTCAGCACTCAACCTAGAAGACTTCTACAACAGAAGGTGTTTATTACTGAAAAGCACAATTTGCCAAAATGAAGAAAAGAAGAGACTGCAGACTGCTTGTCTCTAAACAGGACATACATCCCCACACCAAGGCTCAGGGAACATGTCAGGCAAACAAGAGTATAAAAGTCTGAAGTGAGACAATGGTGGGCCAGACATTATCTCCTGGACTTGACATGGGTTGTGATGTACAAGAGTTTATGGCAGACAAGTATACTTACACAAGAATTGCACCCATGCAACTATCTTATCGATATCTCACCACGAAATCAGGAAGATCTCAAGACGTTCCACATTTTACTGAGAGACTAGTGAGGACTAATGCTGATGGGGAAGAAAAGGTATGTATATATTCCCCAGTGGTATATCCACTCATCTAGGATGCTTGCTGGAACATGAATCATGTCAGGCATATGTCATTAAAGACAGACTAGATAAAACACAGTGGGTCATACAAGCGAAAAATTTGAAAATAGGAGGGAGTCTGGTAGAGGAGATGAAGGATTGTAAGGGGAAAAAGAAGGGGGCTGGGATTTGGAACTAAGGGGTGAAATAATTTCACTGTATTCATGCATGCAACATTAAACAATAAAAGAGAATAAAAAATAACTTTAACTGTTAGGATCAGAGCCTGTTGGTACTGTCCTAGTCCCAGGTCTTTTCTCTTCAGCAGAGCCTTGTGCCATCCCCAAAGAATCCCCTGCTCAGTTAGGGCAGCCTGCTCTGCCTAGACTGTGGGAATGAATTTAGTTCTGTTACCGTTTTGAGTAGCATCGCCTGCATAATCAGAAATTATTATTGATGTTTCCAACTGTTTACTAATGTGGCAGCAAGTATGATTTGTGCTTTAATATTTTTTTTTCCAAAGCCCATTTATTCTGTAAATGTAGTTCTAAATGGCTCCGGTAACTCCCAAGTGGCAGATGCTAATTGATGTGCGGAGGACCAGATCAGAAGATGGCAGCAGAGACTCATGGATCCACTCTCTGCCAAGGCATTCTGGCTCCTTTACAAAGGGGTTTTCAACTTCTCTGTACTCAGAAACTGAATTTATGGTTGCTCTTGTTTTTTTTTTTTTCTTTATGTAAGCATCTCAGATAGGTGTAAGAACATCTCTATTCTACTTCGGACACACTGAGAGCTCTGTGTCCTGCCAATCTACAGCCCCTTTGAAGGGATGTGTTAGGGAAAGTGAACAAGATTGCTTGTAGATAGGGTCATGCATCCCTTCGCAAACACTCAAGAAATTGTTGCTCATTGACCTGTGGCAGTAGATTACGATTGATGAACAGGAAGGTAAGCGATGGGGTTTTGTTGCTGGGGTTTTCAGCTTATTTGTAGGTTTGTTAACAATACAGAAGTAGATTTTATTTGATGACAATCAATAAGATTCTTGACTTGGTTCTTTCATCATATCTGCAAGAGTTATTGGAGATAGAGTTCTATTGCCTAGTAGGGATGGAGACCCTCCGTGACCCCCTTGGCTTCTTTCCAGCGTCTTTGAGAAAATGTGCTCGTGTATGCTGCATGATCCACTTGATGCTTGAGTGGACTTCCTGGACAGAGTAATGGATAAGAAGAAAAGTGGCAGGCATGTTGAAACCCACCATGTGGTGTATCTTCCAGCTTCAGCTCTGACATAATCCTCATAAGTGATGAAGTCTCCCATACATATGCATCTGCATGCAGGATTGGCTTCATAACTTTTCGGGTCCAGGGAAAAAATGAAAATAGGGCACCTCTTTGAAATGATTGGAATTTCAAGATGGTGACAACAGAGGATTGTACCAGGTGAAATCTTCTGAGCTATACAGGTTTCATGTTATTGGAATCATCTTGTGCGTGTGTGTGTGTGTGTGTGTGTGTGTATGTGTTTGTGTGTATCAGAGACAGAAGAGAGAGAGAGAGAGAGGAGAATTCTGAGTTCTGTCACTGCTTAAACTCTGCAAGCAGGGCTTCTTAACCCTGTACTACTGACATACTGAAGCAGATAATTCTTTATTGTGGGGCCTGAGCTGTGCCTTGAGGGTGTTCAGCACAGTGTTCACTCCTCTCTAGATGTCCCTTAACATCTTCCACCTCTTAGATGTGCTTTATTTTTAGGACTGTTCAATGTTTACATATGGAGCAAAAATCCCTTGATTGATAGCAACTACTTTAAGGTTTACAACATGCCCAAAGACAGCTTTCTTTTCTCCACGCCTTGAGCTCCACCCTGCCAAGCAGAGGAAGATATGGAAGACCTGTGTCTGGTGGGGCCAGGATTCCAAATATCCACATTAGGCAGGTCTGTTGGAGACTCCCTGAGGTTTTTTTTGTTTTGTTTTGTTTTTAAGGGAGAAAAGAAAGATTTATTCAGAAGGGAGATATAGACCATTATGGCAGAAAAGGCATGGCTGGCGACAGAAGTCCGACGCTGGCTAAGTCATATCTATTATGGAGACTGAGAGCTGCAAAACTGCAAGCTGCAAGAACAAACTCACTAACTGAAGCTGGGCGGGGCTAGCCAACCTCAAGGCCCACCCCCTGTGACTGCCTTCCTCCAGCAAGGCTCCACCGCCTAAAGGTGCCATTACCTTTCCAAACAACTAACGATTCACACACATGAGCCTGTGGGGAACAATTCGCATTTCAACCCATGACAGGTGCTGTCCTCCATCAATTTCTACTTTGTGTCCTTGAGATAGGGTCTCTCAACAAATTTGAAGTTTTAGCTAAGCTGGCTGGCCCTGGGGTCCTTGTGATAGACACCTGTTTCTACTTATTCCAACCTTGCGATGCTCTCCCCACTTTGCGTTCACTTTCCCTTTGCGTAGGATAGCTCTTTCCTTTTTCTTTCTTTCTTTCTTTCTCTTTCCTTCTTTCTTTCTTTCTTTCTTTCTTTCTTTCTTTCTTTCTTTCTTTCTTTCTTTCTTTCTTTCTTTCTTTCTTTCTTTCTTTCTCTCTCTCTCTCTCTTTCTCTCTTCCCTCCCTCCCTCCTTCCCTCCCTCCCTCCTTTCCTTCCTCCCTCCCTCCCTTCCTTTTATAATTTTTTTCACTTTTTCCTAATTTTACAAACATATTGGAGACTCCCCAAGATTTAAGGCATAACTTGGTTCATTTAAGTGTATGTGTGACTTGTCCTGCTTGCCTTGGGTAGCTGTATATTCCACAGAGTGTCTGCTCTCTGAGTCCTGGAGATGTATCTTTTAATCTTGTACTGAGAAAACCCCTTGACTGTGGAAGGAGACACCAAAGGCCTTGCAGTGACAGGCAGGGAGAGGGCTGTTTGGATTGTTAATTTGTTTTCACTCCTGAATCTGTTTTTCCTTCATGCCGCTGTTCCTCTGTGGACCTTTGGTCTGAATAATTCCGCATAGCCTGAGGGGAGAAGCAGGAGGCAGGCTTGTAGGGCTGTTTGTACTGTAATGAAAAAGAAAGTTTAAAAGCTTAGTGGAGCCTGAGCACTTGAAGAGGGAGGGAGGTCTCCCATGCACTCTAAAAATGACTCATAAAGCACAGCAGACTCTGTAGGTCAGGGAGAGAAATTGCCCATTTCACTTCAGAAAGTTACTCCCAAGTGGAACAGTCTCCCAAACGTTGAGCCTGAACAGAGAATCCCAAACAATTAAATACTCCTCAAAAACACCATCTTGATTCCATTTTTTTTCATGAATTATTGACTTGTAAAGCTAAAGTTAGTATGGATATTCTTTATGTTTTGAGTGAGTACTTGGTAACCAGACCTCTGAGATAGCTGATCTTTATTATTTTGTATTCAGATAGGTACTGGTCTGGGAATGGTTGGATTTATTTAAATTTAATGACAAGGGAGTCCAAGTCCCTGGGTCTGAATACTCTGTTAGGTCATTTGTTGTGCTAATTAGTTATAGACTGCACATTTTGTTTCTGATAATTGTCCTGAAAATAAATGCTTCTTAAAGAATTACATGTAGAGGTACATGTTTTTGTCATGTTTTATTACAGCATATTATTTTGAAATAGGGACACTTTTCTCACACACACACCACACACACACACGCACACACGAAGGCACTTGAATGTGTGTGAGTGGCTGTGGAGAATCCAGAATGACGCTGGGAATCATCTTGAATTGCTCTAACCCTCCCAGCCCCCCATTGCTTTGCTTTGGGGTTTCTCAGATTCTTGATTTCCAGGGTCAGAATTATAGGCCATTGCCATTTCTACCTGTTATTTTTATGTGGCATCTGGAGATCTGAATTCAAGTTTTTTTTTTAAGGTACCTCGCAACAATAGTAAATTATAGCAATTCATTTATGTGGAGGTGATTCAAAGTTGTGAGCTTCTTTTGGAAGACTATGAATTCCCAGCAAATAGAAGAATTCTACCAGATAGTATGTGCTCTATTCACGAACTCAGCTGGTTTCAATTATGAAAAAATTGGGATGAAAGTCTAAAGTAGATCAGTGGAAACCATCCACATGGATGGAAGGGCAAATTAGCTATATACAGCTTTAATAAGAGGAGAAAAGCAAAATGGATAAGCAGAATAGAGTTCTAGCCCTACCTCCTCCTCTTTCTGGGGGAATCTTTGATCATTTCGATCTAATAATGCACTGGAGGTTTAGTATGATGTGCATTAACACGAGCAACAGGAAGGTTTATTTTCTTTTCTTTTTTTTTTTTTTTTTTTTTTTTTTTTTAGAGGATTAAGGTAGAGTTTATTAGAGGGAAAGGCTGCAACTCATGGACTCCAGACGCGGAGTGCCATGAGGGGCAGGCGTCCTGGAGAACTCACGGACCCCAGGCATGGAATCCATGAGAAACAGGCAGCTGGAAAAGAACTCATAGCACCTGAACACCATGAGGGGGTAGGGCACCTATTTTTTTCTCATAGCTATTACAGGCACTGAAAAATTGCTGGAATCAGAGAATCTTTTCTTTTTTTTTTTTTTAAATTTTTTTTATTCAATTGTGCGTGTGTGCGTGTGCGCGCGCGCGCGCGCGCGTGTGTGTGTGTGTGTGTGTGTGTGTAGAACCACGGACGAATTCAGGAACCACCATGGACGCCTCCACCTCCTTCTGCCCCGGGATTCACAGGCTCCGCCCTACCAGGACCAGAGGCGCAGGCCGCCCCCGCTTCTCCCTGGCGTCTATACGTGGGATCTGGGATCCGAACTCAGGACCTTCTGCCTGCAAGGCAGAGGCGTAACCCCTGAGCCACCTCTCCAGCCCCAGAGAATCTTTTCCTCCTTACTGCTGGGAATCTGCAGTAAGTGTAAATGGCTAAGATGACTAAGAAGACTTTAGAGGAAGAAGGATAGAGGCCAGAGGGGAGGGGCTGGGATAGAATCTATAGATTCCTCAATGGAATAAAGGAACAATTTTGTACTGTCTTCTGGATTTTTTTATACTAAAGGTTAATTTTTAAAATACAATAGAAACATCAGCCTCAGATATAAAATGAACACGTCAGTGATTTCATTTAAGTCACTAATTGGTAAGGGAACCATGAGCTGTGACAAGGGCTAAAGGAAAATTGAAAGAACCAGCAAGCAATCCTGTAATAAATTTACCAATGGATCCAAAATTGGTTAGTTCCTCAGTGCAGGGTGGGAATAGAAAACCAATTGTATTTGCAGAGGACAAGATTAGTTTTCATGCCTGTAGACAAAAATCATTTGTATTACTATTGAAGCAGGAGAGGCAGGAGAGGAGGGTGGAGAGCGAGATCCTGAAGACCTTGTAAAAGGGCTGCAAAATTCACATAGGAGAAAAACCTGTTGGCAAAGAAGAAGGCTGGATCCCCCCCCCCATCTGTGAAACTTGCTAGACTGGTTGGCACCTTTGGTGCAGAGGCGTTGCAGAGTATGTGCCTGAAGGTGACCTGTGTAGCTCATTGTAATACTACAGCACACACACCTCTGGAGATTTTTAGATGCTAATGAGACATGTGAAGCATGAAATAGCATGTAGAACAATATGTAATGGATATAGTGCATGCATGAGAAAGCCCACACTGTGCAAATGAGCCAGAAAGCCCTCAAAACGTGACATAAATGCCCCCATCCTTCCTATAGCATTGTTCCATCTTCCCACTCTGCCTACTTGTTTCTTTGAGAGTGTAGCTTTTTCTAATTATCTGTCCCTGCATTTGTGACTACACAGGGCTCTCTATCCAATTCCTTGTTCAGGGACACAGAAACCTGGAAACTCTCCTAAAGGTTCTGTCCCGATCTAAATATCTGCTGAAATCACTGTCAGTTTCTACAATTTAGAATAGTGAAACAGCTCAGGCCACAGCTTGAAAGCCTGTGCTTTCATGATGCCTTGTTTTCTATTGAGAATCCTTCAGATCTTTTCAGTTCATTTTAAGTCTTTTACAATTTCTTTTCAAAAGAGAAAAATATGCATACCTATGTTTGTCTAGTAGTAATGCCTTCTTTTGGATCATTAGCTTTCAGATAAAATTTTCTGCAACTTTCTCTTCACATAATCCATTAAGCCAGGATCAGACATTTGTGGGTAGCATTAGGTATGGGGGAAGGAAGAAAAGGTGGCAGCTATGTGGCCATGGTGGGGTGTAATAGCTGTAGGGAAATTTCACCTTGTTTAATCCCTGTTCTTCCTTGAGTGCCAGCCTGTGGGTCTATGAAACCTTAAGACATTACAGTTCAGAGCTCCTTCAAGAGCAGAAAGCATAACACTTTGCTTTACAGTTCTTTGAGTCTTGAGGTGGAGATGCTCCTGACAGGGGATTAGGTCAAGGTGTGGTGTCACTGATGCAGTCTTTAGTGTAAATTGGGATGTACCAAGGATTTGCATAAGTGGAGGAGGGAAAAGAAGAATTTCTAAGCAAAAGAAACGCCCTCAGAGAAGAG